>JAODJU010000138.1:11427602-11454794 GCA_026776725.1 Gnathonemus echidnorhynchus | reverse complement strand
GGGGGGGGGGGGTGGGGGGGGGGGGGGGGGGGGTTGGGGTACAATGACAATAAACTTCCAGTAGTTTTCCATCTATTCAGTGTGAAATGTAATTGATCCCAGCATGCAATTACATGTTTTTATTATTCTTCTTAGCCTTAGTTTTTAACATCTGTCCATCCACCCATCTCTCCATCCATCCATCCTTCCATCCATCCATCCATCCATCCATGTCCAAATATGTTACCCATGGTGAAGGCTGTGGCATCTGTGCACATGGTAAACAAGTCTGACGGATCATACTGAGACCTCTTAAGGATAGACATGAACTGAAAACAGATTGATGCACCTTGAGCAAATGCAAAGTGGTACTTTAAATGTGCGTTTAGGTGTCCTGAGTGAGTGCCTGATTCGTGCGGATTAAAATACAGATCAATAAATTGGTGGCTCGATGTTTTAGAGATTCGTGACTGTTCATGACACCAAGACCAAGACAACTTCTGAATTAAATTCATTATAATTATAAACCTTGACAACCTCGCTCTCCACTAACCACCTGGCTTACGAAGGAAGTGCATTTTTCGGGAGAAGTTGCTCCTTTATTAAAAATGCCATATATTAAACAGCGCTAGTTATCTGCACATTACCATAATCTCTCCTATGCTCACCCATGTGCTTCTCGTCTCATTTAGCGATGCGCTTGTTTATTTATATCTCTGAATGAGATTAGTGGGGAAGATTACCCAGTGCAGGAACATGAATAGTGATCAAAGACAGGAGGATAATGCAGCGAGTCTTTCGCTGAATGCTCCCCACTCCCAAATCCATCAGCGGGATGTTAGAACAATGCACGCATCAGCAGAGGCGTCCCTGGGGACACGCCCTGCGCAAACATCCCGCCGTTACAACCTGCTCACCTCGGAGCGCGCGGGAATTCGGCCCTAGCTCTGCAGAGTGCTGAGCGGAGTGCGAACTTTCCCATTGGATTCGTGCCCCCCAAGCCAGCCCCAGTCTGCCCCCACCACGGCTTAATTTCAAAACACACTGTTGAACATGGCATTTTTTTCCTCGCAGATTTGTAATGTTTATAGGTTGTTAACCTTCTACCAAACCGGGGCCTCAATAAGAGGTACGTAGCTCAATGGGTTAGGGTGCTGTGTCTGTGCTCAGGAAGTTTGTGGCTCAAATCCCAGGAGTGGTTTCCCTGTTGGGCCGTAGAGCAAGGCCCTTAACCCCCCAATTTTTACAGGGACTGGCTGACCCTGCTCTCTCAATTGCAGGTTGCTTTGAATAAAAGTGCCCGCTAAAAAAATGTACTTCTGTTCCAAAGGGCCACCACAGCCTGACATAAAAAAACAGATGAATAAAGAAAGCTATATGAAGGTGGAGAAAAACAGTCCTATTCCAGGATTGTGGACGTTTTGTTGCAAATAGAGGAGCCCTCTAAAAGGATTTCATGTAACTGATGGGGCTAATTAATTATCTGGCCTGCAAACCTCTGCTCATTCCATCTCACTTTAGTTTCCATTGAAAGTTGGAAGTCAACCTGCTTCTGGAGTGGATAACATGAGTGAGGGAGTAAAAAAATCCCAGAATCCTCTTCGCTTTGACTTCTGCCAGACAGAAGGAAGCTTATTCTTTCCACAGGAGATGATAATAAGGGCACAATTAGCACCCGAGCTTAAATACATCTTTCCATGCGCGCTTTTTGATGCAATGCAGTGGCAGGCAAATTCGGAAAGAGCTGAGCTGCTAGGATGGAAAAAGAAGGTGAATGTTTCCTGAGCGTTAACTAGCAGCGATTGGGGGGGGGGGGGGTTCTGCTTCCTCGGGTCGAACCGCAGCGCACTTTTTCCACCACTAAGAGGTTAAACAGCTCAACACACAGAGACCCAGCCCCGTTTGTGGAGCTGACGCACCACAGCGCATTCAGATCTGCAGTCCTCCCCAGGAGCCTCCCGCTCCCGCTCCTGCTCCCGCTCCTGCTCCCGCTCCTGCTCCTGCTCCCGCTCCTGCTCCCGCTGGGGACCCGCAACGCGGAGGAGCTCGGCATCACATTCAATATTTTTTTTCCCTCAACGACTGAGCTGAGGATCCACACAGGTGTTTAATTCTGAGTGAGATCGCAGGCCGGCAGGGTAACACCAGGCATTCGCCTCCCTCTCATGCCTCAATCTGGAGCCGCGCTCTGTGTCAGTCGACTCACCCAGGGACGGACTGGGCCGTGCTCTTTGTCCTGGCTTTGATTTGAGTGCATGCCCCGGTGACACCGAGCCCCCCCGCCACCCTCCTCCATGCTTCTAAAGGTCGGAGCTTTGGCGAGTCAAATGCAAAAAAAAAAAAAAAAAAAAAAAACATTTAAAAGCTATTTTTAACCAAACACTCAACAAATCTATAATCCAAGACTCATGTAAGCAGTGGTGTAAACAGAATGTGCCCAAAAATCCCGGGCTAATTGCTTTCAAATTATACTTCGAAGAACATCAAGAACATGAAAGTATCTCTTTAAAAGTACATCATATTTCTTTGGGAGACTTGCAGCACTTTCCAAAACTCTAAAACACAGATGTTTTTTTCTTCTTCCACCACAATTTCACAGTACAGAACAACAGAATGGAAATAGATGTTCTGCTTATGGGATAACAGCAGAGCGTGTGTGTTTATTACTAATTTAATTTTAGGAAAAGTATGAAGATACTACCCCTGTCGAGATACTGATAAGGAAAGTTTGACCCAGCGGAGCCACGTTGCTTCCGTTTCACACAAAGCCCTGTTAGCGTCCCCCGATTCCGGCGCTCATGGGTCACGGTTCTGGCCAGTTGAGATAAAAAGCCCCGAATGAGATTAACCATTTGGGAGTTAGGGCTCAGTCTTACCAGCGGAGGGACAGGAGTCACTTGAGAAGTTGCGTGTGACTCCAGCCATCTCGGTGACCTTACTGGAGTGTCCCCTCCCAGTGCAAGATGTGTGAAAATTGATTCATCACCAATGAGTAAACTGATATTCCCAACGCCTACATGAATTCCATGACTTCAGGGATTAAGGTTCCGCACGAGGATCAGCTACACAACTGTTAAGTCACTTTTCCGTAAAAAAAAAAAACGTTTTGGCAATTCTCCTCATTTGCTCATTTCTCTCTTTATTTTTCTTCCTTTGTTCCTATCCCCACGTGTAATTTCGGGCCACCCACTGCAGCGTGCCTCCTGCAGGACTCTTCCAACCCCCAGTCTGCATTAGATTGCAGAGATTGCGCTTAGGCAAATTAAGGCTCCCCTCATCGGGTTCATTTTAGGTACAGCGTTCACAGTGGACAGTCGCCCTGTCAATCTTCGCCCTGGAGCCCGCCCACTCTACTCCTTGGTTGCCCAGTTGCGCAGCAATCGAGGAAAGCCCATTATGAATCCATGCAGCATGATAAAGGGCCCCAGAAAGCATGCCCAAATTCGTATTTCCCCACAGGCTTGCAGTATAAGGGGAACAGTGCAGTGCCCATTCCACACCGAATCGTTCCGCTACGGCATTGCGGCACAGCATTAAGGGCGTCAACATCCGGGTGCCAGATTCTCCTCGCTATGACATCGCCCCTTCCCATCGGACCGATGTGGGCCGCAGCCCGCAACTGGTCTCGGGAGCGATAGCCAATCAGACAGGCAGTCGCGTAGCCTGACGTGCCACCAAAAACATATCCACAGGTGGTGGTCTGCCTCACGACCTACGTTGCAGAAATCTAGCCTGGACACGGTACCGTTGTCAGCCAAGCAATCTCCTCTGCAATAATGCAGAGCATTGATGCAGAGCATTATTTGACATCTGCACTCTACTGAAGGGTGGTGTTCGATGGTAGTTCTACCCATTTTAAGAAGAAATTTAAGCCTTAGAATACAGGCTAATCCAAAATATTTTGATCACAAGACACAAATCATTATTCCATTATTCCTTTTTTTTATGTCATACACACCCCCCCGTGGGTTATTATCGATAAAAAGGACCTGGTCAATATACAGCATCTCTGTGAAGGATTAGGTCCCTTATCTCAAATGATATTCAATAAACTATGATATTCCATAAACCGAGTGTGAAGAAGTCGCAGGGAGAGTCCGTCCGACAAGCACGTTCCCTGGAATAACACAGCGGGAATTAAGATACACCGTCAGATTACATGAGAGAGGAGCAGGGTGATCCTTCCTGCAATTCCAGCCATCTCGCATCGCAGACGATGCTCTGAAGCCCTGGAAGACTGGGAGGACCGTAGGACCCTCGACCATGGATGTACCATGTGATTCCAGGTTAGGCTTCTGTGATAAAAAATATTTTTATAGTTTCTTCTGCAAGTCCTCGCAACCCTTGAAGTACATTTAGGTAGGTTTACTGTTAACTATCATTATCATCCATAGCTATTACTTCACCATACCTGCTAGGCTGGGGCAATGCCAACCTAAGCACAAACGTGGAGGGAGCATCATTCCATGCCCACAGATACACGAGTCAAACAGAAAAACTGCTAGACTAATACCTCTATTTATTTTTTTCTCTGTTTATTGGGCCAGGAAAATGATTAATTCCAGCAAAAACTTACTTCACCCATAATGCAATACTGTAAATAAACACAATTAATGTGTGTCGAGATATTACTCGCTCATTTGCGCTGCCTAATTAAGTCACTAACCTCCCTTGTGCTGTGCCTTTCTGTAATTGAGGACTTACTGCTGAGACTTGACGCGTGTCGTCTTTCAGCACAAGTCAAACTCCAGTCACGAGTAACAAAGTAGATTGTGGGGATCTCTGAGGATGGCGGCCTCCTTTCAAGGTTGATGCAGATCGTTTTCAAATATCAGACCGACAGCGGGGGCTGGACAAAGCGATCCACGTGATTTAGCTAGGTCCGCGCTATGGTTTTTTTTTTTTCTTGATTTAGGGAAAAAAAAAAACATTCACAAATAAAGTTCAGCAAGAACGCAGCTTCTGTGTTGATTTTTTAAAATCTGCCACATTTCGAATTTCTCGGCTCCACGGAGGGACACGAGGGGGCCTCTGAACAGACTTAGCAAGTGTGGCGGGAACACTTGGACGCGTGGTTTCGCTGCTGTGCGCTGGGCCCGTCCAAATACGCGCCGCAAAGTGCTTTCTAATTGGCTGGTCTATACGGGACGGCGGCCATGTTGGAGGGATATCAAAAAGCAATCAACACCCCATTCCTGATGAGCTCTGAGACAGAGTGACTCACACTGTGTGCGGAAACACAATGCCATGCCGGACTGAAGCGGCATAATACCCACAATGACATGATATTATCCGCAAATTCGAATTCTGTGGCCAAAAAAAGTAGGATTATGGGGATACTGAACGAGAAGTCTTGATTCAAAACCAAATACGATGACATTTTTTTTTTCCACTGAGATGAAAAACTGCAGGACTCAAAAAGGTCAGCACTAAAATAAATAAATAAAAATCTGTACCGGTTTCTCGAGATTACACTGCCCGAAAAGGCTCAAAACAATCAAGTAACAAAAATTCGGCCCCACCCCCCCGTCCCCGTCCGCCTAACAGTAATGACTTCTCTCTGTCTGCAGGACGGATGCATTTTCCAGGGCCGTTGAAGTGCAGCAGCACATCGTTAGCGTCAGGAAAGACAGAAAACCGGGAGGAGATCTGTCCCGAAGATAATCGATCTGAGGGGAAGCATCCAGGAGCAACTTTAAAGCCCGAACTTAAGGCCTTGATTCCGAAAAAACCGCCGCGGCTGGCAGGAAATCGATCAGCAGCAGGTGCGTTTCGACGGGCTACACGGCACCGCGGCTCCTGCCGTCTGGCGGTATATCGACGGCTAACATCTCGGCCCCGTTCCTCTACACAGGCGCGCGCCGGAAAGGCTGAAAAATGGCGGCAGCACCACGTGGAGACGCTGGAGTGAGGCCAGAACTTACGTACCTAGAGGACTGTGTATCAAAATCTTATCTTCAAAGCGCTGGGCAGGGGCTTGGCGGAACAGTGCCACCGAGCCCCCTCCACCCCCCCAGCCAAGGCGCAGGAGAGGATTTGGGCCCCGGGAGCGGAAAAAGAGAGACGTGTGAGCCAACGCCAAGGCGGGAGACCTCCTCCAAGCCGCCTGTGGGGAGCCAGCAGGTCGGGCCGCATACGGAACCACATCACGGGTCTGATCCCCGCCATCCTGCAGTCCCGCTTCCCACTGCCGCTGAGGCGGACTGGGATCCGAACCCTGACTCGGGCACAAGGGTTTTCCGGATCTCACAGATGGCCGAGGGAGGCTTCGTGCTCTGAAACCGTGGGTGGGTGAGTTTCGGGAGGGTGGAGTGAAGACCGCCTGACTTCACAGGGTCTCTAGGATGTGATAACACAGATCCCCCCCCCCAACTCCCACTCCAACGCTGAAGGTACGGTCCAGAGGCCATCCTACAGTCGTGAATAACATCTACCGTCCCAAACACCACAAATGGCGCATAAACACGAGTGGGTGTTCAGGGACCCTGTGGGTATCGCGGTAGACCAAAACACGCACCCACACGTGCACGCGCACACGATAGCAGGAACACGGACACACGCGCACACCTGTTGCAGGCTTGCATCACCCTCCGCAGTGAAAGGCTTCCAGATTTGTCGGAGTAACCTGCAGAGATCTTGAAGGCTGACGAGCAAGACGGCAGCAGCGCGGTGTGACACGGGGAAGTCACGCAGCTCGAGACGGAGCGCGGTGGAGAGGCGCCGTGGGAAACGGACGCCTTACTCCACATGCAGATCCTACCTGTGCAAAGGCCAATTTGTCTAAATAAGACCACGGAGACATTCACAAAGATAAAACTTCCGAACTAAATTACATCTCAATAAAAGCTCCGATTTATTTTCCTCTATGTGACATCACTACTATTTTCATTTAATCATATTTTTGGCAGATGTGCTTATATAGTGGAATTTGCATTTCTTTCTTTGCTTAGGCAGTTATACGAGGCTTTTACTGAAGTAATTCAGACATTGGGCCTAACTTAATGATAGAGGTAAGGGGATAAATATCACCTCCCTCCTAGTATTTGAGCCTATTATGTTCTGGTTGCAAATTCAGCCTTTGACACACTGCTACAAATCACCTCCATGTTATTTTAGTAAGCATCGCATTGTAATGTACAGATTATGAACATCTTACAGTAGACAGCAGATCTGTGGAGAGGCTTTAGAAAACAGCACCTATGCAATGGGGAAATCTCCATCTACTGGAGAAGCTACTGCAGTAAGAATTAGCGAGGGGAGCTTACAGGGGGTGGGTACTGACATACTGAGGATGCCTCATTGCTTTTTCTCAGGTCTGGGGGGGTTAGCTGCAGAGAAACCGAAATTTGACACATTTCTGGGTGCCGGATATCGTCACCGAGCAACAGCTGAAGCCTGATTAGTTCTCAGGAGAGACAACTCCCCCCCCCCCCCACCCGGCCACCGAGAGGCTACACCTGCCTAATGTCTGCAAAAAACCCAACGCAAAACATGAAAGGCAATCCACAGATTATCGGATAAACCCAGACACATGTACCAGGCCCGTACACTCTAATAGGGTTCTGGTTTTGTGGTCCATCTAGTTCATGCTTATGGACCTTTGGAAAGTAAACAACACTAAAAAAAGCACGAAAGGTGGCTGTAGAGCAAATTCTCCCGAATCTCACCAAGGCGAAAGCGAGTCGGCAGCTGAGCTGAGTCTGTTAGCCGGGGCTTTGGGGGTTAGGGTTAGGGTTAGGGTTAGCCACCCGTGCGGCTGCTCCGCCACACGCCCCGGTGTCATAAGCTCACTGTGCACTTTCGGCCAGCTCAAGGCTTAGATCTGAGCACGCTCGTCAGCTGTGGGAAAACCTCGGAAAGCCAGAGGAAAACAGGACACAGACATCTACAGCTGGTCTTAGGATGCAACCGGCCAGGAAAAGAAACACCCAAAAGGCTGTACGTCTCCTTCAGAAGTACAAATCTGTCCTCGGAGGAATTATCAAAAACTGTCATTGGTTCCTCACTGCTTATGCCCGACCAATCACAGCTGTCGAGCTTCCCGAAATACCATTTCTGATTCTGACTGCATCATTTTTTTAAATTCACAAACACAGCTCTCTAAAACCCCAAACATCACACTTTAAAAAGCTTAGCAGCGGCTGTTCATCAAACACCTTTAGGAAACGACCTCCCCCGAAAAGACCTCACTCGAAACGTGAGCATCAAAATGTAAGTCATCACGATGGCCTGTATATTAACCCACGCTCTATTTTTGGAAGCTAAATTATGTACCGACTATAAAAGAAATCAAATCAGTGTGTGGAGGGACTGCCAGACCTCGGTGGTAGCCAGGGAGAGACAGGGAGAAGCCAGTGACCTCTCTGTCCTTCAGATTTGCCTATATCCCCTCACTTCAATCTAAGACGGGGAATCATCTGATCCCAAACTGACTGTCAACAGCTTGCGATGGCGGCGAAGCCAGACATCAATCAATCAGTTTTTATCAGGGTCTCTCTCCCACCCTCCCCCCTCCCATTTTGCTCCCCTTATCACCTGACCCAGTTGTCATCCTGTTTCAGAAGCTTTAGAAACTCGACGATGGTCAAACGTGCATCTGCGCGGAGGCCTAGGCACGTGGCGGACGAGGGACTGGCATGAAACAATGGCCGATTATCGGGCTGGAAGCTGCCAGCGCTTCACCGGGAGGACGAACCGCGACGCGGAACCGAATCGATTGAGGTTCACATTCGATTGAACCCATCCACCCAATCCGACACGGTAATCATATCACCAAGCTCAAAAAACAGGACAGATACCACAATATTTCAGATCTCCTACCTAACAGCGTAATCTAATGTGAGGTATGACGACAGACCATACATGCCAAAGTATCACAAATATACTGGACAGAATCTGAAACACAGGTTCACACTCCAAAGACGGCACACCTTCATTATAATTAGCACCGTCATTAATATATCTGGCTCAGCTATTCCCTTTAACAAGTTTTAGATGGTGGCAGGAGACAGATAGCATGGATGACTGGAGGTGCTATGTGGACCATGGGGACGGAGCTCACAGTAAATCAATATGTCAAATACCATATCCAGCTTATTTCTGGGGTGAATGCGCATACACCCACAAACAGGGGCCCAAAATAAGCAGGCGGGATTAGACAGGAAGCACACAAGCGAATTTATACCCGTCGATATGAATGAGGAGGCCGACAGCAGGGCAGTTTTGCACAGACACGCCGTGCGATGCTCAGAAATTAGTTGGCCTGTCAGCGTTCACGGCTCCCTCTCTGAAATGCGACCGCCAAGATGCGGCTTCCTCAAAGCATTACTGCGTCTCCAAGGTCGCCGTTCACGTCCGCCGCTAGTTTTGCATAAATTATTATCTTATTTACTCGTCTTCGGGCCGGGTCTGTCACAGGAAATTTTCCACGGAACGCTTACAGTGTGCCTGGTGTTTTTAGGTTGCCGTCCCGCCGAAATGCTGATGTACAAATTGAAATGAAAGGCCTTCTCGTTAATCCTGTCGCGTTTAACCACCTATCCCGTGTCTCTGCCGGATGACAAGCTTCATCCTAAAGCCCAATAAAGCCAAACTGCAGACCCTCGTCCTCCTCCCAGTTAGGTCCCACCAAGCACAGCCTTAAAAAGACCCAGTTCACAAGATTAACGCTGATATTCCACTAATTCCTTCCTGTTAAGAAAAACAGTCACAATCCATTTTAATCAATATTTTATCCAAGAGGCTAAAATAACTATACAAAAACTCCCACATATCATTTTCTGACAGCATATAAAGTCAGACATTCATAACCACTTGTAGTTGACATGGTTAATTATCAAAAGGATCAGTTATTTTTTTACCTTTCCCACCCACAGAAAAAGCTGCATCAGATTAGGAGGACCGATATATTAACGCTTAGGTAGAACACATTGGATTGCACACAGCTCTCCTTTGCGTAAGACTCCGCTCACTTAGCCAGTGGGTACTTTTCAATGAAGGTAAACCCAGCTTTCAGGAGATGCATCTCACGCCTGAACGCTAAGAGACTAAGAGACATCCCAGACCCGGACCACTTCCTGTGGGGTGAGATCAACAGCAGTGACCTCAGTCCTCCAGGTCAAGGGTCATCCATCAGACTGCGTGGCATGTGCTGTTTATACAGAACAAAAATTGCTTTATGTCTGGAACAAGAAACACTAAAAAGCACCAGGAATGTGTTTGAATAACAGTGTGAAAAACAGACCTTGTTACCAAGAATACGGTGACTGTATACCCAGCTGCCCCAAGAGTAACCTCCTTTAAAACAGAAAGAAACAATTGAAATGATAAAAGTATCCTCACACCGTCCTCCAGTATAGCTGAGGGAAAAGGCCTTTCTCAGCAGCCACAAGCTGCCGGCTACACAGATGTACAGCACAGTGACAGTCCAATAATCAGACCTTTGTTTGGGTCTTAAAAGGACGTACTTGAACAAGACCAGAATCGGAGGCCTGTTTCCCATAATGGCCTTTGGACATCGATATTTAAATCTTACATCTCTGTTGTGATTAGAATGCAAGCCCCTTTTCCCCCCCACAAAACAACAACAAAAAAAAGCTTAAATCGATGATCTTAGAGTCCAAACTAGATTCCAGAGCAGTTTGCCACTCTCAGCAGCAAGATAAGATGAACTTTCTTTGACCTGAGAGATGAAGTTGCCATGACGATCATGGAGTCCACTTTCTATATTGATATTTTGCTGATGTAACAACAAATGGAACTAGATCCCATTGCTGATAGCGGCGATTAATTAATACCATTATTGATCCCAACAAGCAAGAGACAAGGCTATTAACTGAAAGCCTGAAAGTCAATTATTACCTGGGGCGACGGTGGCTTCATCTATATTAAATGTAAATAAACAACTACAAAAAAAATTAAGCATGTTAGATTTCTTATTATAAACAGATTTATATTAACATCAGCATGATAAGAGAATAAAAACAGTGCAGGCCAAAAAAAATGAAATTTCCTGCAGATAAACAAAATACACAACTTTTGTGAACTGTAAGTCAGAGAAAGCTGTTAGAAATGTCCGCACCCATAATTCATAATGTCTTACGCACCCCTCATATTTATATGTATGTATATTTGTCAGACTATAATATCTGTTTCATAACTTACATGCCAACTAGTTCACCGGCAATATCCTTTTCAAATTCTATGCATAATAAACAAATGACAGAACGATATTCGGTTGCCTGGGGCAGTCAGTGCAATGACTGCAGTGTCATTCCAGAAAAAGGAAGATAAATAAGATTAAATGTCAGGAAGCGACCCCCACCTTTACAAGCCCCGCCCACTTCTCCTGTTCCTTTTCCCCCAAGTTTGACAGTGAACCGTGGAAGGGCCCTGCTGGGCGATACCAGAGCCCGGTTTGCTGGGATAGGTCGCTCCTCGGGCAAAAGAAATCGCACGGCGAAACCTCCGACGGCGCTCCATGAGCACCAGCCGGCTGACGGCTCGCATCTCGGGCTCCCAGAGGAGGCCACAGGGGGGAGGCCGCCCTGCAACGGCACCCGAGACGGAAGGCGACAGCACCCCCCAGGGGACAAATGTCTCGGGGGGGGGACAAACGATTCGCCACGGCGGCCCGAAGCCGGTAGCACGCTCGCACAGTAGCACCGTGTGAAAACAAAGGCCCCAGCACAGCGGTGGCGAGCAGCGTTCTCCAGTCCGGCCCAGGCGACCACGATGCAAGCTGTTCCTGAAGAGGAGCAGATGTGGGGGGGTGGGGGGGTGTAACAGCATTCTGGGTGTAACGCAGATCTACGGAGAACACAGGAGGAAACAGCCTGATCATCACTGGATGAGGCAAGACAAAAACCCCTTTACTAAATGTCTTTTCCATCAAAATAAGGCCCCATCTCATGAGATGCTCTTTTTTCGACTGCAGAGAGACTGTAAAAAGGAAATTTGCTATTAATTCTTCAGTCATCACCAAAGGCGCCACAGAAACACTAAAAATAAACACGAGCACAAAACTTTGCTAGAATCGGATGCACAGTCACCAAACATATTCTTACACGGTGAATCAGACTTCCGGTCTGGAGGAACAAAGGCTCTAACAGCAATATCAACCCCCCCTCCCCCCCACAATCCCCCCGATCCCAAAATTCCAGCCACACTACACATCCCTGGTTTCCAGAAACACTGGCAGCCAGTACTATGCCAGTTATCCACTGGACGTCTCCTCTGATAAAGACCGCCCAAGAATATAAATGTCAGCTGATACGGGCTCGGCCCTCTATCCATGTACCATGACGGCATGTTGCAGTGTTAAGAAAAAGAAAAAAAAAACAACAGTGCACATAAACATGACCATGAAGATGAGGAAAAAACATGAAGAAAAGAAAAAGTACCATCCACAACATGGACAATGTGCCATTAGCACTTGCAGACCAATGAGAATGAATAAAATAAAGATAGACAGCTGTGCTTCACAAATGGTATGCATCCCCTAATCCGCTAGGCCCGCCCCCATTTTGCTTTCATCCACTCAGGACACCAGAAAAACAAAATCTTCAAGTCATCTGTTTCATAAAACACAGATACATAAATAAAGGAATGAACAGAATTTATAAACACGAACAAACAGAACTTCTTAGACCACCTCCTCCTCTCTGTCTCCCAGACAGCCTAATCCTTGAAGTTAATGTTTGTAAATAATCTTTGGTATTATTGTTAAAGATTGCAGAGAAAATCTATGCATAAAGTTTTAGTGTTTTTGTTCTTTTCATTCTACAAACACTAATTGTATTTCTTCTGTTGGTGGATTCCAGCATTTCAAAACAAAGCAGTCACCTGCAGTGCACACACAGTTCAGAAAAAAGAGGCATTTCGTATATTTTTTCCAACAAATAACTACCCAGGCATAAAACCTTCTGTCATAATCACCAAATATGAAACTATTGTCAATACTGTAAATATTACACAACGTCTCATGACAGGTGAAATTGATATATGATAATCATTGTATTTAAGAGTCCATTACAGATACAGTATGTCCAGTACTACTGCACATTTGCATACTGTGCTGTACTGTGCATTTAACTTCACATTTGTATGTGTATACAAAGTTTTTCAAGAGTAGCCTTATTGAGACCATATTCAAGTACTGAACCCAAACCAAATGCAGTTAAAGTCCTTATACCGCACATCAGAATGCCCCCTCCCACCCACGCACACGCGCGCACGCGCCTACACACACACACACACACACACACACCACCACCACCAATTTTCTCACAGAGACCCGGAAAGACTCAGTTTCACTTCACTCAACCATGCGTCTCTTAATTAAGCATCACAATACATTCTGCAGGATGGCTGGGGAGGACAGTGGATTGGGCACCGTGAGCTAGCGGGACTTGTTGGGTCAGGTGTGGGCAGGACGGTGAGGAGGACACACGGCACCATATCCCCGCAAATCACGATCCGCAGACTATCGGCAATATTTTCATCTCTCCTGTCATAAATTTAGCCGGCCTCTGCGGAACGACTCGCAATCCGGGCAATTTATTGGTATATTGGCACGGGGTGATAAGGCTTAAAACAACAGCAGCTAGCAGCTGGGCCGGGGAGATGGGCCGATAACATTGATATGTGCTCCCATACGTAACACTGCCTCCTCTATCGGAGCTTTTTATCAAACTCTTATTACAATAAAGGTGTATGTTTTTTTTCTCCCTTTTATACTGGGGGACAGGAAGCACCAGAAATATAACGAAAAGAAAATGCGAGGAAAAAAAACAGATGTAAAGTTTCACAGGGAGAAAAAAACAAGGGGAAAAATACATAATTTATCACCGTATTATCGGGATATCCAGGCAACCTAATCAAGGAGCTGCGAGTGACTATTTTTTGCCTTATCATCCAAAGTGGTGGAAACGGAGAAGGAATTATCAGCCGGCTGCAGATTGCAGGGCTGGAATTTTAATGGTAATAATCGGGGTTCTGATGGTGTATCTTCCCCTGCTTATCTTTCCCATTATCTGCGCTTATCTCTCCAGTCATCGGAGCAAATTAATGGTGCTCTTTCAGCACTGACTTTTTTTATCGCCGCTCAGAGAGCACCCAAGGGGAAAGAATAAGCAAAATATTAAAATACTGCATAAATCACAATTTTAGATAACATGGCAATGTATGTGTGGGGGAGGGGGGCACTGTGCCCAACAACCTTTTTGTCCTTTACAGCGACTGTCTAGTCTGACTTTGCCTGCTCCGTCTTGCCGCTTTTCAGAGGAGTTTGCCGGGGACGCAGCGCATGATGCCGCTCCTCCTGACCTTTTCTGCTTCCCTTTCTTCCCGGAACCTGAGGCTGTCTCTCAGACTGTGTAAATGTGCACCACAGACATGACATACACACACGCATCGGTGTAGGTCTCCGCGGGCAAATGCCGGTGTCATCCTATCACTCGCACCCCCCTCCCCCTCCCCGCACCCCACCCTCCATGTGACCCCAAAAACTCATAACGGTGCACTCTGATTGGTCTATCCAAGAGGTCAACAAACCCCCCCCGCCACCACCACAGTTCTTCAAACACGCGTCGCGACTGATGAGCGACACAGACGCGCATCGCCGACATGGTCCCCGCGACACAGCATCGCAGATAGCGGGGATTTAATAGAAATGCAAGGAGTAATTACTGCTTACTTTCTTCAGAGAAACAGAGCTCCTCACTCGAACACAGACATTTAAATAAATAGCGCGCTGTAGAGCGAAGGTTTAGATAAGATCTGTTTCAAATGGAGGTTACCTCTTTTCCCAAAGGACATTCTAATGGCTTCTTATATTCAAACAGTTATAAATAAAAGTTATTACAGGACTTATTCATTTCAAAAGCTTCTATAACTGAATCTTTGCTCGAAAGGAACTGACAATTAAACCTCTTGGGAAAAAATATTATGTGGTGTAATAATAACACAAAAACCTTTTAAAGTAACCTTAATCTGATCATTTAAACCATTAAATTAGAAGTCTAAAGAATGCCATGTTGCATAATTAATTAGCTTAAAAATATCCACATGACACACTGTAATGTACCGCTCACAGCATTTGTTCATTAAAATTAAAATGATGTCCTCCCAAAAGGTGTAAAGTCTCGTGAAAAAACACCAGAAGTACTTTGTTCACCATCAACTGTAATTCATTTGTTCAATTTAAAAACTACTGTTTCCAAGAAAAAACTCATTCCTCGTCATTAACATGTTGTTATTGGTCAGATACCAAACACTCAAAAATATACACACTCATTTTTGCTTCTTGTTCTGAATATTGTCCTGAAAAAAAATGTGCTTATACAGTATCTGTAAAACACCAAAAGAAAAGCATATGTATATCATAATATATACATACACACACACACACAAATATCCATGATTATTCAGCTAAATTGTAAAATCTTGTGCACTGAATGACCACCATAACTTTAAAATGTTAATTAATAATGTCCCTCTCGCTCCACCTTGTCAGTCCTTGCAATAGACCAGAAACAAGAACCTCGAAAGGTATTAAACTTTTTAAAAAATAATTTTCAGAGAATACGTCTCATAAGGTGTGCATCCTATACTTAATCATTTCAGGATTTTATGTCAGTAAATGATGCAGAGCGCTAATAACTAGCATCTTTCAAAAGATCAGCGACAGACATCCAGGAAGAAGTCGGTAAAGAAGTGGAAAATACAGCAAAGCCTCCATGATTTGAAATGTTGGGGGGAAATGCTGCCGATATCAACCCTGCTGAACAACATAAAGGTTTATAATCGTTATTATATAATAACTGGCTTTAATTCTATCCTGATTACCAGTGCTTAACATTGTTGTGGTGTAACACACTGCTTCTAAAACAGTTACTAAAATCAGCATCTGCCTTGTTAGGCCTTAGGCAAACTATTCAGTAGCATAGCAATGCTCATGACTCATAGAAATAATTACACATATATGATTTTGTTAATATTGATCTAAATTACAACTGTAGTTCTCAGGAAGAAGCAGGATATCACTAAATTTGGGGAGCCATTTACTATCCTTTACTTATACACTGTGCAATTAACCAATAACAGTTAGTTTTAAAATTGATGCTGTTACAGTAAATACTAAGGTATATATTTACATTTTTGATGTTTTTTTTATATAGGCCAAAATGTTTGACATTGGCCATTGAATATTAATGATAGCTACAAATGTTACATTATAAAAATAGATCATTGTGAAATTTGTGTTTCAATAATAATAATAATAATAATAATAATACAATTTACTATTGTAAAGGTTTGTCGTTATAGTCTAAAACAAGGTCCAACCGAACGTTTTACTGTATAAACACTCAAATTATCACTGTTAACTGCACTGCTGGTTTCTGTAAAACATACTGTACCATATAGTATTTTACAATACTACAACAAAATCTGTGGTGTGTTATACAACAGCATGCTATATTACTTGTTAAAGATCAACTGGTCCGTTAAAATCAAGGCGATACGTTTATTCAGCATGTAAACATGACTAGCAGACATATTAAAATGATGTAGGCTATATTTATGATTTTCTGCCCAGCTCTCAGGTCGAACTTTTCAAGTAAGTCATTCTATACGTATAGTAAGATATTAAATATCTTAGAATACATCTGGTATTAAAGTTATATTTATTGAAGTAATTAATTAATAAGAGCTCCACTGCGCAGCAAATTTGATCAAATTAAATAGACCGAAACAATAAATTACTTCCATTGATTCATTAAGGTCTGAGGTACCAGTCAGAGAAACATCTTTTGGGTGTTCAAATCCCCTTCCGTACCCTTATAAAACTTTTTCAACAAATGGAATTTAATATTGACAGCAAATGAAAACTGGGAAACTTACGTTTGATTTGTCTTGGGTTGCTCTGCTTTCTTCGGGACATGCCTGCTCCGCGCCGGTCAGTGGATCCAGGTGTAAGACTGACAGATAGATAGGTTTTGGTTCATCCAAGCGCCGATCAATGCCTGGGATTTGTGCTGAAAGGCAGACGGAAGGGGCGAAATGCGGTCAGTCTTGTTCAGTGTGTTTCTCGCTGTTTTCGCCCCTTCTCTTTTCCGCTTTCCTTCCTTTTCTGGCTCGCCCCCCCGTTACTCTTTCTTTCTCTCTGGTGCTCTCCGAGATGGAGCTGCACTGAGCTGCGATCCGCACGGACTGACTGAAGAGGTGAAAGCGTTTCGCGCTTTTGTTTGAAGATAAGGTTTGTACCTCCCCGGGTGCCGTACTCAGAGCAACTGAACTTGAATGACCATGTGTAGCTGAAGTGTTAGCATGTTGTGCCTATTCATTATGTCCCCAGTTAGATGGTCAATGATAATAGTGGCCACAAGTGGACATCGGTTTACCCTACAATTTATTGTAGTTCAGCCTGCCTCTGGGTATGCCTCTTAAGCATAAGAATATAGGATCATGCCAAACTGTTGAATTTGAAGTGATTGTAACAGGTTTATTCTTTACTACAGATCTGCATTAAAATGTGCTGTCGTTGAAAGTGAACGACTTATTACGAGGCTTTGCATTTATTAAGCAGTAATGCATTTGTTTACAGCGAATTACGCATCAGTGTAGTTTCTGCGCGATTTTCATTAAAACTACATTTTAAAATATTTCATTTGAAGCAGCGAATAAAATGAAGTTCAGCATTAAAGCAATTAATTTGAGGTAAATAAAAGGGATACCCAATTTCAGCAGTAAAACTGTCAAGTACAAGAGTATGAATGAAATCAATAAGTGACGACAACAGGCCTTAGAAGGGAACTGTTTGTGTGAATGTGACGCCTTCAAAATCTGCCCGTGAATGTGTGTCTTTGGCTGTTTGTAAGTCTACGGCACCGCTATAATAAAAAAGTGAAGGTATGATCGTATTCTAGACTTAACATATCCAGCACTTTATATTGTGTTTTTTCATGCTGTCGTAATCAGACACTTTATTGAATACAGATAATGTGACCACCTTTTAGAAATGAACCTTACCCAGTGTTTTGTTGCTTATATTATTTTCAGTTGAGGATCTGCATTTATTCCTGCTGGTTTTAAGATTAATTAATATAGCATGTCTCTCCGTGTTTCTTCTCAACCTGTTGAGTAAATGTTTACTAATGCAGATAATTCGCTGATATTTTAATACAGTGCTGAAATCTATAGTGTTAAATGTGACTGTGGATTTGTAATTCAATGGGTTTTTTTTGGGTTTTGTTTAAATCTATCATTTACAGTATTTTCAGATTAATTTAATTATTTAACATCTTTAAAATATTGTTACTGAGTTCGAAATACACATCTTACATATAGCCTAATATATATATATATATATATATATATATATAATTACATGAATGATTGAATTTAAAATTACCGGCATTTTATTTAAAACGGAAGGTAATTGAAACGCTGAAATGAATAAAATGAAATAATTAGACATTGATTTTAAAAATCGCATGGGTGATGTCAGAATATTACTGCTGCAGCAATATCGTTGACATTGCGACGTTAATGCATAAAAATAAGTTAAATTACTGACGGTTAATAATGAATGAACGTTGTTTATTTAATTTTTTTCAAGTTGTTTGAACATGATTTGTAATGATTTCAATTACAATAGATCAATAACTTTCATTCATTTTTTTTTCGTACCATGCGAAGATTTAGGGCATATGGCATTTTCATATTCATTTTCGGCATATTAACGGTCTCCTCTCTAACGCTCTGCAGTTCATGTATCATGATGCCAGACTAAATTCTGATTTGCGGTATTTCATCAGTACTCCATCACATTGTTAATTGCATTCCATGTTACATTTCTGCCAGTTTTATATTCCAAGGCAGAGTTCCCAAATCACATTCTGGGTTCTGTGTGCATGTTTTATGAGATTTGTTTGTTGTGTATGGTGTTGTATATTTGTATATGCATGCTATATGTGATGGTATATTTGCTCTGATTTACGTTAGAGATCATACTGGGTGTAGGTGGGCCTGGCAGAAAGCAGGTACTGAAATGGTTAAGAGGCTGGACTTGTAACCTGAGGATTGCTTGTTCCAGTCCCAGGAGATCGACTGTTCCACCCTCTACCTGAACAATTTAGCACATATTTAGCTGCATCTGTATGGGGATAGCATCCATCCTAAGCAAGTATTTCTTTTTCATATATATATTTTGAGTAGTACTTCTATATTCAGTTAAAATATTTCTTATAGCAAAGTCTTGATCTAATTTTAATAGGTGGATATGGACATGCATTTAAATAAAACATGACATAGAAATTTTATATATATATATACACACACACACACACACACATTTGTATTTATGTCATATACTGTATATAAAAGGTATATATATAAGGTATATATAAATGGTCATATTTATGTAATACCAAAATCTATACATAAAATTATACATAAAACACAGTCTGAATAAAAGTAATACTTCATCAACTTCAACAATTGTCACAGTGTCTGGAACGACCTCCTGCGTTGAAGGTTGCAGCTTGAACCAGGCTGTTTTCTTTGCAGGATCTGGAGACGGGACCTTTGCTGTCATGCAACGAGCCTAAACGAGTCTATGTCCCGCGGAAGGGATGTCCACTCCATCTGTGTCAGGGGCTGTGAAGTCACACCATTGGTAAATATCTTTTCCAACAAACATGTTTGTCTTGACGAGGTTTGTTTGTGTGAGGCCTTAACAGTTAAAATTCGTCCAACAAAAATGCATTCCCTGTCTGTAACTAATCTCTATTTATAATTAATTATTGCACTCTATACAGTGTTGGTGGTTTATACTGTGTTGAATCACTCAGAAATCCTTTGTGTGTTTTGAATGATTACAGTATGACTGACACTGTGTCTCTAAGAAGAAACTCCTTTTTCAGAAGCATCTCTGAACATTTATGGGAGTAGCGACATAAAATGGCTGTTGGGAGTTTTAAGAGCTGGAGAGCCGACAGAGCAGGTCCAAACCCATGACATGCAACTGAAACGTCACAAAAGATGTTCACTGCAACTTGGATTATAAGCTTTATGAAATATACTACTTAAATCAGTGTACCTTGGAAGTCAATTGGGATCTTTACAGTATACTTGAAAGCCTTATACAGCCTGTATATGCATTGATAGATCGTCGGTGTGTATTTAAACAGTAATGGCATAATTTTGCTTCTGAAGATTCTATATCCTTTATTATTAGTAATTTTTTTTTCCAGAGAAACGACGTAATTACAATCAGTTTCTGTGTCACTGGAGTTCCAAGAAATTTTAAATTCATGCCCCCGACAAAAACATAAAACTGACAACCCACGACTTGCTGTGTCAAAAGACGATGCTCCACTCAAGTTTACATGCAGTCTTAATATAGTCTGCTAGCAGGGACTGGAATTTCCCTTCTTCAATTAGCCAGTTGAACTGCCAAGTAAGACAAACAAGTCGTGTGTGAAATTATCTTGTAACCCAATTTCAGGACTTTTGAACGGGGTCTGAAACTACAGTATAATTTCAAGGGGTTAACTAGTCAACAGAGCTGCACCTTGTGCTTCTCGGAGGGAATGTTTATCTCCCAAACCGCAGTTCGCCTCTTTTCACTCACCATTTAACATGGTGGGTGCCGAACTTTACCGCCTGGCCCACTAAATTTGCGTCAGAGTGTTGAAGTAGACCGACGGCGAACAATTTGCCGCGATAAATGATGCGCCTGAAAGCTCCTGGGCCTGGCGACGTGGCGCGCCACCGTGGGCCGCGCCCGGCTGAGTCGGAGAAGCGTCCGATAAGTAGCTCTCGCCGAATCGCGAAATCCAAACCAGTGACCTGCGGTATCTGATCGGGACGGTGTGGGGAAGACGCCCGGGCCCGGTAAAACGGAAGTCCTCCGATAGCGTAAGTGGCTGCTGGAGACAGCCATCTGAGCGGGCCCATCCTCAGAAGGACTCGTCGTGATGTGGTGATTAAGAGCTTTGCAGATTAAAAGGCAACGTGACGCATACAAGGCTGTGTGGCGGGGTTTTCTGTCGCCCCGTGCCCAACGGTAAACCCAGATAACGTGCCCAGAGCTGTCATGATCCTCGCAGAATTAGAACAAGAGAACATCCCCTGTCAGACATGCTGGAGGAGCGAAAGACATTACGAAAATGTCTGCGTTATAGTAAGGTGCCTTGCTCTTCAAGTGTCCCTTGTTAGAAAACACCCAGTCATGCATCTTCTCAGATTAACTCTAATTTGACCCACCAAATTTTCTTCTCAGCCAGAACACGGTGTTGGAAATTGCCATGTTGTTCGTAGAAAGCTCAACAGAAGCGTCATTTTGTGGTAATAGCCATTCAGAGGCCTTTGCAGTGTGTAATGATATTGGTGTGAACAGGCGCCTTGAAAAGGGAATAGTGATTCATTGTGATGTGCAGCCCTCCTCTCTCTGTGCTGTCATAATGTGCAGTATTGCCTGCGCTCTGTAGAATTGCTCTCATCGCAGAACCGTGTCGGCCATCTTTTTTTTTATGTGAGCTGTAAGGCGTTCCTGATGCGTCAGTGTAACTGCTCTAGCCACACAGGCCACGCCCACAACAGTCAAAGCTTAATGACCAATATCATGCCAAGTGATGTGATGAGCTCATTGACCTGAAGCCTGGAGCTCTGGAGACAGTCTCCTTCATAGTGAATTCAAAAGGCACAATGTACAGTGGATTACATATTAAAATGTGTACTAAATATGCTATACATAAAATGCTCAGAAGTAGATAGATAGATAGATAGATAGATAGATAGATAGATAGATAGATAGATAGATAGATAGATAGATAGATAGTAATGAACTTAATATTTAAAAATACGTAGACTACCCATTTAAAAAGCAGCATATAATGACACTGAATATTTTTTGGTAGTTACAGAAACATTATTATTTGCAACTATAAATAGTAGTAGTATAAATAGTAGTAGTAGTCCAATAGTAGCCAATATAAATGTAGAGAAAATTAGTCTTGTTTGTTTTAAAAGTATTTATTATTTAAAAGTGCTTAATATTTAAAAAGTAATCTACAAAGCTTGTGAAAGTTCTCTTTTGACCTCTGTGACTTAGGATAGTGTGAGATTTTGCTGACAAACACTTTTGAAACAATTTTTGTTTCTCACCTCAAATTTCACGGTGTCTGACATGTGCTGCATTGACCCGGGATTAATTTAATCTTCCCCTGGAACAAAATGCATAGTAGTTCAAAATATCTACCATATTTCATTTTTTGATTATGCTGGATAATACAACATCTCTATTTTGCATTTAGGGGGTTTCTGTAAATGTACCAATTATATCTCATGAAGTAAAAGGGAAAAAAAGATTCAATTATTGATTGGTTAAAATGACTTTAATTCCCAGCAAATAATGGAAAAAATAATCTTTTTCTAACATTTAATCTAATCCAAACCTAAGTAAGTAAAGGCTAAGGTTAGAATAATTCCCTGCAGGCAATTAATTAGGTTTATAGCACTAGTCCATGCAAATCACATGACTAGATCGGCTTTTAATGGAACAGGAAGCGATGTCACAGTCTTGAGAATTAGGAGGATTTCCGCTCAGACGTCAAGGCTGTAGAAAATGCTTCTTTATGTCAAGTTGGGTTCATGTGGGATATTTATAACAATACATGCTATATGTCGCTTTATATATGGAGCCATGATTAAATGTAGTTGCCTAACAAGGTCAAATTACTATTTTCATGCTTCTTACTACAACAAAGTGTGGTCTATGTTGCTGGGATTGGTCATGAGCTTCATTTCACCCTTTTTTTTCGGGTGAATCTTGCTTTGCGGACCATGTGTCTACTATGAATGGACAGCATTGTAGTAAAACAGTTAGTTGCATTGGACAGAGGAGCCAGCTAAGCAGCCAATCACTGATCTTCGCTAGGAGCTATATTCATGAATACTTATAATCTAAGCATTATGGATCTGACCCAGTAAGAGGTACCATTATTAGTTATTACTGGAACTGACAGCAAAAAGGTCTGTTAATGAGTCTATAAAACAGTGAATTATATGCAGTTTAAGGTTGGAAGAAATGACTCTGCCCTTTGAAAGAGTCCTGTAAAAGTTCCTTTCATGCATCTGAAGTATCAGTGACTGTCCTGGACTCTGGATGTAATGTTTGAAGGAGTGTGTTCTAAAAGACCTCGACCCAATTTCCAGCCGTGTGTTGTCCATGGTGCAGATGTCGGCTGACTCCGTCTGAGTACAGCTGATGCGGATGTAGACCTCCTGTCTTCTGCTGTAGGATGACAAAGACAGGCTTGTCTGGGTCTGGATTCAGCCTCCCTGCTGGGCTCTTCCCTGATGTTCTTGTTGTCCACAATCCTCCAGAGGGATGTGTCCCACTGAAACTCTGATACTGCTAGGCTTGAGGAGAAACACCAAGATTGGTGGTCAACCTTGGAAGCAACGTCCAGACTCATCTCCAAGACCATATAATGTTAGATTTTCAGCTGTTGAGGGGGACGGAGCATGGGAGAACCAGAGAGCAGGCCACCAGAGAGCTTTCATCATCTCCTCACCATCACACACTGCAGCTGCGTGGTAGATGCTTACAGGAGGCCAGCTGATGATGTGGGAGGAAGTGGCTCAGTTCCCTTACGGTTGGGGACAACCTGCTGTATTCTGGAGAAGACTGGATGTGCAGTGCTGAGGGATGGCATGGAGATCTCCACTAGATAGTCCTCCCCCTAGCTGGAGAAGCCTAAGAAGCTCTCCCTGGCTGAGTCCAGTCTGAGTCTGAGTCCAGTCTGAGTCAGACCTTTAAGATCATTAGGGTGATGTAAGTTACTTTATCTAATCTAATTTTAATCTATGAGACTCATTCTTCACTGGTGGCTTGTGGCTTGTTGGCGTTACGTGTTCCTTAATTTCACAGAATAGTTTGAATTACATCCTCTCCCCAGGTTACATTCCGATAAACCTGTCATAAGATGAAAATATCGTAAGACGAAAATGCGTTTTAATACCGTACACCTAACCTAACAAACATCATAGCCTAGCTTACCTTACCTTAAACATGCTCAGAACATGTACATTAGGCTACAGTTGGACAAAATCATTATTAGTTTTATTGTTTTTTTAATTGCAAGTAAAAAAAATGAATAACCTTTTTTTGTTGACGGGAGTAAGCTGTTTTGCGTTGATAAATTCCTTAAGCTCTGTCCATGCTGAACCCAGAGAAACACTGCAGCGTGTGAACGTTTTGCACGCAGACGTCCGCTCCCCTGAAGCTTTCGCAGATTCACACTCTGTTCTCCGTCTGTTGCTGTGAACCCCTGTACTGACTGACCAGAGATATTGGCCTGAATTATGGATGTGAATATGAGTTCATTCTTTTGAATGAAACATCACCATGCTCTGGTCGTTACACAGCAGATGTTATCTGTCCAAGTAAATAGTTTAAGTATAACTACAGCAGGTGGGTTACAGCACATAGACGGGGCTGATTGCAAGTGTGTGTTTTGAATTTTAAAAGCTCAATGTCTCACAGATGTGTGTAAATATCTGTTTGCTGGCTGCCACACCATCTCTCACTAATACAGGGTTCCAAACTGGGTGAATTCTCATTCAGAGTCGCTATTCTGCCTGTTTTTATTCATCTTTGGCAGGACATGTTAAGCACATAAAGCTAAAATTGCAAGGTTTAGCCAACTGAGGCCTTTCAAACTGTCAAAAATAATAAAGGTTCAGTTGTTTTCTGGAAGCTCAAATTTGCTGTTTTGTGAGAATGGAGTTGCCATTTTAAGGCAAATTTAACCACTCTCCCGAATCCCATGCGACCGCAAACGTTGCTGTTTTCCGGGCCGCGTCGGCTTGTTTGGAGCTGAGACTGACTGACAGCTACAAATCGGCGCAAGGAAGATGATGCCTCTTCAATGCTTCGGACCAGATGGTCGCGATAATTAACATACTGCGGTTTCCATCACAAGGGAAATCTTTGACAAGAGGTCCGTCACATTAATAACTTAAAGTAGCTGTGGAGGTATATTGGAGTCCGTTCATAATTTGATTCTGAAATGTTTCTCTAAGTCGTTTAATAAGAAATGCCAGGTTCTATTTCAGAAACATGTTTCACAGATGTTAAAATATCAGAATGTAGAAAAAGATTGCTTTATTTGTCAGTATTTTTTTTTTTTTCTCAAAATATTTCACTAGTGCAACTTCTCTAGACTCCTTTAAATGAATGAAATGTCCAAGTGTTGTAAAGGATTAATGCTGAGCTCACAAATAACTTAAGAAAGAAGTACACTTAAGTAAGGTTGGCTTGAAATAGGGCCATGTTGGTTAACTGGCCAAAAATTCCAAAATACTCCTTTAAACATCTATATATATGACGATTCCACAATTTTACTGCTTTGAGAAAAGCGTCCTGTGAGGCAGAAATTGCCGGAATGTGGAACACAAAGGGATGGTTTGATTATTAGCTGTTATAATTTATCTATGAGAGCAGCACTGAGGACAATACAGTCCTTCTGTGGTATACGAGATCTCATAGTCATCATCAATCGCACCGCTTCTTTCAAAGCTAGCATGTTAGCCTAATGATTTCCGTAGAGGAGCTCTGATCTAGGTCAGTGCTCACGTATAATAGGTGTGAATACGTCTTTCTCAAGGCCTTCACAGCTTGTTTATCGTTCTTTTTCATTTTTACACCCCGACATCAGCCATTTTGGATGAGCGGCGGAGCAGCGGCGCTTTGTGATCGCATTTGACGGGCTCCCTCAGAGGCCCGCGGTCAATCGAGGCCCGGAAGAAAGCGTGCGTCACTACTTCCTTTCACATGAAAAGTCAAATTTCACGTTGCGCCAACGTTAAAAGCCTCCAGAAAAGCTATCCTCAGCGCTAGTGGGCATGCTGTAAAATTAATAAACGCTTCTGAGTGTTTCTTCTAAATTTGCCTTTTCCCCAAAAAGCTTGTGCAACGTGACCGGTCACACAACTGTTTGGCAGGATGTTTAGAATAATAAACAAACCGCCGAACATTCCTGCGGCGGACCTGTAATTATCTTTCGGGAAAACCTTTAGAATGCATTACACTTAACGCAATGCAAAGTTTGAAATGTCAGGTGCAAGTTGGCATTAATTACTGGGAAGTTTGCTTTGAAACAAAATCTTTGAGCAACAAGATTCCTTCTGAAATCATAACTACATGATAGAATGTATAGCAATACTAATGCTAAGTTGGAGGCGGATGTCTATAAGCTAATTTACAGGTAGAATTTTAGCTGAATGAATTAACGAAGTATAATGTCCATGAAAGTGACTTTTCTCCTGGTAGAAGATGAGCGTCGTTACAGAAGCTGGCCTCGTTATGCAACATCAGCAGCACTGCCTGAAGACCAATGATCTGCTGTTTCCAGGGTGAATGATGGACACTTTCGCTGGCAGTGTGCGATTGGCCGGGGGCCAGGGCCAGTCAGGTGTGTGTAGCCTGGGAGGGAGTCGTGGGAGATGGCGAGGGGGGGGGTTAGGGTGACATCCAGCCACGCCTGTCCTTCTGGTTCCATGGGGATGAAATGAGCACCGTGATAAACTGAATATTTGAACTGTTTTTAAATATTAATATAGTGAATTCGTAGATCAAATATAAAATACATGTACTTGTAAATTTACAAAATATGGATGGAACATTCAAATATTTTTCTGTTTGTATTTAGTTATTATTTATTTATCTTTATTTATCAATCTGTGTTGATTTTTGTGTTTGCCGGCTTCATGTAAGGCTCTGCTGCGAATTGAGATTGAAAGCTTTATGATTCTTTCTGAAACACAAAATCCTAGTTTTCACAAAATGGTTCCTGGGGGGGAGCGTTTGTATCAAGACACCCCTGTTGGTCAAGGCTGCGGGCTCCTTTAAGCCAATGGATCCAGCCGGAATAAGCAAACAGATGTCTGAGAGCGCCCACCGCCCCCATCTCCCGTCTGCCAACGTACCCTGAAGCCCTGGAGGACAACGGCCAACGACGGGCAGAGACGTGATACTCTCTGCACCACCAGCCCAGCCTATGATGTTTTAAACAGGGGGGGGGGCTCACAAACGTTGTTTTGTTTAAAATAACGCAAAATACAAAATGCTGCACAAACCAAAGAATACTCAGATTAATCTTGGTGGGGGGGGGGGGGCCAAAAGTGACTCCACCCTCTCCTTTG
>JAODJU010000138.1:11417276-11427502 GCA_026776725.1 Gnathonemus echidnorhynchus | reverse complement strand
ATACTCAGATTAATTTTGGTGGGGGGGGGGGGGACAAAAGTGACTCCACCCTCTCCTTTGGAAGAGACAAGATGAGGACAGACCAGAAAATGGGGGGGGGGGGGAGCACTGGGGGGGGGCATCATCCCCAGAGTATCACTTGCATTTGATCTGAATTCCTTTTAAGGCATTTCTGGGGCCTAGATACAGCATGGTACCCTTGTCCGTTTCGCCATGGTCTGACTGCGATGGCGCACGCAGAAAGGATTTGCCTGCTTCTTTTTGTCTCAGCTTCAAACTGCTACAATGGGAAGTGACTCAAACAATACATTTTTTACATCCTCCCCCCCCCAAAAAAAATCCCACTCTTCCCCTCCATCAGCAGTACATTTCTAAGCCATCAGATTTGTTGTTGTGAGGGAATTGACTGTCCAAACAGGGGTTAACTAGGAAACAGCCCCCAATATCATCCGTCCACTGACTTTAACTTTGTTTCTGGGGTGTTAATTTTGGCTGCTATTATCAGGGCATCCAGTAATACTTTAATCTAATTGAATTTATTTTGTCTGACTGTGTTCGGCAGCCTAATTCATGTTTTTTCCCCTTGAGTTTAACCCGCTTATATTTCCCATGTGTGATTTTCGGCAACTTTCTGCCTTTTGCCAAATTTCTTTGCCCAAAAATACGGAAAAAGATGATAATTCATAAGACAATAATAAGCTTTATTTTTTATTTCTTTTTTATTCCGTATTCCCTTTTTCTGTTATTATTCAAAGTATTTGTGCTACATTTTGAACAACATTAATAATCATTATCATAGTAACACTGAAGGATGTTTATTTATTGCAGTAGAAATATGTTTTTTTAAATGCATTAGAAATGTCCCTCTCCTTTTTTGGATTCTGCACATTGTTCCCTGACTGCGTGCAGCTGAGCTCTGTGAGGTCTGGGGGCAGGTTTCCGTGGTGACGATTGTGACCTCTCCCTTTGACACTGCAGAGCTGGTCACGCCACAGGCAGCACCTGAGGAGCACCGCAAACAGTGATTCTGTAAAGAGTCGTATTGACAGGCATGTTACAACTGCCCCCCCCCACCCCCAGTTACCCTCCCTCTCTGGGTAGCTGTCATGGAATGGGTATATATCAATGTTTACTGGAAATATGGGGTATAATGGAATCTATAAATAAATAAATATACAGACACGTGTGTGTGTGTGTGTGTGTGTGTGTGTGTGTGTGTGTGTGTGTGAATGTGCACTTGTGTTTGTAATTATTTCATTGTGGAGACCAGATTTACCCACAATGTGATAAAAGCCTGTAACTTTTTACCTTGTGGGGACATTTTTTTTCGGTCTCCACAAGGACAACCGGAATTTTATAAAAATCTGTGAATACAATTAAAAAATTAACAATTTTGTTTGCTTACTTATGGGTAAGTTTAGGGCTGGGTAGGGGTTAAGGTTGTCATGATGGGATTAGGGTTTTTCCCTATAGAAATGAATAGAGGGCCCCTACAAAGATATGAATATGTGGACACACACACACACACACACACGACAGCCCTGATAAAAGTTTATCCCACCACTGACAATGGTGTTCAAAGGTTGTTGTTGCTGTTTAGATGGCAGCGCTATAGCTGCGAACCTCTAACACTCAGCTAAAAGCCTCCAGATGGCACATCAGCCCTCCATCGTCCAGCACCTCTGGGCAGACGCGAGTACTGCTGTCTCTCTTCCAAAAGCCCCGACAAGGTAGGCTCCAGATTAAAAACCCTGCCCCCGCCACACCCCTACTGGTAGATGACCCTCTTGTCCTCACCCACGCCTGGGGGGGGGGGGGGTTTGGTAAATTTAAAAAAAAAAAAAAAACAAGCAAAGGAGGGAAGAGTGGAAGTTCAGGAAGAATGCGACAGGCGCAATAGTTGCTGCAGCATTTAGGGGCCAAAAATGAGATGCTGGGCTGCTCACTCACTTTAAGGGCATTATGGGGGGGGGGGGGTTGTGATGTTTGGCGTGTTTTTCTGGTACATCGTGCAAACAAAATGCTAAAGAGTAACTGGGAGGCAGGTGCATCTCCTGTAGTGATCAAGTGAAAGATAAAAAAAACACCTTAGATATTATAGAAACACTCTGCAATATGTGCAATTAAATAATTGTTCATATACTGTGGTGAGGAAAACCTGTGATCACTGGACAGACTTCCTCAATGTCACCAGGCAGAAGAAAAACCCTTTGTGAATTGAAAATTAGTAAAAATTTTAACATCATCATTAAGGTAAACACTTGGACGGAAAGTCCAATTCATTAAGGGGTGGGACGTGCAAATTAAACACAATTTGTGATACGGACACACAACTGTGCCACTGACGTACAGCAAAAGAGGTAACGTTCAGGAAGAAAAACATAACCAGCTTTCTCATCCCTTGCCCTGTTCTATAGCTCTTCTTGATAATATAAGTCTTATTTTAATTTGTTGCGACGTTCCCCTATAAGCTGTCCCAAGCATGCAAATGTCTCTCAATTTTTCACTGATCATTGAGCTGCGCTGTGTGTGATTGGAAGAGGCTTCCTGTGCCCTTAATGTACTGCACACTGACACAGACACTCTAGCTGGAGTGATTTCCCCTCTTTACTTTAAGTAGATCCCAAATGGCAGGGGAATTACAACCAATCAACACGCAGAACCGCTTATGAGACACGGTACATAGGGAGCGAGGCACCTCAGAACCTGAATATTGCGTTTTTTTTTTTTTGAACACATTAATGGGCCTGTTGAATTTGGTTCCTTATTTCCAGTGGCCCTACTGGACTGCATTACAATATACAATAACTAATAAATGGACAGCAAGTAAAATACTAAATTATATTCTCTACATTTAATTGCCATACCTTTCAAGTCTCATTTTTTCCTCAGTGAGGGATATAAAACCTTGTCTGAACAAGAAATGCTTCTCTTAAGGAATCTGGCAGTGGCCATCGCTGTCTCCAGTTTTAATTTTTATGCGCCTGCTATAATGCATTCATCGACTCGCATAAACAGCCTCGGTATTCAGAAGGATCTTTCAGGTTGCCTTTGTAAGAAAAATATATGATCAGTATCAAGACGAAATGGCATATGGATGCAAAGTACACGATTCCCGGCTTCTCTGTTCTGACAGATTAATTGCCTGGAATTACAGCCACACCCAATTTATGCAACATCTTAACTGGAGCTGCCAAGAATGCATACTGAATATCATACTGATTAATCTTTAATTATTAGATTATACAGACCCAAGGGTGGTCCAGGATGGACTGGGTTATTAAATATTTGTGATCAGTCCTTCTAAACATAACAAATGTAGCGATAATGGGCTTGTATCCTATTTCCTGCAATAACTGCCAGCTAATCTATTTCCTCAGGACCATACTTCATTTTACCCATTTCATTTAAAATATGATACTGCCTTAACGACATCAGTGATTTCTGACACCGTGTGTCTCAGTATTTGACCTAAAAGAAGAACAAAAAAATACGAAAACAAAATATTGAAATATTTTTTATCATTAATTTGTGTTTCATGTTTTGTTTCAAATTTCGACTTCATACCCATTTATTGGCCCAAACCGCTGCGCTGTCCGCAGTCAACAGTGAAACGATTTTATGCCTTAATATGGAGCCTGAAATCCAGTTTGTTTTGCCAGCAGAGAGGAAGGGCTATTAATTAGCTACAGCACACATAAGGCTTGTAGTTAGGGAAACACGGTTACTGTAATAATTATTACAGTAGGATCTGGAGAAACACTGGTTATAGTTACATATTGCAGAGGCAACAAACTCAGAAGGAAAAAGGAAAGGGGAAAAATCCATCTATGCAGTGTATTCACATCAAAGCCTAGTGCGGAAACCTCCGGAAATAAATCTACATCTGGCAGGCTTCATGCAAATAGGAGAACTGCCTTTAATAGTCAAACCATCGATAAAAACAGATACAAATATTAAATATTCAGGCTTTCCTTTTACCCAGTATCAAAAGCGTCCAGATGTGGGAAGCTGAAGTTGTTATCAGGCAGGCAAACGACAGCCATTGAAAGAATTTCCTCTGAATTTCCAACCATATAAAAGTATTTTATGCGATGCAAATGAATGGTAATTTTTGACTATGGAGAAAAAAAAACATGCCAATAAACCCTATCATTTGGGACTAAAAATCCACAAACAGGAGACACTTTCAATTTGCTCTGCCTGTCTTCCCACGTTAGATGCCTGCGATTGCCGCGAAATTAATCCATTTAACAATCTGTGGCTTAAATTTAAGGATTTCCAGTTTTTTTCGAATATCAATAAGTTCCAATTGAAGAGAGGATTCTTTTGCAATTCAGGCATGTGCGGGCGATAACGGCAGACTTGGCATGAAGAGAGGCAAAGATGGATTAATTATGCAGAGAACATGGAAATTCTGCTTATCATCGCTTAGCAAAGGAGCCCAGCTCACATAATCAGAAACCGAGGATGAAAAAAAAAAACACAATACAGTGGCACCTTCCAGCCCATCATCTTACAAGTTAGATTTTTCCTGTAATTAAAAAGTAACATACAATTATATTCATATCTCATATGCAGGCTACGAGTGCTTGTATATTAAATAATTGCATTGGGATATATGGGTTGAGCCAAAAAATATGAAAGTATAAAATCCCTGTTTAGCTTCGAGTTCTGGTTCCTTGGTTTGGACTGAACTACTTACTGCCTGATTCCCAAAACTTAGCACTTTTTGCAAGGCAAACACAAATGAGAAGGAATACTGAGGGAAAATGTAGCTTAAAGAAGAAAAATGAATATTTTTTGATACATATGGTTTAGTGTGTATCATACATTATTGTGTACACACATAGTAACAAGTGAGCGTAAACTATCAGTAGGGATTTGAGTCTCATCTCCCAGGCAGGTTTATAGTGTCTGTCGGCCAAGCTTGCAGAAAATATGCATTACTTTGTATCTTTAAGTCTCTCTCCCCCCCCCAAGCCAGGCTCCATGGTCATCAGCTGAGCGTAATAGATTAGTGTTGTAGCAGTAGGGGGGGCCTGCAGTTTTAGGATTCGTTTGGGATTCATTTTTTAATTTGCCGGTATCATGGTAGTCGGAATCATGGAAAATGAACAATAACGCGCACTTATAAATAAAATTTATAAAATTTGATTTTTAGAAAAAAAAAACACAAATTGTAGCATTTTTATATTTTACGTTGGAAATTCTTTATTGCAACTTTAGCCAGATGTGTGTCACTAGAATATTCGGTATATATAAAATCCTCTATATACCTTGGATCCTTATTATGCTAGGACAAGCCACCTAATAGCATCTTCTCTGTGTTTATGTTATTCATCAAAGAGCTAATTCTAAGCTTGTTGCTATGGACAGTGGTCTCTAAACTCAACTTGAACCTGTTTTATGACATTATGATGAAAAATAAAGCAATGAAATCTGCCCATAATGCAGACTTACAATATATTTTGTAAATTGCCCTCTGTATGACAGTAGCCTATTATGTGATAATAAACGCAGATATGCTAAACTGCAAAGTAAATCATCACGCAGTCGACATTAAGATATGTGTGCGATGGGTCCCCCTCCACACAAAATACAGCAAACATAAATAGAGACATGATCTCACCACAACAGACAGACGAATGACAATACAAAACATAGACCCTGTTTAATATTTAAACAAATAAACAATAAACAAGTTAAATGAGCTCTACGCAAGCACTGCATGCAGACTGATGTCACAAAAGCTGCTTTTTTTAAACAACTAAATGGCACAAAGAACCAGGCAAACAAATAAATAATCAACAAACAATAAACAACCAATTAGCTCTTAGTCCTGACCAACTGCTGTGCTTTTTGTTGCAAACGGCCTCTGAGTTCTCGCCCACAGACCCATTGCACCCTCTGGTTCCCCCTTAATAATCTCACCTGACCAAACAGCTCCCTATTACTTCTGTGAATGGAATCTGTCTCTGTGAAGGTTTGGGCCATTGGAGATTGGGATGACCAGGCGATTCTGCGGCACTGTTTCCCATAATGTTACATCTATTCAAAGCATGCTTTAAGAGGAAATGTGGATTCTAGGCTTAGAGATTTAGGTATAGAGTTTGCTCATTTTTAGTAATAAGTTGCATATTCTGGTCTCCAGCTGCAAAGGAAGATTTTCTTGAAACAGTATTATAGTTTAGATTTAAAGTAAAATCCTGCCTCGTTGGTTGGAGGTCGGGCCATTGTTGACCCACCTAGCTTCCTGTGAATTCCAGTAAACATCCATCAGTCCACAAGGCAAAAGGCTGGGGACAGCTAGACGAGACTCCACACACTCCTAACTGCATGGTTCTGGATTGCAGGAAGAGACCGGTGCCCCAAAATCTACCTGAAGATACATGAGGAGAACCTGCAGGTACCTGGGAGGTGTGAGACTGCAGTGCCACCCCAACCCTCTAATCAGGGGCGTCGGAGGGACACGGATACCATGACAAATTCAGGAGGCCCAGTACTTTGTAGGGGCCTCAAACCCCCCCTCACCTCCCACTCGGCAAATTCAACTGAGCGATTGAAAGTGTCAACCCGAGGAGGGGGCCCAAGGTGACATTTTCTCAGGGGGTCCAGGATGTTCAGTTACTCTCCTGCCACTAATGGACGCCTTCTGGTAGAATTTCAGTCAATTTTCTAGCTTACTTCAAATAGACAGCTTAGTTATTCCTCATCTGGATAGAAATAACTTTAGTGTCGCTGGTGAAGTGCTGCTAAGTTATGCAGAATAATTAATAATATTTGAGACTGATTGATAAGGGCTATACAAATTACTCTGGTATACCTCAGGTTATATTAAATGGGTATTAGCAGTTTAAGCTAAGAACCTTGTGTAATCAGCTGAATCTCTGGTACTTGGACAAATATCCTGTTTCCATTTGTTCCTTAGACCTGCTGTGTTCTAATTAATTATATCTGGTAATTAAAAAAGCATGGCCATTTTGCATGCAGTACATCCATCAAATCTAACATGACCCCAATCATCTTGCACGATTCTGGACCATACTTGGTGCCATATCAGATCAGCATAAATGTGGTCTGGTGATACCTCCGTCCCTCAACTTTGGGCGTGAACCCCAGAAACTCCACAAATCTCTTGCGCGTCACTCAAAAAGGTTCTAGCAGGCGAGCTGGCATCTGCTGCTTCACTATAGAAGAGGATCCTTGAGTTGCAAAGGTACCTTTTAGGGAGCGATGCGTGGAGTGTATTTCATATCGAGTACAGATTTCAGAATGCAGATGACGAATCTCTCAGCATGCAGAAGATACTCCACAGCTGGGTTCTGCTTATGCATCCAAGGCTCCCCAAGTGACTCAACGTGAGTGGAAAACCTCCCAAAGAAGCCCTGCTATCTTCCAGCCTTATAACCAGGCCTCATTCCATGTGCAACACATATACTTACACGCACACGCCTTCTCAGGGTCATTGAGGACAACACGCACCCCAGCCATGAACTCTCTGCCCTTCTGCCATCTGGCACACATTATAGGAGCATGCACTGCTGAAGCTCCGGGCTGGCAAACACCTCCTTCCCTCAAGCTGTGCATATACTGAACTGCGCATAAAGACTCATTTCAGTATGACCACTGCAGTATGGAAACTTCTGCAGCCAACCAAACTCTTGGTATATAAAATGTGACCTTTTCACCTTAATTAGAAAACTAATTGATGGACTAATTTTAATGTTATTTGTTCAATCCTATGGTCTGTACTATCTTACTATATACTAAATAATACTGTTATTACGTATGATGCTTGCATTAACAGAGCCTGTGACCTCATTTCATTGTGCACAATGACAATAAAGTTGACTTTAACAGTGTTTGAATGTTGGAATAATTTATGTCTCCATAACGTCATTGATTTTGTATACTCCAAATGATATATCCAAATATGCTCCTCAGATATACTATATATTTAGTATAGTCTATATCAGAATTAATAATTTGTTATTCACGTTATATTGGCAATTTATTTATTATTATTATTAAATTGTTCAAGCAAACAGAGTGACAATTCTATTCTCATATTCTGTCTATTCTTATCCTGGAATTACCCTTGGTTGGGATATTAATTAATTAGCATTTGAGCTCATTTTTGGCTTGAGATAAGAAGAGCTATACTTGTTAAATCTTATTGGCTAAGTTTGAAGTGACTGTCAGACAGCATCTTACGTAAACACAGTGGATGTTAGTGCCCTGAAACAATTCCAGTTTATGAATGTGCTATCATTCCCTGCTATCTGTTTAGTTATTTATCAGTCTTTTGCTAGCCAAATTTCCTTCCAGTCAATACATAGCAGTATCAAATTTAATAATTTATTCTCTCCCTACCCCCTTTCTCCTTCCTTTACTTTGAAGTCCCATTCCTTTGCAGTATTCCTCAAGAAGAAAGTAGAAGACATCATGACTAACTGTACGTTCTCTTGTAAGCAGTGGAGGTTCTAGACCATTTCACCTGGGGGACCAGACTGGGGCCAGTTGTTCTGTTGGGGGGGGGGGGCAGATGCTTTTGACCTTAATGCCCTCTAAATATTATGTACACTAGATTGCCAGCATGAAGAAGCAAAAGACAGTTTTGATAACCGAAAAGTTTTTTATGCAATGCTTTGCAGTCACATTTTACAGTTTTTACAAATATGTAGCTCTGATTTTTTGTTTAAACTGTCTTGCTTCCACAAGCTTGATTATTTTTGTCTGTCGTTAACTTCGCTTTTCCACATCTGAAGCGACGCGACCACCAGCGCTCCCAATCAGGGAAATGTGCTCACGTTTGTGTTTCGCCTGTTCCCAGCGCACAAAATTTTTTGCCCATATAATAATACATTTATTTGTAGCTCAAGTAGCATTCGTATTTAGGGGGGCCACAGGGGGGCCAGGCAAACACAACCCCCCTAGAATCACCCCTGCTTGTAAGCACTAAGAACTGTTTCTGTATTTTGTGATTTTAGGGTCCTTGTGTATTGGGAATGTGTCCCCCAACAGTGAGTTCAAATGTCAAATGACATTAAAAGCTTTATAATATTTTAGTAGATCCATAGCGATATTATTGTTTTGAGATTCAAATAAACTACAAATAAACAAAAGACACTGACAAGTCTGGTAAAAATCTGATATTGCATGCTAGGATACTGTTTACGGTCATGATATGGTATTCTCTAAATCAGCCACGTGCAATTACATTTATAACAAAATAAAATAAATATTTTTAAATATTTATGAAATAGAATTACTGTTGACTGTGTATGTCGCCATGTTCAAATGACGTCAAAGGGGAATCTCAAACAACAAAATTCTGTCCAACGTCAACGTCGGAAAGGAGGCATGTTTCCGACGGGAAGTGACGTTTTTCATGACGTTTTTGTCCGAGTTCCAACTCGGAGAGAGATAATCGAACGCAGGATATGGCTCTATTTTCCAGTTACCAAACAATCTTTCTCTTCAGTTGTGTAGGGAAAAACGTAAAGATTGCTCTTTACAAATATATATAGGCTTTTGAAAAAATTTTTTTAAATCTGCCAGGATGCAATACATGAATTGAAGACAACTACAAACAAAAGTGCAAGTACAAACGAATGAACTGAAATAGTAATATCCAAGCACAGCGTACATTTGTACACAGCCAGCTTTCACCAGCTACCTCCTGTATCCACCTGGCTGGTTCTCACCCAGCACTCGATCCCATTCAGGTCAGCTTAGCCTCAGCAATATCTGTAAGCAGCGACTGTTGATCAATTACTTCCTAAGAAACGTTATTTTATATATAAGTAAAAAGTATGCCTAATCGTGTCACACTAAACACAGACGAAATGAAAAGTGAAGCGAATGTTGGAATAAGTTAGACTCTTTATAACTGACCCCCTGCAACAATTATGGACTTAACCCCGTCTTCATTAAGTTAGGAGACAGAAGAAGCCATCTTGCTGAGAGCAGGGTGAGACCTCATTCCTGGCTTGTGTCACCTTTCCATCTGCAGCCGTAAAGAAAGAGAGCTGGCCGCCGTGCCTGTAAATTGACAGACAGAGTATTATTTTATTACGCTTTTCCCTCGACCTTGGCGCTTTTCACTTGACCTCCGTAGAATTTCCAGCATGGTAAATCCTCTGATCTTAAGCTTCCCCGAGAAACATCTTAACGCTGCTTTTTCTCCACCAGTGATGGAAACCGAAATCGAGAAGAGGTGG
>JAODJU010000138.1:11394438-11407555 GCA_026776725.1 Gnathonemus echidnorhynchus | reverse complement strand
CCCCACCCCATAATTACAGTTTTCTTACTTACATTTATCTGACAATGTACCTGTACTGAAAATATAGCTGAACCAAAACCAAATTTAATTTGATGTGTTTGGCTGTTGAACATCATTGTTCAGCGGATGCAATTAAGACAATATTATCGTATTTTATTTTAGGGATATTACTGCGACATGTGGGACCTGTACGATAAGGCAGAAGGTGCAGCAGTGCTAGTGGACAGCATTAGCGATTGTTACTTCTGTGGTTTCATTGTAATTAATATTGTAGTGCAGGACGGTGACTTTGTCTCCGGAAACAGATGTATCTACAGGACATCCAGGCTCACAATAGCCAATCTCCAAAATAATGATCACATTACAAGCCCTCGCCAGTGTCACCCGAATGGTCCGTGAGGGGTTTTCTTTGTGCTTCTACGGCAACGTGACGGAAATCTACGCCAGAATTATCATGCCTTGCGACCCTCACCTGGGTAAGTGGTTTTAAGAAATGGACCATCCGCAGCCGGGGTCTGAGAGAGATGTTACGCCAGGCATTTCCATCCTAAATGGCACGGTGTCTGTCCACTGGTGAATTTAATTCACCGAAAAGGTGCCTTCTGAAAAAGGCACGTGTCATACATCTTAAACCACTTCCATTTTTTTTTTTGTTGCGGGACGCTTTACATTTGAAATAACACAACCCTTTGTATAGGACACAGAGCTATAACCATTACCCAGTACAAGAGGACAGTCAGCCTGGAGCCTATACTGGGAATCACAGGGCACAGGCTATGGACCCTCTCAATGGGAAGCCAGTCCACCTCGGGGCTAAAGATTTTGTAATGTGCTGTACAAATCTCAGTCAGAAAAGTGGCTGACATTCTGTCTTACACACAACATTAAACTTTACTATAAACTCTCTGAAGATATTTAGACTCCTAAAAAAGCCTCACAAAGTACAAATATCCGATTCCGATTCATTTAAGGTCCCGGTGTTTCCTGCAATGGCTTGTTTGAAACAATTGAACATTTAAGTGTATATTAATCATGTGTAAACCTGTCAGTTATACATATTTTAATGCCAGTGTTTATTTGCTCCAAACTCATGAGTATGCAATGTTCTTTTTCACAACAGACTGATTACTCAGCTTTTTTTTCCAATTGCATTCCCTGATTTTTCCCAAATGTGCATCATTATGACATTTATCAGCCACCGAATGCGTCTGCAGACAAGACAAGAAGTCCAACGTGGCAGGACTTTTATTTTTTTTTACTGACTTCCTGCGATATTCCATGTTATGCTGTCAAACCCTGAACACCACGCTGAAGGGAAGGAAGGACATGCGGATTTGTTATTACTGAGTCCCGGATTGGTGCTGGACAGCAGCGGGGATGGACGTCGAGTCTGCTGCCCGTCGCATTTTGCGTGCATTGCTGCACAGAACACGTCACAGGATGAATCACACGACTGCTGAGTTATTCATCTGGTTGATTGATTTGATTGGCCAATCAATCCAGACCATCTTCCACAAATATAAAATCTCTTTCTGCTTGTTCATTTCATTTGTCAACTTTATATACTGTATATGAAATATATATCAAATTAAGTTCTTTTAACAGTGGCCTACTGCATCAGATATGAAAGATTCAGTGGCGCACTCTGTTCTGTCATATAAAATAATTATCACACAAAATGAAAAAAAAATGTACTCAGTATGGACATTAGAGTGATATTAGGTACATATATCATATATGTATATTTGTGCATTAATCAATATGTTATATGGTCAATACAAATCCATTGAAGTAATAGTATGTATGCAGATATCTGTATTAACTAATATGCTCTATAATAATTCTGAACGATATGAGTGTTGTCTTGATAACTATAGCAATGATGCTTATGCAGGGCTACATTTCTGAATGCCCCGTGATATTTTGCGTACCTTCAGAAGAGACATTTCTTTTGCTGTCCCTTGTAGCGTGGACCTCCTTCCCAGCATCCAGGCTCTCTGCTAGACAGCCGTCCATGTGGAGGCTCTTCGTGAAGGTCTGCTCCTGCAGACCTCGTTCAGGTGGTGTGTTCTGGCTGAGCGGGTTGCCAGTTTGACAGGAGAGAGTTTGTAGAGGTGTGTCCCATTTGCTGGTTGGACCGTGTTTGTCTGTAAAGCAATAAGAGACCCCACTACATACATTACATACATACCTGCTGTGATGGGTGCGAAATGGAAGGACGGGCAATTTATTTTCTACCGATTCCTTTAGAATATGCTTTTTATATGATATTTGTAGGACTACTTGGATATTTGATATTTAACTACAAAAATACTTGCATTTCTATCGGTGTGGATGTTTGTGTACCCGTTTTTATAAATGCAGGTGTGCAGTGTGTGTGTCTTCATCTTTTTGTATTTAGGTACAGTATTGCCAAAATAAAGGAAAAAAAGAAAAATGAAAACAAAATAAATTAAGAAGCAAGATGCCTCAGAGGAAAAATCCACAGAATGTGACAAAAAAAACCGTCATTCATGCCATTTTAATGGGTCTGCGGTGTTTTACAGGAGACCATTAAAATTAAACATTTTCACAGCTGCTAGCACTCATTTGTTAAGCTGAGTTTGTTTCTGTTTTTTGTTTGTTTTATGTTTTCGAATTTTTATGGTCTTGAAACAAAATGTTATTTTGGCTCGAGCAAAACTATAAATTTAGTATAATAATTATTTGGCAGGTAATTTCGGACAAATTTACTATATAATTATAACACATTAGCTAAGTTGCTTTAAATAAGTATCTGACTACCACTAATACTTTAACTACTAGTAATCATAATAGTAAAAATTACTTTATTATTATTATTATTATTATTTTATCCTCATCATCATTATTATATCCTTTGTAAAACAATCATAGTTTTAGACAGTATTCAAACTCAACAAAGACAAAAGACATTTTGCAAACAGACAAAAAATGAATTTAGAAGCTAACATCAGATGAGTTGTTTACAAAAATCGGTCATTGTTTTATTCATGATTTAGTACTCACAGAGAACTCACTTCAAGGCACAAAATAAAGCAGTAGTGAGAGGGACTGTTCCTAAATGAACACGAATAAACAGTGAAAATGAGGCTGATTGTGTTTGTTTGTGAGGAGAATGTTTCCTCCTTACCCTGCCCTACCAAGCATCCTTGCTGTCGAAAGCTAAGCGGGCGCAGCCTGGAAATGATGACCAGATACGTCCGCGTGGGGCAGCCTCTTTTTCCCCACAAAAGCCACAATTACAGAAATTGCCATTACACTGTTCACTTGAACACAAATACAGATAGAAACCCCCAAAATTATGCACAAACTAGGAGGAGAAAGTGCCTCGCTTCTGTTTGCTAAATTAATCGCTTCCTAAATGGCTGCAGGCCAGGGAAAGTTAACATTTGCAGTTTCAAAGGTTTTCAGCTCCTGCAATGAGCCATGAAATTACTGCATGCCGTCGAAAACGGCAGCTGATGAAAGCTCAAGGACCAGGTCTCAAAGGCAGAAAGGTGGCTGCGAGTAAAATCTCCAGCACAAAGTCTCATTTCCCGTCTGCATGATTTCTGAAATTCAGAGCCGGACTCCAGAAATACCGGCGTGGAAGTGAAACCGCGGCAAGGCGACAATGGGCGAGTGGTCACCTCCCAACCACCAGGCGCCCCCCCCCGCACACCCAAAGCACCCCCCCACTTTTCTGTGGCGCTGGAGAGGGAGAGGTGTGATTTTAACAAGATACTAATAACTGTGCTGAGATGTTTATCTGGAGCTGTGGCAGATTAAATCGCAGGGATGAGATTGCAGATTTTAAATGTCAGGAACAATGAAACAATTAAAGACACACACACTGCCGGCTATTTTCCCACAAAAGCACACTGGGGAATAAAGCCCTTTGGTGATACTGATTCCTCAGTTAGCTACATACTTCTCTCAAAGGATGAACTGCACACATTTCAATTTAAATTTGTTTTTAACGTGGTGAAATCAACCAAGGAAAGGCGTTTTCTTTGTGCAAGTGCAGTGACTAGGAAAGCAAATCAATATAATGTCTCAACAGGGTTAGAGGCAATGACTGTCATTTGTATCCCACTCCGTCACCTTATTATGAAATGTTGCAATGGACATTCGGATAGTATCTATCACATGCATGCGTGTATGTGTGTGTGTGTGGATTAGGTTTATTTTACGTTATGGGGATCAGATGTCTGTTTCTTTGACGTTGTGGGGACCATTTTTCAGGTCCCCACAAAGATCTGTGAATGCAATCAAAAAAATGAATAATGCCAAAAGTCTCATATTTTGTTTGGTTACTTATGGTTAAGGTTAGGGCTGGGTGGGGGTTAAGGTCGTCATGTTGGCATTAGACTTTTCCCCATAGAAATGAATGGAGAGTCCCCATAAAGATTTAATTACAGTCCTCTGTGTGTGTGTGTGTGTGCATTCAGTCATATAAATTTAGCTGTTTTATTTCATAGATGCCTTTGTTTCCAAGGCTGCTGGCGTGGCATGTTGCTGGGAAGCTGCGAATGCTGTTATGGGATCGTGCTCAGATATTTCCAGTTCAGCAGTGACACTCCAGTTGCATCCGTCAAAGGTGATGAAACGATGCACTGAAAGGGGTCCATGGAACAGCCTCGCAGTGCCAAAAGCTGGGGTTCCTCTCCAGTGAGGAGACGCATCGCACCGAAACCAGCAGATTGCTTTGTTCCACACACATAAATATTCTGATTAATTTCAAACACTGGGGGGGATGTTATTAAAAGGCAGACTTTTAACATTTCGCTGGTAGTTCAGCTAATGCACGGTGCACAACTTTAATATTAAAAGAGCTCCTTACTTTGCCTGACACAGAAGTCCTTTTCTTGTATTATTCTGTCATTTTAGTGAAGCTGGTCAACTTTTCTAATACGGGTTTTAAAAGCTGCCATGTGAGGGCCAGCTGTGCCATCTGATGGGAGCTGGGCAGGTCTGACGCCACCTATCAACCAACAGCCATGAAAGAAGGCTAGTGCTGTTGGCGTCTTATAATAAAAGCAAACTGAATGTGTTGCCTCAGTCTCAGGAGAAGCAGAAACGGGTACTGAGAAAAGTATCTTTCTAAGACGAATTGTTTCACGCAAAATTGCCAAGCGTCAGAGCAAAAAATACCCACAACACATTGTTCATATGGTTATAATTACTGCACGACGTTGTGAAAGGTAGTGACCCGCACAGCGTCGAGGGATTTCCCAGAAGTAAACACGTATGGAAGATTGTGGCTTGTTTCACAATGTCCAAGAGCACCACAGAATTCTAAATTTATTTTATTTACAAGTTAATCTATGGAACGAAATATGTGATTAATGGAAGCCAGTAAAGGAAACGCTTAATATCGAATGTCACGATGTCCTGAGACTCTTCACAGCTCGGCAGACATCTGCAGAGATTTTGAGATTTTCGAAAATAAATTAGAAATATGAGTGAATAAATCACATCTTTGCATTGATCTAGTTTTTATCCTGGAGAAATAAAAAGGGAAGATCTGAGATGTTTGCCTTTGCTTTGGTCTGTACCAACCATATGTATCCCAGACTGCACTAATACAGAAAAAAATAGTGAAGGAAGAGACTCTCACAGGGAAAACACAAACCCCATTAAAGCCAAGATGCTAAAAAAATCAACTTGAACATCAGTGGCTGGTGATTTTTTCTGGGCTTCATTATAAATAAGCATCCATTTCTATTTTAATGAATTTGTAAACATAACAAGCAAAGTCCAATGAGACTGAAAAATATGTCTCTATCTGTCTGGCATTAAAAAAAAAATCTGACAGGGAAAAAGTCAAATAATAGGGGAACGACGTGGCGAAATCTCTAAATAATACTTGCAAATTTGTCAACACAGAAGCATTTCTGGGAGATTATGTTCAAAGTGAAACGGACCAAAGTCTTTATCATGTCATCCAACATAAACCCGATCACATTTTAGTGACACTGGAATGTCATCACACAGAATTATTCTTATCTAAATTTATGAGGACGCGTTTAGTAAATAATTTTCTGTAAAACCCCCAGAATATTTTATGTGGGCCTTTTTGATTTTCCATTCCTCTATACTTTGGTAACGCACCTCAGAGATTACGAGTCCTACCAAAGCTGCAGTTCCTGTGGTGCTTTGCTGTCGACCCACCGCTGGGAAATTGCCAAACGGATCAATCTGAACTCGTACTGGCGACCAACTTTCACATCGCCTCTGCTCCCGGATGCACCTTGACTGATCCGGACGCGCAGGGTACAGCCAGAAATCCGCTGGATCCTGAGTACATGGCTTTCTTAAGCATGGTTACAACACAGAAACCAACAAGCTGACATTTTATGTATGTTTTTAATCTAAAAGTATAGATACTGAAACAACAGTAGGGGTGCAAATTGTACAGTCATGTTACTAAATGATAAATTTTTAAACCACATTTCTTTTAATTTCTTCCTTTACAGTTAATACGTAAAATCAAATGCAGTTTATGCCCGGATTTAGATAAAGCCATCACATCTCTATATATAAATATATAAGTATAGGATTTAAAAAATGCAGGTATATATTTGGACCAGTGTAAAGGGACAAAGTGAATTCAAAACGATTCGTGGTATAAACACATACTCAAAAAATAGTGAAAGTGCTACTGTCAGTATGCATACAGTAGGTACAATGCTCTTCAAGAGTTAATTTCTTAATTTGGTGGCAAATAGCAGCAGAGAATTTTTCCTGGTTTATATAACTGTTGCATGACATAGACTGCAACCATTGTACAGTTTAAATGTGGTTCTGAAACATTAAGGCTGCCTTTCCTGCCCGTATTAGGACTATTTTCCAGCATAGCCATGTAATTTCAAATGTAAAATTAATTTGTACTTCATTAATTGGGCTAAACTGGAGGGAGGCAAAGATCATTTGCGTACCCCAAGTAATAGAATTTTTTAAAATGTTTATCTCAAAGTTATTGTCTTAATGACATTTAAATACGTTATGCCTTTAACACCCCAATGTAAAAAACAAGAATAATAATAATAAATAAATAATGAATATGCCATTGTTAGCTCAGATTTCGGAGCAGAGACGAAGTGCCGTGTGTTTATATATGAGAGCTTAATTAATTTAGGGATGCATTACATTTTAATGTGAATTGTTAACTCTCAGCACACACCCTCATTAAGGTGAACCCCACAGGGAATCGACACTAATAATTCAGCGAGCAACCTGGCGACCGCTCCCTTGTTTGGCCGTTTCATGCTGGAGATCGATGGCTGACAGAGTAATTAATCATATAGGAAAATTAGCCAGCTCTTTAGCCAGAACAAAAAAAGAGAGAGAGAGAGGCATCAGGACCATTTGAAATCACTAATAGGCAGGACTTATGATAAAGTTTCAATGGCAGCAATTAAAATAGGAGGAAAAAAAAATCTTGAAGACTATCGTTGATCACTTAATTAGCATTTATTCCTTGGGTCATGGGCCATATTTGTGTATTCTGAAAGGAGGACTGTGTTATTATTTAAATGAGTAGCGCTTGCAGAAGTTAATCAATTAAAGGTTTCCTGTGTGCTCCTTTGGGGCTACAAACAGGGTGCAGTGCTACGTACAGGGTGCAGTGCTGCGCGAAGGGTGCAGTGCTACGCGCAGGGTACAGTGCTGCGCGAAGGGTGCAGTGCTACGCGCAGGGTACAGTGCTACGCGCAGGGTGCAGTGCTGCGCGAAGGGTGCAGTGCTACGCGCAGGGTACAGTGCTACGCGCAGGGTACAGTGCTACGCGCAGGGTGCAGTGCTACGCACGTCAGCCAGCTCACCGAACCCATATGCGGTCGGATCTTTCACCAGACATTAGTACTTTTCTACTCACAATGAATCAACATTGAACTGTCATATTTGACCCTATTAATATAGTTGTTTTTTGTCTGGTCGATGGTCTGTTCACATTTTCTAATGAATGCATTTACAAATTGTTCAAAGGCAAACAACTAGATTTCAGCTAGAAAGAGGGAAAGGGGGGGGGATGAAGGTGAAGAAATAAGCACTAAATTAAATATGTTCACATGGCCCCACGAAGCCATGTTTTCGGGTTAAAAGGTGAACAACCCCCTCGCAGCTTGAGTGCTGTTGTTTCAGACGTGCCACCGAACCCACAGGCTTCTTCTGTGCTGTTTCCACTCATTTTGCTCCTAATTACCGCCTCCTCTCTGGAATGTTCCCGGCCCCTCCATCTGTCCACCCGGCGACGAACAGAGACACCCTAATCACCTCACGCGGCATTTAACAAATGAGAGATCTGCCGCGCGGCCAGGATGCCGGGTCTGGACAGGAGACACGCCCGTACCAACCAGCCGCCGTCGCCGGTGGGATGGAATAAAGAGGCACGGGGGAACGGTGGCACCGTCGCCCAGGAGGATACGTGGGGGGGTGGGTGGCGCCAGCCGCCCAGTTCGATCACCCACTGAGTGGCGGAGGCACACGGACCCAGTGAGTCCACCAATTAGCGGTTCAGTCTCGACTTTGAACGAGACCCAGGACGAGCTGTGCCGCCTCGGAGAGACACGTGCCAAGGCGAAGGCACCAATCCACGGCAAAAGGAAAGCATCTCTTTTAGCTTCAAACTGCTAATTAAGGTTTCTCCGCCTCGAAGAGGCTTTGAACGCGTTCCTTACATTGCGAAAGACAGAACAGAGCCGCCACAGAGGGGCCTGCCTGGAAATCTACCGGCCCGCTACTTTACGAAAAAAAAACAAAAACGCAAGCTCTGAAAATAGTTCAGTCGGGGGAGAGAGATGTGTAACAGCTTTGACATATTAGCACTGCATAGAGGTTTGTCACTGTGGTTAGTGCTGAACGGCCCTCTGGTGACTGCAGTGACGCAGCAAGCTGGCCTGCTGACCGACGCCAATGCGCACACATGCCGGAGCGGCCTCTGGCTAAGGTGCTTCTGGGATACACGGCGGTGAACGAGGAGATTATTTACGACTCAAGAGACGTAGGACATCCTCAATTCAGGTCCGTCCTGTTGTATTAAAAACAAACAAATTGGCTTCACTGAATGATCAATGACTGGATAAGGTATGATATATTCATTCCAAAAACAAGCAAACAAACATTTTTACACATTCCAGACGATGCAAACAAAAATGAGGACTATTACACAGCCTTATTGTTGGTAATCATATAGTAAGTAATAAATAATTGTTTGCATAAAAATAGTTTTCATCAAATTCATCAGAAATTTTGATAATTTTTTTTCAGTATGTAGGTTTACGTTTGAGGTTTATCCCGTAAAACAATATGAATCCCAATGAAGTCTTTGGTTCTTGATGGGCCTGTTTGTTACAGCCTTGAAAGTTGGAAGGGGCTTCTCAAAGTTGGGCTCTCCGAGACCGCAGACGAGCTGATCCTCAGCCGGGGGGGGGGGGGGGGCTCAGGAATGGCAGCGGACGATAAGCCGGCGAGGTTTTTTCCGCTGATTGCGTGATCATCTCTGCTTGATCCAGCTGTGATGCTAAGCCTGCCTCATGCCCCTCGCTCTTGAAACAGTCGGTCTTCTGCACGTCAAAATCGCCTTAAAGATGATCCAGAAAATGAGGAGAAGTATCAGTTTGCCACACAAGTTCTGTCTTTGGCAAAACGAGGCCTGCGTGATATTTCAGGGGCCTAAATAGTTCATCTGCTGTTGACTGATGGGACGTCATGAGATTTTATATAGAGGCACCGATGATGATCCTGTGTACAGGAGAAAAGTTCTGTGTTTTACACAGGAGAAATATTAGAAGCCAAAAAGAAATGAATAACCCATGGACTAGGCAAGAAATGGTGCATTTTTATTCTGTTGCAGGCGAATCTGAAATGTATCTATTCATATTCCAGCAGTAATCCTAGATCCTTAGATGGTCAGACCTTGACTGTATCAAGGGTTAGACTCATATTTACATTTAAGGCAGATGTTTGACACAGTGTGGAGCTTCTCGCTCAGCAAAGCAGTAGGTCGGCACTCTGACACAAAGGGGACTTGGGAAACTTCTCAACCTTCTCCCTGAACCTGTCGCAGAGACCTGCCCCCCACCAGCCAACGCTGACATTTCCAATAGCATTTGCTGCAGCAGGCGCCTGAGGTCAAACCTCAATCTTGTGGCGAGTGGGGGAGACGGCTCCGGATTCGCTAAGAGGCCTGGATGTTAAACGAGATCCCCAAGGAACAGGCGAGAGGACATTATCTTATTCGCTAATGAACAATTATACAATTTCTTTCCAAATCAGTCTTTCTTAGCGCATTCTTTCTAAATGCTGTCACGATAAGTCTCTTTATTTTTTTCGGGGGGGGGACTGAGAACAAGAGAAGGGCAGGGGTCTGCCGCGATGGAAGGGGGACCCCCCCCCAGCTTTATCTGCTGATTCCTGCCCTCTTCCCGAGCCGCATTAATAATCTGCGAGGACAGACGGCCTTTCCGAAGCCATCGGCGATAAAACGCCGGCGACGGAATATCGACTTCCTGCTCATAAACTCAAAGATGTTATTAGAATATCAGCACGGCCCGTAATTAATTTTAACTTTAATTACTTGCACTGTTCGCGCCGATTAGATCGTAGGTCTGTGATGGGTTATTGAAACAACTGGGAAATGTTCTCTGTTAAAAAAAAAAAAAGTTAATTTCGTTAGCCTCCACCCCCAACCTCCTTGTTGAGTGATGCAATTATGCTTTTCTGAAAAGACACCAGGCTGATACACTGCAGATGAAAATGACACCAAAACATCACGTTAACTAGGAAGGTTCTGTTAAAGAAATCCAGCCGTTGGAGAGAAAAAAAAGTGTGATATGATGTTTGCTTAATATGCCATTTTGTCACTTACCAGTTATTAAACATACATGTTTTGATACCCCCTAGATATCGGGTACCAGTGAGATCTAATCAGTGATTTGCCGACTGACCATAAAAGATGTTTGGAGGGGATACTGGGAAGGGTTTGGAAAGGGAAATCAGAAGCTGTAAGACACTAGCACCAGACGGCCTATTAACACAGTTAATGTTGAGTATTAAGACTGTAACTATTTCTTCTGTGTGTCTTACTTCCTCGCTGTGTTAATGTCGTCAGCGTCCTGATTGTCAGAGCCCAAACCAGGAGCAGGTGCATACCCGGTTCTGACACAATGTGACTAAATTCACTGTGTGGTCCCTGAACATATAGGTCCGAAATCATACTCATTCATGCTTACTGGGTGGTCATGGGGGGGCAAATTTAAACATAGAGCGAGATTTGACTGGGGGAGGGGGGGGCAACATTAAGTTTTTCATTAACAAGCCCTGTAATTATACATGCAATGTACTTAATATATTTACAGAAATAATCCTAGGCTAATGGATGAACAATAGCCATACGTTAATTAATTACAGCATTACTAATTAGAATATAAGTCATTGAGAAGCCCAGATCTGAGTTTGTCAGAATGTGGACAGCAGTTTCATTTTGGCCTGTTTTAACTGAATCTTTTGGCCTTTTACAAGCATGAAACAAGTATTGATTTTTAAAAAATGTGTCAAAGCCTAAATTGTAGGGACTAAATGACTTTTTAAGAGACATACACTTGAGTGAACGTATTACAGTAGAGTGTGAAATGCCATAAAATGACAGTCCACATGGTTTTCCATGAAATGAGGATTAAATGAGGGCTGGCACTTTGCATTTCCTCCTGAGATGTGCGTAACAGTGAATCTTCTAGTTCAGTGACTCCCACCTTGCACTCTGTGTGTGCCTGTTCTTCCTGCATTTGCATGGGTTTCACTTTGGCAGTAAAAAAATACGCAACTATGAACTGTTGACCTTGAAATCCTGTCAATGAGTATGCCCTGCACTGGACCACTGTCCAACCCAGAGAGTTCCCCTGCCCAGTGCATCTTGGGATAGGCTTTGCGATACTGCGGCCTTCTGTAAACGAACGCCTCTCTCTGAAGACTCACCGCCGTTTTGCCTTGTGTGGCCCTGTGAAGCTGTTTGTCCAAAGTGCAATTGGGCCTCACCGTATCAGGCAGCCCAATGTATATGTTTCATCAGCAGTCAAATATAATCAGGACACTGTTCATAATAGACATAGCATATGCAAATAATCTGATGGATGTTATATCGCCTAAAACCGACAAGATATTTACTGGGGAATTATAGTCTGAAAGATGCAGACCAGATGTGCCATTTTGCATTAGACGCATGGATTCCACAATCTTTCACAGATAGTCTAATTAATTTACTTCAACTATAAATAAATATTCTGTCCCCAGCGCAGGCCTGGCCTTCACTGGCATACAGAAGCCTTCATTATACCACGATGTTAAGAGTATGAGGGAACAGCTAATCTTAAAATCCCTGCCACACAATGAATAGAGTGACAGAAAGAAAGGATATTTGAGATAAGTGCCAGTAATGAAACTGGGTGCCAAAGAAGAGGGCAGTGTGTAATGAAGAGAGAGGGAGAGAGAGAGAGAGAAAAAAGAGAGTGAGTAGAGTGGAATGTTTAAAATAAGTTCAAGAGCAGTGATGAGGCTTAGGTGATGAATGATAGTATCTTCAGGACTCAGAAAAGCAGACTGTTACAGACTGGGTCCAATCACTTAATCATCAGAGACTCCGCCTAGTCCGGTCCCTGTTCTCCATCTTCTGATACATTCTAATCATTTGCTGTGTATGAGACAGCGATTGTGTATGTGTGTTTGGGAAGGATGTGGGAGTGGAGCAGTCCATTCTCAGGGTGATAAAGCTGCTTCAGTGCACAGAGATTAAAAAAGAAGAAAGCATCTTTAAAGATTTGTTTGTAGCGTAGGTCAATGTTTATCAATCCAGTCTTTGGGGACCCCCAGACGGTCCATGTTTTTGCCCCCACCCAGATCCCAATAGAGTGCTGTGTGGGAGGAAAAATGTGTACTGTCTGGTAGGCAGCTGAGAGGGAGCAAAAACATGGACTTCTAGCAGGCAGCTGGGAGGGAGCAAAAACGTGGACTGTCTGGCAGGCAGCTGGGAGGGAGCAAAAACGTGGACTTCTAGCAGGCAGCTGGGAGGGAGCAAAAACGTGGACTGTCTGGCAGGCAGCTGGGAGGGAGCAAAAACGTG
>JAODJU010000138.1:11371610-11382856 GCA_026776725.1 Gnathonemus echidnorhynchus | reverse complement strand
GGGGGCTGGAGGACAGTAGTGGGCAGCGGGGGGGGGCTGGAGCCCATCCCAGGCAGCACAGGGCACAAGTATATTATTATTCTTAGTGTTGATATTATGATATTATTAATATTTCCCTGTGATGTAGCACAGCACCGGATCCTTGTACCTTGTGCTTACTGGGATAGACCCAGTCTCACCTTGACCCAGGACTGTATAATAAGTGGTTATGGACAATAGACACGTTCCTCGTGTTATTATAGTAGTTGTTGTTGCTGCTGCTGAAAAGCGATTTCCTATCCAAAGGAACTTAGACCAATTATACGAGTGGATTCACCAAATCCAATTAATTTTAGTATCCTGTTTAAGGGTACAACAGCCGACCTTTACCCTGTGCCCTGACCAATCTTGAGGACCACAATATGCACACATGCTCCTATATGAGTTGTGTTTAATGCCAGAAGAAATATATATTTTTTGAATTCCAGGAGACATCTTAGAACAAAATTCGACACAGAGTATAGCTGAATCGAGGGGTCAAATTAAGTCCAAACCATTACAGATTATTTGGAAACTGCTCTCGTGTTTCCACACATGACAAACACGGAGGTAAGGCTTTTTTCAGCTCCCGATAAGTGTTAATAAATTACTAGAATTTCAAAATTAATGGCTGCCCGCCTGCTTCTGCGAGATATCATTGTGTTTCATGAATATTTTGATTTAGCGATTAGATCAAAATGCGGAGAATTCCTAAACAGCCGTACCCAAGCACCGCTGATCATAAACTGCTCCCTTTTTAAACAAATTATATTCCTTGCAAATCTGCTGATATGGTGTAATTAGAATGAGTTGCCTGCAGTTTACTGTAACATTTGCATGACTTCAGATCCCAGTCTAGTGATCTAGAAGGTAAGAGAATGTGTACGTTTTGTGTGACTTCTTAAATATACCTTGGTCGCCGAGATAATTGTTTATATTGTGATGTTAAAGAGGGTCATATTAATAAAAAAAAAAACCACAAGGATGCGTCCGGTGCTGGTTCTGGGAGACACTGATTACACACTTCGTGTTTCTATTCCGTCACTGTTTACGCTGTTTTATTTGCTTTCTTTCCGCATTTTGCGCACGATAGTGGTCCGATTCTGCAAAGCCCGTGTTTTTTATTTGTACACAAGAAAGCCTAAAACGACAGATAATTATAACTAAAAACTGCATTCTTACAAATACCCACAATTATGTTGTTCTCCGCCTGACTACCAATGACTACTAGGAAAAAACACGCATATACGGTGTGTCTATAATCATTATGCCTTTGTCTCGCTTTGTCTATAGGCCTATTTTTAACATAAACAGGCACTCCGCTTTACGTTCCTCATAGGTCTCCCCCCCGCAGTTACAGTGATCCTCTGCATAAACGTGAGCGTTCGCAGGTTGTCACCCAAAGTTATATGCATTGCATTTCCAGAGACCGCAGCAAGCACCTCCAGTCTCCGTTTTGCGCCTCCTGCAGAGCAGCTGCGAGGGGCCCCTGGGACGGGCCTGCGTGCATCGGGTCTCTCAAACGAGTCGCTCATTAGCGCAAGCGAATGCATTGCACACAGATGGCTGTCAGCGTTCAGGAGAGAAGAGGGAAAAAAACACCTTGCCTGCATAAGACAAGCCAACTGAGGTTTGACTTCCTTATGCTGGCTTTTATGACATGGCAATATTCATGCGCTATTTGTTTATGTCTTCAAAACTACGAAGACGCAGCGTCTGAAAGCGCGTTTCCTAATGAGCGCCGCGCGGCTCCGCGCCCGTCACTCAGCGGAAAACGCAAAACGGCGCGCCTCTGATACACCGGCGAATGTGCCCATTAGTCCAACTAAATCAATTATATGACTTACCTTTCAGGGCTCAAAGAATTTAAACGTGATGCTACGTTTTTATTTATATATTAATATTTTAATTTCTATTTATATGCAGCCTCTTTTGCAATGTCATGGGAAAATGTCTGTCCAAAAGTATGACACAATGCTGACGGCATGGCCGAAGCCTTTTAACCCCAATATTACCTACTCGCATTTACTCTCAAGCCAACTTTTATAAGACTGGCACGTGAAAACTGTAAATGAGAAGTTCTTAAGTTGTCCTGAGAAGGTGTGAATCTACATCCTTAGAATTTATTCTGTTCTTTAGTATTGCCCACACTTTAAACAGCCATCTCAGACAATACAAATATTGGGGTTACATTTTCGAAATAGTAACACTGTAAGAACTGTAAAAAAAAATAAAAAATACACATTACTGGTCGGGAAATCATTATGCTGGGAAATAATTAAAATACAAATTCAAACATGTAAGAAAACATGCAAATTTAATTTATGACCTAGTTCAAACGGGAAATAACTGGGATTTTAATGAAAGCTGATTAGTAAGACTAACGCAATATCCCTCCCGTTTTGTTCGTCAGCTCACTTAAAGGTCCGCCTGGGCATTTTGGTGGTCGGCTCCAAATTTTGGGATTCAGCAAAGTCTCCTTTAGGTCTTTCTAACACTGCACTCTGGCTTAGGGATAAGGTATGAATTAAGTCAGAGTTAAGTAGCTTACATCTTTGAGTTAGTAGGCCTACATATTTGTGCAACATGTCTTCTGTTCAGTGATCTCTGGGTCATTAGTGTTAGATTACCCGCATACTTTCCTAGAAAGAAGAACAATTATTTTTATTCTTATAGGTGATGGATAGATCCAAGAGTGATTTTGGTGGCCAAATTGTATTCTGTTTAGTTATTAACGAAAATAAAGACCAAACTGGTGTTAATTTCACTTTGGCTTTGTAGCATTTTATTAATGCAGTTAATGAGCGGAGAAACTAGAGTTCAAAATTAATTATGGATGGGACTTTTGTGCACCATTAGTCATATTTTTTTCTGTTTGTCACTGGTTCTCGTTTAAGTAAATCAGACAACAGTTCAAACTTAAAACAATCCATAATGTTGAATCCAGCAACGGTCGAAATCCTAGGCAAGACTCACCCCCGACACCCCCAATCTGAGACAAAGTGAAATTGGATCATTGAGGCAGCCAGTTATCTCACCAAATAGGTTGACCGGTACCAGTTAAATCATTTGTGCTTTATTTACAAAGAATACACGAGAAATGTCTCTGAGAGTCTTAGGTCTGTGTTTATTGTAAGGTAAACCAAGGTAACTTCTTTTATACTAATTTGTAGTATTACGCAGCCAGATGCAAAAAAGGAATGTCAGCAATAATCAAGCTCATATTTGAAACAAAACACGTGACTTTTCATTTCAGATTGTACTGGAGTTTTGGAGTAATACTGTTGCCTTTAGTGTTTGTTTGTTTGTTTGTCCTCATAGCAAACATGTGCCTGGTACGCAGGTTCCTGTTCCCTGGGAGCAGTTCCTCCTGGACTCAGCGTGAGCCCTTTCAGCAGACAGTAAAGTGTCCGAGCAGGACCATTCCATGACTAGTGAATGTATGAGGAGACCTCCATTTAAATTTGTATTGACTTATTCAAGGTGAATATCAATGGGAATGAGGAAGTAAGACTCTGATAACATATAATAAAGGTGTGGAGCTTAAAGGCTGTGTGGTTGAGGAAAGAGCCCACAAATATCAATATCATGAGGTCTGGGCCGAAGTAAGCAGTATATTTCCTTTAATTCCCCCTGCATTATTAATAATTGCATGCATTTTTATAACAAGTAAAATGGTGCATTTACATCTGTACAAAACTACTTTTTCCAGAAGCAAAAAAAAAATCTGCCAGGAAATTTACATCATAAACAAAAGAATGCATAGAATTTATGCTAAACAGCTGCTTTCAAAAAATGGTGTGTAAAACTTCTCAAATGAAGCGTTGCTTCCTCGGTATTCTGTACAGTCGGTATTGTGTTAGCGGTTATCATGACGTCTTTAAAACTCATTGTTTTGAAAAGCTCATTCTGATTAGCTTTTGCATTCTTCTCTAGGCCAACAATGCTAATGCTTTTGCGCGGCACGCCTGCATATTCCAGTACTGCAAATATAATATGATGATTAGGTCTGATACAAAAGTTGTATTACTGGAAATACTCAGAAGGCAGAGAACAAACAAATTTGCATTTAGCTGCCTTGCTGATACATTCATGCGGAGCAACTTCATACTGCTGGGCATTTCAGCGCGACAATGCTAAAAGTTTAAGTCAAAAATCGCACTCAAGTTTAAATTAGTGGCGCCCCTACGGGGACTTGAATGAGCAACCTTGCGGTTACCAGGTAAAACCTGTTACAGTACCTGCTTTAGCAATGACAGCATCCAGCCTTCAGAGATCAAATGTGATGGTAAATGTCATCATCTTTTCGGCATTCTCCATGAGAAAGACGCTTATAGCATTTCTTGTTATGCTTTAATATGCGCTAATACTGGTTAAGTGGCACCATTCTTTGGTTCCAAGAACATTCTGGATCCTGCCCCAGTGAATGGGTCAGATTTGTAATGTTATAACGGCTTTCAGGGCAACTTAACCTTCGGAAAACCAATTAATGTAACCGTATGTAAGTAGTGATTGTTATTATGCAAGTAAGTATTATAATCACCAGGTTGTGTGCCCTCCCCAGGGAATAAAGGGCTGTCATTATTCCTCTGAGATTACTTACACTTGTAACTGCGCATTCACTGGAATCTCTGCCTAGCCGCACTTACACCTAGTCGACTCCTGGACGGCTGTATGCTTATAATGTGCTGTTTGCTGTACCTTTGGACAAAAGCATGAGCTAAATAAATAAATGTAATGCGAAAGTATTTCTCAATATTACATTTTGTCACTTGGGTGTCTTTGGTTTCAAAGGAGATTGATAAAGGGAACACGATCCAGCTCTTAACCCTGGTGAAAGAAGATGGTGTGGAGATGAGCAGCTGGATATGCCAACCCACCAGAACGACGACTTATGGAACAAAAGGTTTGGCCAGTGATCAGAGCGTTGGCAAGCACTGCGTCCTAATGCCCAGTTTTACCTCCAAATATATAACAGGCTGCACAAGGTACGCAGATAAATTTCTCTATTTCTTTCCTCATTTAGGTTTGATGGTTAAAAAAAAATTCAGATACAGTAGTAATGGGATCTGTATATAATTTAATATTTGAATTTTTTTTAAAAATACAACGTGCACTACTTTTTACTCGTAATAATGTAGTAAGAGTGTACATGGTTATTGTTATAATTTGTTGTTATTTACTTGCAAAACGGTTCAAGGTAAGCGACTGAAAAAAAATATTTAGCATGGACTCAAGTACAGTAATGCTGTATGTAGTCATTGTGCAACTGGATAAACTGGATATCTTGAGATACATAAACTGTTCCCTGATGAGAGCACACAGTCTCACTGGATTTCATATACATATCAGAGATGTGCTTGTAGCTGTGGCTAATGATGGAGTTTTGCAGAAGGTGAATTACAAGAGAGCCTAGTCAGTCAAATTGCTGGATCCGCCCCCTTCTAGACACTAATGGATTTAAGGTATGACTTTGGGTTGAGGAAAAAAAACTGTTGTATTTAACTAACAGCTGACACAATGGCTGATGAAAGGTCTGGAAATCAGTCCGGTTAATACCAGATTAAAGGTGCGATTTTGGGACGCCCTACTTTGGAAGCAGTCATATGAGGCAGAGTACTCAATCTGACCTACTTGCTTATCTCATGTCTCCTTCCTCTAGCCAACTGTAAAAATAACCATATGTCAAATAGACAGAAACCCTGACTCATAAATATTTCACTATTGTCACAATCCTGTTAAAGGCAAAACTCTTTGCCAGTAGCTGGAGTGGAGATTTTTTCAAGGTTCCTACAAATCAGTCTTTGGCAAGTCAGTTAATTGATTAATTGACCATTCAAACCATATTTTGTGCAGCACATATTCCTGAACATTTTGATCTTTTATCCTCTTCCTTTTTGAATATTTAAGAAATTAGTAATGCACGTAGAGTAACACAGTTGTGGAATACTGGCAGTGAGCCTCCTATATAATGTGAATTCTATAATATCCCATTCAGTTAAAGACAGCTGTGCTTTTGCAGTCCTGCGTCATCATACAGTATGAAACACATAGTTAGAATAAACCATAGCGTTTAAATAGATGCCATTTTCTGAAAAATGTGACAGGCCTCTGTTTAATCCTTTGCTATTCCAGATAGCAGTATTATTGAGAAAAACTGACTTTCTTGGCTCAATGAATTTCTTTCCAGTATATTTACATGAATCAAATTGTTCTAAATGATCCAAAACCATTCTTAAGTCAATTGGCCATTGAAAATTCCAATTGAATCTCTGTTACATCAAAGACCTATGTCCGTATTACGGTGTTTAAATGTTTTTTCTTGTTATTGATTATGTATCATATCCATTAGATCTGCTGAATAGGTTTTTATTATCATTTTAATTCATAAACCTATAATACATTAAGGTGGTATTCAATCGGGCTGTGAAAGTGACGGTGGCGATACGATATGTATCATGATACGGGGTTATGATTCAATACATTATTGCGATACTGTGAAGATATGTGATATATTGTGATTTTTTTTAAACTAATTTCAGGAAAACTGTTGCAGTATAATGAAGACACCACCATATGCATTAAAAAGTAAAAAAAAAACAAACAAAAAACAGGTATGGGTGGTAACATTACTAGGCAGCTAGGTTTGCTAATATGAACATTAGCAGTGCGCCCTTACGCTACTTCCTGACTCAGTTTACGTTATTACGTTGGAGTGGAAGAGTCAAATGTCTATAGATAGGTTACAACACTGCTCTCTAGGAATCAGGGGTTTAAGCACAAAACAAAATGAACCAACGTCTGCCACAAATCTTTGCATGCAAATTATTAATTAAAAATCGTTACAACATAATGTCGTGATACTGAAATGTATCGATATCTACTTAGACTACTATTATGCAAGTTGTTATACAAGATGTTATTCTACAGTTAATTAGGAGTGACATTGTAAAGATCTGTGGAATAAATTTGCTACCTGTCACAGAGACCTCTTGACTAGAAGGGCAGATCTATAAACTCCCCCTATCATGGAGTGGTGTTTAGCTCTAGTAACCCAGGGGAGGGCGAACCAACTAGTCATCTCCAAAACAGCAAATCAGGTCGGGGCCCCTCCCCTAACCAGTAGGGTTTTATTGTCTCTCTCTCTCTCTCTCTCTCTCTCTCCCTTCTCTCTCTCTCTCGGGAGCATCCCCGGAGTAGGCAACACAGACATGTCTGACCGACTGAGTGGTAGGATTAGTCAAGGATCCATCTTGAGGCGCAGATAATGTTCTCCACCCGGCCCGTCACTCCGCCCTCAGCGGACTGCGGCTTGTGTGCTTTCACTGAGCGATAATGCCTCACGCGTCTGCTCCCCGCCTTGCAAAGGGGGAGAAAAAGGGACCTCTTACGGCATATTTAGGAGCAATACCCATTAGTGTGTATGTGCCTTTTTGAAAATTATTTCAACAACTAGGTCAGGACAAAGACTCCGTTCATGCTGTTGGATTCACTGAGCTTCTACTGACAATAAAGAGATGTTTGAGTGCACTATCAAGACTTCGCTCCCTCAGAATGTTTCTAATGCTGTTCAGCATAATGGTGATCTTGACCCTTGCAAGACAGGAAAAAAAAGAAACCCTCCTCTGATAACTTTTCGTTTGAGGTACATTTTTGGAAAACACCTGTGTCTGGAGAAGCTTGTATCGCAAATTCCTCATTCAGAGCTGGTGTTGCATTGAGATGGCTCCCAATGCCTTGTTTGTTATTTTCTGAGGGGGGAAAATGGTTGAATTTATTTCACAAAGAATTCCATACCTCCGCTGAAGGAAGCGTGGTGCAGGTCGCATGAGAGCTCGGTCGGGCCTGAAGCTACACCTGCTTGTTTTCTGAGCAGAACGGTGGAGAACATGCAGGTGACCATGGCAGCTGAGTTCAGCCAAAGGCCATGGAATGACGCTGCCTGTTGCAATTCCACTTCTCCATTGTAGCTTCACAGGAAGACCTTTAAACAAGCCTGCCATTCATTTGCTTATATACTATTCAACCTTTACATTCATCAAGTTAAATATTCCTAGTACTTACCCTAATAACTTTACCTATTTACTCAGCTAGTTGTTATATTCAAATTGTGTCTTCACTTATGATTGCATGTCCATGTTCTTAGCCACCTGCTTGTCACGCTACATATTACACTGCGTTTCTCAGCCATTATTTACTTACATGTTTCTCCAATATTATTCTCAAATTCGCTCTCTGCATAGTATTGATACTTTGCCATAGTACAGTCAGTTTCATCACTGTCCCTTCGCAGCATATACCTAATTTGTTTGTATTGATTATGAAAAAACAATGGAACATTTAAATGTCCGTGTGCTCCGTTAATGGACAGTACTGTGTCTATATAAATTCTGTATAGGTAGATTCCTAAAGCATGTGGGAAGACAATTAAAGGGGCTCCTTCCACTTCAGCAGGCAGCTGCTGTGTTGGGGAGCAAAGAAAAGCCTGTGACTCCCATTCTTACCGTGTGGGCAGGAGCAAATTTAATTTAAGCCACTGTTCTCATTACCTTCACTTCCTGGGCTGTTAAAACACTGAAGTGACTGTTCTTCTCCCATGTAAAAGAACCCATTATCAAAGCATTACGATATGATTAAAGTGACATTTTCTTAAGAAAACCAAGAGTAGGGGGAAAGCATTCTGAAAGAGCACTACATACTCCAGATCTTATCAAGGGAGCCTCCATACTGATCTTTGAAGCGGCTTATTACCAAGCCCGCTAAGGAGACAAGCGTGAGAGTGTATGGATCACAGGGACATAAGGAAATGCACCTACTAGATTTCACTATCGTACAGAGTTTGTCAGTCAGCATTGAGGTCCTGCCAGGATGTAAAAATCTTCTTCCTCACAATTCTAATGTCAGAGCAGAGGTGCATATTTTCTTTTCTTTCTTTGAGAGAAAGGGATAAGATAAAATCCATGAGGTACACCGGGTTACGAGTGCTCTCATGTTAGGGATGGCTAGTTGGATTTTTATGACATTTAAACACGGCGACGGCTGTAGATTCAGGTCAACCATTCAACGGCATCTTGGTTGGCGACGGCTGACATATTGCAGCATGCTAATGTAAATATTAGCCTTGTCCGCTAACACCTGAGCTCCCTTGTAGAGAGTAGTCATTGGCTTGTATTATCACGTACACATTTCTTCTCATTATTTTAATCAGCTGGCTGTCTTGGGTCACTGTTTTGCAGAACTGGTGAGGTGCTCGCAGCTGTTTGTGCCATGCACGACCTTCAAATGACATTATGACTCGCAGTCCCCAAGCAACTAAGAAATTATACATTTCTGGAAACTAATGAATTTGAATTTTTACCGGACCCAGAGGAAAGGTGTTGGTGTAATTAACAGGTAATGATCCTGTAGTCCCAGTGGAGAATAAATTTATGAAAAAATATTATTTAAGACAACAATATTCCAAAACACAAACTGTCTCCCCATCACATGAACGCATGAAAATACAGTAACCCTTTCACATTTGCGAATTCGGTTGTTTGCGAGTTAGCCTGGTCCCATTAAACAGGAAAATCTTTGGAGCTTGTTGAAAGATTGCAGAAACTTGCAGGCAAAAAACAACACTGAAAAAGATTTGGATCACATAAATTTCAATAAAATATAAATATTAGTGATACATCATATTTATTATTGTAACTGCATAGTATATCTATATTATTAAGTCTTGGCGTGGGTATGCCGCATATCTTTGTCTCCTTGTGAATGTGGAGTCTCACATTCCTAACTTTTAAACTTTTCAGTGCCATTAATTTTGCATTTTTAGTAATGAGTCTGAAATGTAGTACTCCCAGTACGTACAGTAGTAACTTTGTACATACAGGGGCATAATTTAGATGGTTTGTATATTATATAAAAAGGTCTATGTAGAAAATGACAAAGCAATTTGACTTGCAAAGTGTACAGCAAAGTGCTATTTATTTATAAATTGGTAATAAATAGACTTTTTATGTTGTCGTTCAGCTAGCAGACTGTTGTAGGTTGAGGTCATTGGTGCTCAAATATTATTCACAAATTTTCACATTCGGATTTTCACTTCCAGCCATAAATCTCACAAATTTGAAGGAGTTACTGTACATGGACGTTTCAAAACGTCTGGTCGACTAATATACATTCAACTGACATCATTTATTAACTGACAGCATCTATTTCTGTAGTTGAAATCATTGCTTTCAGAATTTGAATTTGACATTAATTAAAACCATCCTGCCAATCATGTTCTCCAACCTTGGGCACAAGGCTGCCTGGAACAGGGCTCCTGCGACTATGACCAGTATCAGCAGTTAGCAGATGGATGGATGGATGGATGGATAGATGGATAGATGGGTGGGTGGACTTAAATAACATTTGCTAAAGTCATAAAACATTGATTTGCTATATCATAATCTCAGCTCTGTATGATCAGTCCATTTACAGTGAGATTAGGATAATTCTTAAAAAAAAGCTTATAATTGTCTACTTTTCCGTTATATCTGAAAGCAAAAACATTCACATTGTCATGCAGGCCTGTCAGTCAATTTAGTTGCCAAAGAAGAACCCTGAAATGCTTCCAGCTAAAACAGTAAACAGTAAAATAGAAAATATTGGATTCTCCACTGTTTTAGAGATTATGTAATCTTTCCAGTTTTCCATTTAAATGGTGCTGAGATGCAACCATCAGATATACGTTTTGTTTTCGGTCAGTATCATATGTTTCGACAAATAATGAGATGGCTCTAAAAGTCGCAGTGTTTATGTAAATTTGTACAAAGAGAGAGCCAAGGAGACAACCGAACAGAATGAATAATTTGAATTTGTTTGCACTGAATGCTCCAGCAGTGGGAGAGGACTTAGCGATGCCCTGAGTGGGCGGGGCGTCAAACAGCAGCAAACCAATCAGCGTTGAGAGGGGCTCAGGTGCATGTCAGTGCTCCTAGTGCAGGGCTATTCAAATCACGGGCCTCAGGGTCCGAGCCCTGCTGATTTTCTTTACCCATGAGCCTCTGTGGCCAATCAGAATCAGTAATTATTGAACTAACTACCTGAGAGAATTGAAAACAAGGCCTAGATTTAGAATTGAGGTCCAGATTTGAAGAGTCCTGTCCTAGTACCATGTACTGAACAGTGTTGGGCATTTCAGGTCCAGAAGCTACAAATCCAGACCAAGATTTCCTTTCTACCAACCAGCTGAGTTC
>JAODJU010000138.1:11356482-11371510 GCA_026776725.1 Gnathonemus echidnorhynchus | reverse complement strand
TTATGCTCAACTGGTTGGTAGAAACAAAATCTTGGTCTGGATTTGTAGCTTCTGGACCTGAAATGCCCAACACTGGTACTGAAGGTTCTGTTTTTGATTCCTAACTCAGCATGAATTTGATTTTCATGTATTCATTGTTTTTATTGTGTTATCTAAGCACTAAACTGCTTAGAGCAGGTTAAGTGAAACCGAACTTGGAATTCCTTGTAGTGAACCGGAAAATGGTCCCGGGACAGAAATTGTCAGAAGATCTGAACCTAGATGGGGGACGTTTTGATTTATAGCTTGATTTACTCGGCACAATGAGAGTGAGCGGCCAGCTCCGGGCCTCACATCGAGCACTGAGTTCCGGCTGGTCTCAGCCCAGGGTTCTGCGTGAACCGTGTCACCCTCCCGGTCTTTAGGGGGGGGAAGCTGGAGAGCGAAGATCTGGACGGCTAATTACACCAGAGCGCTCAGCGCGGCCACTGAAAGCGACGCTTCCCCGATGGGATCTGCACCCAAACCCATTACCGCAGGGCTGCCAGTGGGTGGAGAGGGATTGTTCTCTGGGAAGGCAGCACAACACCGGCCTCTGATGCACCGCGCCCCCGCTGAGTTAATAAACGTGACCCCCACTTAATTAAAGCACTGCACTATCTTCCAGCAACTAAAAAGAGCCGGTTTGAGAATTATTTCAAATAATCGGTCATAAAGATGCCAGAGAGCAACTGAGAACGCACAAAATATCTATATTTAGCTGTGCTGAGAAACAGCAAATATACAGCAATTACATTTGATGGGATGTAAATGAACGAATAAGAGCGTATTAGCTCTTGTGTTCAGTTAATTACACACTGCACCACGTATACAATATGGGTCCTGGGGACTCAGTTGGAATAGTTTTATTCATATTTTTTTTTATAATTCGCAAATATAAAAAATGTCTTCATCAACTGAGTCCCTGGAACCCGCAAATGAACACAAGGGTTGGGTGAGGAGTCTCTCAGATCAATATGGACAGATGCTCTGTCATATACTGTGAGGGCAAATGCAGAAGAAATTGTTTGATAAACTAAAGGCAGGACGTGTGAGTGTCGATAAGGTCACGATGCCATGACATTTAAAAATATTAGTTATGTTGCCTAACAAAATATGAATAGGTGCTTTGCAAACTCTTCCGAATAGCTCCCCTTTTACGTGAAAATGCACTTTTAATACATTATTGTTTATTCTCATAGCAGCCTCACTAGGAAGCTGTAATTATTCAAATAAAGACATCCAAGACGGAGTACTGGTGGGCTAATGGTGAAACACTCAAAACGATGGCAAATTAACAATGGAATTTACATTTTAAAATGACAATGGTACTGCCAAACAAAATATGAATCAATGTATTGAAAAGGCATTCATGCATCCTTTTTCAGCACCATGAACACACTTTTAATCTGTGATTGTTTTATTCTCGTCGTCTTTTTGTTAGGAGGAAGATGCTTTGGGTAGGTTTTAAAAAAGTGTGACAATTCATAATGGTGGAAATCCACATGCACGCTGGAGGATTTTTGTTGTTGCCGTTGTCATCTCCTGCCATCTTGAATATTGGCCCTCGGTGCCGTGGGGGCAGTAATTCTGAAGCATGGCGTGTTAAGAGGATATCATTATCATGTGTTTGTTGAGTAAGCCGCAGATTTGGTTAAATATAGTAGTTTTTTGTTTCATCTCCTTTCATTTCTGGGCAAAAGCTGGGTCAGACGGAACTCTCCCATGGCGCCCCCCTCGTATAAGCAGCCAAAGCCGGGGTTCTGCCACAGACGCAGCCAGTATCGATGCTGCGCTCAAAAACTGATTGAAAAGCGACTTACATGTTTCAAAGCATGGTGGGAATTGGGGGCCAGGCGACAGCCCAGAGTATTAAAGTGTAGACGGTCTTAGCGGAGGGCTGCAAGCGTTAAACTTCACTGGTAAACAGACCGGCGGAAAGTTACTGAGAATGTTATAATAGCATTTAAAGAATTTCGTGAGAATGGATCTCTCGCAGAAATATTTGGGACGGTCAGAGAAAATTGTTTAGAGCTTGTTTTTTGAGAATGAAATAGTAGCCTAGCTATTGCACACACCTAAGGGAGATCTTCAAACGGTTTTAAAACGATATAAAGTCATATACTGCACCAACTTGGTGCTAAGTTGAGTTGTTTCTGTTTAGACAAATGCTGTATATATAGCCTACTACTGTAAATTACGAAGTGTAAATTGTTGCAATTTGACTTACATGGATCGTCGGTTCAGCTTCTAAAAGAATGCACTAGAACTTTGGTGAACTGGGGACGATTGGTGCTTAAATTATTTCCCGATTTCTTCAAGATCATTCTGGAGTGGTTCCCCATACTATAGAAACTGGTACCGGTTAGCTAAACCGTACGGTTACGGTGATTAAAACTGTTTGAGAATCAACTGCATTAGAAAAACAGGATTTAGGCTACCTGCTGCACTGACTGTGTATCACCTCCTTTAGTAACTTAGTAACATAAATCTCACCATCCATCGGAAAAAAGGCTCCTTTTTTATGAATTGTCTGTGTCAAAGTGGGTCAGAAAAACTGTTTTCGGTCTCTGGAGTCTCCTGAGTGCAGCGTGTTCAGCATTTTGCGAAGATCTTTCGCTTCCTCAAAGTGTTGAAGTTGGCTGCGCAAATGAGGTTACATTCCTAATCCCCATGCAGGCAGTGTAGAGTTGAGCAGGATCCGTATTAACAGTTATGGAATAAAATAAACAGGATACCCTGAACTGTTACAGCCAGCACAATAAACGACTGAATGTGCTTCGAGGATGTTTTGAATGTGTCATAAATAACTCTTAAACACTAAAATATTTAAGATTTTTGACATCTAGTTGATAAAAAAAGATAGAGGCATTCAGATGGATGTCATAAAGGTGTGTCACAAAAGATTATGTTCCTCTTTTTATACACTGTGCATCAAACCAGAAGTCTTAGGTGAATAATCACTACGGTGCTACTTTTCTGTGGCTTTTACGTTCCTTCTGTCGTAATATTTATCTGAGAAGACAGTCGGATCGAGCTGATCGCCTTACAGTAGAAGATGACGAGGACTTCAGATAAAGGGCGTGAAATTTAACGTTTTCTTTCTGGAACTAGTAACAAGTAGGAAGAAAAACAGCCTAAAAGGTGTGGTTTCAGTAATCGCTTGTGTGAATCCCCAACATTTCAAAAAGTCATAAACAAATGTTTACGCTCATAAAATGTGGATATCATATTTAAAGAAATAAAGAAAACCTCGAATCATAAGGAATTGACTGAATGTTGTAAATTAGCATTTTTTCAGTTCTGCTATACGAATCATATCTTTGTATTTTTAGTTGTGCTGTATCCATCATTTAATGAGCAGCGAAACAACATTTATATTTAATATGCCTTTCCCAGCTGTGGAAGAATATTTTAAACTTATTCTGTAAACATGGTATCAACCTCCATAGTACACAAATCTCAGATCAAATAAATAATTTATTTGGAAAATAACTTATTCACTGCGGAATGATTTCAGATACTATTTTAAAATCATATCTGGGATACCTGTTTAAAAAATTATTAGCTAATGGTATTATTTTTTTTTAATTTATCTACAGTATAATTAAGCAAAGCACAGATCCTTCGCATAACTTGAGGTTTGTAAATTTTACCTTAAGAAATACAGTAGTCTATTTTTTCTTTCAGAAAAATCTATATTTCAATTCATAAGCAAGAAAGTACGTGCAGTTAAAACGGAATATACAATTTTGCACAATAATAGAATATTGAAAAAAAAAAAATCTTTTTTTAGACGTCACATAAATATCATTCCGTATTTCTGAAAGAATATTACTCATGAAATATTTCGTCACAAACATCTCATTCTTTTCCTCCGCTCTGTTCGTCTGGTGTATTAAATATTACCGTCGAAAGGCAATCTAAAGTCAGGACTGTTGGAAAGTCAGTACAAACGCCTTGTATTGTGTAATATATATGTAAACGAGCACAATGAAGGTTACAAAATTCAGAGATCTGTAAAGTCGAGGGAGGGGGATAGGGTAGCTAAATTGTTACTCAACGGTGTCATCTAGTGGCACTGAAGCAGTCAGAGGGATAGGAGTGTAACGTGGCCCTTTAAAGGAGGTGACGTACGTGTATATAGCGGTGATTCGATCTTTGTCTGCAGTGCTTCATCATTCACTTTATCAGCCTTTGCAATAAGACAACAGTGCCGTATACCGTACTAACTTCTCGAATGAATAATAAAGGAAACCTTCGATCGATGAGGCAAATGACGAACAACGTACGTAACAGTGTGGTTTGCGATGTGAACCACGGGCACGTGCGGCTTCCGCTGTTTTAATTTAATGAACGGCAAATGCAAGCCTGTTAACATTAGCTTGTGAAAAAAATCCCCTATTCGTTCATGTTTTAAGGAAAATGACAATAAATAAGCAGGATATGCTCCATCTCCCAGAAAGAGAGGGGGGGGGGGGGTGACCTAAGTATTGCAGTGTTCTGCCTACTTTGCTGTTGCCACGTGTCACTCATCCAACAAATTTCATTTGTTTTCTTGTTCCTGAATCTCTTTTTTTTTTTTTTTAACTAAACTCCATGAAATAATGCGATATATATATAATCATAGGCAGTCCATATTACATTGTTACAATATGAAAGATATAAAAATACTTCAGTAGGCCAAATTAAACTTTTTTTTTCTTTTCATTTTTTTCTTTCATTTATTCTGCATTTAGTATAACAGATACATGATAATCATATAATCTCAAAATTTTTGCCTGATACAGTGCCTTTATTTTAAAATCTTTAAACATTTTATTGTTGTACTTTATAGTTAGACTAATGCTCCTTTTTACTGTCAATCACAGAAGAGCATGATTAACTAAGGAAATGACATGAAAGTATTTCATTCACAGGGAGATATAAAGATGAATTCTGCTGTGGTCAGTACATATATTTGCTCCAGTATGTCTAAAACAAACCATAAAATAATACCGTGCCACATTCATACCACTGAAACTTTAATTAATGCCAGTCATACAACTGTGCATAAATGGTCTTTAATAGCATTCTAATCCCTGCCTCCAAAAATATTCCTTAGTTTGTTCACTAAGCCAAAACTGTGCTTCCCTATTAAAATGGCTGCGATGAAAACAATAATATTATAATGAATACTGACCATGCACTACTAAGGATGGCATGCTTGGTATTTGCTGCATGTGTCACATGCTGAACATTTCATGAATGAAGCAAAATTCTATTTATTTCTCAAAGTTAAGGCTGAATGTTGTGCTGGGTTTACCGAGTCGTTTTTTTTTGTGCAGAGTAAAAACACAGCTTGCCGGTGTGAAAATGCCAGTCACCGACAGCCTCGCACTTCGTGCACTAACTCCGACCCCCCAATACAGGTTAAATGAAGAGCGTGTCCTTCCCGCAGCCATTTAAGAGATAAAAAAAATAAAGATGTATTCTCTAGGGATGTCAGATTTCCAAAATAAATTACACGTTCCCTTGTTTTAGTGCAGAAATTATTTATATACATGTTTCATAACAAACCTACAGTAGTCACCAGCTTCTTTCCATGCTATTCTGTCTCTTTAATAAGAACCATTAAAACATTTGGCGCGTCTTGCGCTCCAAACTTGAATGTTTGACATTTCGATAAAGGGATTATGACCCAGCATAGCCCCGTCTCCATGCTGCTGGTTTTGTACACTCATACTTCTAAGACACGTTGCATAGATTTCAGTATCAAATATTAAAAGACGGAACTAAATGAAAAGACATGAAACCTCTTACGATATGTTTATTTTATTTATTTTTCATGAAAGCCGCGAATGTCCCAGTGAATTAGTTGATTCGCCGATTCAAATCGACTTCCGAAGTTCTTTATCCGCAGAGAGTCGACGCCAGGACTCCGTCTACGTTTAACCATTAAACAGTCTTGGGGTGCCCTCTGGCTTCGCAGAACGGCCATCGCTGACGAAAAACACAAACTGTCGTTCTCAAATATTTCCCTATTGCATATTCTGCTGCTGCACGTGCAATTTAGATAATTTGCATAATTATGATTTAAGACCAAACGTAAAATCGGAATATATGCATATAAAGATTTCATAAGTATAAAATCAAGCATGGAAACAGTCGAGTTCCCACCTCCCTGTGTCAAGTGGCGTTTTGCTGAATTTACCAGATTTTTTTTTTCATCTTTTTTCAGTACAGTAGAAATGTCACAGAGCGTGATTTAATCTGCGCTACACTGTTATTAGATGTTTCGCTATGCGTAACGGGGCTGCGCTGCGCCGTAGCTGCATAAAGTAAACTAACTTCTTTGTTCCGCCACAGGGACTCAACGGAGTGAGAAGCGCAAAGCCAGAAATACCAACTCCGAAAAAATAGATTAGCAGGGATGCAGTCAGTCAAAGGGCTTTTTTTCTAAGGGGGCCGTCAGCATGTGCACATGCAGAAAAGCTAATCAGAAAGATACCAGTAAAGTGTATGTAATACTTCTGAGATTTAATGCAGTTTTTAATTGGATAGAGGCCCATTATTTTTCAATACAGAATGGGCAGTGAGGCACACAAAGCCCTTGAATATTTTTGCAAATCGTGTTCGACAGCATAATGATTAACCGTGGCACTAAATTTGCCTCACAAAATGAAAAGCAAACTTCATGCAAGGCGTAATTTAATTGTTTTCCTCACATTCTCCGCTTGCCATTGTTGGGAGCTTAACATTTTTCAGAGACTGCTTAACAGCCCCAGCGCGACGCTCCACTTGCGACAATGTGTGTCAGACAAATGTTCTGTAGTAGCGCAAGACTCACTTTTCTCTCCCACCATGACTGACCTGTTGGACGACGATCTTCTCCGGAGACGGAGGGGTGCAAGTTGTTGTTTTTCCCTTCTTGGCGCCCCAATTACTTCCATCAAGCTGTCATTTACTTATAGGAGAACTGCTGCATTACAGGAGGACTGAGCAACTGCTGCAATCTTTATCTGCACAGAAAACACGCATCTTCTGTGTGGGGTTAAGATGAGCTCTGAGTTAGTGGCATCTAATGCTATAACTGTAACGGTTTACTGAGATGTTTTATATCAAGGGTTAAACAGAAAATACAGACTTGAAAGTGTCGACAGTTAAAACGAATGAGTAAATGCAACTTGAAATAAACGCACCGTGGCATGAATAAATGTATTTTTTCGGAGGGCTATTGTGAACTTTTTCATGTTTACAGTAACCTATTTTTAATTATTTCGTTTCCCAAATACGGTGTCTCAAAAACCGCCATTTCCGCTTTAATATTTGTAAGTTTTTTTCCCGTTTGTGGGAATAACATGCAAATTTTGGGAGTTAACCGAGGCCACAGGGCGGATTCAAACGCGCAATTAGTTTACTGCGCTCCCTAAGGGCAACAGTTAAAAAGCCGGGACTGGCAACCCTGAATCTTATCTAAAAATGTCAGCGTCATTAACTATAGCTGTAAAACCAAGGATTCTGCAACTTAATACAACCGGCTGCTTTTTAAAAAATACATATTTCTATTTTTTTAAGTGTAGCGGGGTTGTTTTAATCCTTAATTCCATGCAGAACTACGGGTAATGGAAGACAAAATTTAAACCGATACGTATAATAATTTGGCGTGTCGTCGTACTATACTACTGAACGATTTTTGTGACCTTTCAATTCATCTCTTTAACTTGTTAGATTTATTCACACACATACACACGCCTAAATAAAAGTACAGATATTTTAGCCTGAGAATATAAGGTTAGATACATATACGTGCACTGCTCTTTAAAATATAAATACAGTGAATATGCACATAAATTGAATGAATTGATAGGTTAATTGCTCGCTGCCAACTGCGAGCATTTCTTTCTTTTTCTTTCTTTTTTTTTTACCAAAATGATTGTAGTTGTTCTCCAAAAACGAATATTTTGGATATTTTGTATACATGGCCGATGATTTGGGGCTTACACAAAATGGTTCCTCTGAGTCTTGGGAGTATAATTATATCCCCCAATGGGCAATGCACCTCGTACAAAGTGCACGAATTCTGCAAAGGCATTCAGCGCCGCACATTATAAACCCCTTTTCATGATTAATTCAGTGTTTGCCTTTTATATACCCTCTTTGAGAGCTGGCAGTCCCTGTTTACGTTCACCTGTATTGTACCTATAGATATTGCCGTATCAGGGCGAAGCAGGGCGCTGTGTGTTTTTTTTTTAAGTACAAAGTATCTAGAATGGAGCGAGGATCAAGAGGATTAAGAAAGAAAGTGAAGAGAAATTATGGGGAAAGGAGAAAATAACATCAAACCGCTGTCTTATAGACACAATAAATGCTGCGCACGTCTTGATGGATTATCTAAAGCAAACAAACATAAAAGAAGCTAGAAAGTTTGTAGAGATTTCATAGGAACAATTAAGGAAGCGAAGTGTTTCCAGTTTTAATTTTTTTCGAGGTGTTATACTCTAGAAAAAGACGTGGTTTCCTACGGAAGTGTCCTTAAGGTTTCACTTCTGGTCCTTTTGTGCATGTATATGCAAACACAAAAAAAGACTTCAATCAAGAGGTTAGGTTTGATTTCAACATCGGTAGGGGCCAAATCAGCCCCAACCCCCCCATCCTCCCAAACAGACACAGTACTCCCACAGTATTGGTAGATGGGTCCCTACCATCCCTACCCAAATGTACACCCTTGTCTTTAATGTATAGCGTGTGGACGTGACATTTAATAACTGACATCTCATCAATGTTCTCCCAGTTCTTCTGCCTTAAATTAAATTCTTGCCAAAACCACCAGCGTGACTCTGCGATTATTTTGGCATTTAGGGTAAGCTGTACATGGGAGATTTTCCTCTAATACAACATTTTTGTTAGCATTCACTTTTTCTGAATGTGTTCTTATGCTTCCTCTGAAAAGTGTTTCTGCAAAAAACGCACAGAAAAGGACACGTTTGAAAGAGAAAGGGGTTGCCAGCGATGACTAAGCAGTCACACCAAGCTGTTTTGTTTCTTGTGAGTCGTGAACGTTGATATCTCGACAGCTGCTCTGGTTGCCCTGCTTTGAGTTGAGTAACTTCTAATGCAAATTTCAGGCAGTCTGTTCATCTGCTTTCATCATACTTCTCTGAATCTGTGCAGGGAACCAACACCCCAAACACAAAGTCCAGCATTCAGTTGTCTTGTCTTGGGTTTATTTTTGCTACCAGGGCCGGCAGCAGCTGATTTCATGTGAAAAAAGTCATTTTGACATCTGCATGCTTGCTTTTAAAATTTACAAACACATTGTCTGAAGGTTGAACAATCTAGCAGAGAGGTTGTCTCAAGGACAGCAGTGACTCTCATAGACAGCCTGAATATAATGGGCTGTTCAGAAGATTCTGCTGGACTCCTGTGGACAACAGTGACTATTATGGACTATCCTGGAGATTTTGGTGGACTCCCATGAAGGACAGTAACTATGATAGACTATTCTGGAAATTCTGGTGGATTCCCATGAAGGACAGTGACTATTATGGACTATCATGGAGATTCTGCTGGACTCCCGTGGACAGCAGTGACTATCATGGATTCTTGTGGACAGCAGTGACTATCATGGATTCTTGTGGACAGCAGTGACTTTTTGGAGATTCTTGTGGACTCCCATGAACCTCAGTGGCTCCCATGGACTCTCATGGAGATTGTGGTGGACTCCCATGAAGGACAGTAACTTTCTTAGACAGCGCTGAATATAATGGGCTCTCATGGAGATTCTGGTGGTACCAGAATGCATGAACATGCATGAAGGACAGTGACTATTATGGATTATCCTGGAGATACTGGTGGACTCCCATGAATGACAGTGACTATTATGGACTATCCTGGAGATTCTGCTGGACTCCCATGAAGGACAGTGACAATTATGGACTATCCTGGAGATTCTGCTGGACTCCCATGACCTGCAGGGAGTAACATGGACTCTTGCGGACTTATGTGAAATATGTGGAAGTCTTACATATTTTACACAGGTGGCACATGAAGCTGAAGTCCTTTGTACACGAGCTGCATATATAATAACACATTGCATTCATCTCACAAACAAGAGCCAGGAATTTATATAATATGCTAATGATGGTGTGTAATATTCCTCAGCCAAACAGAAACAAAGAAAACAGACCATAATTCCAGAGTATGGTAGAGTTTAAATGCTCTGACTGTAAGCACTGGTACGTTGGCTTGCAGTGTGGGTGTCAGGTACAGCTCTACTTGTTTACTAAATGTAACATATCGAATCAGGGCCAAGCATGAAAAAGTCCACTCAGCACCTTCAAAAAGAGGCACGTGTAATACTTTGGGTAAAAGGGCACATGCTCAAGCATCCCAGCCCCCCATGTGCCTGTATCCAATGATCAATTAGCCTTATATATGAGTAAAGTGTATGAAATCATTATCCCTGGAATGCTATGTGACTTATATAATGTGATAGGATTTGTTCAGTCGTGATGTAGGTGTTGATAGCTACTCAGCTTCTAGGTAATCTTTGGTGATGTCCAAGTTCCTTGGGAATACACACCAACTCAGTAAGGGGTACAAATTGCCCTTCATTTTGGATATAAGCATCAGCTAAGCCACAAAATGTAAATTGGTTCTGGTGCATTTGACTATGTAATTAAATTAGAGGAAAGCGTCTTTGATCACTGGGTACCAAATAGCTTTTTTATTTTAAGGTATTTCATCACTGTTCTGTCCAGGGCTGCGAGGTTAACTGCTGCACTTTGGAAACTCTTAAGCAGTCATAGCACATTCATACATATGCAGCGATATTGAGATATGATGTTTCTGATACCCCGGGATGACATTCAGAGTGGGCTACCTTTTGATGCCATCGTTCTCTTAGAAGTGTACTTTCAGTGTAACAGTGTGACTTGCGTTTTATCTGATGGCAGTTTGGGGAATCTGACAGTCCTCTGGAATCCTGTTTGGCTCTAACCACTGTACCTTGTGAAAGCGCACTCTGCAGCTGACAAAGGCAGCTATTGGGAGAAAGGAGCTGCACAAAGCACAGTAACAGTACTGGGTGATTGCAGTGAAACACTGAATCAGGAAAGTCCACAGAAGGAAGGAGAAAGAGGGAGAGAGAGATGAGAGAGAGGTGTAGAAATAACCAGCATCAGAACCAGACAATACTGCCACGTAGAGGAGAATTGCACATACTGGTAAAATGCTAAACAATGATTCTGCACTTCTGTGGCAAACAATGCAACAAAATCAGTAATTAAGTTTCGTTTACTGATGTGTCAACACATATATTCAGCTATGTGAGGTGGGTCTGATTCAAAGGGCTGTAATTTGTTTTTGTAACATAGACAATCACAGTTGCATTCATTTAGGAAAATAGTATTCCTTTGTTTAACCATTTAATTTTGTTTATGGGTGCAGCTGTTGTTTTTAAAGTAATACGCCATTTTCATTTGAAGTTGTTGAATAACCGTGTTGAAATATGTTTTAATGTGAATTGGGAGTCGTAGCGTAATGTGTTACCCAATTTTAGGTACCTTTGGAAAACATGCAGGACGAACACGGCTGAATTGGCCTATTCTGATATGTAACTCCTTGAAAATGTTAGCTGTCTTAGGACATTAAAACTTAATTTCTTATTCATACTGTAAATGGTTCATATTTGTGATTTATGTGCAGTATCTTCAAACACGAGAAGCCTGTCAGTTTTTGGACTCCTGCAGTTAATGTTTATGGGTGAATGTACAGGGTTTTGCGGCACCACCTGTCAGTTAGAAAGGGAAGTGCAGCCAATGAGGCGGTAAAAAAAAAAACAGGGGGCCGTCAGTTGGGGGGCGGCGGCAAAATAACCAGAGTTGGGTAATTCAGGTGCAGAGAGTAAAAGTCCAGACCAGGATTACCCAACTGTGAAAATAACAGAAATACAGATGAAGAAAAACTTCAGTGTGGAAACAAATAATTCTGAGTCAGTTGACTCATATCTTTAATATGAGTTTTCATCTAGCAGCGCTCTAAAGATTCCAAATAATTACTGGCAGAACAGCAGGTGCTTCGACCAAAAAAAATTGCAGTTATTTAAAGGGGGACAGTCTCAAAAATCATGGCAGCAAATACCTCATGCAGACAAACTGCACTGACAGTGAGGTGCATGGTCTCAGCTCAAAGCCCCCTGACTGGGAGACAGACGGACCCATAACGGGACAGTCACTAAACGACACCAAAGTGCGACCTGAAAGCACGGAACCAGCAGCTGTGCGACAGTCTCAGTAATAACCGATACGACGTCAGCTTCACAAAGCTGGGATTCACGGCAGGGCTGCAGTCCAGGCTGATGTAGAAAGACACACAAGCTGGTGGGAGGAGCTCAAAATGGCTCCTGGCCAATGGGAACAAGTCCCAAGGTCTGATGAGTCATTGTTCCCCTTTCTGTTTTACATCTGGATTGGTTTACGTTTGGAGAAAAACAACAGATCCACCATGACTATTGGTACAGGCGACCCATGGTAGGCTTCTGGCCTGATGATTATTCCTGATGGAATATGAGGTCATTTTACAGGAGCAGGTGGATCCTATGTGGCAGACGCTGTTCCCTTGGGATCTTCTAAGATCATCACGCCCCCATACACACTGCTTTATGAATTACAGAGCACCAGGCTTACAGCACAAAGCTGATTCCCACCTCCTTCACCTCAAAAAAAAGTCACCCCTTACTTATGCACACCTCATGCATGCAATACCCATATCATTTGCATTACGTTTTACATCACACTATATTTTTACACTGCATTGAGTTTATGTATTTATTGTTATAATTATACATTGTGGTAATTATACTTGTACTCATATTTATCATCTTTTGAAGCACCTTAATTTTAATTTGTGTTTAACTTGTGTTTACCAATGGCTGGAAGGATATGTAGAGTAATAAGTGTCACTGACTCTGTACTGTGCAATGACAATAAACTATCTTGAATCTTATATCTTTACTTCTTGATGAATGGTCCAGTATCCCAATACACACAGTTCAGGACGTTATTGTCTTAAGACGTTCCGCACTGTGTCTTCTGTTATTTGTATTCCTGTTTCTTACACATGCTGTTCTATGACGTGTTCCCCTGAATGCCTTGTAATTTTGTCCCGTGCCTCATGATTGACACTGAACTACAATCGGTTCTGGTGTGTTCACACGCACTGGTAATGAAGTGAGTTCTGATTCTGATTCTGATTCTGAATTCCAGGAAGACCTGAAGCTGGCTGAAGACAAAGGGTGTCCCTGCTCCAATATGAGATCCCAGACAGTCATATACTTGCCTGTTTAGTAGACTGTTAAAAAAATAATCATCTCACAGTCTAAGGGTACAACAGCACGGTTCCATATCACAACTTCAGCAGCTCAATGGCTTGAAGAACCACCACACCTCTGGTAAAAATTTATTTTGCTGATGCGTGAAAAATCAATGGTGACACAGCAAAGTCTGCTGTGACTACAGTACAGGGGAAGGACAAGCAGTGAAGGCAACCAATTAGCACTCAGAGATGACTTCAAAGTCATAGCTGTGGTTGACACATAGTCACACATTCACCTGTGCATGTGGGGGGGGCATGCGGATTAATTACAGCCACGTAAGGTCCACCAAGCATCAACAACTTTAACTGGTGGGGAGACCAGGAAGCCACATGCCTGCAGTGACAACGGGTTCAGTTAGGACTGGAAACTTAGAGACGCACTGTATCCAACTGGAGCTTGCAGGGTCTGGCCAATCAGATGTTTAGGATTAATACATGCTGATGACTCAGAGGCTTCAGTGACTTCCATTATCTTAAGGACTATTCATCAATTAAGGGATTGGGATTAAAGCAACAGTCTTTAGGAAGAATTGCGTTTGTGACTGGAAATCTCACTAAGGGTCACAAGATCTGAGTATGAAAACTTAATTTCACTGTCATTGTGATCCATCTGTTTTTTAGCTTGTTTATCTTTAGCTGATTTTTAACAATCAAATAGTGAACTACACACAAAATACACACCATAGTGGGTGTGCTACCATGAGGCGTCAGTGGTAAAGCATCCCAGGAATCTGCACAATTAGCAGGCAGTGCTAGACAAAGTCCAGGTGGGGCCCTTGGCGAGCTTCACTGCCGGTGCACCCCCTTCCCCCCAGGCAAACTGCACTGCACAATTGCATTGTGTCGTGGACGATGCAATGTGTGTGGTTGCGTACATGCTCCCCCTGCTGGAGGGGACTGGTGGTGCTTTAGCGGATGGCACACCTAATGAGTTGACCAGCACTGCATGGAGGACCAGTGCCTGTTGGTTCATGGTATCCTTTGTATGGTAGCCACTGTTCCAGCTCATGGCCACCAGGCTAACTTAGATCTGCATCTACTGACAGGAATCAGCTCATCCTGCAGGTCTCTGTGCTCATCGCTGCTGCTGTTTAAGATCTGGGTGCAGTGGTTTTGTGACCCACTTGTCCATTGCAATTAGAACCAATTAGAATTTATCAGAACTAATTACAACCACATGTTTTGCCCCAGGTTAAATGGTAAAAATAACCTAAATGAAAACTTACCTTTTCCTTTCAAAGCTTGGAATAACAAATGTCTGTCCAATTTGCAGATAATAGATTATACTGTACATTAAGTAACTGTAAAGTGCCAACATGTCAATGATTATTCAAATTCTACACAGGTTTTTACAAATTTCACATTCATACCCAGACTTTGTCTAAAAACCTGATATACTAATATAAAATGAAATAATTTAAACAACAGTATTTTACACTGTGAGCGGAAAGTGAGCAAAATATATTCTGTCAAATGCCTAAATCCCTATGAAATATGAGATAGTTTTATCCTGGATTTGAGTACAACTTTGGTTTGGTTACACTGTGGTGAATTATTACTCAGCTTTGTGTAACAGGCCTCATCACACCCCGCACTGCACCACGATCTCTCCGATCCTCCAGCACTGCTCGACTGGTCCCACCACCCTTCAAGG
>JAODJU010000138.1:11320430-11344879 GCA_026776725.1 Gnathonemus echidnorhynchus | reverse complement strand
GGGGGGGGGGGGGGGGGGGGGGGGGTGCTGTGCTGTGGGCGATGTCAATCCATTTCCCTGTACTAATAATTGTAAAATTCTAACTCGCTCTTAATTGCCATTTCACCCTGGATGCTACTCTTGTTTGTAACAGCAGAGGGAGCTCTCCCCTTGAGCATCTTATTACTTATCGCTGTACTGTACCGTTGGACAGTATGACGCAGAAGTGGGATATGCATGAAAAGTATTAGTACATTTTAAGAATGGTGGATCTCTACACTGCCCACTGCTGCTTCACATAGGTCTTATGTCAGATTTTGTACGGCAATAAGGACAAAGAGCACATATAGGAAACCAGACTGCCAGCTCCCAGGGTCGCTGCGTATAGGTTCTTATGTCATTGCTGACACCAATACAGCAAATCGATCGGGGCAGAAATTGTCCACATTGGCCAAACATTTCGGCTTGCCGCACGTATCACCAATCCCAGATAGCATCATATTACTGTTTCAACGTTAAATTATAGTTAAATGCGTATAGTTAAATGCGTTGCGGTGGCAAAACATTGATTCAATGTTGATATAAAGTGAAAGATTGAAGATCAACGTTGTTTCAACCTTTTTGTCTGATATGGAATCAGTGTCATTTCAAAATATCTGTGCTATCTGGGATAGGACTGATATTGCTGTTGTGACGGTTAATGATTATCAACCATAGAACAAATGTAGGAAAACAGTTAAACAAGATTCAGACGAAAAATATGCCTGATACCTGTAAAAGCATTTTTAACATTTTAACATTATTAACAACCGTGCTCATATATAATATGAAAAGTCACTTATGCAGCCTTTGGACTGCACGCATGCGCGTGGTTAGTGTCCCGCACGTACAGAGTATGGCCATGCAGTCTTCCTTATCCCATGTAATCCCAGCTTCACTTCGCCGTTTTCCTGTCTTTACCCGTCAAACACACCGAGGCAACGAGCGGTTCTTCCCCGCCGCCCCGAAACGCTCACATTGCGGCAGCGCGTTTCCCAGCCCCGGATGCAGCAAGCCGTCTATGCGCGGTGTCCATCTGAATGAAACCTTTCGTAACGCTATGCAGTTTAAAAAATATTAAAATTAAATTTACCACCTACATTTATTGTTGTAACAAACGTATAGAAACTGATAGAGCACTAGTGTCAGCTTCCGGTATGCATTTTATCCTACTCTGAACATATGGAAATCAAATAGCGTCATTTAGAAAAGTATTTTTATTATATAAGTGGCTTTTAATAGAAGTACAGTATGACTAATACCTTGTCGATATATTTCTTAAACGTGTTACATTTTTATGACGACTGCGCACATCGTACCTCGCCTTTTCATTTTCTTAACAGCGTGGTACAGATAGTAATTTTAATGATACTACGCTGCTAGTTAAAGCATCATCCCCAAGATATTCTGTCGTTTAATGTTGCAGAAAGCTGCTCAGTCTCGTGTGTCTAAAGGACCGAACGCAGGATTATTGCCCCCGTAAAAACGCGCACACGCAGCGCCGCGTCCCTGCAGCGTCCCGGCAGACGCGGTTAATGCGCTTGCGTAAGAGCATCGGTCTTGTGCCGCTTGCATCATGCAGGACTTGGCGAGGCCCTTTGTGATAGTAACTGTCTTACCTTTATAGAGCATTTAGAGTGAGTCATCCTCTGACCACCAGTTATAACACTTATCTGTGAAATTTCCCCATGAAACTTGCAGATTTTACTCTTGGTGTTACTGTGAACCGGTGCTGAGGGTGAGATTAAATATTTAAACTTAAAAAAAAGTCTTTCTCGCTATCCATGGTGTAATACTTTTGAGCTTACTTATGTAAACGATATGTAAATTACATATAGCAGTTAATATTACTCAATCATTTTTTTGAAAGATGAAGAACGAATCTTGCATCGCATAGTGTTCAGACTTGCACTGCCACCAAGTACACAAATTGATTAAGGTGTAGCTTTAAATTAACTGGCCGCCTTTAGCAACTGTCATCCACTGGCAAGATATTGAGCCGCACTGAATAATCCATAATGTGGGACGGCTTGAAATGGCAAAGAACAGCAGTTCATTTTTAAGGCTGTGTAAGTAGATCAAGAAGTACAGTGTGGTATTTTTCTGGCGCTCAGTGTTTGAAGTAATTGCATCTCAGAGGAAATTTCACCCTCGTTTCCCTGTGACATTTTTCAGATATTTTGTGTCACACTTAGAAAATGCGCACACTCACACACAGCCGTTGCACTGGGACTCATTTATTTTGATTCAGGACTGTCCTTCTTGTGTAATGGCCGTGATTCTGCAGTAGTGTATGCTTTTCTGACACATAAAACTTACGGGAAGGCCGCGGTAGATGGCGCGTCCTTGTTGTAGTAAACAATATCTGCTCCTTAAGGAATTTAGAAGCATCATTTCAAAATAAAAAATAATCTTCAGCAATATAATAGTGACATGTGTGACCAGTACAGTAAAAAGGTGTACTTGAAGTACTTTTCAATACACCTTTTCAATAGTACTGTAGGGATGCCAAATCTCACGCATCTGGCATGACACTCACGCTTTCAGACGCTCACGCAACAAATCTTACGGCAAATCGATATTATTCCATTATAAACCTAAAATAACCCACATCAAAAGCTCTGGGCCAGTTTGTAACCCCTACAGACTACTTCAAAAGTAATAAAACTATTACATACATGTAAATGCGTGTGCAGACCTGAATTGAAAATCTCACGCCAGCCAGCTGACCGAAGTTGGCAACCCTGTCGCTGATTGTTCGTACAGGACTTGCAACTGCAGTAGTACTACAGCCAAAGTCACGGGTTCCTCTGTAGGTTCCAGAGTTGCAGCCGTCCTGCATTTATCTGCTTGTTCCCCACACTGACAGGACAATTTCTGCTAAGACTCATCACCAGGCGGTGGACTACAACATCTTCGAGGGGATGGTGTGCCATGGTGTTGCCCTGGTGACCATATCCAGGGGAAAGGTGGTGTATGAACACGGTGCCTTGCACGTCACACCTGGGGCAGGACGCTTCGTCCCTCGCAAGCCCTTCTCCGATTTCGTCTACAAGCGCATAAAGCAGAGAGAGCTGGTAAGACTGGATGAGATCTTAACCCCATTCTGGTTCGTGCTGTGGGACCCCCCCCCCCCCCATGATCCCATCTGTCCTGACCTGGGATTTCGCTGAGATCAAACTAGGCTGTTAAGCTGGGCTAGCAACCTTCTGCTAAGGCGTGGTCATTTCTGGCTGCAAGCAAACTGTAAAACTCTTTGATGTGTGATCAGACCCTTAATGATTTCAGATCCTCATTGGTCTCCACATTTGGTTTTCAGGGAATAACGCATTCTTCCTATTTCATAGTTCGATAGTAACAGTCATACAGATAAACTGGGCTGACTGATGATCTTAATGTGTTTTTTGTTGTATGACCTTGGGATATAAGTACAGTGAAATGAAACATACGTTACAGCAAAGATTTAGTGAAACACTTCAACCTGTGACCTTTGTGTTTCATTAAAAAAAATGACATCATAATAAAACAATAAACCAGGAATAATACAGTGTTCATTATTATTGCAGAGACAAATCTCACAGTGTTTGAATGACAAGTTTCTGTTTTGGTCTGTTATGCATCAGTCTCTCCTCCTGCTGTAATTTTAGGCAGCGTGAATTGCACTTCCTATAAAGCACTTAATTAGAAGTCACTGTTTTTTCTGTTATTTAGTTGCTAATTATAGTTCTGGACAGTCTTGTTGTCACACCCACATCGCGAAGACAGCTGAAATTAACTAATTAACGGGCAGTACTCAGTACCTCGCACTGTGCTGTTGCCTGTTAAGTGTTGGTAGTTAGTTTCAGCCGTCTTCATGGTGTAGGCGTGACACTTGTGTAAGAGACGTATGTTCCCAAATTTTTTCAATATCTGGGTGCGTCTGGCCGCTGGTCTGTCATGTTGTAGCAACAAATCAATCCATTCACCAAACTGCCGTTCCGTTTCGGTGAAAAGCTGGGTTGCTGGTTCCAGTAACTCCGTGTCATTGTTGGTTTTCCAGATAAAGACTCCCACAGCGGTGGTCAGAGAGCCGTACGGAGGCGTAGTGGTGGGGCTGCCCTCCTAGCCCTGGCGTGTGGGGAGAGACTGCAGCATCCAGTTACCCTCTCAGGTAAAGTGCTGCTTCAGATAGGCAGCATGCAGGAGAAGGACACCTGGACTAGTTCTGTGATGGGGTGACCCAAGGTCAGCTGTTAGTATGTACAAGGTGGTGATACACAGGGAATCTGAGCTATGTTTCTGGGCAGCTGCCAACCAGGTGAGACAAAGGACAACTCGTCTGGATTTGGATGATCGCAAGAAGTTGCCCGCTGCCCATCAAAGTTTTTCAAATAGAAATTTGTTGTCCTGTATCGATTTCGAAAGTGTCCAAGCAACACTGGGGAGCAAAACTACCTAGTAACACTGCCCAGTAACACTGCACAAAAAAGGTTACCTGTATATCGTCACTGTTACGATTTATTTTCTCCAGGCAAATTTCAGTTCTTTTAGCGTGATAAAATACTTTTTAGAACTTTGTTGTTTCACATCGTGCCTGCGCCCATTGTTCCCAGGATAGGCTGCGGTCCCCCCCGCAACCCCAGTTGGGATTCAGTGGTTTCAAAAAATGGATGGATGGATGTTGTTTTACATGCCTATATATTTCCCGGTCTAAAAGTTGTCGCTTTCTTTTCATTTTCCTCGAAGCTGACACTGGTGTGAATTTCGTTACAGTTAATTTGCCAATAGCCACAACCACTGCTGTTATATGTTAAAAAAGTTGATGAATTTCAGAAGTGTGTGCGCGTTTGGGGGACTTTCCTGTGTTCTTGAGAATTACATGTATAAATACTGGTGACAGAATCGTCTGGGATCATCGAGTTCCCATCAGCTTTTCGCCATACACTGATCACACAGCAATTATTACATAAACTCATTTTTAGAATTGAGCCTCGTCTAATTACAGAGAGCTGTTCAAGAGGTTTGTTAAGTTGACGATAAAATTAACATTGACGAAGAATTTACTGCACACACTTAATGAAGCGGCTTACCTGACTGTTTTAATATGTTGAGTCCTATAAATATCTGAAAAATGTAGCTGTCTCTCCTGCGTGACTGAATACAGTTTACTGACATTCTAGTTAGCTAGCAAATGCACTTAACTAAAATGCTTGTAGACGTTTGTTATTGAACTCTGTGGTCATATTTATGGGAACCCCATTGGATGACTTTTCTATTCCTCATTCTCTTTCAGGTGAACATGAGGCCATGTCCAACGACACCTTCTTCTACCATTTTGGCATTCACCAGGAACACCAAGAATAAACATCCTGAAAACAAATAATGCATCTTCTACTATGATCTGTGCAATCTCAAGGAATCAAGAGCCTTTTTATTTTACTGACTGATCTTGATTGAATTTGTTTTATGAAAAGCATCGAAAAAATCCTGCAGGAATTCTACTAAATATTATAACGTCGTCTTTATTAGATATGGCAGCCATCTTGTAGAGCTGTTCATTGGTTGACTCAAACCCATACAAACCCTGGCCAACAGGATTTTTTGTAGGGGTTGGGCGCTGAGTATAAGAGTTGAATATTGGCTTGCTTCCTTCCTATTTACAGTACAATAATCAAAATAAATTCTGTGATTGGTTGGGGTGAGTCAAGCTAGGGTAGCCAGGCCAAAGGGTCAGACTATGCCGTAAAATTGCAGACTGTTAAAACATTCAGCTTCTGTCAGGCTCATATATGTTATATCACTCTGAAAGTGCCTTTTTAATCCTGAATGAATTGATGAAAGACTGTGTCTCTGCTTGGCTGTACAACTTATTATAATTATATACAATAATAAGTTTGCATGGTGTTTCATTTTTTTAAATAAATAAATAGGGTTTTGTAAATAATTTTAAAGATGGGTATTTCTTACAAACATTCATCCACCTATTTTCCAACAAATTATCTGGCTCAGGGTTGCAAATGCAATGCAAATACTTGGAAACAGGAATTTGTACATTTATTTTTATATATAATTTTCACATGTAATACAGAGAAGAACATCTAAACAAATGGTAAAGAATAAAGACAAGAAGTTCAAGATTTATTGTAACGTAATGAATGAAGATGCAAACTATGAGGAACAAAGACCTAAACTTTCAAGATGCATGACAATCTCAATTAAGTATGATCTGTTACTGAAATGCTTCTTAAAACAAAGTATTATTCATTCAGTAGAGCCAGCTCTGAAGATGAAGTCTAATCTTTTTTACCTCATCTTTTAATTAAGACATAAATGCATATTTAGCCATATTTCATATTTACCCTCTGCTCAAGCTAAACAGCAGCAGCATTAAGAAGCACTTTGATACTCAGTTGCACTCATTTGCTAGTCTTCATTGAGAGGAATATACTTTGAAACACTTTGCAGGTAATAAACCATTAAGTTGTTAGTGAAATTCAACAGACCTCTTGTTAAATTATAGTCTTAAGATATTTTATGTATAATTACAATAGAGACAGAAAGTTATGATTTGAACGGTGAATTCTGGGACCCGCTGGGATATAAAACATGCTGTTTATGGGGCTTCGTACCAGAGCTTCAGGCAAGGAAACTACTGAGGTTTTGTGGGTGTGATGTGACAGTGATTTTTGAATTTTATAATTTGCCGAGGGGGGGGTGGGAGTTCAGTTTATTGTTCAATATTGGACGATCTTGTAAAATATGAAACGGGTGCCAACTTGAGGTTTAAAACTTTATTAAATAAGATTGGTTGAGGCCCCTTTCAGCGGTGGCCCCTGGGCTTTGGCCTGGGTGAACCTGTACTTTAAATCCCCCCACCCTTTAATAAAAACTGAGGCTTCAAGACACAAAACTGCTTCTCTCCCCCAGCAGTGTCCCTCTAGAACTAACTGACATTATTCACGTGTTACGGCAAAAGTCCACTATTGCACATGTATTTCACGTATTTACTATTTGAACCGCCACATGTCTTAATAGCCTGAGAAGCCAGCTTCTTATGGGCTGAGTGGCTCAGCAGGATAAGCCAGTGCGCCTGTCTAAGTCCGGCTTTGACGAAAGTCACATGTCTGTGGGCCTTTATGTGAGGCCCTGACCCCCCACCAGGGCTGCCAGGAAACTGACCCTTTGCTGTGATCCCAAGCTTGTTCTCACCTGTATGTGTCTCTCATGGAAAGCGAGATGGGGTCGGCAAAAAGAGAATTTATACATATTAATACAGCATCTCTATTCAGTATTCACCATTCATCATTGAGTGTGAATGTCTCCCTGCTCTCTGATCAGTACTCTACTCTCTGGTTGTGTAATGTCACTGCAAACGCCATGCCGAAACAAATTCCTTCCAATTGTGAACTTACACGGCCAATAAACCGCAGCCTGATAGCCTGATTCTGATTCCATCCCGATATCACAGACTCTCATGCCATAATGGCTCTCAGGAATTGCACGGCATGCAGCAGACCGAGCAGAGCAGACGCTGGACGCCGTGGCCATTTCGTACTTAATACGAGATAATTGCAATTTAACGGGTCAGTGGTGTGACGCGAGTCACTGGCGATCCGCTCTGCGGGGTGTGCCGCCGTTCGTTGTGGTGCCGTTCATCTTCAGAACTGCTGAGGCGTTAGTTTTAGCCAAAAACCCGGGGTGGGGTGGGGTGTGGGGGGGGGTGGCTTCCTTTTGGAGGAGTTACAAGCTGTGTTTAGGTATACAGGCCTGATGACATCAGGAAGCAATCTGCTCCAATGATTTCTAAAATAAATGCGCATGAAATCATTCCAGTATTTATGAGGAGGCCAGTTTTTAGTAAATAGGCCATTATAAGGACAATTAAGTGAATCTGGTGGTTATTACGGCCCTGGCAATACTGCTCTCTGATTAGTGCTCTCCTCCTTTCAGCATTTTTGCAATATTTGGGTTTCTTAGGTGCATGTTTGCGTCATCTATCAGAACTGTCATTGTCTAAAATAGTGAGATTCTTAGTTTTACCCTTCAAAAATCACAGGGGGTGGAAGGGAAAGCCTACGGCAGGCAGCACAGGGAACCAGGCAGGAGAACATCCTGGATGGGAAAAAAATATAAAATGTGCCTTGTCTACTTTAAGACAGAATGATAACAGATATGTTCCATTTGGATGTCCTTTCCTGACTGGTGAAATACTTTGAGCAGCAAAACAATACTTGCAATGTGCCTGCATGGCAGTATTTCCAGAATATTCTGCAGTGACATGCACACGGCTGAGATGTGAAACACGGTTAATGTTGGGCAACATTTCTTTCCTTAAACCCATTTCCCAAGTGATCACTAGGCTTCACTGAACAGGACTGATTAAATAAAAAAAAATTTGGTGTAATGGATAATTGTGCGTAAAACACCTCATCAGACCACTTTCATTTTATGCTCTGGAGGAAAAAATAATATTTCACTTATGATAGGAGATCACAGGGTTACTTTGTGAGTGAACCACAGTCTCGGTTTCTGCCACATGATACCGTCCTGCTACAAAGTAAATAATCATTTTTATGAATGATACAACATTATTTCAAAGGATTAATATCACAACTGTCATGTCATCTAGCATTTTACGATTATGCAAAAGTATTCAAATTCCTCTTTTAACCAAGTCTACAGCACAGATTGTATTATCGTGATGAATGTACGAGCAGTATTCATTTTAAATACTAATGTCAGGAAGCATAAATATACCACTAAGCCAAAAATTACGTGAAGCATCTTTTTAGTGAATGTTAAGATGCTACTGATGTTCATTAACATTTATTTATTTAACAGATAGTTTTATCTGAAGCGGCGTACAAGTAAGGCAGACAGTACATCACAAGCATACAGCAATCTAGTAGTCCAATGGGGATAAGTGTAGTTAGGCAGGCTGAGCTTCTGGTGAGTGACCAGTAACAAGTGAAAATTAGCACTGGAGCCAGATCTGCAAGTTCAAGATGGGACACAAGAGAAAGAGAGCTTCAGCGCCAGAAGCACGTTTTGATACATTCACGTTTCAGCCAGAAACTTCTGCTACGCTCAACTGAATCACCTTGTTAGCATGGATGGCTCAACAGTCCCCAAGGCCAAAAAAATAATAATAAAGAACAGCCTTAAAATAAAACAAAAGATATATATAGAATTACTAGTGATGTAGTCAGACGCTGGCTTGCAGCTGCTCTGCTGAAGGCTGTGGGTTAATTTAGCTCATTTAGCTTGTAGCTAAAGTAATAGTCCTTTTAATACAGGTCGATTAGCCGGATAGTTAAGGCACAATGAAAAGGGCAGTTATTGAACATAATGATGTGTACATCTCCTTCATTTGCATTCCTCTGCTCTCGATTTCTCTTTCACAGGCCTCATTTAACACGTTTTCCATATTCTTACAAAGATGACTTCTCTGTTGGTTTCTTTCTGTTGTTACATTCAACTATTGCACCTAGTCGGCATCGGAATAGCGTTTTTTGCTTAGAATAGCTGTTTGTATTATCATTATTTACTGTTAGATTTTATTTTCTATAGCAGGAACCTTCCAGAATTCTGGCAATGCATTAGCTCAAACAAAAGCATGGTTAACCATTATAACACAGTAACCATTGCAATATGGATAAAAATCCAGCAGACAAATACACTAGCATGGCTTATCTCTACCCTTCAGGACGAAGACCAGCAACCCAATCATGGGAGAGGAATGTAATTGGGTCAGAAGAAGACCCAAGAAGACAATCATTTCATTTCACATGTTTAACTTTTTCTATACAAATGACCAAATTTTACACATTCAAATTGCTGAATGTTTCATTAAAGAAAATCAGAATAAGTACATTCAACAGTCAAGAGTATGACATAATTCACCCATTTCTGGACTGGAACCAGTAATCTTCAGTTAACAAGCCTGTCCTGAACTTCTCTGTAGGAAACTTCATCAAGCAGCACAGGTTTGCAGCCCGCAGACACAATGAGGTACTGGGTGGACTGCCTGTACACTGCAGCCCATTCACTCTGCGACGACGTCCCTTTTGTCTTTGATGACGATGAGTTGTCATGCTTTACATCTCAAATTCCAGAGCTTTTTACCTATAGCAACAAGAAATCAGATCCCTGTAGCTGTTATCTCAGTGATGTCCTCCTTAAATGGTCATGTGATAAAACTATAAATGCTGTAAAGCAGAGATTTGAACAAAAGAGAATGAGATACATCCTTAAATCCGGGTATTCTACATCTATCTGCACATCTCCTGTAACTGTTCATCCAGTAAAGGGTCAAAATCAGGCTGGAACCTCACAGAGGAAATACAGGACACCGGTGGAGAACATGCAAGCCCCCCACTCCCCCTCCCCGCCAGAGTCAGCAGGGTGCTGTGAGAAAAACGAATAGTGATAAACACTGCGTATACGTCGTCTTCACAGAAAATAAGCCAGTTCCATTTTGTTTTGTTTAGTTTTTTTTTAATTCTAGAAGCATATTCATGGATCATAGGCAAACACTTCAGACCTGCAGGGGAAAATGAAAACGTGTGTTTTTTTAAATGTCCTGAAGGCCAGCGTTGTCTGGAGAACACAAACATTTTCAACCTGAGTTCATTTAAACAATAGGATGGTAAATAAGTTCTCAGAACTTATTTAATTCCAGCTCTCCTACTCTGCTGGATGCTATGTCGAACTCCCACACTGTATCAAGGGTTTGTTTAATATATGTGAAGATGATTTATACACTACAATGGCATCTGTATATGAATGAATCTGTTTAAACAGGGCACAGATCACCAAAATAATCCCTAATGGAAGTTCATGCAAAAGTGAGTCAAACGTAGTCAACTGGTCGTAACTGGTTTGGTAGTATGATAGATTACCTAGTTCAGTATGGCAGATGACTTTGAAGATATTGCAGCACGCAGTGTAGACTGCATCTTAACACTGAAGCTGACATTTATTATACCATACATTCAGACATTGCACAATGCAAATCATGGTGGACGTTTTTACATATATCATGGTTCAGTAACTATAACAATGTCACCCTGCTGCCTGTGTTAATTTCCGAATTGTGTACTTTGCAGTGTATTTGGCGATTTGAAGGTACCACAGCATCCTGCAGACACGTGACCCTGGTACCAGCATGCCTCATTCCCGGCCCTGAAAGCTAGACATCTGTTTGTTGATAGATAAAATTCTTGCAGCAGAATCATTTCGCCAGTTCGAAACCTCCTTTTTCTTTATACACTTATATTTCCCCAAATGAATACTATTTCCCAAACATAAAAGGAGAACAACATTTAGGGGAATTATTAACAATAATAATTGTTACAGGCTTAAAACATGAATTAATTTTAAATAGCCTTTTCAAATATTGCATTACATTTTTAAAAATATTAATATCAATAAGTAATATTATTAATATTTTCCCAGAGAAAAACTCTTGCCTTGATTGCACTGATCCTGGTGAGGTTAGTCAGAAATTGTCCTTGTCTTTATCATGGAACAATATTGGAAACCAGAAGCTGGCCTGTGAATAGAAGATGAAGATTATTTGTGAATATGTGTACAATTTAATGTGCGTTAAATTGCACACAAATTGAGGGAACTTTGGACTAAATTATGCTACATAAAATATATTCTTTGCATGTCCATATCCACAGTAGCTTATACCAGGAAACGTAGAGCAGAAAAACAAAACCTTACGTGCTATTCATTATTTTCTAAAATTTCACCCAAAATGAGTAAGCAGAGCTCCGAAGTCTCACGCACTGACCGCGAGACAAGCGCGTTCCAGCCACGTCACCCGCCCACGCGCCGCTCCTTCTGTTTCTCATGCTGAAAAGGGGTAATTGCGTGAGTGTTATTACCCTCCCCCTCCCCCGTTTTTTTATTTGCAACTCATGTATTTTCCTAAATGTTCCATTTTTATGTGAATGCTATAAATATACTTGTATATATAAACTTTTGTTCTGGCGGATGCGCGTGTTATTTTATTATTTTTGTCGGTTTCGCGTGATTAAGGCATGTTATTGCTCACGGAAAGCAGCGCGAATAAACGGTAAAGGAAGTCTGTGCCTGGTTCATAGTGTGAACAAGGTAAATGTATTTATCTGTGAAGTTTAAGTTATGCAGCACTGGAATCTAACAGGAGCTTATTCGTGTTTATACGCGTTTGTAAATTGAAGTTGCGGGGAACATATTTATTTTCATTTTAATTCTTACGGTGTTTTCAGCTCTTACGGTGAATTCATGAAAATAATACCCCCGCTCCTTTTTTTTATGAATCATCAGTCCTTGAGCTGTTTCGATAATTCAGCCGGTAGGTACAATAACGCCGACAAAGTGTCCTGTTATATAGAATTAATGGACGAGGCGCCGGTATTCTGTCGAGTTAAACTACATATCCAGACGTGCCATTGAGCCTTTCTGCGCATGTGCAGTTCCACCGTTTGGGGATAAGGGTTAGGTTTTAGGGGTTTGGGTTGGGGTTAGGGTAAGGGGTTTAGGGTTAGGGTAAGAGTTAGGGTTAGGGCTATCGATTAGCACCACGGTAGCCTAACTCGACAAAGTAGCTCAATTCGACAGAACACCGGCATACGGAGTGCAGTTTTCCGCCAGTTCATAGCTGTCCTGACTTATACAGTTAATAGCCACCTACCAGCCAATCAGAAAACAGCATTTGTTGTTTAAGGGTAAATTACAAAATGAATTATATGTGATCTGTTAATTATTACATGGCTGCGTTCACAGATGGAGTTCAGACAAGGTGGAAGTGGCAGACAAGATCCTATGACTGGTAAGACGGGGCTCTCAAGTGTCACGCACTGACCGTGAGACACACACTCTGACCCGAAAAGATGTAATCTCACTCCAAACCTCTGATTAAACTTGGTAAGTAAAGATTAAGGTGCTTTTCACAGACATATAATCACAAAGCAGCGCACAACAAAATAAAATAAATAAAAAGAAGTAAACAAGAAATAAGACACATTAAAATAAATGATGACAGATGATTATAATGCAGTCAATATCAATAAAAACCTAAAAAAAAAGCCTGATTAAATGCCAGATAAAAAAATAAGTTTTTAACTGTTTTTTAAAATAATCCACAGAGTCTGCCAAACATAATTGTAATGTTCCTAATATTCCTAAACCTGGGAGCCACAGATTGAAAGGCTCTATCCCCCCTAGCCTTTAATCTCCTGTGGGGAACGGCAAACAAATTATGAACCTGAGATCGAAGAGTACGAGAAACAGTATGTTTGAGAAATACAATTTAATATTGCAATAAACTAATGTTTAAAAGGCTTCAGTCAAAATTACCAAAATGGGCAGGACTTAAATCCTCCAAGTGAAGTAAAAAATGACAAACCTCTCTCAGTCGTTTCATCAGAGCAGTTTTCTGGGCATTACTGTCTGTCTGCCTATCCAAGACTATTTCCGAGTGCAGGTACTGGACCCTTTTGTCAGAGGCCTGGCTGTAGAACTTAGTCGATAGCAAGAGTCGGACTTGCTGGAGTTTGCCAGAGAGGAGAGCCAGGAAGGCCAAGACGACAAGGATGACAGAGAGCGGGACCGTGGAGTTGTAGGTCATCAGAGTGGGATTAGGAAGACATTTCTCCTCAAAGAGAGCCACAGAATATGAGAAATCCCTGCTCTCTCTGTCATCCTGAAAATGAATGCCAATGATGGTTTTTTCTTCCTGGGAAACAAAACACATGTTAAGACAATGAAGATAATAAATCAAACAAACAAGGTTTTGACGAGTGGTACAACCGCACTTACAGTAGAGCTGACTTTCAGGGGAACGTTGAATGGCTCCAAACTTTCTAGATGGGTTTTGATGATAACAATCAGCCAATAGATAAGAGCATCGATGACCATAAATAAAACCCAGACTAAGAAGTTAGTCAGGATAGGAAGACTGAACTTCAGCATGGCCTTCCACTCCTTGGTGGTGAACCAAAGAGATGGGATCGTGGTGTAGAGAGCCGCTTCATTTTTCGTCAGGGGCAGGACAGAAGTCTGTCCCATAGCTTGCTGCCTCCTATCGTACTCGATGAAGTGGCTGGTGATAAAGGTGTTCATAAACTTTTTGTTGAGCTGGTACTGCCTTGCATACAATACCGTGAAAACCAAGACCAGAAAGAGACCAAGGACTGGACCTGCTATCTGGCTTATGGAGGACATGGTGTCCATTACACCAAGTACGTGGTCTGCTGTGGCATTTAACGTTTTCTCTGCATGCTTCAGCATATTCTCCAGGTCTTCAGAGTCAACCTTGGATGAGACGTGTAGCTGAGTCTTGAAATCGACCATTCCAAAATGGGGGTTTGCCTGCAGTTGCTTGCCGATCCATTTTAGCATTTTAACATAGTTGCTAATGGGTGTGAGGTCAATGAGAATCCGCCTGGTCTCCAGGTTGCAGATCATGCTCCTGGCCAACTCCTTGAGGTTGCTGAATGTGTTCTGAACATTCCAGAAGATCACTATACCAGTCCCTGCAGTTATGAGCAGATTCCTCCCTTGCCGCATGCCACAGGAGATCAGAAAGAGGAGCCCAAAATGGCGAGCATCCTTGGAAATGAATAAGGCAGGTGTGGTGACAGCCAAGCTTAGGCCCGCGACACACCCCAGCACCGCCCTCTCGTACTTCAGAGATAAGAAGCTGAGGAAGAGGAGGACACTAAAGGCCAGACTGATGGTGAAGGAGGTGAGAAGGCGAAGGAAGCAACGTTTGTAGGCTTCCCTGCGGTCTGGGATGTTGAGCAATGCAGCAGTGGACGAACACTGGGCCCTGAGCTGCTTTAACTCTGGAAACAGTGTGTGCATCTTCAGCATGATGCCTGTTAGCTGGAAAAAAAAGTGTGTCATTTCACAGCATTATCATAAACTATCGCTGCAGGCAACAAGAGCTAACGAGTATGGAAGGGCGACTTTTCTGTGAACGTGGCACTCGCTTGGCAGCACACAATCAAAATTCAGGGAGAATAACTTACATAAACCCTTAAACTTTTGTAAATTTCGAAATCATCTCCAACAGCTGATAAATGGCTACTTCGAACAGGTACTGAGTATTTCAAATTTTACTGTGGTTAGACAGCACTTCAAACAGCCTGAAATGTAATCATTGATCCTGCATCAAAAATTAAATCTTGCGCAAACAACCGTATTTTAAATGAGTTAGGTAGATGACCTTTGATCTGCTGGTTATTGTGCTGTGAAACCCCCCCCTTCCCTTTCATAACATTAAGACAACCTGACATTTACACCAATAATATCTTTTCTCAGTGGAGAAGGTTTATAAGGAGGGAAATTAGAATACCTGACGAGCTGAAGTCGGTGCAGCCGTCGCTTTGCAGCGGATCTGGGAAATGCCAGCATTTTTGGTCTTTGTCTTTGAAACTGTGGCACTTCCTCCTGATGAGACACCACCAGGAAGTTACATAACTGACCACGTTTACGTGTTTTCTGTTCCAATACAAGAGACTGTAAAATTAACATTACATTTTATGATGATTACGATGATGAATGATCAATTTTCAGCAAATTAATACAACATTATTCTGCTAAGAATACATGGTTTCTAGTAGATCATCAAAATGCATGCATATCTGGTAAAAATGAATTAGAGTCCAATAATTAATATTTACCAAACCTATTCAACTTGTATGGAGAGCATGTAATGGGAGAAGATGGATTGGAAGTAGACAACTGTAATTTCAGAAACATTGACATCCTTCAGTTGGCTGATGACACCAAACACAGCAGAAGAAGATCTGAATTTGGGTATAAGAAATGTTATAGAAGATGGTAAGGAACATGCTCTGATTAGAGTGTGTAAGGAACATGCTCTGATTACAGTGTGTAAGGAACATGCTCTGATTACAGTGTGTTGCCGCATCCACTGCACAACAAACCACCTCAGGGATGAGAACCTGAATGCAGCCATGTGGCAGGTGATACCTCAGCACCACACTAATCTGAATGGACCAGTGTGAGTTTTTTTCTGGTGGCTGGAGAGCCAATCCTGCCACCAACCCCCAAGTTTTCCCCTGTAAGTTGGAAGTCCTGCTTGATGGGACTATGGCTAAATGTGAAGTAAACAAAGGTTATAACCATAGGATCAGCAGATCACTTTAGTATTGATGGTTCAACAATCGGCACATTATCAACAACAAAAGATCAGACAGTCGAGAAATATGTAACAAATTAGCACTTGGCAGATGATGAAAGATGTAGATAAAATCTTCAAAGGTACCGATGTATCGCTAACATCAAAGATCAAAAGAGATTATGGTATGACACCATACGGGTGTGAAAACTGGTCAGTATTATGGAGAAGATCCTGCTGATGGCTAAAAAGAAAGAAGTCGGTCAACAATAAAATGGATGGACTCAATTATTACGGAATATACTGTTAGGAAGTGTCACGATCTGGGAACAAGATGGATCATTATGAAGAAATGTTCTCTATATGGCCTGCGGGAGATATCAACTTGATAGCAGCTAATAAAATAATTTTCTTAACCCATTCAAATTAGCCTCCTCCAGGTAATCAACATCCTTTGCTCATTAGATAAAAATAGTGTCATGAATCAAATGAAACCTGGCTTGTAGGGGTTGGGAACTACATGCTGAGTGGATCCATACTTTTGGCCGCCGGATGTTGCTTTTGCTGAATACGCACCAGCAGCATTGTACCAGATTTGGACCACATGTGGACTCAGGGCTGGCTTTACCTTTTCAGGAGTCCTGGGAAGGCCCTTGGGAGGCCCTCCTATGAAGAAAACTGATGATTCCACTTCCTCCGCAATCCTGGTAATTTGTGGGCCCCAGATTACTACCTATTCTGCCTATAGCTAGAGCCAGCCATTTGTAGACTGAGAATAAAAAGGCATGGTGGGCTCCAGAAACATGCACGCATTGATATAGCGTTCTGAACCACACCGTCTGCTCAGCCCAGATCCCAGAGAAGCAACATTCCCTTATCTCAATATCCAGTACAGCTCTGAAAATTATTTTCAGGACTAATATCTCTACCACTAAGCTGTACTGGCTGAAAAAAGTGCATTTAACTGTGTTCCTCCACATTAAGCAATTGCTCAAACCTCGATATGACAGCAAAAGACAAAAAAAAAAAAAAAACAAGTCTTGGTCATTAACAGTAAAAAGTGGTTTTCAGAGGTGCTATAAGAACATGCTTGTTTTTCAGCTGTTGCTGGGGGTTTATGGAAAGTTCCCCAGACTGGATGCTCGGTGTTTGGTACGTGGCCCTGAACTGCCGCCAGCTGGGTTGAGCAACGGTGGTTTCAGTGGCTGAGGAGACGGATGCGAAAAGCAAATGTGCGGACAGCTGTCGCGACGATGTAGTGCGGACAAAGACGGCGTAGAAGCCTGACAACGCAAACAATACAGAGATCGACGCAAACGCGACCCTGCAGAACAACCTGATAAACAAACTTCACCATCACAAACACGTAAAGACTCTATTATCTGTCTGAAATACCATCACCAGAATTACTGTTGACTGAACTCAGTAATGTAGTCAGATCTGTGTCTGATTTGTGTTGGGTCACTATAAAGGTCCAGATTACCTATTAGTTATCCTTCTTCTTCTTACCGTTTAGGTTTTGTATTTTATTTGCATATATAGGACAGCCGTAGTCATTAAAGGACCGGTAGTTTTCACATGGCTAAATCGTAAGGTTGCAGACATTATGTTGGGGAAAAAAAATAATTTTAATAAATGTATAATAATAGACTGTTTTCCATATTTTTCAGTCTTTATGCATTTGAAACGTATACAGAGGAGTGCATTTGTGGGGAAGTTGTCAGTTGGTTTTCTGTAGATGGTTTATACTGCTGAAAAACAAGTTATTCGGGCAGCTTAAAGCAAAGAAGTGGGAGGAGAGTGCTACAACACCTGTTTGATTTGTTGCTGGTACTCAGTATCTGTGTTATATCCATTTTTTATTGTTAATTTGAAAAATAACTTACATAAATCTCTGTACTCAACCATACTTTACCAAGACATAACCTTGGCATGAACACATTGCACCGGAAAAAAATGAATAGCCATTCCGGGGTTAATAACAGCAGGTCTTATTGAAGTTCTCATGAGGCATTACCCCTTCCTCCAAAATGCTGTGCCTTTTTACATTTGCGTGTGTTTCGAATCCACTCCATTCGCAGGTTTGTGCGTGTGCATGTATGGTAAGCCTATGTACAATGCAAAGCAAAAGGAAACTACAGAGCTTGTTACAGACACAAAGAAAAAATGCTGAATGTTGTAGAGAGGAATAATGCCTCACGATTCGGTCTCATTAAAACATTTTAAACACTCTTAAGACTCATTTACTTCCCAATCATCGGAAGCATTTAATAATTACTAAAAATAGGAAATAAAAAATTGGTCTTGGCTTGTAAAATAAACTAACAAAAAATATATTTATATATATTAAAGTAATTTTATTTTCCCAAAAACGACAAACAAAAGTCAAAAGTTCATCGTGTGGCAAATCCCCATTTTCTGTACTTTTTGAGTCATTCGTTGTTTCACAAACAGCGCCGCTAAAATTGAACTTTACAGCAAAATACATTACAGTACAGGACTCTCCGCTGCTTGCTTAGATAAAATTCATCCTGCGAATCCAGTTTATGGGTTTATTCTTTTTTGTTTGTATTACTCTTTTTTTTTACAACAATAATAAAATAAAAGATGCAACCTTACACTATTTTGTAGTCAACCACTATTAAATATAAAACCATTTTCCTTTATCATTCTTTTTTTTTTTTGATTTTTGTTTTTTTTAATCAGAAACATAATGATACCAGGAGGTGGAATGTCTCGATAAACATCTCAACAGTTGGCCACAAAAGCCCGATAACTCATTTGCTGTAGAATTCAATTCAAGGTGAAGGAAAAAAGTAACTTAGTTTTTTGTTTTTTTTTCTTTTTACATGCACTGTACAAGAAAACTGCAAAAATCCAAATATCTCTTTTCTATCAAAACATGCTGAGTTACTGTGTGCCCAAGCCATGTTGCAAAAAATCCCTTTTCAACATGCTTGTTAGACAAATCAAATCCATAAAAGAAATACAGACATAAAGAATCCAGAACTGTAAGATAATTTACAGTTCTGAAGAAACGGGGACGGAACCAGGGGAATTGGACAATGACGGAAATGAGTAGTACAATGACCTGGGGAGGACAGAATTGAGAAATGTACAATTTGCACATAATATCTGTCTTTTTAAGGCTTGCGCCTTTACAATGAAATTAATACTTTACATTTATTTTAATATTATCTTGTCACATAAACAGGTCTTTCTTGTTAATAAGCTATAAATCTTTTTTAAGCTTCCTGTCTGTAAAAATACAGACCAGTGTGTGGTCTGACAGGCGACAAACACGGTGTGTCTCGTTGAATCACGGCCTTACATTCACTCCCTTTTAAAACCATGCACTAGTGAAATTCACCTTTAAAAATAATATAAATTGTCAAAAATGGCTGATCTCTATCATTTTTCTTTTTATTCTTTTTTTTTTTGCAAGTTGCAGCCTCAAGAAAATAATTTAATTTTTTTTAAAGTTCAGCTAAATTTGTGAACATGCAAAAAAATTTTTTCCTCTTTTAAATTTCATACAATATATCAACAGAGAAATAATTATAATAGATCAGAAAAGTTCATCTTGTTCTGGGATGTGGTGTTAATGACCTGGAGCGTCAGTTACAGCCATTTTGAAAAGTTGACTCGCAATTTCTCAGGACCTGCTTTAGCTGTGAGGGCGTGTAGCTAATCTGGGTTCATTGGGCTGCATGGAGCGCGGGTGCCTTGCGCTAGCTTACACCCTAACCTACTCTGTCGCATCTCACTGCCCCTGTTCAAACTTCTGCATTGCTGTGGCATAACCAGGCATCTGTTAAGCAATGTCGTTACCCCATCTTGTACGTTGACAACAAAAAAAAAAACATAAATACAATAAACAAAACAAAAAAACAAGATTAATGACTTTGATTTTTAGTTGTATTTTTTATTTTAAAAAAGGGCTTCTGTAGAACTCATTGATTGGTTCTCAGTCCACCCTCCATGGCTTCAGATTGGATGAAAACCTAGCATCACGCAACTCCATGTTTGCAAGTTCGTTCATGCTGCTTCTATCTGGTTCTCCCCATAAGGGTTTTCGGAGCGCACAATGTGTGCAACTTTTGCCAAAAACATGGGATCACCTTTGCATCCCTAGAAACAGGCTCAGAGGACACAACATCAAGCATGCATTGTAACCAGGGTAACCAGGGCGTGGCCTGTCGAGACTTTAAACTCCAACACTGGCTGCTACAACAACGCTATCTTTTCTTGCACTGCTATGAACGAGCATAAGGTCCAGAGGAACTGTCCAGTGACGATTGGGAAGCTCTCCTGGTCAAAGGTGCCAGGGTTGGGTCCACCAATGAGGAAGGGGGGAAGAGCTTGAACCAGCCAATCACCATGTTGGACAAGTCAAGATCGTCTAAAAGTATCTGAGCAGCTCCCATAAAGGATTTGTGGTCCATGCGTCCATAGTCCCCCCACACAATAATCTGTCAAAAGCAGAGAAGCCAAAGTCAAACATCCATACACTCAGTCATGATCATACTAATTTACATTTCAAGAATATAAGGTAAATATAATTGCAAGGAACCAACTAGCCCATCTAGCATGTAAATACATATTTTCCCCCTTTTTATTTACTATCGACCATTTCAACATCAGATGGATTGTTTAACAAACCGTGTGGATGACACGGTGGGAACTGGCTCGCCTACTTATTTTTGCAGAATCGACACGGTACCTGCAGAACCTTCCCGCCTGGAGTGTCCTCAAACGACAGTTGCTGCTGATAGAGGGGATCCAGAGTTTTCCGAGCGACTTTCGTTTTCTTTTTGGCTACACAGGCTCCGTTTTCCAGAAGGTACACTTTGACATAGGGTGCTAGGGGGGGAAAACGCAGAGTCAGGCAAAGGTGACTAAGAGCCTTATCCCCCCCACCCTCTCCATGCAGCGACTCATTTTCATGGTGCTTCCAAAAAGCACGATGGAGGGGTTAAACTCACCTGGCAGTGCCTTAGAGCCTGGTTTTCCCACAAGGCCACGAGCTCGAATGACTTCCACCTCTAGCAATCCTTTCTTGTCCACCATTCCAATTTGGATGTCACCTAAGAACATCAGCAAGTCAGCATTAAGTCATGCAGTGAACACTTAAGCACACCTGTGTTTTGTAGTATTAATCTGAGTAACTGGAACCATGAAGCCATCTTAGTGTCAGGCTTACCCATGGAAGGTGTGGCCAATGTCTGCCGACCCACAAGCTGGGCAGGACCAAGACCATCCAGGAAGTCACTGAACTGGCTGTCGGAAGAAAGCCGCACTCCAGGAAATATCAGGCTATAGGAGACAAACAAAGATAATCTCTCATTTAACTGCACAAACGTAGATTCTGATGATGGTTTTAGGGGCTCTGATGTAGAGTGACACAAAAGCTTTAAGTATTTCTTTCACTTTAAAATGGGTGTACATTACTCAGGCGGTGTTGATATTGGGTGTAATTTACTCGGGTGGTGTTGAATTTGGGTATAAATTACTTGGGTGTTGTTGATGTTGGGTGTACATTATTCAGGTGGTGTTGACATTTGGTGTACATTACTTGGGTGGTGTTGATGTTGGGTATATATATATATATATATATATATATATGTTACTCGGGGGGCGTTGATGCTGGGTGTACATATTACTCATGGGTTGTTGACAGTGGTGTACAGTGGTGTACAGTGGTGTACTCGGTGGTGCTCAAACAAGCTGTACTTACTTTCCTTCGGAGCTGTAGCTGTTCATGCTGCCGTCGGTGGACTCCCGGCTGGCCTGCCGTGTCATACGGCTCCTCATCTCCACCGCCAAGCCTGTCTCCGTGCTCCTCTGGATGGTGCTGCGCAACTTCTTCCCTCCTGCTTCTGCAGAGGGGTGACAGAGGGGGAGAGAGGAAGAGAGTAGGAGGGAGGGGGAGAGAGAGAGATGCAGGCCTTGTCAACTCTGGAAAGGGAAGGCTTGCAGGGAGGGAGGGGGACAGTGCCCTCAGCGTGCTGCGCGGCAGAAAGGCAAAACTGTCCATCCAGCGCATCCATGCTGCCACAGATCCAGGCGGGGCATTCCAGAAACACGGGCAGGACGTGGCGTGCCGGTGGCTGCGTCCCGCTATAGACCTGGCCATGTCAGCCCCGTGTTATATACGCAGCAAAGCCCGGGAAAGCAGAGTGCTCACACAGACACAGGCTGGCTCTGCTGCCAGCTCCCACTTGGATGAAAGGATAAATCAGCAGGTGACCTGAGGCTCCGTCTTCAGAAACCCACCATTAAGGGTGTAGCATTACTCTGGGTAACTCAGTTCACCACACAGTCCCAGGTAGGCAGGGTCGGTTTATCCAGACGCCGCATGTGAGTGCAGAGACAGGAGGAAGATTGCACGCGTATTACTGAGTACCACTCAGGGAGGGGGTGTGGAAAGTGTCCAGCTTGCTCCCCGATACTGATCACTTACATCTCTGTACCTGCTGGTCCTGGCAACTGCCTGTCGACTAACGTCGCTGTCTCATCGCGTTTATACCCACGTGCGAAAAGCTGTCTGTCAGCTTAAATCAGCAGTGCGATCTGGCTTGCTAACGGTACACAGCCTTATGTCCACCAATCAACAAACACCAGATTTACACTGGAAATATACAGTCCACAGATCCATAAATCAGTCATTAGAGTATCATAGTCAAAGACACAAATACTTATACATGCTAAAATGCACATCATCATATCCTTGCTTATACTTGTAATCTTAAGTATAATACTCTCAAACAGTTAAATGTCCCACAGGTTTAAACACCATTACACCCTGTGACGGGTGCTGGAGCCTCAGGGTGCCACCGTCACTGCAGCCGTACTCCGCCCTGCCCCGTCTACCTGGGGGGGCCACCGCGAAGCCCAGGGTATCATTTCCTGAGATGCAGGATCTGCATGTGACCCAAACCCCCCTTTCCATTACCAACCCATGGTATGCTCCAAAAGACAGTGACGTTCGTTGTTGGAGAAGATCATTTAGCAAAAATAGACCTCGCAAACCAAATAACTGGATAGGCAAATAGTGTCCGAATGTTACTTCTGTCAGTGTTTAACACCTAAGGAATTACACTTTAAAAGGGTTATAGTGCAGGTACCATGGGATTCAACTTTTCCATGGCTTAACTAATGAGGAATAAAATATTTAAGAACCTGATTTTACAAGGATTTTTGCAGATGCGGGCTAGGCAAAGCAGACTTCTGCGCACTTCGGAAAGGGTCAGCACAGAAAGAGCTTTTCTACAGATTAAAGTGGGGATTTGAGAGGCTCTATCTGAGACACACGCATAATTATGATCCCGGACACTCAGGGATAAACACACTCCCCGATTTTGCAATTAAGGTCAATCAATTTCCTGAGAGAAAATTTACAATTCCAATTATAATTCACTTAAAAAAAAAAACAGAAGCACTGCATTACATACAAGGAGAGAGTAGCAGATGTTTGGCCGAATGGGAGACAGCAGTGGTGGGGGGTTAGGCCTCCTCTCCCAGAGCCTGTGTCTGCTCCTGTACCTCCTGCGGATGCATTACAGGCTGCATGGGGGGACTGGGCTGCATGCCACCCCGCAGTTCAGCACGCCACCCTCCCAACCCTGCCGCAAGACAGCAGCATCCCCTCCCAGACGCCGGTTGGATGATCGATCTGTCCAGGGATTTTTGGGAAGGACGGCCCCCACGTCTGCGGTTATCTGTGGTGCATCCGTTACAAGCAGCCGTACCCGTGAGGACGAGGAGAACATCAGCAAAGAGTTCCTCTGCCAGCAGTCGGACACAGCGCTTCAGAGAACCTTCCGGAAAAAGGCCAGCGAGGGCCATGCTCTCCCACACACCTCGCGGACATACTGACGCCCTGTGCCCTCGCATCCATCCATTCGCAGTCTTTGACAAAGGGGTCGTGGGGGGGGGTCCGAACAGTCCTACCTGTGTCCTCCTCGTCAAAGGAGTTCATGCAGGGGAAGTAGACGGCGAGAGCCTCAAAGGATGCTGAGAGGCTGAGCCGGCTCTGAGAGCGGTGTATGCGTGTGCCAGAGCCGCCGGCCGCGGAGGCCGCCGCCACGTCGTGACTCTGCCTGCCCATCTTCAGCCGCTGTTCACCCGCGTCTGGGCTGCCTCTCGGAGGTCTGGGCCGGGCCGCGTAGCCCGGCTGCTAAGCGCGAGACGTGCTGAGGAGACCTGTCTGCTGGTCCGCGGGGCTCAGAGAACCGGCCGTCTCTGTGCTCGGCTTCAGCGCTCTGTGCCTGTCTCTCCTGCTCGTCTCTCTACTTCGGTCTACCTCTCA
>JAODJU010000138.1:11303189-11320409 GCA_026776725.1 Gnathonemus echidnorhynchus | reverse complement strand
AGGGAGGGGGTGGGGCTCCATCCTCCAGCAGCCAATCAGATGCTATGCTGCAGAGCAGCACCTCGAATGGCTCTCCAGGAGACGGAGCTCTACCCAGAGATATCTCGGCACATGGGCAGAGCACTCTCCCTTACTGCGTCCTAATCACAGAGGTGAGGGCTGGGAGTTTGCACCCCCATGGCACCCTTGGGGCGACCATTCACGGTTTGCATGCTTCAAAGACCCTTTATCGGTAAACGTCTTCACACCACCGTCCATCTTTTGTTTGTTTTTTATTTTTTATTTTTTGGCAGTGTTTTTCCATGACAGACCTGCTGGGGCCTTTTCACGCCATTCCCTTCCCTTGGCAGGATCTTTCACGGGGAATGTCAGACCGCAGAGCCCGTGTGCTCCGGGTGCCGGCCCATTCTCACCCCCAAGGAGCGAAGAAGAGAGCCGATAAAAAAAAATAAAAAAAAAACGGGGAAACAAAAATTTGTGCGTCAGCAAAGCTAAATGCATCGGATCTGCGCAGCCACAAGGGGGGAGGTATACAAGGGGGGAGGTATACAAAGCAGCGGCAAAAAAGCATCTGTAATGAGAAAATGAGGAGGGAGCTGGCCCGATATATCCGGATTAACCAACACGAACACTCACACGCTGACCCGGTCTGCAAGAGCGGCAACTTCTGTTACTCTTTCATATAGTGCCTCTCTGAAATAGCTCTCTTCCAAACACTGCCAAACATTAAACCCAACAATGACATATTTCACAGGTTAGCAAATATTATATTAGAGGAGCCAAAACATAACCATCAAGTGGAGAATGCAGACTAGTGAATGTTAACTGGGTGAGAGGAGGTGTAAAATAGTTATCTATGCACATATGAACTACATTTGGTCAGTTACTCTCTTATTCACTTAATAAGTTGTAGTTTCGAAATGCTAATGAACATTTGGATAGGAGGTTATTGAGAACACTTGGATAATAAACCATCACTATAATAAAGCACCTATCCAGTTAGGGTCAATCTGATCCAGGAACAGTGGTAGGCATTAGACCAAAGGCAGGTTAGCCAGAAGACTGTCAGTCAGTCTGCCACACACAGGAAGGATAATCGATTCACAAGAAGCACCTGTGTTCGGATTGTGGGAAACGGGAGGACCTGAAGGAGACCCAAGCTGACACATGGATACCATGCAGACCCACAGAGTTGCGGCCAAACTCCACACACTAGGAGGTGTGAAGTGAAAAGCGGCGAGTCCCTGTTTCTCCGTTCGATCAAATGCAGTGAACAGGTCACTATTAATGACCTCGTATGCTCATTAACATGGGGAAGGAATCCAATAATGCCTGCAGCGGTGATTTCCCCAAGACATCGTTGCTCACAGAGATTCTCCTCTAAGCTCATGCTTCTGCTAAACGTGAGCAAGTCCCTCTGAAAGCTCAGTAGACCTGATTGATTTGGCCAAGTCAGTGAGATCCCAGCCATTTCATATGAATCTTCATCTCAGTTATGGTTGTGAAGATCGAGTACTTAAAAGCAGTTTATCAACAGCTGTAACTGTTAAAAATAAATAAATAACAACAGGAATGACGCTCTCTGCATGTGATCGATGTCCATCCACGCCGGCCTGACATGCTGCCATCAATCTCCCCATTAGCGGCCGCCTCCCCCCATGTGGTGACCGTCGCCCGCTTTTATGAATTTTAGATGTGGGCTGGAAATAGGAATTCGCAGGAAATTTAACCGAAACGTTACAGAGGAGAGAAACAAAAACTTTCAAATATACTATAGTAGCGGAAAATAGCAATAAAAACCACAACATGATACAAATAACAGAGATAAAACAGAGATTAAATAGCTACAGTAACAGAAAGTGTTTTTGTGCAACAAAGGCTCACAGAGGGGATATTAATGAGCGAGGCTGGCCAGTGGCCTGCACAACCTGCTCCCTTGCAGTACAGTCCTGTCAGCATTCAGCTACCTCTGCATCTTTTCTCCCCCAAAATGCCAGTGTGTCCCTGCTGCGTCATGGAAATACATCATACTGATATACGGTATAGGCTTTCTGATACAATTAAAACAGCTTCGCACAAAGAGATCGGCAGCCCGGCTAACCATGGGCCACCTCAACTTTCCTCTGAATGAGCTTCACCCAAACAGCGTTACTTCCTGTGTATTTTTAACACTTTATTAACAACACTGACTGAGTGTAAAGTTTTGCAGTCTGTTCCAAACTGCTGTTGGCAACCAAACACCCAGAACGAGGCGTGCTGTGTGAACAGGAGCGCACGGAACGGGCCGCATCAACAATGACGCCACGTTCACGGTGCCCATTTCCCGTGGCTGTCTTCCACTTCGTCCATGACCTGACTTCGAAGTTTGAGTCCTTTCGGCCCAGCTTTGTGAAGCTGTCCAAGCTCTTCTCAGGACAGCCGACAAGGGATTAGTGTGTCCTTCTGTGCCAAAAAAACACATTATAAAACACAGACGGCAAGAAGCAGGGATCAATATTTATCAAGATGTACCAACCTGTACTCAGAGTGTATTAACGCATGGCACTCTACTCTACACTTATTTAGTTTTAGTGAGCAGCTGTGAAAAGCAGTGCTATTCAAGAACCCTTTGTTGTACTTGCCAGTGTTCTGCTTGTGACTGTGTACCAAGAAGAACAAAACGGGGGAACTGTTTGTGGTGATGAAGTGCGGCAATAATGGCCCTGAAATGATCACATGATAGCACCATCCCCAATGGCCGCAGCTCCAGATTATTCCTCAGTGTTCGGCCGCCACCCCAGAGGGACGGCATGGCTGATTTTAACGAGACTCGAGAGGGAACAGCCAAACTCAGCAGCCATCAAAATCTGCCCTGACCAAAGCTTGTAGGTTTTTGCTTTCACAGCAAATACAAGCGTCCCCACATTCCCCCCCCCCCAAAATAAGATTTCGAACCAATGTCCATAAATCCACCTTCAATTGTTCAGTTGCTGCTTATTCATTCAGTGTCTGTATGGTTCTGGGCCAGAACCAGAAAGCATGGGAGGGAACAGAGGGCACATGCCCATGGGAGAGAATACAGGGCACGTGCACTGGGGAGGGAACACACTGGATGCGCCTAGGGACGTGCCCTGGGGAAGCACCCAAAGGAGGAAACTGGAAGATTCCGTTTTCACAGAATCTTCCAGAAAAGCTGCAATGTCTCAGCGCAGAAGCCCTGACTCACATTAAGCTGCCATGGATGGGGTACACGGCACGGCACAACGTATAACAAAGGCTGGCCGGCACTCAGACGTCAAGTAGACTGAGCTGAATGTCTCCTCATCTGCATTGTGCTCCCAGGGCAGCACAAATACACAGTTAATTACATATCCAGCTAACACGGAACGTTTTAAGCCTGCAGACCTTCACCATCCCCAAGGATTAAAAAAATAAAAATAAAAAAAACATAAATTTTCACTACAGTACAATGAAATTAATTACTGGAGCTGAAGAGTAGCTAATTAAAACTGCACAGAGGGTCACGCGTTTCAAGTAAACGAGGGACGTCAGGAAGGCGAAACCTTGAGGAGCAAAACCGTGGCAACAGAGAAGAGTGCGGAAAATCCCCAGGAGACCCTCCACGCCCGACCCGCGGGACGAGCTCACAGCCCCTAGGCTCCACCCTCTCGTCCTGCTGATGGCCCTGTACCCGTGGCGTGTGCTTCGTAAGCGTCGCTTTACAAACGGACGTGTGAGTCCGCTTCAGTGTGCAGATGGCACTGGACCTCACGGCAGAACCATAGGACGCGCCGTTCAGTCATGACTGTGCATGAAAAAGCAGAATCTGCTTAAATCAGGAGTAAAAGCGCTGACTCCTGATTGCCTTGTTTACGACTTGCTCCCAGCAAAGACACTCGCTAACAAAAAAACATAGTTTGCCCATATTTTACTGAGTATTTCTAATTAAAAGCTTTCCACAGAACATACCCAGAAGAACACAGCACGCAGCAAACGTGCTGCGCTGACGTCCCAGTCAGCAGACACGTCCATGCTCATTGCAATTCCAACATGCAGCATCATGACTGTCAGGACCCCCAAAGAGGCATGGATGCCCATCACTCGTCCTTTGTCACCAAGGACCCAGAACTGAATAAGACAAGGGCCGTCCAATAGGATGCCAGATGTCAGCATGTGGAAATTTGAAGAATCCCACTCATCCGGCCGCATGGCTGACGGTGTATTCAAGAATCTTGCCTTGACGTCTGGCTTGGGTCCGGGAAAACGAGAGGAGGTGGAGAGGAACTGGGGGTGTGAGAATCCACAGAGGGCCTGCCCCTCCCCTACCGTCCCGCTGTGGATAAACAACCCCTAATAGAGTGGTCCTCTCTGTATACATTCCTCAAGTAGCTGTCCTGACTGACGAGGGGACAGACCCTTCCCTGCTGCTTCCGGAGGATTCCGGTTGCAAGCAGCCTATGACTGCCACTAGCTGCATTGTAGCCTGACCGCTGCAGGGTCGTTGGTCTGAATGCGTTTTGCACTCCGTGGTCTCCACAAGGGTTCCTTTGCGGTTTAGGCCCACTGGACTTTCCAAATCAGTGAAGGTCTCACTAGGGGGTGCTGTCTGCCTCAGTGAGTTAGAAGGCCTGTGATCAGAAGGTTGCCAGTTTGAGTTCCATGCTCAGCAGAAGGGTCACAATAGCCACAAAGCCCCCAAAAATGCTCCAGTGGTGCCAGATGAATGGCTGGCCTTGGACTCAAACCCAAGCTGGGTTATGTAGAAACTTTATTGTACAAATAGCAAAAAAGCATCGTTCCAGCATCCATGGTGCACCCCGTGCATCCAGAGATGGACCCCAGGCTTTCTGCAGAACGTCATTGGACGGGCAGCTGTTGTAAAAAACAGGGCCCACTACTAATGGCCAATGGGAGCTAATGAGTGGGATGACGGTGTGGAGGGCAGGCAGATGGGCGCCCGTGTGCGTCAGCTGTCCTCCTGGCCGGCTGCCTCCTGCATCGATGGCGGAGCAGGAAGGAACCAAACACGCTCACGTGTCTGTAAAGCCCTGTGAAAAAGCCTCATCTCCTTGCCCACAACCCTCCCTGGGGTTTAGCCGGGGGGGGAACACGACGCAGGTGTGTCAGCTGAAAGGGTCGTTTCCACAGGGTGTCCAAACATCTGTGACGAATGTGGCACCAGGCACGTGGCAGACTCTGAAGTGTTTTAATGGAAGCTCAAGTAAGTTCCAGAAAAGACAGCCTAGCGAGAAGATTCAGCCTCAACACACAGAGCCTGAATAACACTGGCACAAAGTTTCATTTCCGTTCTGGAGTTGCAAAGACACAGCGGCGTGTGCTTTTGTATGTATGAATACAAAATCATAAATAGAGCCGGAGAGGGGTGGGGGGGAAGGCGACTGATTCAGAATTTTCAGGCTTAAAATAACCTGTACCCAGCCACTGGCTTCTTCCCTAAATCAGGAAAGAGGAAGAGTACTGCTCTGTCACCCATACAGCGATGCAGACAGGGAAGAGGAGGCTTTAGCGGGTGAGTAAGCGCTATGCGTATAAACCTGACCTCTGCTCTGAAACCACGCGCCGGGAGAGAGTGAATCATATATGAAGCCAGGAGAGCTTTAGCACATGCAGTATGAAAGGCCACTGAGAAACTCCCGCGTTACATTTTGTCTCGCAGGGAGAAGAGACATTTCCGCACCGTGACACACGTGGGCTTTTCAATCTTTTCCCTCGAATGGACCCCAGCCCACCGCATCCCTAAATCGGGCTACGGATCATCATGTCCTCAGGACTCGAAGGTCTAATTTAAGCAGCTCGAAAGTTCATTAAGCTCACCCAGCTGAATTTGTCAAGGAAATGCTTGGTAGTCAATCAATCAATTAATTATTAACCCTTAGTTGTCCCTATAGCTTAGAAGAAGCCTCCCTCTTCAGGACCTGTGCATCTCATCGAATTACATGTCAGAAGGGGTATGCCCCACAGAGTGGGGGGGGGACGGGACTGATCTTTAATTGTTAATAAGATGCCAGAGGTGCGTGACCTTGCTGTCTCCCCGTCAGCTCTATGTGATCCCAGAGGCATTTCCTGCTTAGCTGCCTCTTTAAAGTGTCAGCTTTGCCACGCAAACATTGTTGGCTAAATAGAAGGGATTTGGTTGCCAGTAACAACTCTCACGTTAGACTAGTTTCAGTAACATGGTTTACGTATTTTTAAAACCATAGAAAAGGTATGAAGTTGTTCGGCTAACAAGTTTATGTCAGGCCACGCTGCAGTGGTGTGCATTATTACGTGGCGGTAATGGGGGTGGGGTCTGATTATTTGGACGCACGTTTCCGAGCGAGGAAAGGGTTACATTCCTCCCCAGCGGACTGTCAGCAGCTGCAGTTCATCAAAGGCCTGTTACGCGGTTTTAGCAGAGACTGAAACCTGGGCCTTCCCAGTCGCCCTGTAAACACATGTGACATTGATGAACACCTCTTTCATTGGCTGAGCCTTCCAAGATGGTGGCCACCTCCTCATATCTCCGACACAAAAACATACAAAAATGAAACGATCTCCAGTCCCCTTTCTGTGGCCGCCATCAAATACAGAGACGCCACCGGAGAGGACATCTACACAAGCTGTTAATAACAGCACCCGTATAATACTCTATAATCAGTCCATGAAACCTGACTGGCGCATCCTAATGGGGGGGGGGGGGCAGAGGAGTGTATTGCTGAGATTCTACAGCACAATAAGGTCAATATGGTTAATTTTTCTTCATCTTATAATTCTTCCTAACTAATAATTTTTATATCACAAAAGAGTACACAGGCGTGCACCTACATCTACAAATTAAGAGGGACACAGACAAGTTACAGAGCATCCCAAACCTGCTAATGAACAGGGAAGGTGGATACACACAGCCCGCCTTGCATAATATATCAGCACATCGAGTCTTTCTTTCAAGAACAAAGTGCTGTATGAAGCTGCATAACCCGTGAGTGCCGTAAGCAGACGGGAGCCTCACCACAGCTCACGTCTGTTGCCTCACTATCTGCTCACTCAATTTATCACTTCTCCACATTATCTGGCTTCCTGAGGCCGGTTCTGTCCATACCAGGTCCAGTAGCCTGGTACCGGCCCTCCTTTTCCAGGGAACCCCGTGACAACTGCTGACGTTCACTGCAGCTCAGTGTCTGACAGAACTGCTGGGTCCGATGAGAACGGAATTCTTAAACATATTACAATAAGCATTAAATAAAGATTTTTATGCAGGAACAAGCTCTCCCCCAACAAGCTACACTTGCAATTAAGAAAAATGCAGAAATGATTTCTAATTCTTAAATTAAGGTCCTTGCTCTGTAGATGCGAGTCGGTGATCATAGGCACAGCACCTTATCCCACCAAGCTACACCCCACCCCCATACAAGGCCAGCAGAGAACTGGATGAGGAGAGAAACAGCTCAGCGTGTTTTTTTCCCCGAAACAGCGCTGACGGTGAAAGCTGCAGTGGGCGGGATAGCTGGACGCATCATGCATCACGCTGGGTTGTACTGCACAGCGCCCCCCTCTGGGGTCAATTAAATACAAACAGGGGCAGGACCTGAAGAAAGATGGCCTCGCCGTCCTCAGCTTGTGGAAGGAGCCCCGGTTTAGTCTCGTTAAGGACCGGGACCAGACCCCAGAGCTCCATGCCCGGCATTGGGATTGAGGGCGGCATGTAAGAACAGGAAGGGCTCAAGAGCAGTTTGACATGCACACCTTGTGTATGACGATACTTGGTTAGCAAAACGGTAAAATGAGGCCATCTGGTGAACCAAAGGATGGTGTCACTTGGGGGGACAGGATTGTGCCTGCATTAGAAAGTCACCGGTTCAAATCTCAGGGTTGGCAGAGTGCTTTGACAGTTGGGCCCTTGAGCAACGCCCTTAATCTCCAATTGCTCCACGGAATAGCTGACCCTGCCTTCTCAATTGTGCATCACCTGCCAAGGAAAACACTGTAGCTGTGTTGACATAAACTTCATTTTCTAAAACTCATGTTGGGTTAGCATCCTCACACTCTGTTTGTAAGTGGGGTCTTCTCAAAAGCAGGTATGATCACTGATTCAGCTGCAGATGCTGCTCTGGATAGGTATTCGGGCTGTGGCCTCCTTGTTACATCACGCCAAATGCATCCAGCTATGTGTGACTGAACATCTCCCACTTAGCAGCTAATGCACCAGTGGCTGCGCAAACAGCCCTAATCCCGCTAAATATCCAGCCCCTGCAGTTGAGAAAATAAACATTATGTTGGTCAAATTAAATTATTTTCAAATCATCCTACATGTAAATCTTCTTTGAACAGACTACACAATTAAACGATTCACCTCTGGCATTGTTTTTACTGAATAAACAGTTAATCGGATCTTAACTCCTTCGTACCGGGAGCTCGCTGCAGAGTGTCGACGCTTAGCAGGACCTCGATACTGGATACTGCAGTAAGAATTTTTCATACGCCAGTGAGGCACAGTTACCTGCAATGCAGAAGAATGTTCCAGAAACAGACAGCGAGACCGAGCCACAATCTCCTTCACACGGCAGTGCACTGGCACACTAGGTTCGGCCGTAACGTCCCTGTGAAAGCTGTTCCTCTTCAGGGATACGGAGACAGTTACAAAAAAAGACTTTAAACAGAGTTTAATGACCAATTCCGGTCGGACTGTTCAAGGTCAATCAGTATGCTGTGTTTCTAACTGGGCGCAAATGGAATTAAGGTTGAGACAAGGACTGGAGTAATATATCGTTGGCTCAAAGTCATTAACTGTGTCAGGAACTCACGCACTTGAGACATACACCTTTATTTGTTATTTCCTTCTTTTACTGAAACAGGACCTTCCAGCAGAATGGATAGCGACTAAAAAAAAAAAAAAGGAAGACTTTTGACTAACAGAGGTTACTGGCAGGATCTGCCACTCAAAAAGCCCAAGTCAAGCTGAGGCACAAGCAAGGAAAAAATGGCGGGTTTCTGGGGGTTGAACGGAGAGCATAGTGACAAGCCAAACTCTTCAGCACCCCTGCGGACGGCCCCCTAGCAGGCTAACAGGAAGACACTCTCCGCTATTCTTTGAAACATCTGACACTATCAGGCTGGTAATTGAAAGCGTGACTTTGGATGGCGCGTCTTGGCTTCCGTAATGATTTAACGCCCTTGTCCCGTGGGGTCACAAATTGCAGAAACTGACCGAAAAAGCAGGTTTAGCAGCGGGAAGCCAGTGAAAGAAAGCAGCCCGAAATCACACACGAAACTGCAAGTGGGGAGCTCCTGAGGTGAGCGAGGAGGTGATCTCCATCCTCTCCTGCTCTGGCCCCCTCTAATTCCGTCCCCAGAATGGATAAACCCCTCTAACATCTTCATGCTCGGCATCACAGAGGACTCGGCCTGTAAAGCTCACTGGTCTCATTTGTGGAAAATCAGCGTGTTGTCCGGAAAGGAGAACCCCCGCCCCCCACGCTCACCCACCCTTTCAGAAAAGAGGAAGTGGTCACCACTTCTCATAATCCAGCTGGCAGGGTACCTCTGACGTGAAAATACACATGATTTTCTTCATCAGCGTTCTACCACTGGACATCTGGACGATGGTGGCCAATCTGGGCAGCTTGTACAGCTTAACATATGTGCCTCTCCTAGTCAAAGCTGATCTCTGGATCCCTTTGCTTGTTTGTTGTTTGTGTTCTATGTTGTTCACCAAGTGCTCTTGGGCACTTGCCAGGCTGGCACTGTAAATAAGAATCTGTTCTTAATGCTTTGCCTGGTAAAATAAAGGTTTAAATAAAAAATAAAAAAAAAAAAACACTACACTAAAATGCTTAACTGAAAGGAACATATGGTTTAGCATAACGCTGAGGGCTACAGCTCATATTATCTGCTGTACCTAAACATCTGACCAAATATCTCCAGACAGGATGTATGGGCCCAGCCAGGTGTTCCGCTGCTCTGTCGCCATCGACAATCCACTTCTGTCTGTTCAGTGTTACAACCCAGGACCTCGAGTGATTTGAAAGTTTACACACGCAATGATTCTCCTGCACTCAGATTCCCCCTCAATGTCTCAAAGGTCCTACGCAAAAAAAATACCACCCTGAGAAATCATTGAGTAACTGATCAATTCATCGATTACAGCTGTTGTGTTGATGCAGATGCTTTCTGCCTTTGTGTTACACAAAAAGTAAAGTACAGACTAGACATCCTTGCTATTAGTTTGCTATTAGTGCCACATGGTGTATGTAGCTACGAAATGTTATACAAGAGCCTTGGGATTCAGTTTGGCTATGATTAATACCTCTGTGATAATGTTCTCCCAAGGCCTCCACTAGCACAGCTGGCTTCCAGAATGCTCGCCAAGTACAGACATAACCAAGATTAATGATGCCAAGCAGCTCCATGCCGCTGTGTGCTACCTTAAGCTAATGCTTACAAACGAAAGACAGAAACACAATTGTGGCTCCTGATCCAGAAATGCAATGCTTTCCAATGACTGGTGTCACCTCAAGGTGCAGACCTTTGCCTCAATTTGCCAAAAGGACTAGGGTGAAACGGGAAAATTCGGCGAAACGACAGAAAATGTGTTTTCCTTAGCTTTCCCTTTAAGGGACATCATGTGCACCGTACCTCAGATGGAGCTGTCAGCATTCATGGGGGGGGGGATTTGGTTACAGGCTTCTGAAACTGAGATTCGCTCACCTGAGTCCTGGTGACTGGATGCTGCTTTCAGGGGTTCTAGGTCTCTGTTGGAACATTGCCTATCAGCAAACTAATGCAAGCACCTAAAAGTACCTCTTCAAAGCTAACACCCTCCAGGGTGAAGTAGGAGGCTACGGAACACCCCCTTCCCGACACGGGTACCGCTATTCAGAGTCTTGACCACAGCACATCTGGGGCAGGAACTTCAAACACTTTTCATCATTTTTTACCGCTGAGAAACAGAAACTCCTGCCCCTGGATTTGAGCCTTCCCAGTGAATAAGCCGCATTTCATTTCATTCTGCATAAAACAACACTCGATTGCGATAGATACTTCAGGCCAGAATAATGAAAAAGCAGCATTAGCTGCTGGTAAAAGATCCTCATTTCTGTGACTAAATATTACCATGTTTCTGAGGGATTGAAACTCCTGTTATCTAGCTATTGAGATTTCTCAGTTACCATAATCTACCTGCTGAAAGAAGCAGCTAAAAATAAGCTTAGGCGGGTAGCTGACTTTAGCTGGTCTAAAATGGTCTTAGATGGTCAATGTCCCAGTGCTTTTGATGCTTTAGCTGGGTGGGTCACCAGTTGGTCATGTTGGTGGGGCCTTCCTATCAAGCCAGACCAGCTAAACTATCAGATCATCATGCAAAAGCAAACCTTAAGCTAGTCAACCGTCATAAATTGGTCAACTAGCTTAACCAGGTCAAGCTGGTTTCTTCAGCAGGGTAGTAATATTTGGCAGACAGTGAGCTAAGACATACAGGGGAATTAGCGCCGACCAAGCTACCTTTGCCAGTACTCAAACAGTACAGCAGCGATTTCACATTTGCTCACAGTATACAGCACAGATCAAACACACCAGCATGATACCCTCAGAAGCAGCGATGCATAGATTCAAATTTTAAACATACATTTTAAAAAATGGACTGAGCTGTGGATCCTGGATAAATAAATAATTTTTTGAGGCATACTGACCCTTATTTGCTTGCTGAACTATCATAACAGATACACATTAGCCCAACATTTCAAAGGTCATGATTCCTTTTTTACATCATGCATAATGCTTTGCCAGCACTAAAACAGCTTCTCCTACTTGCATCAAAAACTATGCAAGATCTCCTCTTTCAAGATACTCAAAGCACCTTCTGTTGACTTTTCAGGCTACATGTGTCTTCACCCATCCATGCTTCCCAGGTCCATCCCAGGAACAGTGGAACACACTCTGGGACAAAGAAATAATGAGGTCCTTTGTACCAGACTTGTATAGCCATAAACGACTGAGAGAATCTTGTTTTCTTTGACAAAAAAAGGGTGGGGAGACAAATCAATAGCACACAAATCTATTAGACGCACTTAAATAAGGCGTCATCAAAACATCAAGAGATTACAATTCTCTACTGGAGACATCTGGGGCAACCCAGAGTGGGCCGGAAGGGGAGAGAGGACGCGAAACGGGCGTCAGGATTTACGTGACGGGCTGTCCATGGGACACGTGCCTTCAGGGTCACGGGGTAAAGAAAAGCACTGACACAGTTAGGGATTTCTTGTTGCCTTGCTCTACATTCGGAGGTTAGCCTCTCCTCCACTGGTGACAGTGAAGGGTGTATCATTATCATCTTTTATGGCCCAACAAAAGGTGATCTTTGTGGGGAATAATACAAACCATCAATAGAACAAGTCAGAAAAATAGGACATCTTAAAATAGGAGTTAAATATACTTTCTTTCTGCACGACAAACAAAGGGAGCTTCGTCTGGAGTGACATGTGACTTCAGGCTGTCACACAAACATTTTACTGCCCTTTTTACAGCACGTTCAATTTCCCACTATAGCAACAGGACGAAGGTGGCATCCTTTACCCTCGGAAAGTCATGCGGAATGGAGAAATTCAGAATAAAACCTGCAAAATAACCAACTAATACATTAAATGAAAGTAAGAAAGACCAAACCTCGTGCCTGTTTTCATCAGAGGGTTCACAAGCTAACTGCTAGTGATCAGTAACACTTCTATGGTTGACAGAATGTTTCAAATCATGGAGCTCTAGAAATAACCAGTGCACAACTCACAAAAACCTTATAAAATAAGTCTTAATGATCCTCAGTGCCGCCTGAAGCATGACCTTAAAAATACCCCCACACGTATTTTCCCTTTAAGCAATCTCACATTCCCTGCATTTCATCCTCTGTTTAGTCTATGTCGTCAGACCAGTTGTACAATAAAATGTTCATTCCTGCACAGGAAACAATGCCCAAAAATAGTCTTTAAAGAAACTTTCCCCTTTGGAAGCTCAATACAGCAATTATAACACTTATAAGACAGGAGCAACAGAGAGTCGTACATACTAACAATGAGGCAACTCACACGGACAGTTAAATGTAGGTATTTTTGAGTGGTCTACCATCTGGATGGTAATCATTACATATAAAGTGCATCTTATGTCTTTAGCGATGACAACTACAAACATTACCGCTGAATATATTCAGTTATTATGCAACAGGTAAATGATTAAAACAAAAGAATTTAACAGAAAGTGTATCAGCAACGTATCAGAGTTGGAGCTCCACAGAAACGTGACCCAAAGCACTGAGCAGTCAGTGTCTTTCTGTGTATAATTCGCTCAGCAGTTGATTGACAAGCTCTCTCTTAGTATTAAAAGTACCAAAAGGAGGGAGGCACAGTTACCGTTTTTAATGAGGTAAAGCAGGGACAAGCCGTGTCCATAAACAATGAAGTCATTATAGCTACTGCTCATGTCACTGGCCGCAACTTTGCACAAAAATGAAATATGACAAAACGAAAATAAAAAAAAAAAGATGGAAAACAGCAGCTTTTGGTTTATAAATCCTTGCAGTCTCATGTCTCGTTTCGACTCCTACAAAGAAAAACATTGTGCTTAGTGATTCGTGGCCATCTTTGCATATTTTGTGAGAAACAAGCAGCACATTCCCTGTATCTGGAAAGAAGAAGCAGTGAGGTAATGGGCTGCTTTATCCTTGTGGTCCATCCACTCGGCCACGGAGAAGAGCCCTGTAAAGCCCTTTGCAGAAAAGGCCAGGCAGGAGAGAGTTCACACATGGGGGGGGCATGGAGAGGGCAGGGGGAGGGGAGGGCTGAGCGGGGGGTCAACTCCTACCTGTTTGGCTGAGCTGAGACGCGCTGTGGCTCTTCCTCGTAAGGCCCACTATAGCCACCATTTTGGCACCCATGCTGGCGCGCCGCACCTTCTCCTCGCTGCCTACCGTGCCCACGGCCGTGTCCGACTGGCTGCCGTCCTGCTTCTCCAGCTCACACGTCTCCCCGCTGACGCTGCTGCTCTTGGTCATGCTTGGCTCGGACGAGTCCTGCCTGCGTTTCGTTTTGGGTGCAAAGCCACTGTCAGCGACGGCAGCGGCCCGGGAGTTAGGCGAGGTGAAGGCAGGAGGAGGAGGACAGAAAGGGGACAGGGGAAGAAGAGGAGAAAATTCAAGGCCAGAAATCAGGAGCAGGAATGCAGATAGGCCAAGGATCCAGCTTTTGCAGGTCTGGGTCTTCAGATATAGATCTCCTGGTTTGGATCTAAGGTCTGTACCTATATATTTAGATCTGAAAGACTGGAGCTAAAGTTTTAGATCTGCAGGCCTGGATTAGCAGGCTTGAATCTATGAATCTATATCTGCAGCTCTAGATCTCTAGGTCTGGATCTAGGGTCAAACTGGATCTATGGGTTTGTATCTAAGGATCTAGATTAAGATCTAGATTCATGTGATTCAGTGCGATCTATGCAGACTTTCCAGCCTGAAAATGCCACTCCCTGTCTACTCTAACCACAATGTGAAAAAAGTGTGGAGCATTTTATGTAAATAAACATGCAGAAATACTGCACACTGGCGCTTCTCAGTGCATTCTACGCTACAATACAAAATACAGTGCTAAAATGATGCATGCTACTAAGAAATGGCATCATCCTGCATTACAAGAGCTGTCCTGTTTATCCAGACGGTAAACAACAATGTCTGACACATGAGGCTTTTTCTGCAAGATTAAGTGCATCACATTAAAAATAATAAGAGCTACGCTCCTTATGGATGGATATATTCATCAGAACCTTGCTTTTATTTCACCAGCATTTCAACACAACGCTTAACCCAAAGGGTTTTGTTTATTTAAGACAATTACAATTACAAAATAACTTCTTATATGGTAAAAGCAGAAAGATAACGAGCTTTGAAATTTCAGCTAAAAATTACTCCAGAGATGGGCAGTTCAGGTTCAGAAACTAAAACTCCAGACCAAGATTTTGTTTCAACCAACCAGTTGAGTATAAAGATGAGTATGTGACTGCTTATTTGAAACAAAATCTCGGTCTGGACGAACTATCCATCTCTGAGTTAATCTAATGTGATTAAATTGTGTTTTTAAGCCTTTCGGCTCCTTTCATAGTTCAGTGCTTTATCTTAGTACACATACACAGTATGTATACAACAGGAATCTGAATCGGGATGCAGATACAAGCTTTCATGCTCAAACTAGAACCACCATGGACAGGGTCCACGGATGGCGCCAGCCCCCATTACGAGCCATGATGCATCAGTCTGGAGTACCAGGTGATGCAGTTCCCGGACAGCACGCCGTTACCGGAGTGACAGGATCAGCTGGAGATGACCACAGCATCATCTAAACGATTACAGGGTTAAAGCTGTAATGACAGAGCATGCTCGCCGCTTGGCGCTACATTCCGGGAAGCAATTATGCACGGAAATATAAGATGGAGACCGTTTCTCTGCATGATCTGACCTCCGGCTGGGATGAGACTAATCTAATGCAATTATGGATAATTCAACAATATACACCCAACAAAACCTTCAGTGCACCACAGTGAGAGTTTGCCGAACCTTTCCTGAACCCTCTCCGGTCTCACCATCAGTACTTGAAGGCAATTATCAAAATGGATGAAAATGAGGAACAAGATCTAACAGGATAAAGACTGCATAAGGTCACACGACCATGCTGTCCCTATGCAGTCTGTGAACTGCTCAGAGCACTATATAGTGAAGTAAGAGCATGGAGCTCTGAGAGGAGCCGCAATATGCCATCTCCCTGGGAAAAGATCTCCATTGATTGCCCTCAAAAACAATCGCTTATTTGTCAGCACATGTAAGAACGACTTAGCATACGTGAAGTTGACATCTCTTTGTTGCTTGGAGCCACCAGTAATTTTTTATGGAAGTGTGTGTGTACGTATGTGTGCTGTCCCGCAGTACATTAGGCTGAATGGTTGCATTTAGCAGGTGTTAGGCGTTGAAAGGTCCGTGTATGGATACCATTCTGCTTGAGGGACTCCAGGTTACCTAGAGGACCCCCACAACTGCCCCAGAATGGCTGATCTTGCATGTGTATGTGAAAAACAAAGCTGGGTTATGAGTCTGAAAAGTGCCAATTTTACTTTATTCACAACCGCACGTCACCTCTGCCTTCTACACACTAAGAGCTTGTCGTCTGTTTGGAATTATCCTATAGATTACAGGGTGCCATTAATGAAATAACTGTGTGCAATTAATGTATATCCAAAACTCCAACATCTTAGAACGCCATTGACAGGACAAAAACACCTTCACAGGACATTATTTATAAATTTTTCATCTGGATTGTATCCTATTTGCATAATTATCTGGACATTAACAACAAGACCTATTCTGAAACCTGAACTGCTGTTATGGTCAGTTCTTAATCCACGTATGTATGTACATATGTATGTACGTATGTATGTATGTATCTATCTATCTATCTATCTATCAGTCCGTCTGTCCATCTGCTTCACTACCTACTATCACATCTACACAGTTAGTGTAGCTTCGTTGCTATATGTGTAGGTAATACAATGAAATGACATCACTCCCAATACAGGACACCGCTCATCCCCAGCATGAAACATGATCTCCCTTCCTTACAATATCTGATGACCCAGTGTGAGATTTGCTTCATTAGCAATAGACAGGAAGGACTTGACTCCTCCCCATTCCCCGGTAAATCCAAACCCTCTTCCTGCCTCACACCCAGCGTTCCCGGCCTTCGAAGATCTGTGGGGAACAGAGCACTTCCTCAGTGCTGTGTAATTTGTTCCATTAGTTGTATACTATGGATGCTGCTCCTTAGAGAAGGAAAAAAAAGCCACTATTTCAGATTCGCATTTTAGAGTCATTATAGGTCATTATAAGGACACAGGTGCTCCACACAAATCACAAATTAAGACCACCGACGTCTACGCTTAATCAATGCGCGTCATCCATCCACACTTAATCAATGCCCTTCATACTAAAGTGTAATGCGGTTTGATATACTGGTACCACTATTGTAATGCAATACTAAAGATTTCAAACCAAGCGATTCTATCATTTTGCAGATTTCGATATTTGATGAAATATCTCTATTGCACACATTAAAAAGCACTTAATTAAATTAAAAAGGAAAACGTTTTTTAGCATAGTGGACGTGTCGAATCTGCGCTTTGGGGAGAGACACAGTCGCACTCATTTCATGTGTCTCTCGCGTGGAG
>JAODJU010000138.1:11283551-11293698 GCA_026776725.1 Gnathonemus echidnorhynchus | reverse complement strand
GGGGGGGGGGCGGCTGGTCCTTGTCACCTGGAGTCTCCTTAGTGAAAACGGGTTAATGAAGGAGCTTTGGTATGAGAGAAGCCCAGGGGCTGGACTGATGGTCCTGGTGAGAAACAAATGCTGCATTACCTCTGCATTTTCTCCTAAAACACTAAGACAAAAACTGATTGTCAGCGTGATTTATGGAGCTACATTAATATATGACTGATAAATGAGAAATAACCACGACATCGACCCTGTGAGTTCTGTACCGCAGGGCGAATTTCGGCTAATATTCTGGAGGCTTCCTAAAACTGGATGCCAGATGCCATCAAATTTTCACTAAAATAATAGAGCAGAGAATCCAGCAGAGGATGACGTAACAGCACTGGGACCTGAAGCCGTATGGGCCTGAGGGCGACAGTCAGGCTCTGAGTAATTATGAAACTGATTCGCGTTTCTTCGGCCCTTTTGGTTGGCAGAGTACGGCTCCACCTCAGCTGTTTTATTTCCCACTTGGCAGCTTCACCACCCGTTTGTGGTTCTCAGGCGTCCAAGTTTGGACAAACGGGGTTTCAACACTTTGAGGCGAAGAGCACGACTGTAGCTAAATGAACAAGATGAAATTCATGAAGGCTTCATGAAAATGACGTTGGAAAAAAAAAATCAAGAAACTGCTTTTATTTTTAAACTCCGGCACGAACTGGGTTTTGCGTGTGGGAATCCAAGCTGTGAAAAGCATCTGGAGCGACTAAATGCTGTTGAACGCTATGTCGGCCCAGGCGGGGGTGCCGTGCCTCAGAACTCTGTCATAACAAGCGCTCTGCAACACCGTCGAAATATTTCCCTGACAATGCAGCTGGAAAATGTGTCTATGCTTTCATTACAGCGTAGATCCCAAAATAGCAGAAATGCTTCCCGGGAGCTGGCCAGCACAGCGTGGCCATACGTCTCTGAGGCAGCCATTGCCAATTTTGAACAGTTATTTTAATGAAGTGATGGTAAAAGCTGTCATATGCCACCGTTGCATGTTTTTCAATCGAAGGCGTTTGTGGGTATATTGTATTGCATGGCAGAGCATCTCTGAGCAAGAGTAGAACTTTCCCAAACCATGCAATCGGACTCAAAGTGTAATTATAAGAGCTTCTGTCCTCAGCCATGCAGCGACATGCCCCCTGAGCTTTGCCCCCCTGTCCCTGAGCCCTTCACAGCCACTTCAGCCCCTCCCCCCCACCAAAAAACAGTGTTATACATCCCCCAATGTTCAAAGCGGGTTAAGGAAACTGAATTATGTTTTGATTATGCAGATATCTCTGGCCATACACTCTCTGCTCTGCTTTGATCTTCACATGCTCTAAAAGTAACTGAGGAAAGCAGCAGTGCGTAATCCCAGAAGCATGCTGATGTCACCGTGCATCTGACCAACAGTAGCAACTTCCTACCATCTGCAAATAACTACGAACGGGTCGGATTCTCCTGGTGATGGCACCACACTGACAGCCCGAGAGCGAGTTTACGGTGACATCGAGGAGATCTTGAGTAGCCCCGCCCACCTGCATTCACTCTCATTCAAGGCCTCCTCCCACGCTACCCCAGTCAGTTTTATGAGGAACGTGAGGAGGAAACCTGAATGTAGGAGGAACTAAACAAGACAAAACAGGAAGCTGGACAGATGGACACCAGGCAACACCACGGCATTCCCTAAACAGCAGATAAGATGGCAGTAAACATGGACAGATTCTCTTTATTTGGTCCTGCCTTCCCATCCACACCTTTGAGGCAGCAGAACTTGATAGCAGTTAGAGTGGCAGCAGCTCCTGGCTATAGATGCAACTCAAATTCAATCTACATGATAGCTTGGTGGTAGGAAATGGGTGAAATCTGTAAGTTACTGAATGTGTCGGCTAAGTAACTCAATGTACCTGAAAGTCTTGGGTTCCACTTTATGTTATTATCATTATTTGTTTGGCTCAGACCTGCCTCTTAAAAAAATCTGAAAACTCTCCACAGTCTCCATTTCACAGCAAATGCTTCAATGGACTTGCTTCTCCTGGGTTGGTCCCTTGTTACTGACGGCCTGTTGAAGGAAGATTTCCCACACAGAAAGCTGAGCCGGCCCTCTGTTACCCCGTTGCCTGAATTCAGGATCATCGTTAGCTGCCACATGGGAGTCGGGCAGTTCCGCCAGCCTGTGAGTGACGCACGGCTCTGCTCAGGGTCACCAGCAAGGCTCCGTCAAGCATGCGTTGAGTCTTTGCCGGTCACTTACTTTCAATTAAATCTCATGTCAACATCTCACTGCAGATGTTCCAGATAGAATGTGACTTTCATATGGTACATTCCTGCTTGCTGCACTGCTTTTGGCTCTCGATCCAATCGCATATTGATGACTGGTGTGACCACTGCTCACGGGCCGGCTGGCTGTGACATCACTGAACGCAAGCGGCTTGACCTCCAGGTCTCAGAGGATGGGCTCCCTTCACGTTTGTTCCCAAGTTTGGTTGGGACAACTCACTTTATTTCTGCATTATGCGAACTATTCCTCTGCTGATGGGCAATAGATAATGCCCAGTATGTGTGGATAGACTCTGCTTCTCTCATTTCTCACAGGGAAAATTGAGAGTGGCGAGTTTGTTCATTTGGTTTGACATAAAGTTTGTTTTCTTCTATCTCACAACAGCAGAACTGCTTGGTTCCTAACCAAAGTACCCAAGACAGCTCTGGACTACACTGTTATGTCAGTGTATGGAACTTAATCTCTTTTACAATCCGCACTGTTTCAATGGATGATGTGATATATTTATGGGACATCAGTGAAAAATATGTAGCCAAAATGGCATGACCATCTATACAAAACAGAAGGATGAATCTATGCACTATCCAGGATAACAGGTGAGCAATCACTACACAGGATTCTACTTAATGAGAGATCTCACTAGGATACCGCTTTTAAAGGTAGACATATGAAAACATTTCATCTTTCTAGAATCTTCCATATGGTTTACATTTATGGGGATGTTCAGATGAGGTCTGACGATACAGGACCAAGGTCAGTTGTGGCTTGGCTTTTACACTCCAGAGTGTTTTATGACCTGCCTGTCAGCACTGTGTTGGCCACTGTACACCCATCATCTTTCTAGTTTGGCTAACGAAGCATTATAGTTGTGCTCTGAAAAGCAGGTTCAGCAGGGAGGAAGGTGGAACTCAAACGCCATCGGACCAATCAGAATGGCCGGCACAAGTATCAACTTTTAAAACCTGGGCCAATGAATACCACTGTTTAATTGCTCATTGCTCCCTTAGTGCGGCTATGATGTTCAGAGCACAATTTCAACAACTCAAAACTTCATCGGGCCTCCAGTACAGTGCTGATAGGGAGTTAAAAAGACTCCAAATGTGAGATCTGTCCTGGAACTGCGTGGTCAGACCACGTGGGTGAGCACTGTCGCATTCAGCAAGTCAAGGAGATTCAAACAACATCACATACCAACAGCAGAGGCAGAAATGGGGATGAAAGATAGGGGGAGAAGGACGGTGAAGTAGAAGGAGAAGGAGAAATAGAAGAAGGGACAGACCTGAGCTCGTCCGTCGGGGTGAGTCCGTATCTTCTGGGGTCACACCACAAAATGGACAGACACAGACAAAGGAGATGGACGTGAGCGGATGTTTTCAGAGGGTGAGAGGTGACACGGAAACAGGGCGGGAGAAAGACTCCCCGGCAGTAGCGACACAGATGTGGGGCAGGATCAAGGGGGTCAGGGGAGTGGGGCAGGGTGAGGTGGAGCACAACAGTAAGAATACAAAACAGCAAAACACACCACAGAACATGAAGAAAGACACGGATCACAGAATACACACACAAAGAAGAGAAGAGCAGCGGAGAACTGGGACAGAAAGGTAGCACAGAGCACTGTAAGTGATAAAAGCGAGGGCAGTGTCCAGAGGAGAGAAACGTTAAAGGCACATTAATGCGAAGATGGTGATCAGGAGCCAAGCTCTCTGGAGGGAGAGGAGGGAAATGCTTTGGTCAGCTCAGAGATCCAAGAGTAGGGTGGAAAAACAGCTGCAAAAACAGTCTAGAAATGGGAAGAAAAGAAAAGAAATCATAATAAAATAAAATAAAATTAAAATGTTTAAAAACACTGGGAAGAAGAACATTTGTCTCTAAGTGAAATAATCTCACTGTATGTGTGAGGCTGCCTCAATGCTTTGCTCAGGCCTCTAATTAGACGCCAGCCTCAGTTACAGTATATATCCACATCATCTGGAGAGCTGGGAAAACTGCTGAGGTTTTTTTGTCCTCTAATGATCATCTCTGTTTTCAACTCAACGTCGTTAATCATATGCGGCAACTGGCTTTTGGTCCTGCAAGACAGGGCCCCCTCTTGGCACAACAGTGGCTCCGGGATCGAGAGAGATTACCTCGGACACCAGTCGGTAGACGGAGAGCTGAGGCAGGCATCTGAACCACACTGGCTCTGGCTTTGCCTGGCGTCCCTCCCAGGACGTTTTACTGGGTTACCACCCTGACCCCCAATATCACCCCGAAAGATTAACTTGCAGATACATCAAATAAAAGAGCATCTGGCTAACAGGGGAATCTTTAATAATACAGTCTGAAGAGTCAACAGAACAGCTTAAGCCATGGAAAACAAGAGAAAACACTTGACATCCCACCCTGAAGCCCCTTAAAATGATATAGAACCATAATATATAGACACAGTCATATGACAAGACAGGGCACATAGGTCGAAAATACGTACTGAAAAAGCTGCAGAAATGCCTGCATAGTGTCCCTGTTTACAATCCAGGTATATTTATTCTGTGCTCTGTAACACTCTGTTCCACTACGGGGTGATGCATTTGCGTATGTACATCGTACCTTTTTCCCCTTTGGACCCTGCGCTGCTTGTTTTTCGTCTCTGAATTGCAACATTTGTCTTGTAGTCGCACTATTGGACGCTTGACGTTGCTGCTGTTCACACCTTAATTTCCCTTTGGGGACTAATATAGCTTATCTATCCATCTATGCAATAATAACTCGGAAGATTTGGTCAGTGTTTCAGGTCTTTCAGTTGCCATTCTTCAGCACACGTGCACTTTGAATATTTCCTCCCCATTATTTAAAAGGTCAAAGCACAAAAGCTCAATAAAAAGAAAGTGTCTGTTTGCAGGAGGTGATCAGGAAATTCCCGGGCATTCTGCTATCGCAAACTGTGCTCTGCAGAGTCCGGGAAGGAATTCTGCTTTCACGTAAAACACGCCTGCACTTTTCATACATCAGAGGGAGGAACACGCAGACCTGCAGTCCAAACACAGTCAGTCAATATCTTGGTCTGCGAACTGATCAAGCGGGGCAGCGTAGCGAGGGGGTTGGGGAGGCAGGGGGCAGTAAAGAGCATGACACATTACCCTGAGGCATTTTACTGCAAAGCAACGCAACAGCAAGAACAGCAAAGGCAGCCTGCTTCCATTCTGCTTTTCCAAAGCAGATCAGCAGAATAAGTGAATAATCGACTCTGTCTGGCTTTAGTCAAACTGGCTGAGCTGACCCCGTAACACACGTCTGACGATCCCCCCCATTTAGGTTTTTGGTAACCTCAGCTCCTGTTTGTGCTTACAGGGAATGTTTCCGCACATAACCTGCAAAGAGCCAGCTTTGCAGAGGACAAAAAAAACTCAAGGTGCACGACGCATCGCTGCTCAGTTGTTACCAACACTGCGCTACTCTCCATCCTGAACGGTGGCAAAGGACGGGTTGGGGTGACAGGCCCAGCAGAGACTGAGGGAATTTCACTCCCGCCTCACACATTCACACACTGTACTGCAGCTACAACAAACGATTCAACAGTTCTGTGAAAGTCATATATGATCATTTTAAAGAATAGTTGGGTATTATTATGAAAACAGTGAAATTGGTGATTTTATTTTATTTTTTATCACATTTCAACAGCAGGACAGGTTTTGACAGCAAAACTCAGGAAGTAAATCGTATGAAAACTTTCCATACTCTTCCCACTCTGACAGATGCTTTTAGCATCCATTTACTTTGAAAAACCAATGACCTCAATTCGACTTTTATAACTCCAAATCACTTTCTATGCACCGTATTACTCTTTTATTGGAGATGCCCAAGATTTCTTAGAGTTGTACGACCGTAATGAAATAACCTCAATATTTTGTCAATTCAATCTCTGCACATCCTCATATTCAAATATAACCTCACATCATTATGGGCAGAGTATCCAACATAGAACCTATTTCCATTTTGTTTTTCACATCAATTTTAATCTCTTCATAAATAGCTGGACTGGTTGTATTACCCTAAAATAAATCACCAGCAAGTAGAATGTCAAGAAAATGTCTAGAAAAAGGACAATTTTAACAAAGCTCTTCTTTCTTCTTTAAAATGTGGTGAATGTGTGTAAGACGGCCTTTGAAACTTTGACCCATTTTGCATCATCAATGAAAGGCTCAAAATCATTCTCAAGCCCTAAACAAACATCACTCTTTTCCTCTGTAATGCTCAAGAGCCACAGGGCAGCTCCTGGCCCCACCCGTCAAAATCCACCATGCCACCCTGGCAAGGAAAGGAGAGGGGATGAGAGAGGAGGGGGGCTCAGCTAACAGGAGAAGGGAGCCCAGGGCAATAAGCAGAGGCCCTCAGGGGACAAGCTTCCACACACCCGGACCAACCTGGCTCAGAAGGTTCGAGATGCTCATCTTGTGTCCCGTCATCGGTTACTGTACCGTTGACCCCTCTCTGCTGGTCCTCCCAGGTCACCTCTGATGCACATCATCGTGATGGTGAGGGAGACAACAGAGTAAACATAGGGCCGATTCTCAGTCCGAAGGGACACACACCCACATAAACACACTCCCACGCTTGGTGTCTTTGCACTCAATTGCTAAGTTCAATTGCTTGAACTTCAAGCCAAAGCAGAGACGTCTCACGGAAATGTACAGCTCACATTAAACGGACACTTCACATTAAGCAACAAATAAATAGCATACGCCCTGTGCACTGAGTGACACCATAAGGCTGAGACTGATGGAGTTACAAGCAGTGCTTGAAGTGGAGAAAAACAGGTCCTGGTGCTCCCCTTGTTGTTCAGTACCAGGTGATGGTACTCCCCTTGTTGTTCAGTACCAGGTGATGGTACTCCCCTTGTTCAGTACCAGGTGCTGGTACTCCCCTTGTTGTTCAGTACCAGGTGTTGGTACTCCCCTTGTTATGCAGTACCAGCCAAAATTGAGAGGTGGCATTACACTGAAGAGAAAAGCAAAGAGGCACTGGTACTGTGTACCAATGAGTACTGGCCCACTTCAAGCACTAGTTACAAGATGAAAGGATTCACCAATGCATGTTTAATAGAATACAACACTGTCATAAGATAGGTGGACATGGTGTGTGCGTGTGTGTGTGTGTGGGAGGGGGGTGGGTGGGGTAGATTTAACAGGTTAATGTAGACCCACCCAGGGGTCAGATGACTATTTAATTGAAATCTGTCACAGTAGGCGCCTGCCCTCAGACATGCATTCCCCCAAACCTTGCCCCTACCTACACACAGTATAATCTGGTTAACCAGACATGGAGCTGGTTATTTCTGCTACAGGACAACACATGCTGTTGGTTTCTGCAAGAGGTCTCGCATTAACGTTAATTTGTAATTTTACAATAACATTATTAAGAATGAGAATACATATGTAAGTTCTTTAGCACTGAAATGAGAGAAAATTTGAAAAAGGACTACTGTGCTAAATTGTATAATATAACGTAATTATTTACATTCCGTTATATACGGATTAACCTCTTGTGTCATCTGTAGGTCTTAATTCATTTAAGAGCAGCAAACACGCAATTTGGGCGCTTTCAGCACCTTTGGCGGGAACAGCTCCGTCTTATAATAATGAGTTTTGCGCCATCTGCTGGTCGACAACTAAAATGGCTTTTCGCACTAAGCTGTAGCATATAATGTCTCTGAAAAGGAAGACACCGCCGCAGGTTTAGACTACACCTGCTCGATGTCAGCATGCTTGGAGTACATTTAAAGTACATTCAACAGTGAAAAAACTAAAAAAAAAAAAAAAATCCTACAATAAGGAATCATATCGTAATTAACAGACATCAATATTATTTATCGGTACACATATTTATACCCTATATCCAACCATACCGGATAAGCGATTGAAAGATGGACGACGGGACGAGTTTATTTATTTATAGCGCCGTTGCTTAACATACCAGGAGCTTAGCTCAGAGACCTAGTCTGTTCGAGGATCATCATGTGAAATTTTCTCTCTCTCTGTCTTTAGTTACAATGAACTACGAAAGATTTGTGAAAGGCAGCCTTGTAGTAGGACTGCTGTGATGTATGGAATTCTCAAACTCAAGAACACGGTCCCTAGAACATCAGAGCTAAACAAATCATTCGGGGCTCGTTGGGATTCATTCGGGACTTGAGCTGCGAATGCCCCAGGCTTGGGTCGCGTCTATTTGTATATTTTTATACATATTTTGGTCATATTTATTCTAGCTACGATTTTGTGCAATTTTATTTTGTATAACTGAGCAAACGAATGCACTGTGCTGTAAGAGCGACAATCAAGACGACGGGAGAAAGCGGAGGTAAAAGTACGTCAGCCAGAACCGCCACACCAGTAACTCCTCACAGCAAACAGTTTGCACACGAAAGCAATCCCTTGTGGAGATCGAGAGGAGAGGAGGAACAGCGGAGCACGCAAGTCGGACGTTGGTGTAGAGCGGGCACACCACGCAGCATCGGCCAGACTTGCCTTTCCTCCCGTTAACGGGCGTGCCCTGGGACCTCTCGTCGAATTCTTAGTGTGGTTTGGAAACACAGCACAGTTAAATGATGAGTTAAAAAAAATCAGGACCACGGAAGTGTCACACCATAGCTCTACGCAAACACACACACGCCCGCGTGCACGCGCATAAAAATGCACACAGGCACATATACCCGCACACACACACACACCTCAAAATACAGGGTGAAGAATTGCCTAAAATTTTTGCTCAAAGGATAAAAACTGAAAAAAGGGCTGGATCAGGCTTAAAATGTCATACTACAATAGGCAGTGCGAAACAAAGGTTGTGTCTTTAACAGTGTTCCCAGAAAGAATGTTCCCTTTCATAAGAGAAAGGGCATGCAAAACCAACTCAGAGAGACATGGAGGAGTCAGACTGCAGTCGACTCAACTGCTGACAACTCAGAAGAACTAGGCACAAGAACAACCGGCGGTTAGCAAATAGAAAATGAACTTTCTCCCCTGCAAATTGACTGCGCAGCACGGATCAGACAGCATGGTATCTGAACTTCAGGGCTGGACTGGGATTAAAAATCGACCCTGGACTTTGGGGTAGATCCATGAGATCCACGCTACATTTTTCTCAGCCCAGATACTCATCAGTACACTGGGAAAAAGCCTGGTATGCCAGATGGCCAGTGCAGCCCTGCATCTGATACGCGACGTGTCCAAGCAGCTACTAAATCGCAATTTATCAATAAATTAAATGTCTTTGTAAAAGAATGCTCTATGCATTTATTCCTTTTGAGTTTTAGTCATTATAATATAATGTTTTTTTTTTTTTTTTTTACTGGAATAATGTTATGAGGTTTTAGATCACAGCATGTGAGGGAGCAGAAGACTTCCAGGAGGAAAGGGGTAGGCAAGGGGGGGGGCACCAAGCTCCGCCCATACAGGGGAGACACACCTGGGTCACCCTGGGGCTCGGACTCCTCCCCTGTTGGCTCTGAGAAGGCATGGTATGAGACAGAAAGGGTGGGGGCAGCTCCAGGCAAACACACACACACACATATATATAAATATTATAGCAGACACGGGCAGAGGAGGGGCAATGGACATTGGTGAGATAAATGAAACAGTAACACTCTTGTGTGTGTGCACTCGCACAGAACCATTTCCCGACTATGCCAACGGCTATTAATTACACCACAGGGGGTGTGTGTGTGATGATTTATTGCTTATCTTCCCCTGCAGAAGAGAAAGCGAGGTTATGGAGCTGTGCTGATTTGATTTTCCTTTTCAGGCATGATGCGCTAGGCGGTGCATTCTTCCCAGGTCTGTGAGGGCCCTCAAGTTTCATTTCTTTGTCTTGAGCACCCCTTGCCCCCCCCCCCCCTCC
>JAODJU010000138.1:11257809-11278627 GCA_026776725.1 Gnathonemus echidnorhynchus | reverse complement strand
GGAGGTTTGGCAAAGAAGGGTCGATTAGCTGGGGCTGTTGAGATTTGCTTGGGTCACCTCGTTAAGGCAGGTGAGGGAGGGGCGGATCTTCCGGACGGTAAGGACGGCATAGACCTCATGAGGCTCGAGTCGGGCCGCTCACTGGACCGGGAGCGAGGGGCAGGGCGATCTACTGCGGGACGCTGGTCCGTGGACCGGGACCGGTGATACTCATGCCGGTCCAAGGCACCACAAGTCCTGCAACGTTAGTCAGAAAACCCGCTCAGTGTGGCCCCCCTCCTGGACCTGGATGAAGCAGAACAGGAGGACAGAGCAGCAAGGTGGGGGGGTTTTAGGGCCGTGAAAAAGGCACACTATGTGTTCTTCGGCCAGGCAGAGACAGGCTTGCCATTTCACGTCCTCGTGCTAGCATCTTAGCATGAGCCTGCTGCCATTTTAACATGACCGCTTATTGACAAGCCACTTACTGTCCACTTTTTTATGATGATCAATAGATTAGCAGCAAATATTTTGTCACAAATTCTGGACCTTGGCCAGGTGGAAACGCTGAATTCCTGGACCTCCAGATCCCGTGAGGGTGAAGGCCTTCTTGCTGCCCCAAATAATGCACCTTTTATGCTGCATTTAAATGAAATATTGACGAAGTTGTGGGTAAGGCTTCCTTTAACAGACAACCATGAATTTTGGGAGGCATTCTTCACGCTGGTCGCAGCTGTGAGGTATAATAAGTCTGAAATCATGTCAGTTCAGCAAAAAGACAGAATAAATCAGTTCTGTTTCAGGTTAACACCGTCATAAATTTATAAACGAACAAACACATAACAGAAACACAAGTACACATAGACACAAATACGTATGTGAAGTACCTTATAGAACCAGGGTATGCATATATTATTATACACCATTTACACGGTGTGTATATATACAAACATAAAAGTCTCATCATCCAAACACACACATTGAAACGGAACAATGAAAATTTACATCTGCCAGTGGTGAGTATCATTATTTATACTAGGAGTTTGATCACTTTGGAAATTTTGATGTTTGCCTGTGGACTTTCAGATTTTTTTTAAAAATGGTGAAAAACAATTACAACATGCACTACAAAGTATAGGTTAAGTAATCCCAAATGATGATTATTTTGGTATGTACTCATCTTAAAAGGCTGTTTTTGTAACTTCAGTTGAGACCAATTTTTTCTGGACGCCCCTGTACATGTGAATCTGACATCTCCCAGGGTGCACAACAGTTTAACCTACACTGACACCTGCTGGTCCTGTGGCCAGGAAGCACTGAACACGATGGCTGTGCAAAGATGAATAGTCTGATTGAGGTGGAGTCCCTCAGCATGGACGGAAGACTTCCTGCAAAGGCGTGGCCACCAATCGACACACACTACAAGGGAGGTACCATTTGTGACTGACTGACACACTGCGCTCACTCTCACTACTCTACCTCTACACATTAAGCACAAAGGTTTGCAAAGAGTAACTCCAGCTTAATCACCATGAAGAAGATTTATTTGTCAAGTTGTCACAGTAAACGGCAAAAATTCTCAGTTAATGTGAGAACAGTGCCGAGGGTCATCGTTAATTACGAGGTACAGCGCTGGCTTGGTTATATCAGACAAACTTTTACCTCTGAATGCCAATTTGCTGTGGGTTTGACTCAAAGACATTTAATACTGTGAGCAGCTCCAGCACATGCAGACCGGAGATCTACAGCTGGCTAGCGAATGACAAAACTGGTGTAACCACTTACAGACTGATCACTAACTAAGTATGCTTTAGTGAGTGAAAATAAATAATGAACAGCAAAACCTAATCACTACCACAGGAATATCATGAAACTGACAACTTATTGATGATGAGGTCTTTCCCGAACATGGGCAGCACCTGACTAAGCCTCTCTCGGCGTTTCCTGCGCTCGCATTTCATCTCGTACCTTCCTGGAGCAGTGCGTGAGTCATCAAAGGTTCTCTCATCTTTCCCCCCTTAATCCTCCTATCCACAGTGGGAGGTGCAAACCAGCAGCAAGCTGAATGGAAAAAAGGAATCCATTCCAGTGCTAAAGGAAACATAGCTGCTGGTAATTTCTGTCCAACTCACACCCACAACCCCGACAACAAGGGCCCCTGGTGGCAGGAGAGTCTGCCGTGACTCCTTAACACGTTTACTGTGATTCAATATACCTGGCAACAGCAGCGCGGTCTTCAGGGACTCAAAGTTCTCCTGTCTTGTTAAACATGTGTGGGTTCAGGTTTTGTGAGGGGGTGCTGAGGGGAGAAACCAAACTCATGGGAGTTTTACTTACACAAAAATGTTCTGAGGGCAAAAGGAAAAATGATTGGTTCAGAGCAACTAGAGGAAGCATGACCAAGACATCTTATTGGTTAGTCCCATCCCCTCTAGTTACTTGGAGCCACCTCCTCAACAATCTGATTGGTTATCTCTCTTAACCAATTACTTTTCCTGCTCTCAGAACATTTTTGTATAAGTAAAACTCCCATGAGCTCGAAACCGGGGGGGTTACTGTCTTGGATGAGTGACCAAGAGAGGCTAGAAGAGTGACCTGTTCACCGTTAGCATGACACTAAACCTTTAGAATTGTAGTATTGCAAATGTTCAATAACAAATAGGCAAAATGTCTTCAAATTTAAACCACATTTGCTACTACTAACAATAATAACCTCACCCTTCATTGGCTATAGGCTTATACTTGTCTCCCTTCATAGGCTCATCCCCTCTTGAGCAAGAAGCTCCTCAAGACCTATGTCTCTTTGGTCACCAAATCGATGCCGCTTTGAGATTCCTCCACCACGTGACAAATGTGGTTCTCCAATGGTGGAGGGAGCTGCTGAACCTCGTTTGGTCATCAGACTCTCCCTCTACCTTCAAGAAACGCCTCAGTTTCCCAGAATGTTCTCAATGTTGTACTTTCTGCTGATCAGACAGTTGTCTTCCTAGGTTCTTGCTTTGTTTGTGTAGCTCTTGCTCCAATACTGCTTAGACCTGTACCTGGGCGATACAGTGCATGCTGAGCCTAGCTGCACTTATTTGTAGTCAACTCCTTGTTGATGATGTGCTGTTTGCCTCATTTGTACATCACTCTGAGTAAAAGTGTCTGCTAAATAAATCTAAATGTAAATAACAATAACAGGATCACCATGGGGAGACCACTGTGAGGCTACACCACTGAGATCTGGTGGCAGTGTGAAGTTTTTGACCAGTAATTTGGAGGTGCAAATCCCAGGAAGCAAGTCACAGAATCAGGCTGGCTACATCAAGCATCTATGCAAAAATGAGTGCTCTCAGTAAGAGTTAACGCTAATTAAGGAAATAATTCAACATTATTTACTCACAGAGCCAACATTATTTACTCATAGATAAAAATACACACAAAGAACGAAGTGGGGAAAAACAACGCAGACGGCTTACAGTCAAAGACAGCAGTACGTTCACGCCACATGGGGAGGCACATCATGTTCTGAGATCTTTCACTTTCCACTAGTAACATTGGCAGCCAACAAACCAATGTGCTAGCGAAAGGCGCTAACAAGTCCCGGAATGCTAACGTCTGTCCAGAAAAGAGTCGCCCACACACTTGCATGGTTCTCCACCGATTCAGACAGTTGTGGAGGTCAAAAACTCCTCTTTTTTTGTCTCCTCAGAAAGATCAGCAATGATTCCACTTTAAATGGACATCATCGATGGCATGATCTGCACGGTCATCTCTCGACAATCGGACATGTTAAAAAAAGGTGTCACAGGACGACAGAGGACGAGGAAGAAGAAGAATGGTGTGGCGTTGATACCTCTCAAGGTCATTGTTAGCACCGCCAGAATACGCATGGGCCTTCTTAGCCATGCGCAGTAACCTGACTGCATCTTCTCGACAGATAGGGTACACGAGATTGTCTCTGTCGCCAAAAAGACAACAGATCAGTTAAAAAAAGAAGAAAAAGAAAACAAACAAATGAGAAGCATAAAAACAGACAGGATTATTTTTCCCTCCTTCTGAAGAAGACGGAGAACAAAACCAAAGGCCATTATAGGACCATTAGCTGTTAGCTTTAGCTACCATGGAACCCACATCAAGTATATATTATTGATATGTGTTCGATGCACTGAACCCACCAAACACCATACAGATAATTAGGATGGGGGTGTGCAATAACCTCTGCTGGACAACTTGCTGAACCAGAAAACCCTACAGTACAGGTTGCGCCTCAGTTTGACTTGAGGGTTCTCAGGTTGTCGCCAGATGAACAGGTTGAAGGTTTGCTCTTCATTCAAAGGCAAAGCCGAGATATAAAAGCACTCTTCCCTTTATGCTTGCTCACAGATTTTTTTTTTCTATTCCTCAAAATATTCACATCAACTATCACATAAATACAAGGCAAAAGTACACACAAAGGTAGTTTGTGAGTAAAGAGACAATTATGAGGATGTAAAAGTGAGTGTGAAAAATAATGCAGAATATGGACAAAATGCGAGGAGCTATTAAACATGGATTTCCCATGATCCTTCACAGCTGTAGCACAAACTCCCTGATCAGCATAGCTTACCTGTTCAGCACTAGCAAAGTCTCCCAAACATTTGTAATGGCAAAAATCTATATATTTGTCCTTGGTTAGACACACTTTCACAACACACCACACTATATTCACTGGCTACAACAATTGCAAAACTTCACAATTTGAAGCATGGGATTGTGAACAATGATGTAATGATACAGGATGCATGATGTCACTTCCCAGTTCTGGCTTCTCCCGGCTGAAGCGGCCAGCCATTCTCAAAGGGAGCAAATCTTTCCAGAATACTGGATCATCGCTGTATATACCCCTTCAGCTACTCCAATATTTATGCTTATGAATAAGTCACAAGCAAAAATTTTACAAAGTACTGTTCACAATAAGGAAAAAAAAAACAAACAAACAAATATGGCATTCTAATTTTTGCTGACCACCTCCTGAGTCAGAGAATGACTCTGCACAGATACGCTGAGCCTCTTCCCTAAGTCAATTTGGTGGCTCGGGGAAGAGTGAGAAGGCTCTTTTCACAAAGAACACTCCGGTAAGTGCCAGAAAAACTGGAGCCGTACGTGTCTGGGACGACGTCGACTTTACCAACAAGATTTCAACGGAAGGAGGGAGACGGGCATGAGCGACACTCATGTCGTGGTCTACCTGGGCTCCCTCTGGTGGCGATCGATAGGCTGGCTGTGTCTCGATCGTGGTATCGTGAGATAATGGCTGGAACCACATGGAGAGAGCAGAAACAGCCATGAATGCAGCGGGATGAAGAACGGGCTGGAGAACATCACCAGCCTCTACTCTGTCATGGGGAGGGGATGGTCATGGGCGAGGAGATGGCACATCCTTAACTGAGATGCGCTGAGAGATGGTTGGATGCCAAGAGGGCCGTTGGGTGGCACGTTACCACCATCCTGCTTGCTGCCCCTCAAACCCGAGTGCAGAGTGAAAAACTCAACCAGCACTCGCAAGCAGCACTTGGGAGCAGCAGGGTATCAGAGAGAAAAAGTGAGAAGAAACTCTGCTCCAGACCCTGAAGTCTTCTGGAACATTCACTTTGAAATAGTTCAGCCTCACAGCTGTGACGGGGATAAATTGTTTTGAAGATTACATCAGCGGAAATCACACATGGATTTGCACGCATGGCATGATTCTCTATACATTATGTCGATATTTTATGATATGAAATTGTTTGTCCTTGCAGGAGATGTTTGTGAAGCTCTGAAGATACCTTCCAAAAATCACGTCATTAGAAAACGGTTATAATCAATAACAGTCACAGTAGTCATTTCCTAAAGGTTGGTGCTAGTGTAGCATGACAAGTTATGTCATCTCTCCAAGACTGTACAGCACGTTTGCAGACTCAGCTATGAAGCGATTCTGAAACACTAAGAAGTCACTTAGCAGCGCATCCATACTCTGAAATCCTGACAGGGTTTTTAGGCAGGTTGCTTATTGACTGTGAAGATAGAATCTAACAAAAAAGAGTGGGTTTTGCCAATCCCTTGTTCAGGATCACAGGAAGTGAGGGCTGCCCAGTGGTATAATTTGGAGAACACCAGCAGGCATTTATTACCGTCCTAAATAATCCAAACAGTTCATTATTCAGTTCTAGTTTAATTTCCTACCATTTTCAATAAATAGGAGAGGAATGTATTTAATTAACTGGTGAAATACAGTCTAGTGAACACTGTCACACACAATTTAGATAAGTGCACTTCTTGCTTATGAGTGTGATTTAGGCCACGCTCCTCAAATATGACACAACGTGAATCGGGGGGGCAGGGGAAACTGGTGTCTGGGAATGCACCCTGGATCGGTGACGTAAGCAAGGTGTGAGGACTTGCTAAGTCTAAGCCAGCAATGATGTGAAGACCTCAGATCTATTGGCGTAAAAGGAGGTGGGCTTGGGAAGGTAAGGGTATCGGCAGCTGATCCAATTAGAGGGAGTAGCTAAATTAAGGCTTTACTTCTTAAATTATGCACTTTATGGTGAGCAGGAGTGAACCCTATGGTTCAGAATGTATCGATTAGCTTTAACACATTTCTCATTACCATTCATCTGTGTCGATTTTGATATCGATGATTTTAACAACAAAACATTACCAACTGTAAACTGTACTCATTTTTAAGAGGCACAAAAACCAGCTGAATGTTTAAAACAGCGACTTGATTCCATTTCCTGTGGAGCGTGGTGGACCTGAATGCTTGTGCTTACTTCATCAGCTAATCAATTAGCCTTAATTAAGCTGATAATTGTTTTTTTTCTGGAATATAAAACAGCAGCCACTTTCAGGTGAAGGGTCCCAGATTTACGCTTACAAAAGTGTGTTTTAACAACTTAAGAAATATATAGTCTATTAATAAATAGTCTAAAATAGTCTAAACCACCAACGCTCACAGGACGATGAGTATAAACAGTAAGCGTGTGCTTATACGTATAACCGCATAACATTCAAACTGATGAAGGTGAACTCTTTGATTTAATGCAATGTAATATTTAATGCACTGCAATATAAACTAGGATATACCCCAAAAAAATGGTTATTTTTTTAGGACCAAGCTTATGTTTTTATTTATTTTTCCCACTAATAAACCTTCACACACACAAAAAAACACTGCTCTCCAGTGAACGGGTGTTGACCCACTGACCTACAGCAGAGATGCATGGACGGGGAGGACAGTGGAGACGAGGCTTGGATCTGGTTCTGGATATGATACAGTGCCTTTGGGGCCAGAACCACAGACACTGAACAGCATATAATTTCAGAAGGGCTTTGTAAATATACTGGATGTCAGCTTTATAAAAAAGATATATGCTGGGAAATAAAGGTCTTCACAGATTAGTGTCCTCAGCCGGCCAGCAGATGGAGGCACACCGATAAAACCACGGGTTACAGGGAGGAGGGGTCTGCCGTACCTGTCGGGGGAGTAGCGGTCTTCCGACATGTGATGCCGTTCCATCCTACCAGTGGTGTGGTACTGCGAGGGCGGCCCACGGTCACCGTGGTCCAGGCTCCGACTGCGGGCACAGAGCGGGAGCCCCGTCACTCGTGCCCATGCTGCTCAATCAATGCCAACTCAGAACAGCGCTGGCTGTCACACTGCCCCGGCGTGGCGGGCCACGGACGGACCCATCGGCATAGGCTCATGCTCTCGTCGGCAGGGTGCAAATTCCCACAGGAAGCCTTTGCAGGGGCACGTACGGTCAGGCACGGATTAAACACTCACAGACAGCACAAACAGCTTGCAACAATGGCCAACCAACAAATAACCTTAATGGCAGTGACGAGAAGAACAAGGCTTGTGAACAGATGGCGGGCGGGATTTACAGTGAGGTGTCAATCACTGCCTAGGTTAACCAATGGGAAGCAAGGAGATAACCAACAAAAAACACATGATAATCCCAATAATAACGTGTTTTTCCTATCTCTGCCGAATATTAATTATTATTATTAATATTATTATTATTAACAATAATAATAATAATAATAACAATAATAATGATTATTTAAATGCATGGTCTGTTTGCTAAACCTTTGCTTTCGGACTTGTGTTTTTGCCTATGGACAAATCAGGCCACCCGCCACTCCACCCATCATGCATTGCGGGCCAGGGGGGCGAGCTGGGTTACCTCTGCGGAGGCGGGACGCTGGGCGAGCGCGAGCGTGCGCGGCTCATGTCCGCTGACCGTGAGCAGTGGTTGGATGACATCACCTGCTCAGGAACGGAGAGCGTGGAGCTCTGGAGATCCCTGCTGTTCTGTCTGTAATCTGGAAAAGGGGATGGGGGGGACAGAGCTGGGGGTCATGCTTTTTGCGGGACTGGGTGCCGCAAATCGCCGTCTAACGCTTCTACATTTCAAAGCCTGGGAGAGAAAGAAATACTGCTAGCAGGGATTAGTCTCGATAATGGCTTTTTCCTGGGGGACTTATCAGTCCAGTGGGCCTGAAAGAGTCCATTATCCAGTAATCTGTGGCGGCGGCAACTGTCGCCAAGGTCACGGCCTCAGTGGGTCCAGTGCCAGTGACATGCAGCGGGTTGTACAGGACTTTAAAAGGCTTAAGAGTGGACCAAAAACAGGGTTAGAGGGTGGCACTCAGAGTCTGCAGTAAGGAAGGGAAAGAACAAACGTAAAGTTAGAATACCACCTTTTATGCACCTTTTCTGAATCATCTGAACTACTGCAAGAGACTGAAAAACTGAGCATTTTCTAGTCCTTATAACTACAAATGTCTCACAACTTGTCAAAATGATAATCATAATTACCATGCATCCATCCATACATCCATCTTCTGTAATAACCTATCCTATCCAGGGTCACAGGCATAATTACCATCAAATCCAAATATAACCAAGATGGTTTTCCTGAAGATTTAGGTGTGACATTTGTTTGATATTAAATTACTACGTCTGTCAGTCTGCTTCACCCAAAATCAGAAAAGTTTACCCTAAAAATGGGATACAGCTGTAATCCTGTCTTCCTACATATCTAACAATAATAATAATATCTTATTTGTAAATAGTCATTTGCATATAGTGTTATTTTAAACACAAACTATACACCCATTTGCAGCAATACATCAGAATTATTTGAAATGGCATTTGTAATCAGCTTTCTGTATAACTCTTAAACTATGAAAATTTGCAAAACCATTAACAAGCCAGTGATCGTGTGAGTGGGTTTCCCTTCCCCCGTCCCATGAGACGTCAGGCTGACATGTGGGAGAAAGGTGGGCGGCCAGCCAGTCGGGAGGCCCCCCCGCCGTGCTCCAGCATTGCGTGTTTCAGTGAACTGGAGTCCAGGGCTTCCCCCCCAAGGGAGACGCACTTTTACAGATGGACAGTCGAGTCTGTCAGCCGTCAGCAGTGAGACTTTTCCCTTTTCTTTTTAAATTCCGAAAACGGCGTGACTCACACAGGAGAAATCTATAACCCCACTGAATGCTAATCGACCCCCCCCCCCCCCCCCCCCCCCCCGCCAGAGCTTTGCCTCAGCAGACTGAAATGGGGTCTCCAAAATCAGGTGGAAAGTGGGGCCATGAGAATACTGAAACAGAGCAGCAGTAAATGGAAAGGGGGTGGGACAGCAGTTGAAGGAAATTCTAAAAAGACAGAGGGGGTGGTGATGGGAGGCGTGGAGGGGTGGGAGGGAATTTCTCTCTTCCCCAATTTCTGATTGATGCTCCCCAATTCAAAAAACACCACTATGTGATATTGCAGTTCAGGACAAACCCCAAATACCAAATTCATTTTGAAACTCACCACATTCCTCCCACTCCTTTACAAGTTCACGCTCTTATTGCAAATGGGGCGCGCAAACATATCGGCCGCAAAGTTAGATAACAGGGAACAGGAGCGGATTTGGGGGGGGTTACAAATAAGCGGGGATCACAGAGGCGTTATGAGGGATCCGGACAGGCCCAGTTTCCGCGGTGAACCCGACACTTTATGGTCCAACAGGATTGACGCGCGGCAGGTAACTGAGGAGGTCGTCGCTGAGACGGATCGCGGTGCGGAGCGTAAAGTAAACCTGAAAGGCGAGACACGGATGGGATGAGGACACATAACCGCCAAGGAGGATGATCGGAAAGAGAGCCTGTATATTCCAGTCTGGATTTGCTGAGGGGGCACGGCTGGGGTGTGTGCAGGTTACGTACTCGGCGTGATCTCCGTCTCTTTACCTGATACTACTCCAATTCCGTCCTCACAGTCGTAGTCAGAGATTTCACTGTCACTGATTCTCTGGGATCCTGGGTGGAGAGAGAGGGGAGGAGGGAGGAAGGGGGGGGGAGGGGTGTTTAGTGATGTCCATGTCAACAGCCTGGAACTGGGAGGGGTCATCAAGGGCCGATCCCCCCCCCCCAGACCGTGCAACAACGGAAATCACCAAAACAAGACCTCCAAAGGACAGGACTAACAGTTCACCTGGGGCAATGGCGAGACTACGCCACCTGGTGGACACAAGCAGATGGACAGCGAGCACACACTGATGTGGAAGACAGACCATCGGTTTCTGGAAATCGCTTACATCAAAAGCTAGACTGACGTATCTGTCACAAACGACAGAGGCAGCAGGAGGGCCTTTTTAAAATAAAATAGTACTATGGGCCAATTAGGAAAAAACACCTCCAACCTCCACAGAACGTACTATTCTTCAGAAATGTATCACTTCGGTGTGACATTTTTAGAAAATATTAAGTCTGGAAACTTCTGAGGCTTCGGCAGCCGGTGTGAAAACTGGAAGACAGAACGGTGCCATATTTCACAGGTAACAGGTCAACAGAAGCCGCGTGACAGAAACATTCCAGAAGTATTCTCTCCACACATTCGGATATTCGGTCAAGTGCTAAAACGTTTCCGGAAGCAATTTTTAAATACTTTTTTTACATTTAAGTTTATCTTTGACTGAGAAGGAATCTGCAGTCGCACGTTCAAAAAACGTGATGGTTTCCCAGACTGATCTGCGCTCTCAGTTGGCAGCTTTCCGGCTCTGATCTCATCCGGTCACCTTAAATCGACCGGCCTCCACATGTGACCCTCTCAGGTACAGAGGCGTCCAACTCTGACGCCTCGGCTCGCGTCGCTGGACACCAGACAGCAGACAGAAGAGGAATGAATTAAAGGGCCCAATTAAATATTAAGATTGTTTCTTTTTGTTATTGCAGTTGCCCAAACATACCAGCCTTCCAGAACACTGCCTCAATAAACTGCTCAACGAGTGAAACCAACAGACGTGAGCCATGGACACAGAACACAATTGACACGTAAGCGCTTGAAGGGAAACAGTGTCACTGTCAGAGGAGTCACGACAGGTAGAGCCGGTCAACACAAGAAATTATTAATGTTTCGTCAGTAAAAAAGGGAGCCCAAACAGACCGTGACGATAGGGAGGGGTGGGGGCTTTATGGCACATCGTACTGATGCGAGCCGTGGTGGGAAAGACAGAGCAGAAGCAGTGCTTCTGGGAAAACCAGAGGGGCAACAGGATGGCTCAAAGGGATTAGAGGGGGCATGTGGATAAGATGTAAATGTTGGGGTGTGAAGCGAAAGGGGGCAAAGTCCAGCCGAACAGCACGCTGACGTTGCTGATCTACACACTGCACTGCACGATTACCTGAGTTGTACAGGAACGGGTCTTTTTCTGGCGGCGGACAGAGCAGGTTGAGAAAAGATGAAACACAGGAAAATGGGTCAAACACTAACATCTGTGGAAGTCCATTCTCTTTGTAGGGGCGTGAACACAGGGTAGATGGGGAAAGGTACAGAATAGCTTCCTTTCGGTCATTTAGTTTAATGTCAGGCACACAGGAAACAGAAAGCAGGCAATGGTGAGGCGGAATGCCACAACCTGCTGTCGTTAGGCTGGGGAGCTAATCAGCAGCCCTGTGCCAAAAACAGCCCAGCTGATCCTGATTAGGGATGCTGTCCTCATTATGGTGTAAACAGGGTCAGCTGGGAGGATGAGGGAGATGCTGCTGGATATTTAGGGCATTATGGTCACAGGGGGGCTGGAAGGGTGTTTAGTCTGCTGTGTCTCTGCGCGTTGCAGGGATTTCTTTTGTTAGGTTTGAAGTGACGCTTTAGCAGCGATTCTTAAATATGCCTCGTTCCCATTTCGTTTGGTTATTTCCGGCAAGTCCCTTGCTTTCCTGGCCCTTCTGTTTCAGCGCCGTGGTAGACCTCTGCCCCACCAGAACAAAACATTGTAAAACTCTGTGATTATAATGGAGTGCATCACACTGCCTATCAAAACACACTTAGAGATACTTTGAGAACAACCACAGATATCAGACTCATATTCAGCGTTCACACAAATACACAAAGCAAAATATACCAATGTTTTACTCCCCGTCAGACTAATCAAAGATTAGGTAAAAAGAACCATGGTGGTAAAAGTTACTCCAAGACCCAGGAGGATTTAGCTGTACCATTGAGCTAAAAACATAGTTTCTAACAAAATAGTTACCTGGGTAAATGGGAAATCAGTGGACTGAGTGGTTAAACAGCAACAAAGCAGGTTGATTCCCCGACCTACAGAACCTTATCAGAGACCCGTGATCTCAAGCTCTGCATTTAATCCACTTTAGTTCACAATGTAGCTTTGGCACATAATTTCACAAAACAAAAACACAATAATGATCACAAACATGAAGAGAAAGAAAACAGGATGGCTGTTACCTCACGGCACAGGTGACGGCTGAAAGAGAAGGCCACATGACGCAGGATACCAGTGTGTCTCCGCGGTGACGCTGAGTGTAATGCAGGCAGTGAGCGATCGCCATAGGGGGGCCATTAATCCGGGAGGGGGGTTAACAGCAAGGCTAATGACAGCAGCGGAGGCAGATGTTCCACCGCGGGTCGCCACGGCGACGGTGGAGCGGTAGGGAGGGGACCTACTCTGCAGCCTGGGTGTGGGACTCCCCCCGACGGGCGTCCTGCGCTGCAGCTGGGGTGAGGGGCGGGGCAGCGGCATGGAGGACACTTCGTGTGTCTGTAGCTTATACCAGTGCGGCTCGTCGTCCAGCAACGCCGTCTCCAGCTCGATCAGGATCTGTAAGGGGGGGGGGGGCACTGGACATCAAGGCTCGCTCTCTGTCCATCCTCAGGTATGCGAGACACACCCCTGAGCACTAGGCCATGCGGGGGACACCAGAACAAAGCCCCGACACAGAAGGATCCAAATGGAGAACCACAACCCAAAAACATTGCTCAAATCCCTCATACAGGTGGCGCTCTTCTTCACTGTAGTATGACTGTACTGATGCTTTTATTAAAGGCTTGAATGAGCCAGTGGGGTATTATAGTCACCAGTGCCAGGAACATTACATGTATTTAAAAAAAAAATCTCAGATCAGATCTTGCTTGCATCCTGCGAAGACTATTCCATAGGTTTACTAGGGTCACTTTCGACCATTTTTCTTTTAACCTTTCACACATTTCAGAAGACTTACATGAGCTTGGAGTGTTTGGAAATATTCCACTGTTTCGCTGTCCATATGACTCACATGCTACCCTGGCCATTTGATTTGCTCTTACTGGGTCAGGTGGTAAAATACTGTAATACTGTGCAGGAATATATTTTAAACACTCAGTGTGGACCCTTGAAGATGTGAATAAGATGAAATGTTCTCTGGCTGGTTGACAGCCAAGAAAAACAAGGCAGTGAGCCAGGGAAAAGCAGTCCAGCAGCAAATGAACTAGACAACACTGACTCCTCCCACTGCAGCTTGGCATTTTGGGAAATGCTCACTACCAAGTGCATTCCTGTACTGTACAGGAGTATTCACTGAATTTTGGAATTCCAAAAGTAAGAGTAATTTATTATTCTAATTATTTAAATGAACTGATTTCTTATCGTTCTGAAATTTGATCAATTCAGCTCCTTGATTTGATCTCAGGGAATTTTGATGTATCCATTGTATCAGTTATGTATCAGTTATCTAATCATTTAATTGCCTTCAAATTAAATATTCCCTGAAGTCTCCTATAAATATTCCCATACAACAATAATAATAATGATGTACTTTATTTCCTCTTTCATTTTCCCTAACCCACTTACAGCCCACCAGCTCCATAATCCTATCCCTTTTGACTAGATCCCTAAGGATAATTCATCCATCTCGGTCCTCACTGCCCCAAGTCAGATTCTAAATTTCATGCTCTCATAATCCAAGTATCCTGGTATTCTTGAACACATAACCAATATGGTCGCAGGACCCACACACCAGTGACGTCCACTGTCCCCTTACCTCTCCCAGGAACTCACTCTCCTCTTCTCTAACCCGTGCTTGGTCCCAGAGCGTGATCTCCAGCATTCGCTCGCGGAACTCCCGCCGGTGGACCGGTGAGTACATAAACGTCTGGTTCCATTTGGGTTCTAATGATTTCTTTACTGTTTTTGTTCTTCTCTTGCTCTTATCACTGGAGGAACAATAATTCAAACTGTTTTTATTTACCACCGAGGTATGAGATTCTGAGGGTGCCAGCAACAAGAATCACTGAAAGATAAAAGAGGGGCGGAGACTGTGCTCCCTGTCCAATCATTCCTCTACAGCAGCTGTTAATCAAGCCAATTAACAGTTCCCTTCCCTAAAGAGCAAAAACAAAGGCATGGATGAGAGGCACGTTTGCTTAAAAAAAACCCACATGAATACCCTATGAAGCATGAAGACCATAAAACTGGAACTTAGGACATCAACAAAGCATTGAAACGGTGTTATATTCAATTATATAAACACACAAGGAAGCACACAAGCTGTCTGGATCTATTCTTAGATTCTAACTTCAGGAACGAAGAGGCCCAAACTATTTATACTCTTACCTTCTGTCGGGCAGGAAGTAGATTTTTACGTAGGGATTCCTCGGCCGCCCGTCGTCCCTGGAAGGCAGGTCCTTTGCTCCCAAAATTGTGACAATGAGCTGGTGGCCCACTTTGTCGTACCAGAGTTTCACCTGCGGGGGGAGACACCGGTTCTGCATTGAGTGCCAGGGGGTGCGTGAGTGTTGGTGGGAGGGTGGAGGTGGGTGGGTGGGGGGCACAAATGGCCTGGGGCTACCTGACACCAGCCTGTCACGTCACATGCTTAGCGCAGCCTCTCCGAAGCGCATGTTTGGTGAAATATGATGACGGCGATGACATTAGCAGGGCACAGATTAGCATTCAGAACCAAGAGCCGGAACAAGCGTAGGATTTTTGATAGCAGAAAGTTTCAGGAAATGTCAATGGATCTATATGCTTCCTAGGCTATTACAGATCCATTTTTGAAAGTACTTACCTCAACAGTATTCATTTCCTATCAGTTCTGATTCTTACTCGAGTGTAATTTATTTTTGTATAAAATAACTAACTTCAATATAACTTCCTAGTAACTAATTAATGAAGTCAGTATCACCTTATTCTTAATAATTCACATATATCATCAATGCAATAAAAAAAGGTTTTGCACGTTAGAATTTTACAATTACTTAATCACCCTTTTTAAATCCATTAATACTAATCAGCTTGTTAATTTTGGGGGGAGGATTATAGAGGAATTTTCACATTGCCCCCACAGGTAACAGAGAGATGGTATTCCCGGTGGTACTCATCTTCTGGGTTGGATAGGGGTGGGGAGTGGTAGACACTGCTCCCTAGAGATCACCACGTCTGACTCATGGTCTTTTGCTTCAGTGAAGAGCTTTTAAACGACGCATGCGGTGGGATCAAGACCATCTCAAACGGCATGGGCAAAGGAGGCTATGAGGGAAAAAAACCTTCAGGAAAAGTCATCGGGACGAAAATCTGAGAACGTCACATGCGCTGGACACAGACCTGACGTGACAACGGACAAACCAATCTCATCCAATAGTATCAGGCACCCCCCTCCAAATTAGCATATTAACAAGAATCAGGCTTTTTTTCTTTTTCCTGACTATTCGGGAAAAGTCCAGGGTGCCTGACACCTGTACCAATGACCGTGTGTGTGGACGGTATTCATGCTCCAGTGACTGAGAAGGTAGACAGGGGGTAAGTGAGGACTGAGCAGCAGGTCACCTCGAAGCCCAGTGCGAGCCCGTCACACGGCAAGCTGACCTCGTTCACTTCTGCCGTAAGAAGGGGAGTTGTAAGCGAGCAGCGGGACGTGCTTACAACTCACCGAGGGGGGGGGGGGGGTTTCAACACTTCAACAGCAGCTGATATCCAAAACATGCAACACAGCAAAGCATTCAAAACAGACCACAACCAGGGACCACAGACTTTAGGAAGGTCTAAAGGTCAAACAAATTGTACCGAAGGACATGTCAACCCGAAGCCTCTTATGTAAGCTTTCAGAATGTTGCCAATATATTTGCCAGGCTGTCTGGATTTCGTGGACGATCTGAAGTGCTCCGTCTATCCATTTCCATGACGACAAGCATACAGGGAGACATTTCTGTCACCATATCTGTCACCGGAGACATCCTTGATGGCAAGATGAATTCAATGGTAAGTGTGCTGAGGCTTTGGCATGTGAAACAAGTCAGACATGTAATGGAGAGAAGATTCCATTTGTCATTTAAATGATTAGCTATGTCTCTTTCCTTGTCAAGCAGTTGTACTATGAAAATGGTACAAACTATAAAACGTGATGTATAGCTAGAGTATTAAAGTAAACCTGACCTCAGCTGTTAAATAGTCTAACCTATGAAAGTGTGTGTGTGTGTGTGTGTGTGTGTGTGCAAATTAGGTTTATACGACATTGTGGGGACCAAATGTCCCCCACAATGTAATAAAAACCTGTTATTTTGATGTTGTGGGGATCATTTCTCAGGTTCCCACAAAGATCTGTGAATGTAATCAAAAAAGTACAAATGTCAAAAGTCTTGTATTTTGTTATTTTGTTTGGTTACAAATGGTTAAGGTTAACGCTGGGTAGGGGTTGTCATTGGTGGGAATATTGTTTTTCCCAAAGAAATGAATGCAGAGTCCCCACAAAGATATGAATACAAACATGTGTATGCATGTGTGCATATGTGTTTCTGCTGGGGGTGGGGAGGGGTAGCTGCCTTAGAGTGACCTGTAGTGACCTCCTGTTAAGGCACACAAACCATCCATCTCCTACAATGCTCTCGAAGCCTCATGTTCTGATCTCCCGTGGTTACGGTTCTGTCTGCTGTCTGGGCTGCTCCTCCAGAGGGATGCCATCGTTTGCTCCGTCCTGGACCCATCAGCCTCTCCACCCCCTAATACTCACTGCTTCCCTAATTGGACAGTCCTTTCAAAACTATGATGGACAGTAACACCTTCAATATAATGTGAAACCTGCGGTATTTTACAGCAAAAGAACCTTCTAGTCACTTCATATGCCTTTTAAGGGTGTTGGCCCTCAGCATCAGCTTCAAACAGGAGAAATTTCTAGAAAAGTCACTTTCCTTCATAAACTTCCCAATGTCTAACACTGCGCGATACAGCATGGAGACAGACCCTGGAAACAGTGACGGCGACTGGGGGGGGGGGGGGGTGGGGGCTTGTATATTTACAGTGGGAGGGATGCCCGCTCACGACATGTGGCGCAACTTTCTGGGGCCCAAGCATGTGCCTGCTGCCAGACATGCCGCTGAAAGGGATGGCGTGGAGGACAGCCGTGCCTGAGTGAAAAAGGAAGTGTAACGTCTTCTGCTGAGATGTGTCATGGCCCGTGGAAAAGCATCCCATCTGTTTATCCCAAGAATCTTCAAAAAATACCAGGGCATTTAAAGAGACTCAGTACTCTATGGCCGTTTAGTTTTTTTGTGTGTATATGTAAATACATTTTCATTTTCTTTAAAGGAATCAACGTGGAAGTCCATGTGACTTCCACACAGATCAGGTCTTTGGGTGACCTCGTCACCTCAGTCCCTGCGCTGTCGTCAGCCATGACGGAACGTCTCTTTAAACTCTTTTAATGAGGTCTTTACTCATGCAGACACTTCCAGGTTCCCGGCAGCATGGATGTGAATGTATCACGAAGATGGCGGCGATAATAACAATCATAATCAGAACGATAATAATGACCAGAAGCACCACACTTTTACGCATAAACTCAGGGAAGACACACTGAGCTCGGGCATATTCCTGTGCATTTTGCAAAAAATGCAGAAATGAAAAGGAGATGGAAAGACAGTATGGGGAAAGAGAGACCATACAGAGACGTCTGTCGCTTGGACAGGGGTCGTTACCTGGACCCTAGGGACAAAAGGCGTAGTTCTCCTACTAAGGCTTTGGCTCTGGGTAAAGGCACAATTAAACAAAGAAAAGAACAAAGAAACAAAGAAAAAAATGCAATAAAACAAAATCCAAATGACAAAAACCCACAATCAAACACACAAACAAAAAAAATCAAGTCTAGCGGAAAAGAGATTTACTCTGTGGCTTTTTTTGTTTAGTTTCTTTTAAACTACTGGTATTGATCTGATGTCTTCAATAATAGAACGTGCTTTGCTTTCTCTACATCTGCACTTCCTGTTTCCTGGAGACTGGAGGTGAGCTGTGAATGTTGTGCCTGTTTTTGTTATCCTGCTGGATGTAAAACGTTCCAAGGCCAGTAGTTTCAGCATAAGCATTTAACGAATGATGTAGAGCTGTCGAGCAAGTACCAGTCCTGACCTCGGGAGGGATTCGTGACGTCCCCCAGGACTGGAAAAATCGTACAGGCCTCCACTGCACTAGGTGCAGCTGTAAACATGGACAGGGCTTAGTTGGCCCCTAGTCAGGGCATGAGCTGCATTGGTAGCCAGGCTTTCAGCTGAAATTGTCCCCTGACATGGATTGGGGCATATAGGTATCAGCCCTCTAGGTTAAATCTCCTTCCAAAAAAAAACAACCCCAAAGGTAAAGGCAGACCTCAAGTTCACCAGCTGGAACGTTTTACAACCATTTTTTATTGCAAAAACTGTTCTTTGTGTAACAACTTTCACGCCACACTTCCCGGCCTTCAACTTAGCCCAACTGCCCTGCCGCCTGTGCTAGCTCAATGCCCCAAGGCGGGCATTGTGGGTACCTACTGAGAGCTGTCCGGACAGGTACTGAGGGGCGTCCCGGAGCATGCTGGGGCTCATGGGAGACGTGACCGCAATGGAGGGCCGCTCCATCTTCTGGGATTCAAAGGAACTCGAACCTGCAACGAATACGAGAGGTATTGGACATCCTCACCTTTGCCTGTTGATGCTGCGGTCAGGTTTCGCCAGTCAGGTAAAGACTGAGTTACATGATTATGAGATGTTCAATGTGAACTGAAGTTTTATCCAGGTGTGGGGGATCCTTTTATAGCATAAGCATACACCATCATAAATATTTGTGAAGTAACTTTTCAGTATTTTCCCATAATAATTCATGATTGATTTTTCTTTTTGGGCAGCCCTACTCACTTGATTCCAATTGTGCGTGTGTGCTATCTGGTATCCGGGGGATATCTCTGAAAGAAAAGGGGGGGGGGGTGTTAGACCAGCACACAGCACACAGTGCATTAATGACTCACAGCACTCCATTTGTCTTCATTGTCCAATCAGCTTCCTATGCAATACGAAGCTGGTCGAAAATGCAAATGGAAGGTTTTCCACTTTCTAGTTCATCAGTTAGACCCGGTCCTCTGTTTTCATTTAGGAAAGTGCAGTACACAGGTTCAACTATAGATGCACTATTTCACCATTTAGCAAAGCGATTCACCTGATTAGCTCCTGTACACGTCCACCATGTTGTACAAAATAATGATTAAAATAATGTCAATGAAAATTCATCCACCCATCCATCTTTCTATACATCCATCTTCTAAACACTGTTCAGTGTCATGTTGGGGGCTGGAAACTATCTCTGGCTGCAAGGCTGGGATACACCCTGGATTATTATTATTAGAATCAGATTTATTAGCCAAGTATGTTAACTCACACAAGGAATGTGATTCTGGCTAATGGTGTCTCTCAAGTTAGACAGACAATATACAGGCAATGAACATATAATTTACAGACAATAAACAAGCTGTATACTGATTAAATGCAAGACAAGTAATATACATAAAATGTCAACAGCAATAATGAGAATTACATATGGGAATGAAGGTACGATTCAGTATTTGTACATGTGAGGCCGCGTGTGAAGACAAGAGTCGCTGCAACATAGCAGATGATACTGGTCTCCTATGTATGAGGATAATAGCATGAGGAAAGAAACTGCTCTGGTTATTATGAAATAATAATAATAATAATAATAATAATAATAACTTACCCAATGGGGCGAGATACCACCAGCTCCACCTGGGGCTCAGGCTTTGAATCTAAAATTATATTGTAAACTTCTTTGAAGGTGGCCCCTTCCAGGAGCCTCCCGTTCCACTCCAGGACCTGATCGCCTGTAGGGTGACGCATGGGGGGAGGGGTCAGCTCAGAAGACAAGCAAAGACCGACACAGACATCATTGAGGCAACAGCAAATAACAGAGGAAATCACGACAAAAGATACGGTGCGTGACTAAATTAAAATGTATGTTTTTCTATGAAAAAGGTTTCATTTAATTTATTTTTTTAAAATACCTGGTCGAAGGTGTCCAACAGTATCTGCTAGGCTTCCTTTTTTCACTTTTGTGATGAAAGCACGAAGTCTACCAGATTCTGTCATCTTTCCTCCAACCACCTGGTGGCGAACACACATATTTGAGGACACAGTGCGGCAACTGGTCTGGTGGTCACAGGCAAACAAATCGAACAAAATGCACACACACACACACACATGCACATGTAGGGTAAACATATCCTTATGGGGACCGCTCATTCATTTCAATGGGAAAAA
>JAODJU010000138.1:11244258-11254349 GCA_026776725.1 Gnathonemus echidnorhynchus | reverse complement strand
TCAGACACACAAGAGAGGACAGCAGAGGGCATGTGAGGAGGACAGGACACGTCTGTCGATGACGAGCTGACGTACAACAGCCACACACACACACCCACGCACATGCATGCACATCTCCTTGGAAAAAAAGATCAAATAAAATGACAAGAAGCCAGCAGCTGCCCACCTCTGAAGCTCCCCATCCTTTAATTTAAAAAGTAAATTAAATTAAAACAAGTAAGACAATATTCTGTGGAGCAGAGCATTTAAACATGGCTTTACAAAGCCATGCACCAAACCAGCTGCCTTTCAGTAGCAAAAATAAATAAAATCAGCAAACAAAACAGAGAGTCTTATAGCTGGCATTCAGCAACTTTAATGGCAGTGTGCGGTGGTGCAAACCCCCCATGGATGCAAGAGCAGCCCACGCTTTAGATGTAAAAAAATGCCCTTGCCTCTATCTAAGCTGTTCAGTTTAACTACGCACAAAGAGAATTTTATCCAGGAAAGGGGAAGAAAAAAAAACACTGGCTATACAACTATAAAGATCAAAACCAACAGCTGTCCTCCAATCACACTTTACTATGTTTTAGCAGGGTGTCCGATATATTATATAGATAATACAAATGCATTTCCTTTCAGAAAGGTTTTTACAAAGCACAAACAATCCCAGTATGCCTCTGAAATAGTAAGTTGAATTAGCATATTTGCATAGTATTTTTTATGTTTGATGGAAGATAAGGGACCACATTCATTTCATATTGTCTTTAGTTCCTTTCCCCTTATATTTTAAGTATCTGTGCAGGCTAAGATAAGACCATTGTCCCCTTGGAGAGTTCAGTACGAGCTTTGAAACATTGCTAACATTTAAAGTGTGTTATATTTTAAATGCAGGCATCTCACATAAATCCCCATCATTTTGGGATACTGTTTTATATTAGGTTGAGGATAACAGACGGAAGATTCAAATGTCGACAATTATATTTTAATCAAAAACGATACCAAGAATCCTACTAGATCTCAAAATAGATAAGTACTTAAAAAAACGCTGTTGGGCTGAAAAGCACTCAGAAAACTGTATGGTGACGACACACACGCATGCGCGCGCAGACACACACACTCCCACACACTTAGAGGAAAAATACAATCGAAAAGTTAGAATTTGATGCTGTCTACAGGGAATGACGCACCGACTTCTTCAAATGGATAAAACGCAGAGACACCCGCATGACATACTGATCCCCGTCGTTAGTCAGGGAGACGCAGCCTGTCCAGATCACGTCCAGGGTGCTTCTGTTATAGCACCAGCACCGGGAGAATCGGCACAGAAATAAAACGGAGGAGAGACGCGCTTGTTTGGCAGCCAATCCTGCGCACGGAGTTCATCTCCTCTGCAGTTCACTGTATAAAAGCGATCGCTCCGATACCAGCAAGAAGGGATCAATAGAGGGCAGGTCCCCGGGTGAAACCCTGACCCGCTCGCTGTAAACACTCATTTCTCACCTTTAAAACTCGACAGCGGGATGTGTCTGGGAGCATTAGGCTTTCGGAGCAGCTAAAAAACCCGGCGTTTTTGAAGGAATATGAAAGGAACCTAACAACTCGTGATTTCCGAACATGCAAACGTTTCGGGATCTACACTAGAGATAGGAAACAGGAATCTGCTTTAACGATTCGTTCACTTCAGACATGGGGAGGTCTCTCTAGTAAATTTTTCAGCATGTCTCCTTCTCCTACTCCTACTTAAGCTTACTGTATATTTAAATATAGGCCTGATTAAAAAATATACAATGTATATCACACTGTTGCCAGCTCTCAGGCATCTGGCATGACACTCACGCCTTCAGACTCTCGCGCTCCCGCAAAAAAACGTGCCGTAAATTTATATTATTCCGTCCACTATAAACCTAAAATTACATTAAAAGCTTTGGGACAGTTTGCAAACTCTACAGACTATTTACAAAGTAATAAAACTATTACATACATGTAAATGCGTGTGCTGACTTGCCTCGAACTGGAAATCTCACGCTAACAGTCTGACTAAAGTTGGCAACCCTAATATTGTACATGAGTTTAATTAAATTATACTTGCCATAGTGACTTTTTCGGTCGTTTGAACGTTATGATATAGGCCAGCTTTATTCCTGACCGAAACGATCAATCACACAGATCGAATCGGGAACCACTCATTGAACCAAATGAACAAATCGGTGCAGTAACCTAGATTATTTCGTTCAGTTAAAATATTTGTCCAAAATTCTGTCTGAAGTCTACGCAAATCCACAGTGGTGTGACATCGTTATATAATATCATAGGATATACAGTAAATATATAGCTTACTGCATATCTGCATAACATCTACTTTTAGCTAATTTATTATCTGTAATAAAACAGAGTACGGAAGCTGTAAACTAAATCTCGCTGCACCTGTGCAGTGACAATTGTACTTGCGCAATGACAAAGGTATTCTATTCTAATTAAAAATGTTTTCTTATTCACAACAAAAATTACATTTTAATGTACCATATAGTGATTAGAAAGACTGTAGTTACCTGTGGCATACTCTGCTTCGGTTTTTGCGAAACACCCGAATTTGGCATAGAGGTAGTGTAAATATTTAATTCGTGTTGTTTTCACTCTCGGTTAATTTATACTGGAGAATCAAACAGAACAATCTATTAAATTATTAAATCTTTTAAATAAGCAGTAAATCAGTCCATGTTTAAGAGATTAAGGAGCTCCCTATTTAAATAAATATCGGGGCAAAACACAAGCACTGTAGGTCTGATAACTAGAAACCAGGAAATAAGCTAACCTCTCAAACCGCAGGCCTAACTAAAATAATTTCTAATACTGATACAAATCACCGTTTAAAAATGTCATTTTGTAGATCATAGTCTGATCTAAATAAACGCTTAGTGGGCTACATAAACACCGCAGACTGTATACAGGCTAAATGAAAAAGGTGCTTTTTCCCAAAAAATTAACGGCCACGAAACATTTTCCCGCCAAATTTCCATCGGTTCTATAAGAACAGGCTGCCGCGCGCGCCGGACCTGCAGTTACTCGGCAGATGGCAGTTCAGCCAACGCGGACTCGACCCCAGAATAACAAATAAAGCCCCGAAACCAAGGTCAGGTCAAATTCTGGTGCATCTGTCCATTAGGTCATTACATTTTGTCCCCAGGTAAAACTAATCCCGTCCTAATAAAGTCTGCAAACTAAAGAAATATGGACTTGGGAAATAGAATGGCAACCAGGGGCGTAGGTTTCATATTAATATTGGGGGGGGCCGGTGTATTGGGGACAGAGGTGTGACGTCACGTCTCATTATATGGCGATTTTGTAGTCGCGTCATTTGTTTTTTTTATTATTCATAAACTATTGGTGTTACAATTACAATCTATAAAGTGATATTCATCTTTCCATTTTTTACTCAGATTCATCTTGTGTGATGGGCGGTGGGTCACACAGTACCGGTGCATGTTCCCCAACCAGGCCTGACCTTAAGGGTGGTACTCTTCCGCATTACGCTGAACTATTATTAAGGATTATTAAGATTATGCACAAATTGCGAGATTGCACCACGACTGTCAGGCCATGCACTGTGGAAAAATGACCTCACCTCAGGGTCCACTATGATGCCCCTGTCACTCTCTTGCACCCCGTCTTCTCTCAAAAACACATCCTAACTGGAAAAAATCACTAGGACAAACACAACACATATTAACTAGCGCCTTGGAAATTGATATAAGTAAATAGGGGATTTATTGAATCCCTTCTTAGCAATTGCTCTGTTCATAAACAGTGTTGGATGTTATGCCAGCACTGTTTATGAACAAAATGATTCTGAGTTTCTGGTAACTCAGTTGCTTACTTTATGGCATTTTCCAAATAAATGCCAGGTTTGGCTGTTTTTAATGGACATCTTACTCATTCCTATGTCCTAACAGCAAACACAGTGGGGTGAGAATTGTGACAGACATAAACGCAATTCACTGCTACGTTATTAGCATTGCTATTTGTGATATGCTGTCAACTAACCAAGCTAGTTGCAGTATGCAAATAAGATAATTTTCATGAAAATGGATGGACAAGGGACGATCAAATTCCACCATTTCACACAATCTTTTATTGACTAACTGTTGGTTATCAGTGAATTAAGCTTACGTTGAAAGCCGCGCAGTGTTTTCCCGCTCACCACTCTCTACGTATGTTGTCTCTTTACTTGCAGGACTGTGAGTGAGTGTCTGCCCGCCAGGGGCACATTTCCCAACAATGTAAGTTGCATCTGTGCTTTTGGGACACACAGCCCAGAGCCGGAGCATAGAGTAAACCATTTTAATTAACGGAAGGCAGGGGTTCTCTAGGTGAAGACTGTCAGAAAAATCTGTAAATTATGTGATGAGATATATTTAATGTGTTTTTCTTTTTTTTTTTTCTTTCTTTTTTTGCAAACCAAGCAATAATTTATATCTGATAGTATTGAGGGGGATAGTCTCCCCTCTTCTAAACATTGGAGGGACCTATGATGGCAACCAAAACAAACTAGATGAAAGTACACTAATCATGTAGAACAGTGTCTGGGGATGTAAATCCAGAGGCAAAAATGTGTTTAATGTAACAATCCTACAAGGGGAAATAACCTTAAAACTTGCACCTAACAGGCTGAGCAACCACAAGACTAGGACATACATGTTACTTAAGGTGGTTGCATTCCAGCAGATGCAAACATCCAAACACAGGTGAAAATGCAGCAGTGCTCGAAATGGACTGTTTAAATTTAACCAGGCCCCAGGGAGAGGAGTTGAGCCAAACTATATGTCACTGGCACAGGTGAAAAATGCAAGTTCTCGACACCACAGAGCAGCACCTCCCCCCCCCCAGCACCTGTCCAAACACCAATTCCTTTTTCGGAGGTGATAAACTGTAAGCTGCACGAAGCCAAGAATCCCTGAAAGCAACACACCAGCACTGACCTGACACCTCAAAGTCACAGCGATCAAACCCTGGGGAGGGAACATAAATCTAACCTCTGCTGCCCAAGCTAATCGGGGGGTGAGGAGACAGAGAGAGCAAGAGAAGCGAAGAAACAGAGCAAAGTGAGAGATGGAGAGAGAAAGAAGCAGCGAGATGAAAAGGAGAAATGAAGGCAAGGGATACAGAAACAGAAGGAAGCACAGAGGAAGAACAAGATTTGAGTGAAAGGAAAGAGGCAAGATAACAAACAAAATGAGGAACTATGTTATTCATTTTATTAAAAATATAATAGATATCAACTTGACAGATGGAAGCAATGTGAGGGGAAAAGAGAACAAGGCAGAGGGGGCGGACAAAGGAAGTGAATGGGTGTCCGAGGTAAGCCTGTGTCCTACATAACTTTAAGTGCTCCGAGTCTATTACAGAGTCTCTGTAGGAAGAACATCGGAAGGGAAACATACAATCCTACAAGGTTTCTAACAAGGACGTCGACAGCCCTGCTGTCCGGAGCATTAGGGCGACAGTGGTAAATGAGCGCTCAACGCCGCGAGGAAGCCCTGCTCTAAGAGTACGACAGAGAATGGGGCCAGGCATCCTGAGCTGGCATACTTACTGCAAACTGGGGGTGGGGCAAGATGTCACCCAGGAGGGGACGCTGCTGTGGGCAAGACAAACTCTGAGAGGAAAAAAACTGTTTGGCTTTTCCTACTCGTTGAGATCCCGTAAGCTCTGATTATCTCCGTTAACTGGTATTTGGGACTGATTATAAATATATTGTTTTAAATGTTTTCTGTTCAGTTTTTAAAAATTGGATAGATCTGTGAAGTGGGCAGTTGATTGATCAATATGCATACAGCAGAACATTTAAAATCCTCTGGCAGAGTCAACTAAAACGAAGAAAAATCTGATTTATTATTTATGCGTGAAATGAACCATTTTCCTTGAATAAATTGTTTTTTATCAAAAGACCAGAGCCGAATTCAGTTTACCTACTACCAACTAGGAGCTATGGAAAGCACTGGTTTGTGAAAAAACAGACTATCCATGCACTGCAATTCATGTATCCACAAACCTAAACCTTGATTTGTCCACGGTTAGTCTTAAAAGCCATGGAAATGCTGTTTGATCCTTCTTCTAAAACATACACAAGTCACTGCTGTCAAAAAACTAATTGTTCCCCTTTATATTATTAAGCCACTAACCATGAAACCAGTTTCTGTAAGAATAGCACTCATTTTTCCTACATAAATGTAAGCACAATTACTTGAAAAATATGCCCATGTTAATGTCAGTGGGGTTTACTAACTCTTTGCTTTTAATTGGAAAACCTCCCCTCGTCTATTTACGCAGAGCGAGGCTGTCTTGTACAAACACACTTGGAAAAGCATTTTCCTGATTTGCTTATTTGCCTCTGAAGTCCTTCTTCCTTGACGTCAGACATGGATTGTCAATGTGCGTCCCCCCCCACCCCCCACACTGTAAGCATCTCCCTGAGCCAGAATATCTCATGGTAACGCATAAAAAAACTGCCTACACGATGCAGCTATGGGCCGCGATGGAACCTTGTTCTAAACCATTTGCCAGCACGCAGCTGAGAATTCTGGGAAACACAGTGGTCAAACAAAGAGACGAGAACTGACAGTATTTGAAGAGGGTGAAAATCCTTATACTGCAAGTGTATTATTTATCATGTAATTTCAATAAGTCTCCCCATGCAGGACAGTACCTCGCAAAGCAGTTAAGGAAGTGGGCTGTTAGACTGGAAGCTGGATCGTTTCTCTCCATCATTTTTACCCTGCTGACCTACCTTCGAAGAATGTGCTTGAATTGAATTAAAATAAATGGATTGGACTGTTTAAATATGAAAAAACTGCATTTCACTGTTGGGAAGTAGATAATTTAATGGCATGTAAACATAAGGTCAATAAAGTCTGGTGTTAAGTGTTAAAAATGAGTCATGTTTACATGAATGAAAGCCCTGCTTTTAATCACTCCTGTGGATTTTTAAGCTGCTTGCCATCTTTCCGCAGCTGTTGTCCAGTTTATCTACTGTTCAACCCGACCCCCGACCTCCTGTTCTGATAGGGCCAGACAGATTCTCTGAATGCCAACACAAAACACATTTCCTCCTGGTTTAGTGAAAGCAAGAGACCACAAAATGGGCTCCAGACCACCTCCGCATCCCCCCCCCACACACACACACACAGTCTCCCACCACCTTCCATGAGGCTCTGTGGCTTTCCGGAGCAGGAAACTCATCAAGGCGACGGATTGCAGGCGTCAGCATTCCCGGGGAACTCGCGCTCTGTGGGCTGGGGCCACTGATGGTGTAAAACGCTGACAGCAAGCAGCCACATCCAGGCCGGGCCTCGTGGCCCGCCACCCTTCCATCACTCTGACAACTCAATAAAAACCCATGTAAACTATTAATTGGATCATTAATTATTGACACTGTTTTCGTTTTTTCTCACTGAGATTTTGGGGACCCAGGTAAGAGATGAAGGGAAAGATTGGGGGCAACGGTACAGGCGTTTAGACACAGAATCATGATGACCTGCCTCCCTGTCACTCCGAGGGGCTGAGTGGGGAGGGCGAGCATCCTGGGTGGAGGTAGGCAATCCCTTAGACTGCCTTCGGCCATGACCCACTAGCCTAGGACCTTTCTCGCTTTGGTTTCAGTTTGCCATCTGATACCTGTTGTCAGCTGAAGTCGATAGGCCTTTTGGAGTATTTCATTTTTCCTTGTGAATGCTTTTGGTTGAGTTAAAAGCATCCCCATGTAATTTATCATTCCTTGCTAAGGAACAGGAGGTTAAGGTTAGACAACAGGTATTTTCACACAAATGGAAGTCTTTTCTGGAACCAAAACCTTTTTCCAGAACCAGGGACTTCCGTCATGTTCACACTGCAGGAACTTGACTCGATTGTAGTTCCTCTGAGGCAGTTCCAGAACCCTTTTGAGTACCGACTCCAGACTGGGTACTTCTCATTCGAATACAAACTACTGCGGAGGTACTTACAACGATAGTTTGCTCATTAGTTTACCACAAACACCAGCGCTAACATAGAAATTACACAGATGTGTAGAAAATGATGTAATGGGGCAAAGATCCATTTCTGCATCGGACTGATTGCTAATCAATATACTTTTGTCTAATACGAGTATTTCACGGGTGCCAGTGGTGAAATTTGCCAGCACTATTAGCGAGATAACTTTACATTGTGTTTTATTCAGTTGAAAATGATCTGCTGGACAGATTTAATAAGAATCATGAACATGTTGCGGGTCAAATATGTAAAATATAAATAAAAGGCTATGCCCCAAAAGCAATACCTAGCAAGTACCTAAAATCTTAAAAATGCACTCTGGTATAAAGTGTCCACATAACGTGACCTCAACATGATTATTGCATGCCTTCACAAGTCTATTTTTACCTTTTACATGCAGTAAAACAGTAGTAAAAGAAGTCTAACTGATGGCTTTTACTACAATTCAAGTTAAGTACATTACTTCAGTGTACAGCAGCTGGACCCACTCAGAAAACCCTTTGCTACCTGTCAACCTCTATCTCAGCTACCAGAATCCCAGCCCCATTTCTCCATAGCCCCTGCACCCCACACCAGCCACGATCAGTGGATTTCATCTGGGCTTGCAGCTTTTCCTTCATTAACATGTGCGCCTCAAGGGTTAAGGAGCAGAATCCCTTTCGGGCCCTCGAACCAATGTCCTGGAAGCTCTAGGCCTCCTGGTTTTCTTTTGAACTACAGAATCAGCCTGTGGGGAGGGCGGGGGAGCGAGATCTGATCTCTGACAGTCTGTGATCTTGCTGCTCCAGACGTTCTCTTAGAGATGTTCCTCCCACTTGACAAAAAATCTGCATCCCTCCATCTGTTTCTGCAGGATTTCAGAGAAGTCTGTGGAATCGGGGACTAAATGGACCTTATTTTCATAAATAAATAAATAAATAAAGCTCATCTGGCTTTCTGCTTTTCACACATTTGGTTTACCCTTTAAGCAGCTACAGAGCAGCATGTCTAGACTGAAGCAGTCAGATCTAATACTCTGCCCAGTTCTGACGCAGCTTCTCAGGTATGAAATGATTCAGCATGTAGATGCAGCAGAAGGGGAGGCAAGATGGACGCATACATGTCCACCCGACCCACAAGATCCGCTCCCTCTGCTGAGAAACGCTGTCACGTGACCACACACGTGGGATCCGACGTGGCGAACAGACGGAAAGTCTCTCTGAGGGGGGGCTGTGGACCCTGGAAGGAGGATCAGTGCCCATTAGGCCAACAGACCTTTCACACCTATGCTCCCCCGCCCCCAATCCACCTCCACACGGTTTAGAGAGCACAACATGATGCCTTCTTGTCCTGCCAATAAAGGGCCATTATTCACGCCCCCCCCCCCCCCAAGCGCCTAGCCACTCAACCATCTCCTTAAAACTGCAACTCGCTGACGAGTCACATATGGCGGGAAGGTGCTTTAACCTCCGCTTTTTTCCCTTCTTTCTCCTCTAGAGGTGCAGATTGCGTGGCATGTCCATCTTTCGCCTCCGTGTCAGCTGCTCGCGTCACATGACGCCCCCGCAGGGGTTGGCCACTACCCTGGCCGACCTGGCACACGCTGATCTTTACAGAGGAGCATCGGACGTCACGTTTGATATGCAGCCTGGAGTCGCAACCTTCATTCACAAAATGAGCCTTTTACTCAGCTGCCTGACAGCTGGGCATGCTCACACAGCAACCTTCAACAGTACCATGCAGACTTTTTTAGTGGCAGGTACTCAAAGCCTTTGACACATTAAAGGGGCACCCCCACCCCCCACATGCCTGACCTTCAACACAACATCAGCCACATATATATTTATACATATCCATCTTCCAGATAGTATAGCATAGTTTTTAATTTACGAAAGGCAGACAGGCATCGCATATAAGACCGTTCACTGATATTCTTCTTGAATAATGCATGAATCACATTAGATAACAGTTAATAAATTAAAATTCAAAACGTATAAAAATAATAAATTGCATTTTGGGAGAATTCAACTGCTGCAAAGCAGACATATCTAACCATCTTCCCACACACTAATGACTTCCCACAGGCCAATTTGGCGTGGTCAAAC
>JAODJU010000138.1:11233026-11244248 GCA_026776725.1 Gnathonemus echidnorhynchus | reverse complement strand
AACCCCCCCCCCCCCCCCCCCACAGAATAAAAAGAAAGATGTATATGGATGTTTCCTGCTAACAATCCAACTTTGATTAAATAATATTTTCTCCATATTGGACTACGCTGTTTGCGGTGGTTTTGACAGTAACTCAGTCTGTCCCCCCTCGCCTTCCAATCCCAGTAGTACCACCTGACATATAGCCAATGCGATTTTGACATCACCGAGACTTACAGCACTGGGTCAATCCCGTCAAACACGTACACAGCCTTTGGAGCGTGCGTGTGCACGGGGTGTCACTACAGTGACGGGAGTCAAGCGTGTCACGCACTATAGCTGTCTGTGCAGAGGCTCCCAGGGTGCCCTACATCATGTGAACAGGGGTTCATAAATTGTTTAGAAAACCAACTGGGACACAGCCTCCCCAGAACTGTGGCGAGCACTGGAAGGGGGGGTTTAAATCCTGTGAAGTGTGCGACATCTCCATCACTTCCCATAAGAGGGACCTGCCTGCATACAAGCCGCTGAGAATCGCGTATAACGGAATTGGTATTCCCACTCCAGCTTCCCGACAGCCCGTTCACACACCAGGCCAGCAGCACCAGAGCACCCACACTCCCGGCGTTCTGCCTGTCACATATTCCCCTGAGCTTTGGTCCACAGCAGTGTTTAAAACAAGGAAAGCCCAGGTATTAATAATTAAAAAGACCTCTTCCTTTTTGCAGGAGGACAGGGATGGTTATGTAATGATGGCAGGCAGGGATGGTCCCATGAGCCTCCTCTGTTTCTCCTCACTAAACCCCCCCAGGACTACCTCCTCCCCCATCCTACATTTTCCTTCATCTCGGCACTCCTTATCTGTCTAGTTTCTTTTCCCATCTTCCCTTCTTCCAGTATTATTCCTCTCCTTCCTGCCAGCCTCTATCCCCTTCCTTCCTTCCTTCCTTCCTTTCTCTTATCTCCATCCCTTATCTCTCATTTTCCCTACTGTATTTCTTCTTCCTACCCCCTTTCTTCCTTATCTTTTTCCTGCTTTGCTTCTCCCTCCTTCCTCTCTTCCCTCCTTCATCTCTTTTCCCCTACATTTTCTGTTTGAGTCTTATTTCTCCCCTCTTCTCCCAACATTACCGCCTCCCTGCCTTCCTCCTCTCCCCTGCCTCCATTTTTCCTCCTCTCTCTCTCTCTCTCTCTCTCTCTCTCGCTCTCTCTCTCTTACTCTCCCTCCCTCCACCCTGTCTCTTCCTGCCTCTCTCCTGTCTCCGTTCTGTCAGCCGTGCTTCACTCAGCCAGGTGGGAGGCTGCACTCGCGGCTTTGACAGCAAAATCAATTTGCACTTACAACAAACAGCGGCAGCATTAAGCTGTCAGCCTGCACACAGGCTCACGGGAGACACGCGCACCTTAATTCTGCAGGAAACCTGCTCTTGTCTGCCGCCTTTCTGTAGCAATGCTTGCCCGTGTGTGTGTTTGCGCGCGTGTGTGTGTTCGTGCATGCGCGCATGCGCGTGTGTATGTGTCTGTGTGTGTGTGTGCGCAATCACACATGCTTGCATGTCCCATAACCATTTTCTCTGAGGAACAGATCGTGAACAGTGGGGGGGAAGGGGGAGATTTCACTAATCCCATCAACAACAAGCGACCGTGAATGTGAAGAATTTTCCCCACACATGAACAGACCGCTAACAAAAACTTCCTTCATATAGCAGAGCCACTTGCATACAGCTGCAAAGCCTGCTCTCCACGCGTCCTGATGGGAATCTCGAAGAATCCAGGATATAAACGGAAAGTCGTCTTCCGGCATCTCACCTCACCGCTGGGGCTCGCGCACCACGCAGGTGGCAGAGAGGGACGCCGCGTATGCTTGGTGACATTCGTGACACGCTCTGGGAAGCCACTGTACTCACACGGGTTAACCCTCTCAGCACCAGAATGGCTCAGAACTGAGCTTACTAGCAGGATTATAATAGGGCCAGGGATTTAAAGGATATCTTATGTGCTCTGGACAAAACTGGTTAGCTGACTGCCAGTAAGTGCAAGGTGGGGCCTGTATGCTAATAATTATGAACATCTAGCATCAGCACTTTAAGGTGGGGCTGGACTAGCAGGCCTGCACCCCGAAGACGACACAGCAGGGGTCACTAATATGTACCTTCCAAACGTTCCGTTAATTAACGTCTGAGACCTATGTCCGCACTTGCGCAATACTGCTGCAAAGCCCGACCCCCCACATTCAAAACAGGCTCGCAGCCAGGTTACGTAACAAAGTCTATCAGAGCGGACTGTGCGACCGTGGGAGAGATGCGACCCCTGCCAAGGGCGCCCCCTGCAGGGCAAGGAAAGAAGCAGGTTTACACAAGATGGCAATCGTGAACACACATTCATGACCAGGTTTGCACACGCTCTCTGTGCGCTCTCACTTTGCACGCATTCATCCACACATGCTTGTCTGCATACGCTCATCCGCACACATCTAGCCAAAGGGGAGGAGCTATGAACAGCGGGGGAAATACTGAAGTGGAGTGATGAAAAAAGACACGGACAGACCTTCAGACACCAGGAGAAAGAGGATGAATTATCTCAGGATGATACAGCGGTTCATACAGACATTGCTACATACACAGTACAGCTAGATTCCAGGCTAATTGAAACAACAGAGAGGCAGTAACAGTTACACATAAAATGTTTTTTTCTTAAACAAAAGCAACAGTACCTGAAGGAAGGGTGTCAGGCTCCTGTCTTGGATACACTGTTTTTCTAAAACTTATTTTAATTTATTTAATGAATGAACTTTTTTGCTGTTGACAGAGCTACACAGTCATGCAATTTAAATTGATGTAATTTTTCAAAGGTGTTAAATCGGTAATGAGGGACAGGGGCTGTGTTCGTAATGAGATAAGCTTCCTTTATCTGATTCTTCGTGGAATTCAAACAAACCTGAATAAATTAGTATTGAACTTAAATTGGTTAATTATTTGTAGCCTTTTTCATTACTTAATTCGAATAAGGAAAGTCAATTATAAGAAAAACATTACTGTACTACTATTCACAAAATTGAAAGAATACTCCCTTACCTTTAATTTCTTCATTATAAAGCATTCTCAGAAAGCACAAAATAGGTTCTACTGAAGGACATTTTACGGAGCCTTAACTTTATTTAACTATGCAATCTGATCAATCCACAGCTCAATCAAAGTGAAAAGCTTCATTCATTAATTAGTTAAGAGCCTGGCTGGAAGCGAATCCGGTCTGTCCTGACGCACGTGAGCCTGACACCCCTGATCTATGGGCAAACAAACACACACTATATTATCGCAGACAGAAGTATGCAACTCAAAACACCAATCTGGATTGAAGACATTTTAGTTATTAAATTGGATTAATGATATTTTAATTACTAGACGCAACTGAAACAAAGCTGCTTTAATTCACATCAAGGGAGGAGTCTGCCTGCAGGGTTTGTCTTACAGGCAACACATACAGGTTCAATTGGCTCTCAGATTGAGACATCTCTGCAGGATGGAGTAGTGGGTGTATCGAAAGGTGGGCGGGTCATATCGAAAGGTGGGCATGTCGAAAGGTTCTATTGTTTCTATTGGCCGAAAATGCTGTCAATAAACATTATTTCAGAAAGTCCAGACATATAGGTCAGGCAACGACTATTAACAGACATCTGTATTACTGCCATATGTCCAGTAAGTGCAACTACATATGTGGTTCCACCCACTTCGCCTCTATTCCTGTCAACACGCCCACCTTTCAACACACCCACAGACCTTCTGACACGCCTACAAAGCTTCAACACGCCCACAAACATTTCGACACGCCCACGAAGCTTTCGACACGCCCACGAACCTCTCGACACGCCCACTACTCCAGCTTGCAGAAAGCTAAACTCGCTCAGATTAGCGGCGGGGGGACGGAGCGTTCGTACCTTTCTCGCTCACTGATTCGCTCTCAATCTCCACGTCCTCGCAGCTGGTGTACTCCGGCGTGGTGGCCAGCTCCTCCTCCGAGCTGCTGAAGGAGAGCTGCCGCATCTTGCCGCCCCGTTTGGCCTTGTGGGGTCGCGGCGGCGGCGGCCGCACTGACTCGGACTGGTCGGAACTCAGCGAGTCATTGCGGAGCATGCTCTCCATCTTCTCCCGCTTGCTCTTCCGCATGGCGGAGCCGGGGTCCAGGTGGTGGTGCTGGGGCGGGGGCCGGCGAGCGGGGCCCCCCAGGCCCCGCCGGCCCTCCCCCAGAACCGGGCTCCGGTGGGGCGTGGGCGGGCTGTGGCGCCCAGGCACGGGGGACGTCCTCTCCACCGAATACGAGCGCGTTCTCTCGGCCGGGTGCAGCCGGCCCGACGGCTCGTCCATTTCGGTGTAGGCCAGTGACACGTCGCTATGACGACGCTCGTGCCGTGCCCGCGACACCTCGGCCTGCATGCGCATCTGCTCCTCGTATGGCTGCGGCTTTACCGGGTAGCGTGCCAGGTTGGGGTCGCTACGGTAACGTGCCTGATACTCTTCCTCCCGCTCGCCGTGAGGCCTGTCTACCTCCTCCTCTGGCGGGTAGTCCTGCCACCGTCCCCGGTACTCCAAGCGGCCGTCCTCGGCATCCTCGTACGGCCACGAGCCCCGTGGTCCCCGGTGGGGGTCCCGGTCCGCATAGTCAGACGGCGATCTGGGCATCCCGCCGTCCGCCGGGGCATACTGTGAGTGGTCCCCCCTCTCCTCCCTTTGGTCGTATTTTTGGTTTGAATCCCTGGATGCTGATGGGCTTCTTTTCCTGTCAATCAAAGAGAGGCAGCCAATCAGTACTCAGCTTGATTAAAAAAAAAGAGCCATTGGCAGCAACAGGAAAAGGCCAGAGTATAAGGACATATTCATAATAATTTAAGATTTAAGATTCTTTCATACAGGTAAGAAATGAAACAAAAACTTTTTCTCTGGGGAGGTTAGTAACAAGAAGTGGAACGAGAATAAAATGTTTCATTCTCTTTGATGTTCGGTTAAACTAGATTTTTAAATAAAATAATCATTTAATTAATTCTGGCATCTTTCACAAAACTTCTACATGGAGAAATGTCTGGCTGCGTTTAGAGAGCTCAGGAGATCTGGATTTTACTGAAATCTGGGGTGAATGGGGAGAGCTTCAGAAGCGTGGATTGCAAAGTTGCTCTCAGCACAGTACCGGTCCTGGCTGACGTGGTGCCTCAAGCGAGCTACACCACCAGCACCCCCTGTCTGAGGCAAAGTGAATGTGGCTGGCAAGTCAGCACCCCCCTCAGATGGTGGCATCCTAGACAGCCACCTATATCCCTTACAGGACTGACCAATGGGGGCCGGACATTGGTTGAAACTAGGATAGTCGCTGGGAATTGTGGCAAGACCCAAGACCAAAATGGATCAATACGACACAACCAGACAATATATCACTAATCTGTAAAAGAGTACTTTGTCATTTAACACAAAGATATAGAATAACGCAGAAGCCCACAGAACCATCCTGCACATTACACGGAGTACACAACATGGATGTGGATCCTTCTGATGTCATTTAAGTCAGTTTATATGTGTTAAGTACTACATATATCCGAATAATTGCACAAAGTATAAATGTCAGTCTAGTTACATATATGCGTGTAGGGGTCAGTCTGTTTGTGTTTGAAAGATTCTGCGGGGTGTTTTCTCACGTGTCAGCAATGACAAATACCAGTCATAATGGACATGTTCTGTCTGGGGGTTGGGGGAAGGTGGGTTTGAGTCACATCAGAAGTCCATGTCTAGTTATGAGTGATGTGCCTAAGCCTGAACACATTAGGAAAAACATTATTAATGAGTTCGTTTCACTACTCCGCAGATGAGGGGAGGTCCACCTAATTCGGCCTCTTTCACACAGCCACCTGCCCCCCCCAACCCCCCCGCCGTGTCCATTAAATGCCCACCTCATCTGAGGCATCAACACAGAAGCCAAATTTCACTTCAAGCATGCAATAATCACAGAGCGCAGCAGTGAAACTCCTCTCCTTGATATTGCTTCAAGTGATAACTGACATTACAGCAAATTTCACACACTATTAGTAAACCTAAACACAAGTCTGTTTGTGCTTTTTTTGTGGGTCGATACTTAACTTTCAGCCATCGTGCCGATGACTTCAGCAGAGACAGAACTAACTGACAGCATTCTGCAGACTGGCCAGGTTATTTCAGCCAGCTACTGCCCAGGCATCTTCTTCTGGTCTGTCGGGTTGACAGCAGCTACCTGGGTTATGCTGCTGGTTCATATCTAGGCGTAGCTGATTTGCAAAGCGCCTGAGAAAGTAAACCTGCACGGCTGCATATGAGAGCGGCCTCCACAACTTGGCCAGCCATGAACGCAAATCCAGAAATGACCCAAAGGGAAGAATGGAGAAAAGCTAAAATAAAGGTATTCAAACATTACAATAAAATGTATACAGTTCAAGTGTACAAGTGTCGGTTACATAAATTTCTCAGCAAGGAAAAGAGTAAGGCATGTGGTCAAATGATTTATGTCATGATACTTGATCCTGAGTCAAAAGACGCAGTAAATATGACCGACTTATAAATCAAAGTGCTGTTGAGTGGCAGGTCCAGCACAGAGGAAGCGAACCTCCCCCAGGTCGGACAGAACAGAGCTCGTGGGGTGTGCAAACGTGCGCGATCCATCACAATCACAAACCTCACACGGGTCGCTTGTGCAAATGCTGACCTGACACCCGTCATTTTCAGCCAATTGTGCCATGGGAGTAAAAAGAGGTGGGGGATTTTTAAAAAGTGAAAGCAGTAATAGTGTTTTTTGACAAAAAAGTTTTTGAAGCGTCGCCTTAATTTTATACATGACAACCTTGCATAAATTTCCACGCGGCTCATTAATCGCGTACAGTGCTGTTCCTCAGCGTTCTCTGCTTCATGCTCCTTTCTATTGGCTAGCTCAGTGGGCTGTTAATAGGATTCCCTCCCTGCCCTCTGGGTAACTTCTCCAATTTCAACTTTGCCTCATATCCAAACACACACCCTCGGTACCACAAGTCCAGGGACTGCTGCAACACCCAGGACACAAGGCCCTTTCTGCTGCAGAAGTTTGAACTGAAAAATCAAGGCTCCTGTCCCTTTAAGAGAGACCATGCCCCACCCCTTACTGGGCGTGGTTTATCAGAGCCAATGGAAAGGATGCAACACTAAGTGGTGCATTCCAGGCCTTTCGAGCATCAATACAACCACAGTGTTCCAGTTCCACCAGGGAAAAGTGCTTCACAATCAACCCACATGGTCTGGGACACAGTCAGAGGTTTGTTTCCAAGCAAGGCCACCCGATGTTGTAGTGTACCGCACCCTTCTCACCCGCTTGGCTGTTGTTTTCAGGTGGAGCGACAAAACCATAGTACGTCAATGAAAGCCGCCAATAAACTCGAGACAAATAATCGATGCCACTGGAAAATGACGTGAAGAAAGATTTTAATGGCCGAAAACGAATGGAGAAAAGAGGAATCCCTGCGAGATCTGGCCCGCTCTACAGTCAGATGCAACACAGCATCCACAGGGCGGCATCCTGACCCTATTAGGGGGCAAGAGGAGGGACAAGGGGCCTGACAGTGGCTAATGAGCTTCTTCGCCGTGAAGCTTCCTTTGGACCATTGCAATCAGGGGGAGGCGAAGAGCATCAGGGGTGCCCCCCCATCACGGTGCTTCCCCAGCGTTCGGAGCTCAGAGCGCTTTCCAGTCATTCCCGCCTCAACCATCCGGTGCATCAGCCGCACGTGTCTGGAGTGGAGGGCGTGTGGCAATGCATAATTCATGGATGGCCAGACATTAAGAAAGGAATCGATCTGAGGGGAAAAAAAACAGCAAGACGAAGTGCAGCGGCGCCAGGGTGGGGGGCCAGGGGGAACCCGGGGAGCTGCGCAGCCCCCCGGGCCGACAAGACATGTGACAGAGTCATGGGCCTGGTGTCTTCAGCACATCAGGGCGTCACACACCCATGAGACCTCCTCAGTATCAGTCATCCAGCAAGGCTGTCACCCCATTCAGCACAAAAGACTAGCAGACAGTCAGAACTGGTGATTTCTCACTGAAAACCTCACTCATTGAGGATATACCACTGTGCTTCAGTACAAACTTGTAAAGGTCCTTCATTAATCCACGGCGGTCTTTCAGTAGAAATTGGTCCTTCACTAACCCACTGTGATCCTTCAATACAAACTCACAGAGGTCCTTCACCAACCCACCACAGTGCTTCAGTATAAACTCATCGAGATGCTTCACTAATCCACCATGGTCCTTCAGTATAAACTTCTAGAGGTCCTTCACTAAACCACCACAATGCCACAGTGCAAATTCACAGAGGTCCTTTCATTAACCCACTGTGGTGCTTCAGTATAAATTCATAGAGATCTTTCACTTCACTAACCTGTTGTAGTCTTTCAGTAGAAAATCACAGGTTCTTCACTAATCCACCACGATCCTTCAGTATAAACTGGTAGAGGTCCTTCACTAACCCTCCACAGTCCTTCAATAAAAACTTGTACCGGTCCTTCAGTAAAGACTCCTTGTAATGGTTGCTCCTTTACAGGGCCTCCAGTCTGGCTGCCCCCGTCAATGCCTAACGAACCTTTGGTGGACCATTAAAAAGACACTTTATGTGACCCGATGCATATCAGCTAAGGAACGGCCGAACCTGATGGAGCAGCAGCAGCTGAATTTTGCCAGTAGGGCTGAGGAAGACTTTGGCAAAGCGGGCGGTGGGCAGCCGGGGGTTGAGGGTCCAGGCTTTTACTGTGACGTTTAGACCCAGAAGACCAGAGCTGAGAGCATGTGTGTTTTCTGGCCTTGCCTCCCTGTTTGCTATTGCCAGTATTATCGTCTCCCAGCAGATGTTACTGTCCTCCTGTCTTGGGGAGACAGGGGTAAGAGGTGAGAAAAAGAGGCTTTGGGCTCTATGGCACAATCCACTGACAGCCAATCTGCATTAATACCAGGAGTGACGACCCTTCCGTGTATACGGGTCAGATTCACATCACAGCAGGGCAGGGGAACACCTCTGCGAGGGTATCAGGTCACTGCAACCTGCTCTCCAGTGACCGCTATGCCTCCACTGTGAAATGGTTATCTACCCTTTTCCCCCCAAAATTCTGCAGGGGAGATGCTACACCAGAGCTATAGCGCCCGACAACGGGCAACGGTTGTGCAAAAAAGCTAAAAGTTGTACGAAAAGTTCTTGACGTGGTGGAGAGTATAGAGGTGTGTGTGTGTGTGTGTGTATCAGTCCAGTCTCTGACTGAATGGAAGGATGGATGGACGGATGAGGCCAGTTCATGGTCCCACCAATGCCGTGTAAATGGCTTGGAAACCATGCCACAATGGAGAAGACAGAAAACTCAGAACGCAGTTAAGTGCATTACCCATCGGTACGCCTTTCAGGGTGCAGGAAACAGACTGTTGTTTCAGCTGCAAACGGAGAGAGAAGGCTGGGCCGATGACTAATCGTACCAACTGTATTTAAAAAAGCGTCGTCTTGACGTGCTTCACGCCGCTATGCCCCCAGGCCGGCATGCTAATTACTGTAGCTTCCAGTGACCCAGTAAAACACAGTGGGGTGTCTTCACCAGTCTCCGAGTGGCGCTCTCGCCATGTCTGCCATCGACACGGCCGCCCCGCCAGGTTCTCCCGACCGACCCACTGCCCCCCCCCCTTAGTGCTGCACAGCAAAGGAAGAGAGCGGAATGCAAATGAGCCTCTTGTCGGGTACATGGCGTACCTTCGTCGCCGTGGGGGTGAGTGCTGCGGGGGGGGGGGGAGGGGTGAGATATTCTCTTCACCTAAGCAGACGTCAAAACAGGAGGGAGCGTTTCACGCCAGGGGGGGAAACGTTTTGTTCCCCGGGGGACCGAAATGAAGCCAACAGCTTGGAGCGGAGCGCCTGAGTTTGTGGGGCACACACTGGCATGGGCTCGGGCGCACGCACAGACCCGTGCGCGGATAACGAGGCGGGCTGTGAGCGCGTGCCTCTGCCCCCCAGTCGGGCAGAGGAGGAGGAGCGAGCGAGACGCTCAGATCTCACACCTTCCATCACAACCATCCGTCCCGCCTTGAAAAACTTCAACGCGGCTGACCTTAGAGACACACCGATCCGTTCCAGAGAGTTCTGGTAACCCTGCTGTCTCTCGCTCTAATTAATCAGACATCTCCTCCTGCTCATGTGCTTTTTATGCCGTGTGATGGTACTACTTCCTGATGCAAAGATGTGGGACAAACAGTAATATATTTATGTGTTTGCTCCGCAAACCTTACAAAAAGTTTCTTCCCAGAATTTGTTCCAAATATTCATGCCAATGTTTGTACTGAGTATTACACTCTATTATGTTTTTAAAGAAGTGTGTATAATGTTCTAAGGATGCAGAAATCCCTTGTATCCTCTAGCGTCTCACGCATGAGATCTAGCCTGTTAACAGCCAGATAGCAGACTGTCGTGCACCTGCACATCCCAGGATGGTCTATAACAGAATGAATAACAGAGCCTCGTGCTCTCCGAACATTTCCATTTTTTTCCCCTTTGAATAAGTACAAGAGTCTGAATGCTGGGTTTAGTTAACACAGGGGTTAGTTAACACCAAAGGCTGGTTAATGACATCGACTAGCCCCATTTCTGTGGTTTCTTGAACCTGAGACCACAGTCTGGTCCCTGGTGACCCAAATCCAGACTGCCCATACACAGCAGCTTCAAATCCTCACCGTCATCTTAAACAAACAGCAATCTTAATTACCATCAGTTAACCATTTCACCAACTGACAAGTTATTACAGGTAAATTCAGTGCCTCAGAAACATGCTCTGTGAGATCTCAATACCCTCCTTCCCATTTCCACACAAAATACCTAGTTAACTGGTTAATAAACGGCTGTCCATAACAGGAGCTAATTCCGGTGTTAGGGCAGCATGGGAACGTGCTAACTAGGATACCCATGCGAGTGGCCTGTCTCGTGTTGGAGCGCCCCCCACTGGTTCAGTTGGCAGTGCTAAGGAAAATGTAGGACATAATTTACATCAGCGCACCGAGAGCTTTCTGCGGGAAGCTGCAGAGCTACACACAGCGACGCTGTACGGGCGCGTCTGCCGTTTCTGTCCCCCGGGTGGCGCCAGCTATTTATACCACAGTGCCACCTCCTCCCCCGGCTCCGTGCCGCACATCTGTGAAGTCTCTGACGGCCACCTCGCACCCCTTCCCGCGAATACCCCCCCC
>JAODJU010000138.1:11216680-11229290 GCA_026776725.1 Gnathonemus echidnorhynchus | reverse complement strand
TAAAACACCCCCCCCCCCCCCCCATGACAGGAGGCACTGACGTGGAGAGCAGCCTGACAGGAGGGCACAGTCCAGGTACACGCCACAGTGTTCCAGAAGGGTCTCCAGCTCGGGCCCAACCCCGCCTCGGACTCTCACTGCACGTCCACAATCTGCCCTGCCCCCCCAGCCTCAATGACAGAGGGGGGGCTACAACACTAACAGCTAGTGGACAGTGCAGGCCCACAACTGCCCAGGAAGGGGGGCTCCATGGCTGGGTGGGCATCTCAGATGACAAAGGGCAGCCCTTAGTACTGAGGGACCTTTGAGTGGCATGTAGTAAAATGTGCCAGTTTTAACGGAGCACCAACGCAGAAGGGGGAGGGAACCTGAGATGGGGGGCGCTTTCTCCTCACGTACCGCAGCTGCATGCCGCTGGGGCAGCTCCCATGGCAAAGCATTGCGAAAGCACAGAACAGGCAATGCGAGGGCAACCGTACATGCCCCTGCCCCCCGATATCACAGCAGCCATTGAATACGGAGGCCTTGGGAGGGGAGTAGCTACCCAGCAGGCTATCTGAGAATGACACCACCTGTCCCATGTACATCGCCAAAGCCCCCTCCACACCCTCTATCTGCCTCAGAACAAAAATAACAAAATCCTGAAAGCACCCCCCCCCCCCCCACGCCACAGGAATGAATCAAGCTCTATCTGAAACCTAATGAATGGGTAAACATGCTGAATTAGATGAATATTCCACTTTTTTTCAAATAATGTCACAAGTGCCCCCAAACAGCGTGCGATGGGCGTCCGCTTCCGAGTGCTGACCCGTAATCGAGGGTAGCGCGCCTGGGTGTCCGCTTCCGAGTGCTGACCCATGTCCCCAAGTGCTGACTCTCCCCATGGCATTACAGCATCACAGCGTCACTCCCCAGACACACCAGATTCGACGAGGTGAAGCCTTTGCATCGACACGGCGTTAGTTAGCCAAGCTTATGACGCTCCTGTCTGTTCATGGGCGGGGGGGGGGTCAAGGATTATACCACCAAAAAGCCTTCACCCCCCCCCAGACAACACAATTTGCCAGTTTGAAGCGAGAAGTCTAATTTATTGTTTTGTGTTAATTTGGGATATTCTGGGATATTTTCTCTGTCAGGATCAAGTCCTGCCCCACATGGCGTGACATGACAGAGTTAACGGCCACGGAGTTCAACTCAGCTAGGGGTTGGTTTATTGTTTCTGGAAGCCCATTTAAAAGTCACTTTTGGGCCCCACCAAACCCAGTGTACTGAGGCCAGCAGGGGGCCCCCAATCTCAGGAGGCCAATTAAAATTTGAGTGGCGGGAAACACCACCCCTACGCTCAGCACCTTCCCGGCGTGCCAGGTCGGCGGCTGGCCAGGGGTTCGAGGAAAGGTGGCGTTTCAGAACCCTCTGCAGTTCTGTGAAGCAGGTCCGATGAGAGAACGGGTAACATCAGAACGACAGATCGATATCCTTGTGGGTAGATTGGGCTAAAAAAAAAAATGCAGGGGACTTCCCGAGACCATCTTGGGTAAGGAAGTCTCAGAGCGCCAGAGAAACAGATAAGCAAGCGAGATTACTTAAAATAATTTAAATAATATATGCTGAGGGATATTCAAGGCACATAGAAAGCCCAGGAAGCCCCGAGAGAGGCTAAAAGCTAACTGGAGTCTACATCAACGCCATCCGGCGGAGGAAGAAGAGGGTTTTTCTAAGAGGCTGAAACTCACTGGAGGCATCTGGTGCAATGGCTCATGGGATACCTCCGAATGATTATGCAAGGGCTCATGGGATACCTCCGAATGATTATGCAAGGGCTCATGGGATACCTCCGAATGATTACACGCCCCACAGCCTCAGGAGCGCAGCTGCGCATCCCCACCCAAGAAGCCTTCCCTCCCCATTGACACGGCTTGGGAAAAAATAAGTCAGAGACGTGGCCCTGTGCCGCTGGAATTAAAAATATACACTGCAGGTGAAAGGCTGGTTACCCCGACGTACAGAGAACGCCAGACTGCTGGGAACGCACTCTGCTCTCAGATCAAATCCGCTCCTCTCTCTGCAAATGTAGCCGTCCCGGGGTCGTGACACCTGTCTTCCCTCCATTTCTGAGGCTGGAAAACAGGACACCCTCTGCCCCTCTGCTCATGCTTCCTCCCAGTCCGCCTTCCGCCATCCTCCCGGAAGAACGATCTAGTTTCTGTGAGTGCCGGGAGACTGGGGGCGTGACACCAATGCTTATCTGACCGTGGAGCACTAGTGTGTCCGTTCTGGAGGAGGGGGTATCGATTAACTACGACTTCCTCCCCCCAAAACAGCTTAAAGCCAAGCTGAAACAGGCTCCAGCTCTGTAATTCCAGGACGGAAAATAGGGTTTAATTATGGCTTCTGACCAGGGCTGAAGCGGCATTGTGAGCCTGGAAACAACAAGTAGTATTTTGGGCAGACTCGGCGAGGAGGCACGGGGGGGGGCTTGCTCCCTGTTATCATTCCCCTCCCTCCACTCCCTCCTCCACCATGTGGTCATTAATCTGTGACCGGAGCAGGTGTGGGTGTCCCCTGGGGGCCGGCCCCCCATCCTGTCTCTGTTTCACTGTTCCAGGACCCTCCTGGTACCAGTCATCACCCCCAACGTTCCCTGTACCAGGGAGGCATAAAAATGACCCGGGAAGACCAAGTCACATGGCTGCCTTAGGGTGGGGGAGGGGGCAGAGAGTTAACTCATGGGGCAGAAACGCTAGAACCAGAATACGGTTCACAGGCCAACAAACAAAAATACATTTTCAGTTGTCTTTCATAAGTGAGCTCATTCAGAATGGCATCCTAAATCTCAGGGATTAATGTAAACTAAACTAAGACTGCAAGAGATACCTAAAGACCCCACCACCCCCTTCAAAGGGAATACCCTTCATTCCCACCTCCAGACCCAACTGACTGCAGGATTCCCCCGTGGGAACCTTCAGCCTCCTTATCGATCAAACAACATTGCCATAGCGACCATACCCCATCAAAGATACCACCCCACAGGCACAAATCAACTGACCAAAACAGGGAATGCACAGAGATGACAGTCCAGCTGACAGGAAATGCATAGAGATGAGAGGCCAGCTGACAGGAAATGGATAGAGATGAAAGGCCAGCTGACAGGAAATGGATAGAGAGGAGAGGCCTGCTGACAGGAAACAGGAAATGCAGTGAGATCAGAGGCCCACTGACAGGAAATGCACAAAGATGAGAGGCCCATTTACAGCAAACAGGAAATGCACAAGGATCTGACACCTGCTGACAGGAAACAAGAAATGCAGTGAGATGAGAGGCATGCTGACAGGACATAGACAAAGATGAGAGGTCCATTGACAGGAAACTGGAAATGCAATATGATCAGAGGCCTGCTAACAGGAAAAAGGAAATTCACAGAGATCAGAGGCCCGCTGACAGGAAACAGGAAATGCAGTGAGATAAGAGGCCCGCTGACTAAAAATGCACAGAGATCAGAGGCCCACTGACAGGAAATGCACAAAGAAGAGAGGCCCATTGACAAGAAACAGGAAATGCACAGAGATCAGAGGCCCACTGACAGGAAACAGGAAATGCAGTGGGATGAGAGGCCCACTGACTGAAAATCCACAGAGATCAGAGGCCCACTGACAGGAAACAGGAAATGCAGTGGGATGAGAGGCCCACTGATAAGGGCTCCTCTTGTTTCTGAGTGACTTCGGCGGCCTCTTACTACTCAGCCGTTGAATCTTCTAAAACCTCCACTTTCTTTACCCTTTCAGCCTGCCTGGTGTCCTCAGGAAATGAAGCCAATAAAACTGCCAGATACTGTTACCTACCCATCCATCCTTCTTCCATAACTGCTTACCCACTGCAGGGTCAGTCTCCGCCTGGAGCCTCTCCCAGGCAGCACAGGGCACAAGGCAGGGGGTACCCTGGACAAAATGCCAGACCACACACACACACACACACTTTGCTCAATTCAGAGACAGTACACCTAACTTGTTTTTTTTCTTATTCTGGAACCAAGAGGAATTCTACACAACACAAGAAGAAAAGATATGCATCACAGTCTATTTCTATATTTTACGAGAAATACCTCTGCATAAGCGAAATATACATTTAAATGAGTCTTTATTCTCAGCCTAACTGAAAATAAAAAAAAAACAAAGAATCAGAAAAGTCCCGCAGGGCACTGAGATATTTCTCTAACACAGAGATGTGGCTCTTAGGCCAGTGTTTCACACCAGTTTTTTTTTCTTACTTTAAATAGCTTGAATACCTATTATTTCTGCTGACCAGCCTTTGCCTGTTCTTGCTAAAAATGTTGAGTAACATCGCGGGATTCTCCTCCAGTTAATTGTCCTCCAACATTCCCATGGATCCGGGAGACATTCGGGACGGACAGACTTGCCGTCCTTACTGACGCAAAATGCTGGCGATCCCCGGCCAGGGCGTGACGGACAGAGAAACTCCCACTTGGGAAACTCTTTCCTCTCCTGCCCCGCCCCCCCACCCCGTTCTTGTCTTCTTAACAAACAGCGCATGCAGGATTTCCAAATGTGCCAAACAAGCGCATTTTATGCAACACAGCAGCTGCAGATTACAGCGTGCTCAAGACCTCTAAGTACTAACAGTGTGGAAGATTTTCCCAGAATTATGAAAGGAGAGATAAAAATACTCTACCACTAAAAACATGCACGCATCAAATGCGATGCAGTCCCGTAACAGAGACCTGCGTCTGTGCAATGCAATTTCTTACCCTCAAATTACACTTTCATGAGTCGATCCTTTTGTTTCATTCTTTTGTTGCCGGCTTTTGGTTATTTTGCCGAGCATTGCTTAAAAACAGATTAGGGTTAAGGTACCACAGCTATGCGTGGGCCGCGGAAACAAAATCCTCAAACACAAGGATAACGACAAATACAAGCCAAATACAGGGCGCTTCACCATCCAGTCCCCGTACGCGGAAATACAACACCCTGCAACTTACATGCACTGGCAGATAAAGACGAGAATGTCTGGTCCCCAAGACCGGCCCGAATAAGTCGATCGGCAGCCAGAAAATTCGGAAAGCACTGGTGGAGAGGAGCAACGCCTCATAAACCCTTCGTAACCAGGCGTGACCTTTCGCTGGCGGCTCTCCTTTGTTTATTAGTACAGCAGAAGCGAGAGAGATAAATGCTAAAGTTAGCGACAAGGAAACAACAGCACCCACAGAATAGTTCTAATGCTATTTTTATCCCGTCACTACCATGGGTTCCAGGCCCAAGGGGGAAGGGGCTTCACAGTTTCGACCCTGGGCGACATGCCCTGAATTGCACCAGTAAATTCATATTTACCAAAATTAACCGGGAATCCTCAGTCATAAAGCCTGCTACGGTGGTAACCTGGGAACCAGAACCATCCATGGGGGGCACGTGAGCGGGCAGCCGTGTGGCCCCAAGGCGTGGGCCACCCTGTGCAGACAAGGGAGGTTCCACACCTCAACTCCACATCCCCAGCTTCTCAGAGATGCCCTCGCACCCAAAGGATGCTGGGAAACCCCAGCCCCCCAGCACTGGCTTTTTCATCTTGTGACCCACGGTCGTTCTTCCGCTTCCTGTCTGTTTTGCTTCCGTCTAAAAAGTAAAAGTAAGAAATCCTGGCGCTCAGAGTTTCCCAGGACGCGCGTGTAAACTGTAACCCTTCCCTCTACTCTAAGTCACTTTGGATAAAAGTGACAGATAAATGAATTAATGACATTTATTCATGAAAAAAAAAAATGAGAACCAAAAAAAGTTTCGTGGGAGGGGCAGAGTCACGAGCACAAGCCACAAAACCGAGAAACACTCCTGAATACTCACAAACCTAACACAGCACACCCCCTCCCCCCCCACCAAAGCCCGGACTGACAGCATGTGATTGGCAGAAAGTCAAGCGGCTGAAGACCTGTACGTATTAGTAAACAGAAGGGCATAAGTTCAAATCCTGGGGTGGGTCACTGTACCTTTGAGGATGGTAATTACCCTAAAGATCTGCTATATATATTTACAGCTAAACAAATGTAAACTGGTGGCAATCTCTGCTATGCATGCAGCCTTTTGGCTCCGGCTGTTTGCCGTGCAGAGCAGCAGCACGGGGCTGTTCCAGGCCTGAAGCTCAGAGGCACGTTACACAAGACGTCACGTGACAGATTCTTCGAGCGCTGCTGCGTAATTTGATTTGAAACGGCCGTTCGCATCAGTCACTCCATTTTGCCCTCGCAAGCGCTTTGGTCTCCGGTCCACCCACCCACGATGGCTCACCCCGCTCCACCCCAACGGGAACCACATGGCAAGCACCGGAATACACCCCCCCCCCCCCACAACAGAGAGCCAAGCTCACTGAAACGTGGGCACCCCACGAAAAAGGCAGGCCATTCGATACGGCAGTCCTCAGTGTCGCCAAGGGCAGAGGACCAGGTATCAGCATTTTCCCCTGGGGCAGCTCTTAAGCACAGCTCAACCCTCGAGCTCACCGGTCCGGCGTGAATGGGCAGGGTAATGACTACACCCATGGAGGACAATAGCCATTTCAATCGGATCACATATCAGATTACAACAAGAGCAACAGCGACAACAAACCAGGCAATACATGAGTTGTGTGGGCACTGCAGTCACCTGGCACCTGTGTGGCTGACATCCATGTAACATGGATGATTGTGCCAGATGTGCATATATGTGCGCATTTTGGTTTAGTGTCCTGTAACTGTATAACACTTGTGCAGTTGCCTTTAAGAAAACGACACGCCCCGCGTTCTCAGTTTGAATCGCCCGCGCAAGCATATCATAACTGCCGAAAATACCAGTTCCAGAACACCTGGGTGATTGCAGTGCTCAGAATAAACTATATGAACTGGGAATCCTGAGCTACGGTGCATTCAATTTACACAACGCAAGGGCACGTCGCTTACGATGGCACTGTGGACAAGTGCCCTTTGACGGACTGGCATCCACTCCAGGACGCCGCCCGCCTTGTGCACTGGGGTAGCCTCCAAGATCCCCCCCCCCCCATCGAAGAACGCTATCCAGGATAAACGACTGAAAGATGGATGGGTGAATTAGTTTGTCTGAGAAAAACATAAAGAGTTAGCATGGGCATTAGCCTTGTGCTTCAATTCTCTTTAAAAGCATTAATTTAAATGGTTGTATTATGCACAGAAACAAGCCAGGCTGTGGCTTTGCTGGCATTTCAGACGCGGCATGTGGGCCTCTGTGATCCAGAGAGTGCTGGGCATCTCCCAGGGCCAGAAAACAGGAGGTGCGGCCAGCGTGTGGGCTGGCGGGGGTCCCGTCCCGCGTCTGTCCGAGGCACCTGACGCGCAGCACGCAGCACAGCACCAGGTCAGCGACGGCACAGGGACCCCGACCCCCATCTCTGTCGCCACGGAAGCCACAAACGCGAAAACAGCATTTCATGTCACTTAAACTGTCATCCCTCCGCCCTAAAAGAAGAAACAAACATTCCTTTAACCACAGAACGTCCCCTATGCCAGATATCATTCACTTCCCAAGGCATTTGTTTACATACGCCGTGGTTGTTGGCAAAAAATAAACAAAGAAGGTAACAGATGCATTCTTTGGTTGCTAACATCTACAGGAAGCTGGTTGCACTTTATGAATGTAGAAAACGGTAGAAACCCAAGTACCCAGCAGAACAGCACAGAGGTATCGCTGGATATTGATGGTTAAGTCAATATTAAGTCAGGTTGGGGGTGTATTTCGAGGACATGGCCTTCACGGTAATCCACAACGCCTGGCATGTGATTTGGGAGAAAGACGACCTGGACTGCGAGTCCGCTTTCACTGTAACACTCCTGTGCAGTGAATTACAGCAGCGCTAACTTCTTCAGTTACCTCCAGAGAGAGAGAGAGAGAGTGTGCCCGATAGTCGCCACTTGAATGTGTATCTGCTATGTATGTGGAGTTGGATGTGCATCATTGCTTGCGCCTGTGCGTGTGCACGCGTGTGTGTGCGTGCGCGCGCGCAACGCATTTCAACGTTAAGGGAACGTCAGGCGAGCACCATGTGCCAAAACACTGTACGAGCACGAGCAATATGCACAGCATACACTGAACATCAAGGACCCCGGACTAACGACGGCACCGGACCCAGATCGCGTATTTTTCTCTGGGCCTCCCGCCGGGTGGCGGGCCGTGCGCTCTCCGCCGTCATGGCCATCCTGTCCCCGCACTGTCGGGCCGCCTCGCTCTCTCACTCGCTCTCTCCCACCTCGCTCTCTCCTCTGCAGAATTTGGACTCCTTCTTTTTTCACACGATAAAACCGGAAAAGCACATGAATCCCAAAAAAGCTGTTTGCGGCCACTGGAACCGGCTGGATAAAAAAAATACATATTAGAGCACGACCAGAAAGATCAGAGACGGAAACAAACGGATAAATTTACAAAGATCTTTACAGAAATATCTCCTAAACAATTCTAACCATTTATGCCGGTTGTTGTATGCCATACTAGCAGACAGACGAACGATGTAATAAATTTAAGCCGGTGGGTTTGCAGATAAATGAAACTTCAAAACTTGCATCGTAATTGAAAAAAATCCCGAATGAGAAGCAGTCAGGAAATATTAAATACATGCGTACGTCCTATCTGAATGTATCCTATTGCATTTTAATGTGTTATTTTTAAATGAAAGCTAAAACCACGCACACAGCAAAGCTTCAGTGAAGAGACCATTAATAAGAAGGTAATGCGTGCGGCAGAGGCCGGACAGGGTTTTATGTAATGGACAGGGTGCGGGGAAAGGTTTGTCAGAAATGACTCAAATGATGGAGGGATCCGCTCCGGGATGGGGAGGGGGCGAGCGGCTCCACATGCGGCGGCGATTCGCGCAGTCAAACGCTGCTCTCGCCCTCGCCAGTTTAACGGGTTGATTCGTTTCAACGGTAATACAGATCTCAAGCCCTTACCTCCCCCCCCTCTGCCCACCATCCTCTACACCTCCAGCGAAAAAACCTCGCCATCCTCCCCGGGCAGCTTCGGTGAAGGACATTTTCAATTGTAATTTCCCGATACGTCCTCGCAAAACGCCAGCGATCGATCGCCGAGGACCCCCCCTCCTCCATATCCCCCACACCTCCTCCCAGCTCCTCTCGGCATGCATACACCCCCGATAGCCCTGCTGGGAAAGCCTCCATAAATCACAGCATCTTTTCAAAGGGATCGCTCACCCGATGTTGCCGAGCGCCTGCTCCAGCAGCTCCGTCTGCAGGATATTCTGAGGCGGCGAGAAAGCCCCATTGAAATGAGATAAAACAGAGCTACAAAACTGACGCAATGTCTCAAACTGCATTTTTCCTTTTTCTCCCCCCTTCTTTTCTCCCTTTCTTCCGTGCGGCCCCCTTTTTCCTTCACAAACGACACGTCCACCTGTCCTCGGTCCGTTCCCACCTCCTCGGAAACATCGGAGAAAAAAGACGGCGATCAAGTTCCATATTTCTCCCGATCCTGGTCAAAAGTACGCTTTGATAAGCAGCAGCACACGGACGCGGCGTGTTCAGTCATTATGCTCCCAACTTAGAGGAAATGTAGGTGCAGGGGCTGTTTTTTCGCCTGCCTGTGGCAAAATTTCTCCACAGCGGATGAAAAAAAATAACCGAAAGAGAGAAAGAGAGAGAGACGGCGGAGCATGTTTTCATGGGCATCCCTGGCCGGAACACCAGGGGCTTGCATTTCTCAGGGCGGTTTACAACACTGCCATCCATCCGCTCACTGGACGCGGACAGAGGCGCAGGAACGGCGGGCGCGATGCTGTCGAGAGGGTTTCGGCCACATCTGGCTGCCAAGCATCAACTCTCTTAAGTAATAAAGGCGCAGGACAAGGCATCCTAATGCAATTACACCGAGTCTGAGGAGGGGGACTGGGATCTACACGGTCGGTGGGTGGGTGGAGGTGGAGGTGGGGGTGGATCGGGGGGGCGACAAGGGGAAGGGAGGGGGATTCTCTACAGAAATTAAATCTAATGGCTCCGACAGAGTTTACTCACAAATCACAGGAGCCTATTCCGTGCCCCCCAAGCGATCAGAGCTTGGATGAGAGTCGCAGTGGACAGAAAACGACACATTTATACAAAAAAAAAAAGAAACGGCGCTGGCTGGCAACGACGGAATGTAAACCACGTGACAACAAGCGTATAAAGATTTGCTTTACATAGATGCTAAATCAGCCCTGATCTCATAACACGCATATCGTCTGTCACTTTATTGAAAATGCATATTAAATGTTACTTATCAGTACAGGAAACTAATGCCTGACATCTACAAGGCCTTAAAAAGAAAAAAAAAAATCAGAACACTAAAGAGAAATGCAGTAATGAACTATATGAGGTAGTGCCAAAATTCTATTTTATATGAATCGGAAATGACAAAATTACGAAAATCAACAAAATGCGTGTTTAGTTGTAGTAATCACTCTCTATACGCAGGCAGATAGAATAGTCGGGGAGATCGGAAGGAGCGCGCGGCACACTGGTGACACGCGCCCCCGGGGCACCCCACCCCGCACCGTAGAGACGCACATCTACCGACCAGTTCAAAATCCATCAGAAGAGAGCAGCCACAATATAGCATTTCATAACCTCCTGATTATGATCATAATCATTATTATTATTCAAATAATAATAAATCGCTAATAGAACCATTTAACTAGAAAAGTGTGTTTATTTTTCCCACTGGAAATTGTACATAGTATCAGTCCACTTCTTCATACTTTAAAAGCCACTCAATAATTTAACGACAATTTCCTCACGACATAAGTGGAAGATTTGGGTATAAATATAAAGCAATTCGGGGATTATATGCTGGGTTGCTGTGCGTTATATCACGGCTTGTTCTGCGCCACTACAATAAGACAGCGCTAGGGGGTTTTACATAGAGGAAGGGAGCGAGGTTTCAATGAATAAAACCTCAAGAAACACAAGGAAGTAATTAAATTTTAATCCCAGCGTAATTATTGTTGTCTCTTCAACCTCTCCACTGTGACTTGTCCTTGAGTATCTGTGTTCATTCAAATGACACCTTGGAGACCAAGATAAATTAGACCCTTTTCAAAGTTATTTCAGGTTATAAATAGGCTGTCAGCACTTTTTGGTGAAATAGATTCAGAGTTAATTTAAGCATTCTTTAAGATTAATGAAACTGACCGTAGCTACTTATTCTGTAGGAGGTCTATTTACGGACAGCCTCCCTCCTCCCCACACACACCCGCTTCAATCATCTCCATTATCTCTTGAAATTTCAGACGGGAAACCTACTAGCATGACGACATTTCACTCCGCCGCACTGTACTGAAGCCCCAGCCGTTATCCCTCTTTGAACAACAATCAATAGATCACAAGTTACACCCATCAGCCAATCAAAACACAGCGTTCCCTGTCGCTACGAACATAAATCATGTTGCTTTTTATGCCTCGGAAACCAGAAACTAGTCATTTGTAATAAGTAGTTGCCTATATATGACTAATTCATTGATTGCCGTAAAATAAGCGAATTAAATTCGTAATCAAATAAAATAATTGTTATAAATTGTTATACATTTTAAATATGGTGTTAACAAGCTTGGATATTAATCAATTAGGTGTAATACATAACAGCATGGAAAATAATCGCCATCTATCCTGGTATTAGAAGCAGAAGAGATGCATCACAGCACAGTGAAGATACCAAACATATTGCATGCTGGGAATAAACAGTGTACACTTTCTGTCATGGTTGACAGATTCCCCCCTCCCCTCCTTTATAGACAGAAAAAAAACTTACAGAGGAATATGGGCCATCTTTTATTCTCTGTCTAAAACAATTTATCTCCAAGCTGTGGACACAGCATGAAAAGGGCCAGTCAAAGACTGCTGGACTGTTGTTCCTCTGCCCTAAAAACAGTCACCCTTTCTGTTTTGGGGGCCTCTTCTAGGGACAGTCGGCAGCTGGGGCTTTCAAGTAGGGGGTCTTGGGTTTGCGTGGCCACAAATGCAAACATGCCACCCGGCTGCTGAGTTTCGTGGCTCAGGGTCAGTAGCGCTCGCGTTCAGCACGTAGAGGTATGAGAATTCGAAGGTAGGCAAGTGTAACAGGAAAGCTCTTCCCCCAGCAGAGAGGAAGAGAAATGCATCTAACATGTAAGACTCAAGGAAAAAAAAACTAACGGAGGCAGGGCCTGTGTCGGAGAGCCACATGGTGGCTGTATTCCCTCTGCAGTGGGGAATTGCGGCGTGTCCATCGCAGAAACTCGCTGGAGAAGCGTATGTGACAACCAAAGAGAAGGAATAGAAGACAAAGGTGAACCACCAAGCAGGTTTTCGGTCTCCTAATCCGAGGCGTCTCCCCCCTCGTTAGCTGCGGGACCGTAAATGGCGCTAACTAGCGGATTCTCCAGACACGCCTGGTTTTCTCCATGACGGGGGGGCGTATGGCTGAAGCGGGCGGCCCGGATGCCCAAAGGAGAAAGGAGGGGGAGGGGGAAGGGGAATCGAGCACAGCAACGGCATGGCGAACGCTAAGCCACTTTGGACAGCTGCTGGAGGAAGCTGGGAGTGTGATTGTAAACGAGGGTGGGGGGGGGGGGGGAGGCGACA
>JAODJU010000138.1:11176427-11196993 GCA_026776725.1 Gnathonemus echidnorhynchus | reverse complement strand
CTTGGAGACCAAGAAAGCCACAAGTAGCACAAGGCGTAGAGCAAGGGAGGGGGGAGAGGTGTCAAAGCCTAGAGCACTCTGGGTAATTTGTTACTTACTGTGCTGGCTGAGGCTTTTGTTCTTCCTTGACCCTAAAAAGATAAGTTTGCACAGCTCAGTGCACACAACGTAAAAAAAAATGGACAGATGAAGTGAGTGAAGACAGCAAAACCAGAACTGACAGCGACGGTGACAATAATGATGACAATGACGACCACGATGGCGACTGACTCAAGACAGGAACCCTAAAGCTGAACATGAAGAACAGTATCAACACTCAAAGTGAACCTGAACGTTCGCCTTTCTGGAGCGTCATCTCTGCGGTTAGCAAATAGGCAGCGTGGACATACGGCTGACAGAGGGCTTTTCCTGACGGACCGAAGTACGAGCGGCTCCACGAAACAGCAAGTGCATCATTTAATTAGACTGGAACTCCTCAATTCAGCCCATTAATCAATAACCTAATCATATAAATGCCTCCCTCGTAGCTAAAAAGCTAAGCTGGGCCCCTCAATTTGCATTTGACTTTTGCATTATTAACAGACACCAGTAGGTTTATCGCGATCTCCATCGTACTTGACTCGGGCATGCCGTAAATAGATTTCCGTTCACAGCAGGAAAATCAAAAGTGACCAGTAAACAAAAAACTGCTATTGTCAACTCAAAGAATAGTTTAAAAGAGACAATGCCCTCACAGTACAAAATGTACCTGAAATGTGCTGTTTTATCTTTCAAACTGGACAGGAGCTAAGGGCACATTCGATCCTCACTACGCCATCAATGAGCAGCATCACACATAGTACAAATTGTGAGCTAAGCTTGACATTTGGCAAGCATCTGTACTACGGTCCGTAAAGTTACCGCAGGCGGCTGTTAGGGCGTCAGCTATGTAGCACAACATTTCAAAATGCTAAGTATAAAATTCAGAAACAAACACCGAGTGTTTTGTATATAACTACTAACCCTGGCTCAGTTTTGGCAGTTTGGCCACTGTTCCTCACCATATTCCTTGGACCACATTCAGATCACCCTGGGACCATCTACGCTGTCTGATACTGCAGACCAATTCCGCCGCCACCGTACTGCCTGGTGTGGATTCACGTATCTAACCTTGAACTGCGGATCTCATGACCGGTGCCTAAAGGTAAATAAAACTTATGTAAACAGTACAACATTTATTCACATAAGTTTTATTTGTGGCAAAGCAGGCTTTAAAAACAGGAGATGGGACGGAATGAATATAGGATAAATGCAGGAAGTGATGAGTAGGTTTTGGAATAACGGTAGGAGTCTCGAGAATACACTCCTCACCCCCCCCGCCAAGCTGTTTCCTTTCAGCGCTTACGTATACAATTATGCAGTTGGAGTAGAAATTGACACGTACTATACCGCCCCCTAGTGGGCACAAGTTAGATTTTTTTTTATTAAACTTTCAGAAATTTTGTCAGTTTCAATAGTAGTGATTTTAAACTATTTTAAAGGGTTTTAAGGGACAAGGGCTCCAAGCGAGCATAGCATTCAGACAGAGATGCCAGTTGTCTGAAGGTGAGGGCTCTCTTTTGGTCTCAGGTTAGTGGAAGCGCCGCCTTATCAGCAATGAAAGACGACAGACAGGTGACCCGCAATGCCCTCGCAGAGGCTGGGCGTCTCCCAAGCATGCCCACAACACTGTGATCTCATGGATTTTAAAATCAGATTAGCGCGGCTCCAGACTGCGCTTTTCAGATGCACCAGACGTGACCTGGATCCTTGGCGCCTTCAGAGACAATACGCCCCTGTTCAGACACTCCTCACCCCCCCCCCCCCCCCAAGCGTACGAAAAAAATCAGGTGGTTGGGAATTATGACAGTGGAAGCACCACACCTACCACTCAGGAATTATTAAAGGGATGACTATGTTCTTTCTTGCATTCGTGTGTTGACCTAAAAGGACCTTTCGCCTGTTTATTTACCTGGTTACTCGCTAAGGAAACCCAAATCCAGTTCCTTCCACCAAGAGTGGAACCTGCTCACGTTTTTCCTGTAATATCACTCAAAATGACTCAGCATACAGTAAAAGGGAAGGATACTGTTTGCATGAATGGAGACCGTATCGGGGAATGGAAAAACAGATACTTTCAGTTACTCCAGCTCCAGGAACGGCTCTTCTCACACCCAATTGACCTCCGAATCAATGATGCGTTGAGCGCCCCATGCAATAGCAAAGTGTGTCCACAAGATGGCAACAAATAGAAATTTTTGCCTATCAGAGAACCAGTCTCCCTAACGCAAAATACAAATATGAACCTAAAAAGCTGGTATATATGACAATCAAGGCCATTCATTCAACTCGATCAAGTCTCGGCTGGATGACAGGAATAACAAACTATTTAAAAGTGTAACCAAAAAATTAAAAATACAAGAAAATGAAAGGCATCAGTCTATCGGTAGTGATCGATGAAAATCATGACATTTTGCACGAAAAACAGATAATTACGTCCAAACTCTCCTTTTAACTTCCGCGATATTTCTGAATGTCCCACTTCACCGGGTCATAAAAATCCATCTAATCCCCTTCAATCTACGTTTAAGGGTGTCTCGGAATTTGCACAATCAGCTGTTGTAAGCTGGCAGCTGTTTGCACAAACGCATGTCTATTTATAGATGACATTCTCGTCATTTTAATTTCAGCAGCTCAAACTTCCTATAGATGAAAAGAAGCATCACTACTGCAGCGAGGTCACTGAGCGAGATGGTAAGTCGATATATTGAAGCGTTAATGTTAAAAATAAATGGCCATAGAAAATGGCTTTCTGCTAAAATCAAAGCTTTCGTGAAACAGGAATGGCATCAAAACTCTCTCTCACACAAACACACACACTTCATACAGATACACACTGCTACACTCTTACAACATGCACAGACACACTAGCAACATTCAAGTAAGCACTGCTGCAGTCACAGTCATAAAATACACTCAAATACACAATCGCAACCACAACTGTACACATATAGGGGCACAGCCAGAAATTCTGGGACCCCAAGCTAAAAGTTACCTTGTGTGTCCCCCTCGGCAGATTTTAACAATCAGGCCCCAATGTTATATTTTGGGGCCCCCTGACTAAGCCAGGGCCCCTATGACACCCTGCACACACACCTACACATCCAGAGCTAAGTTCCATGTTCAGCCTTTCATAACACACACAGAGAGGAAGTTGGCCATTCTGTTGACATTGCTCTGCTTAGGATCTGTCCTTCATTCTTCATATCTCTGGGTAATTTAGTGAAACAATTCAGGTTAATTACCTCGCTCAAGGTCACAAGACTGGGACTTAAAGTGTACTCTACCTGTAATCCCTAAAAGGTTATTTTAATTATCATAAATGATCATTTTCTCCATTAACCACTTTCTGGACCCTATCCAGGAAGCTGTGGCCCCGAGGAGGGGACACTCTCTATAGGGACCCACACGTCTTCAGACTGTGGGAAAAAAACAGAGCACCTTGGGGATGCAGGGACAAACACGAGAAGAGGCTGCAAAGGCACGCGGAACCTGGGCCAAGGATCGAGTGCCCATATCCTCTGAGGTCACAGCGCTCCCAATTATGGCAAAAATCATAATCGCGATTATTTTTGGTTCATATTGAGATCACGATTATTTAACAGGATTACTCATTGACTTTGGAAATATCATACATTTATTGAGCTTTTTCTTTTTAAAAAAATGTGTCTTTTTAACAGCAGATTGCGTTGAACTAAATATAATTCAACTGTGAAACAAAAAAAGGCTTGAAAGGAGTGTGTTGGATTTATAACACAAGAAAAAACATGTGAAATGACATGGGGCACAATAATCGTTTTATCTTGATTGTTTTGTCTTGATATTTGTTGGAAGCCAAAATTGTAATTGAATTTAAAATTCGATTAATTGTTCAGCCCTGTTGGAATAACAAGAACATTCACTCGCTGTACTTCTGTTACCTGCTGCACAGTTTTCTGCTGGGTTGTCAAAACAGGGAACAAAACCAGAGACGTGACTCCTGGCCTGTTTTCGTTCCCTGTGAAAAACCAGCATCGCTTTCAGGAATAGGTGCCACCCACTCAATAAACAAGTACCATCAAAGGCTTTTTAAAAAGTGAGTGAACTTCCCGGGGGGTGGGGGTGGGGGGATGGCGGTTGAAGGCTCAGACGTATGAAATTGGCATCATTCACACTGATCAGCTGCCCTAAATGTGTGTTACATGTACAACACTCTAAAGCTGAACATGTGACTTGTTTTCTTAATTCCTGCTCAAACCCCCTGATGTCTGATATAATATCCTTCATTTTCTAAATTAACCATGGGGGGGGGGGGGGCAGCTAATCGCAAAGGTGTTTCACAGGCCAAGGGTGGCTTCTGAGATCCGGGGTCAGACCTTCGGTTCCGTTTTGTTCAGAACACTGTCCGTGAACGCCCCCCTCCCCCCTCCCCCCGGAAGTGCCGCAGGAGATGGGGTCCTGGTGACGAGTAGGTGGCACGCAGCTTCCGTCACTCCCTGAGCATGGTGACACCCATATAAAATGACTGGGGTCTCATGACACCACAAGCAGAGTAAGAGTAAGACTGTGGTTATAAAGCGAATCAACAGGTGAATCTAGTTATTAATTCAAGTTTTAAAAGTCATACTGAAAAGAAACTTTTGTGGAAAATGAAACAAATTGAAATCCATTGATAACTTATCCAATGAAGTGAGGGGGTAGCCAGGGGAACAGCTGGAGATTATGCCCCCCCCCCAACCAATTTAATGGATTCTTGGGCCAGAGCAGCACCTTCCTATAAAAAGTGGTGGGGCCCCAGAATCTCCCAGAGTATATCCATGTCTCTACTGGGTGAAGCCAATCACAGGAAGAACATCGCAGGAGACTCCCTGGATGAGATGTGGTGGGATACACACACGCACACACATATGCACACGCACACACACATACACGCATACACACACGCACACATATGCACGCGCACACACATATGCACGCATACACACACGCAGACACATATGCACGCGCACACACACGCAGACACATATGCACGCGTAAACACACGCACACAGACAGACAGGTCAATTTAGAGACACCAGTGTACATAGCCATAGTTATTTAGGCTGCAGGAGGAAATTGGAGACCCCGAAGAAAGAACGCACGACACAGCGCTGTCATGCAAACACACACGCGCACACAGCCAGACGCAGCATCTGAGCCAGCAGTCCTGGACGGGGGAGACTACAGCCGACAAGCAGGCTGCCCACAATTCAAAACATCTCTGCTAAAATTTAACAAAAACACTAAAACATAAATGTTTCTCATTTCCCACCTTTTTTGGGATCGTAAAGCAGAGGAAGGTTTGTTGCGCAGAGTAAAAGAGAAATTTCAACCCATCAGGTTTGATAGCAGCGCCTTATTTTACTGTGATGCCAAGTTACAAGTCTATTATATTCGCACTGAACTTAAAATAGCACTAAACAGAATGAGCCAGGTCATTACAATAATAAAAACGGAACAGAAATGATAACCGAATTTAAAAAGAAAAATAGCTAGGCTATATACAGCATATTTTACATTTGTAAAACAGACCATTACTGGCCTTCTGGTGCATAATAACAACTCGGATTAGCATAACAGAGAAGGTTTTTCAGAAATAGCAACAGCCACGGGCAACACGGAACAAAAACACACAGTCCAGCATGACAGCAGGAGGGCGGGTAACACATGTTCAGCGCGCGCACCGTTCACGGTCTGTGCATGGTGTACATATTGTCCCCAGCGTGTCTGCCCTGCCCAGGACAACTTAATGACAAAGCAAAGTACAGCAGTTTGGTAGAACGAAATCATTAAATATGCATCTGGTTAAATCCCTCAATCTTCTGTGCCCGGCACAGACACACTTTAATATCCAAAAACGTCCAAAGTAAATATGCACCTACTGAGAAGCCTTCAGTATTCGGGGTAGCAATATGACGCAGAGCCGCTTCTTGGCCACTAGGGGGAGTAGAATCTTCCGAATCGCGCCGCCAATTTTAGCCTCTAGAGCGCAGCCGAGCGTATCCACAGCGGCCGGTTAATCGCACCATAATTAATACCCGGTCTCTGTAATCATATCTTGAAGGTGTGGAAGGCCGTTTCTCCGGCTTCTTGTTGGTTGTTAGAAAGGAACTCAGAATTACAAGAAATAAAGTAAGAACTGTGAGGGGAAAAAGTCGGAATTTCGACTCAAGAAGTTATAATTCTAAGATAAATGTGCATTTTTTCTCCTCCAGATGGCGGAAGCGGGCTTCCGGTTCTCGGCGCCCGTGATGACGAACAACACGCTTCAGCATGAGGGGAATTCCAGTTTTAATAAGATTTGGGCCATTCTGTTCGTATTTAACATGCAGCAAGTGGATCACACACAGTGCTAAACAGCTATTTCCATCCTTCCATCTGTCTTCTATATGTTTCCTCTGGTCAGGGTCACAAGGGCTGGGACGCCAGTCCATTGCAGGTACACACACACATACTAACAATCATATACGCTACAGGCAACCTAGAAACACCAACTAGCCTGACTGTATGTCCAGACCAAATGCACAATAAATGAGACCCGCACAAACTCCGCGCGCACACAGCAGAGATGGGGTGCAAAGTCCCCACCCCCAGAGCCGAACAGTGCCACCCACTGAGCAACCCACCAATCGCTCCCCATTATAGTTTATGATAAATAGCATGGTGACATTTTGGGCACCCCACCCCAAGCTGACTGATGTGTCTTAATGGAATGCAAGCAATACATGCATTTCAATGTACCATCCCCTCCAAAGAAAGGAGCGTGGTTCTGTGGGTTAGGATGCTGTGCCTATGAATGGAAGGTTGTTGGTTCAAATCCCCTGGATGGTGGAGTGATTTCACTATTGGGTCCTGGAGCAAGGCTCCAAACCCTCAATTACTCCAGTAGCGTGCTGAGTCTGATTTTGCAAAAATGTACATTGCTTTGCATAAAAGCATCAGCGAAATTAATTTAACGAAGGACCATTACGCTTTGCTACTTAGCAGATGATAAAGATGGCATAGGGGTCAGCCAGTGAGCCTGGTTGAAGCCCATGTAGTGCCCCCACATTCCTACCTCTTTACTGAAATCATTTTTAACGATTGTTAAAAAAAGTACATGGGGGGGGGGGGTGCTGAAGTTGTGGTCCAATGGGGGCTCTATGGCCACAGTCTGCTCACATCCTGAGAAGGTGCTGCTCTGGGCAATTTCAAATAATACCTTAGCCAGGATCCGCCACTGCTGAAGCAGACGGGGTTCTGGGCTTTAAGGGCCCGACGGCAATATGACTCTGCTGGCCCTGGAATTTCACCACACAAGCTACTGGACGTGGACACAGAATTTTGAGCCACACCAGCTCCAGAAAGGGTCACAGAAATGCTGCCCGTGGGAGTTAGACAAAAATGCTCTGAGGGCAAAACAAAAAATTATTGGTTCAGAGAGATAACCAATCACATTATAGAGGAGGTGGGTCCAAGAAACTAGAGGAGGCGGGACCAAGACATCTGATTGGTTATCTCTGTAATCTGATTGGCTATCTCTCTCAACCAATCATTTTTTTGTTTTGCCCTCAGATAATTTTTGAGAGTAAAATTCTCATAAGCCAGAATGCCAAGACTGCAAGAAGACTCCCAGTAGAGCTTTGCTGTTGTACATCTGAGCTGATGTAAAAAAATCTTTTGAACACAGTAGCTTCCTGGCTCTGCAGGGGCCTGATGTCCTCTCTGTGGTGGACATTAGATTCTGAGGTATCCGGGATAACCACCTGGCTCAGCTAAGTTAATCCTTTTTTTAATTGAGGTTTTAAGTGGGTCTAGGGTAACAAGTCCAAATGATCAGAAGGTAACGGAACTGTCAGAATCACAGACAAAAAGGAATTGGAACCCAGGTGCACGTAGAAGCATACTGAACAATACACAGCTGTGCTCATTAAATAATCAATTACTTAATTGATTAATTAATAGGCATGCGTGCTTCCCAGTGCAGTCTGGGCCTGAACTAAATTTTTAAGCTACAGGTTATAACACAAACAACACAGCATGTACTGGGAGAAGGATAGCTGACGCCACTTCAGTAACTGGACACTGAGCATGTTAAAAGATGCCAGTTTCACAGCCTGGCACTGAGCACACTATAGGCTCCAGGAAAGGGTGAAGCAGAAGGCGGAGTCACTCAACAGAGGGTGGAGTCTCTCAACAGAGGGTGGAGTCTCTCAACAGAGGGCAGAGTCTCTCAGCAGAGGGCGGAGTCACTCAACAGAGGGCAGAGTCTCTCAGCAGAGGGCGGAGTCACTCAGCAGAGGGTGGAGTCTCTCAACAGAGGGCAGAGTCTCTCAGCAGAGGCTGGAGTCTCTCAACAGAGGGCAGAGTCTCTCAGCAGAGGGCGGAGTCTCTCAACAGAGGGCAGAGTCTCTCAGCAGAGGGCAGACACAGAAAGCTGTTAACCCTGGCCATCTCATGCTCTCTCTAGGCTCCTCTCCTTTCTCAGGGCCACTTGAATTTAAAAATAATAACAAATCCGTTAAATAATTAAAAGATAAAAAGCCAAGGCCGGCATCCTGAAAGTATAAGTAAAACGACTGTCAGAGCAGCGAGGAGCTCGCTAAGTTGCAGCCAAATATAACCGAAACCCATCTGCTTGCCCAGATTATCCACCGGCTTTCAATTGAGCCCCCCCGCCACGTCGCTGGGCGGGCCGCTGAAGCTGGCTGGGTGCCGGGAGGGACCCTCCATCCACTGTACTTGCCGCGCACTGGTTTGGGGTCACCGTGTCACTCCCCCATGCCCCCTGTCCCACCCCCAAGGATGCACACATCAGAAACCATGCCCCGTCAAGCGTAGCACAGTCTGCGATTAACAAGTGCGCTAAATTACCACGCACAAGTTTTTTTTTTGTGTTCAGGTCCGGTATACATCAGCGTGTGTGTGCGGTCCCTCTGGGTGCATGGTACCTATAAAAATCCCATTCAAATTCTGACACCACCAGTAAGCCAGTTTACTTCGGTAATTATCCTCAGATATGTCAGAACTAGCAGCCTCGCTGCCATAATAAACAAAACGATAAATGATTAAAATAATAAATGAAAAATAAAAAATGAGCCAGAAGCTCTCCACTCCCCCTGTTACCTCAGACTTAAGCCAACAGTGACCTGTATAAGTTTTGAACGGTAAGGTGCCCCAACTAGCCTAGGTCACAAACTAGGCAGTGCCGTTTGTGACCTGAATAGAACATTCATGAAATACAAAAAAACTTGAACAAATGTATTTAAAGGAACTGTGACATTTCAGGGATGGTGCCCAGAAACTTCTAGAGAGATGCCTGCTTCTCTCCCCGGTCAGAGCTCCCCAGGGCGCCTCCCACAGCCCCTTTCCTGGGCTCCCACTCCCCCTGGCCGTCCTCCTCGATCTGCATAGGGCTGCAAAGGGGAACTAATGCTGGTCCCATCATTAATACTGGGATAAGACTGGGATATCAGGAAAAACATTCCCTGGGGTCCCTGAGCCAATCAGATCGAAGCTACAACTGCTCACTGCTCAGCAGCTGAGGATGTAACACACGCTCTCACACACACACACACACACACGCTCTCACACACACACACACACGCTCTCACACACACACACACACACACGCTCTCACACACACACACAGAAACACACATGCACAAAGGCTCTCACGCACACACACGCTCTCACGCGCACACACACTGCATTATTATATTATTCAGTTGCTTAGTAAATAACCTAATTCAAGGCACTTATCCCACAGTTTCACAATTTTCCATTTATACAGCTGGACACACATATCATATTATATAGTTACTTAGCAGACAAATCTAATCTACTTAGTTTACAGTTTTATGATTTCACTCATTTATACAGCCGGACACACACACAGACACACACGTCATTTCAGCATTATTTGGTTGCTTAGTGAAACGCTCTTACCCAAGGTGACATTTTCCATTTCGTAAAGAGTCCAGCCGCAAAGTCAATCAGCAGCACTGCTTAGTTTCCACCCCAAGCGACAGACCAGGTGAAGGCCAGAGAAGCTCTCCTCCCAAGCAACGCCGCCGTCAGATTTGTTAGCATGCAGGTGATTAATGCATTATTGTGACTGAGAATAATTTACTCACTACCTTTTTCATCACTTACATCCTGGTTTGCTTATTCTATAAGTGCTTATCCGAAAGAGCAGTGTTTCCCAACCCGATCCTCGGGGACACCCAGACAGTCCATGTTTTTGCTCCCTCCCAGCTCCTGGTAAATGTGGACTGTCTGGCAGGGAGCCAGGAGGGAGCAAAAATGTGGACTGTCTGGCAGGGAGCCAGGAGGGAGCAAAAACGTGGACCGGCTCAGGGGTCCCTAAGGAGCGGGTTGGGAAACACTGCAGCAGAGGGTCACAGTGAGGCTGGATGCTATCCTGGGAGGGACTCACAAGGCTGGGTACCTGGATGCTAGTCCACACTGGGTCCATTCACAAAATACGGGCAATGCAGTAATGACAGTTCAACTAGCCAGATGATTTTGGCCTGTGGGATGAAGCCAACCAGTGAAAAGCCGACCAAGCACAGCGACAGGATTTACCCATAAGCCACCCTGACAGCCACAATGTGCTTAATCAGCCCTATTCTCAGTCACTACAGCGCAATGGGGTGTCTCTCATGACAGCGTTACTCGCAAAAAAACAACACAACCGAGGGCTGGTGTGCAACTCACTGGGTTACTGTGATCAGAGAGTCGCCAGTTCAAATCCCAGGGGGGTTAGAACTGGCAAAGGCCTGAACCCCCAACTGCTCCACAGGCACGTGCCCCTTCAAATAAAAGCATCTGCTAAAATAAATAGGAACAAGGCTTTCCTTTAATGGCACCGATTCCAGAGTACCCGGTGACATTCTAAAGGTGCACTTAGAGAAAAGCATAGTTAACCATGTCCATTATATTCCGATAAAGGCAAAAAATAATGGCAGGAGTTGTAAAAAGTTGTAAAAATCACAAAGTGATGTGCATGTGCTCTCTCCGATAAAGTTCCAGCAAGAGCAACTGGGCAAAAAGTCTGTCCCGCAGATAAGCAGCCAGACACCTTACAGAGTAAGGCTGCAGCCAAACCCATCTCCCCCCCCCCCCACGCGAGCGCGGCACAAAACACCGACACCGATACCTCACTGGAAAGCCTAAGCCTCAGCCGCGGCACTGCCAAATATAAACATCCGCCTCGGCCGCGGCACTGCCAAATATAAACATCCGTCTTTCCATTTTTAGAAACCACTTACCCAATCAGGACCACGGCGATCCAGAGCCCTGCCAGGACAGCGCTCAGAGAAAGGCAGGCTGCTGGGCCGCCGCGGGCCTCCCGTCCGACGACACCCCAAGGGCGGTCCGAGGGCTCGGGTTGCAGAGGAACGCGGTACGAATGCGTGGGGAGGGGGGCGGCCTACAAACTAACCATCACGTGACCACACTGGTCAGGGACTCGCGGCAATTTATTAATATCCAATCAATCAAAAATAGTTTTTTTTAAGAGACTTTGGGCTTCCAGGTTCCCAGGGTTCCCACGATGTTATTCCACCACCATCCACTATGCTTTCTTGAGGAAGAATTAAGTGTTACGCAGTGAAATACATTAAAGGTTTTATCCCCATTTTAAGCAGAGTATGTTTCCTCAAAGGGACTATTCCCACATTCCTGCAGCGTATGATTTAAAAGCTGCTTCTCCCCCGTGTGAATATGGTCTGTTGTTTCAAAGGTGCTATTCCCCTTTAATTTGCAGCCTGTTATTTTAAAGGTGCTATTCCCCTTTAATTTGCAGCCTGTTATTTTAAAGGTGCCGCTTCAGGAGAACATAAGCGCAAACACTCATGACACAGACGGGGGCCTCGGTCTGCTTCTATCCCCCCTAATCACAGGCTTGAGACTGAGGCTTTCCGCTAAAATCTGTTCTTTACCCACTAAAAATAGATGGCAAAAAAGAGGGAGATCTCAGTCTGCCGGCTCAGTCTGTATCTCATGTTACCAGGAGGCAATAAATGCATCTGGCCAGGATTGCTGCTCACCTGCCCCCCCCCCCGGCCTGGAGATTCACTGGCAGGATCACCAGCGACCACAAGATGCCGTCAACAGCAGGAGCGAGAAGGCGGGGAGTGGCTTAGAGAGTCAGGCCTCTGTGTCGGTGTCTGTGAGTGGAAGGTTACTGGGTTGAACCTAGTGCTCGGCAAAGTAACCACATCTCTGTTGGGTCCTTCAGCAAGGCCCTTAACCCGGTTAAGGGCCCCTTACCCCCCCCCCCCCCCCCCGAAAAATCATCCAGGGACACTGGATGGATGGCTGACTCCAAGGTGTACTCAGGCCCTCTGAAAAGGACAGCAAGACAGGATCTGTAAGAAAAGCATCTCCAATGTACCTGTTTGCAACCTGTACAAAGTCCTCCATTCACCACTGAGAATGTCATTGTTTTCTAGGCCTGGACTGGCCATCTGGCGTACTGGGCATTTTCCCAGTGGGCTGGCAAAATTTATGACGGGGATCCCCCCTAGCCTCGCCAAAATTCATCGCTTCCCCGAGAAGACACAACAGGCCTGCCGAGAGGACATGAGATGACCCCCCAGTGGCCGTGGCGTCACAAGAACCCCCCCCCCCCCGGCCCGACACGTAGCAGGACGTCATTGTAATGCTGGTGTGAGACTGAATGCTCCTATCAAGGTAAAGCATCACAATACCCAGGGCTCATACTCCGAGATTTACTTTTCATTTATTAATTTGGGAAGACAGGGTTAGACGATCCTGAGAGCAACTGGGGGGGTCAAGGGCCATGTTCAGTCACAGGCACAGCACCCTAACTCACTGAGCTACACTCAGGAGATCAGATACCACCTAGGCACCTCGTCTTCTATTGATTTGTTTGGAAATGACATCACGGGGAGGTTTCCCATACTAATTTTATTCCATCCAGGGTGTCCCTTGCCTGTTGGACTGTGTTTCCTGGGATATGCGTCAGGTCCCCCGTGACCCTGGACTGGACTGGCATGGGTGCATATTTGAAATCCCGTGATTACCTCCTGCCTCGGTCTGCGTGTATCCTGTGACTGACCCCTCCTTGTGCAAACCCGCCACGTCACATGACACCCATTGTCATCTGTTTGGGATGATATCGAACGAGCAGTAGGTGGACGCATCCTGAGCCGAAGATCACGATGGCAGATACCATTAATAGGCTAATTACTCGCCCTTTCACAAATCCTTTGAAGTCCATAAAAGAAAGTGCCCTCTCACTACTGCCAGTGCGGAAGAGCGTCACAAAGAACACCACCTGTGTCCTGTTTGAGTAACTGGTGTATGTGTGGGGAGGGGGGATAAAGGAAAGAGGGAGAAAGAGGGAGAGCGAGTACGGGAGGAGAGGTAAGCATAAGCATGAGCAAGGGAGCGAGAGAAGAGGGGAAAAAAGAGAGCGAGAAGCAATGAGTGAGACGGAAAAGAGAAAGAAGGAGTGGGAACGAGGAGAGAGTGAGACAGATGGTGAAGGGGAGAGAGGGAGAACGTATGAGAAAGGACGGATGCTGCACGAAAAGAGAGAGCGAGAGAGGGAGGGAGGGAGTGAGGGAGAGGGAGAGAGAGAGCGGAGTTCACATGGGCCGCAAGGCCGGGTCTTATCAGGCCAGTGCCTGCCTGCTGTGTTCATGATTGTTATCTCTGCGCAGGATAAGCGCTGATCCGTTTGCTTTGTAAGCGTCACGTTTCACAGATTAGCGCCGTAGGAGTCGCCGTAGGAGCTGGAGTGATCAGCACCGGCACTAATTACCGTAAAAGACGGCCGGGGCATCGGCAGCGGGGCGCTGGCCCAGCGGCCTCGCCAGGAGCACGTCCATCCGAGCCCCAGTGTTGGCTCCGCGCTTTTCCCGCCGCCACCCTGCCCTACCTGTCACCTGATGATAACGTGTGCAGATTTTCCTGGAGCGTTTCCCGGGAAACATGGGCTGGCGGTAAAGCCCAGGATGGGATGCCAGGAAAGAGCCCACACACAGCCATCCATAAAAGATCCCAGGATGAATTCTTAATAATCTTTGTTTTCCATTATATATAAATAAAAGACTCATCCATCCATCCATCCAACCATCCACTCTTTTTCTATACCGACTTGCAGGGTCGAGGGGGTCTGGAGCCTATGGGCACAAGGCAGGGAACAACCCAGGACAGGGCGCCAAGCCATCGCAGGGCACATTCACACGCCATTCACACCTACGGCCAATTTGGCAGTTTCAATTCACCTTAGCATGTTTTTGGACTGCGGCGGGAATCCGGAGAACCCAGAGGAAATCCCACGATGACACGATTAGAACATGCAAACTCCACGCTAAATATATCGATTTCAGAAGAAAAAAAAAAAACACAAGCACAAAAATACGCTTTACATTTGTACGTATTCCAAATCCCAGGGGTAAGATCAATGATACACTGACTTATTTTCATGAATAAAAGGTCAGAGGTCACTTCAGCCTTAGCTGACTCATGCTGGGGTGTGAAGTTCTCCCTGAACCTTAGGATAAACTGTCAAAAACGTCATTTTCAGCCGCATACGCTTCAGATGTTCATCGCAGTCAGTACACTGGAAAGCAGCCCGTGAGCCTTCCTCTCTGCTACGGGCTAAAACTGACAACATTCCTGCTATTTATAGCCCCGCGAGCAACGTGACGCCTCGCGGTTTGTCTCGTTCGCGCACCGCTGGCTTGAAATGGACCAGCGCTCGCGTTCCACCTGCCAGGGCGACCTCGAACAATGGGGACACGCGGCCGGAGGGTTTCAACATCTTACAATTGCAGAAGGTCCAGCCAGACTTCTCTTCAGTCCTGATCTTAAATGTGCTTGATCTTGGGGTTAAGATGAAATATACTGGGAATGACAAAGCATCACAGCTGACTCACATGTTTATTATGACGTACAGGAGCATCAAATGTTCTGAAATGAAACTATAAGAATGACACATTGCCTGTGGTTGACAGGGTTGCATAACAACTAACTGTCTGTCTGTCTGTCTGTCTGTCTGTCTGTCTGTCTGTCTATCTATCTATCTATCTATCTATCCTGTCCCTTACTTTGCCGTCCTCCCCTCAAACCAGTGTGACACCTTACTCTGTCACTATGATATTTAATTTCTTTTATTGATTGAATGATATTCAACTTTTATCACGCGAAAGCTGTTAAGATGCATCAAACATCCATCCAGCTCGAAGTCACCCCAGCTCAGGAATCTTTTCCCTCTGATGTGTCAGGTACCACATTTCGTGACCAAAAAACCAGAAGTAGGACAGTCTGCCTGGCTTGCTTGGCTCAAACCTCTGGCTTTGGTCCCTCTGTCCACTTCAGGAAAAACCCCAACGTCTCCCCCTTGATCAGCACAGCGGGACAGTCGCCATCATCTCTAAATCTGCCACGTATAACTGCCATTTTCACCCCAGAGACACTCAAACACGTCCCACCTTTGTGCTTTACCCATCTGATCCTCATCAGAGCTGCACTGGGGCTCAAACCCACAGCCACCACCCTGAGCCTGCAGGCAAAGTAGGTGGGGGGGGGACATATATTTTTACGTTTTATTTATTTAGCAGGCACTTTTATCTAATAGGGCAGCCCCCAGGGCAGTTGGGGTTAAGGGCCTTAATGCCACTCTGCCGACCCTGGGATGTGAACCAACGACCTCCCGGTCACAGAGAGTGCCCCTGCTGGCTGAGCCACACAGTACCCGACATGTGGCACTTTGCTATTTCAGCACATGGTTCAGCACAAACTCAGGCTGGAGGGGCGCTAATCTCATGGGATAGTTCTAGTACACCTTTGTGTGCACTGCCTCCGCATTCCCGACTGGATCATCGGGCAGCGTTTCTTATGCACGTGCCACGCAGAAACGCCAGCATGACAAAACACGGAACAAACGATGAACCGACTCGCATTTGGGAGCCACACCTTCCATCCCCATCGGCTCGGTGGGGTCTGCGTCACCTCTGCACCTGAGAAAGGATGTGAGAGCCATACTATAGGAGTCGTAACAGACAGGAAGAGCGAAGTACGAGGAACATAGTAACGAGGGAAGCCCCCCAAATGCAAAACCTATGTCAAAAAATGTCAGATAAGCCTGTCAAAATAAATAATCTCAGTGCAATTCCTTATGAAGTCTCTTATACTGAATCAGACCCACATAGATATTCCACAAACAGTGGAATATCTAATAATAACCAGAGTCTCTGATCGCATCGGCCTAGAATTTTACCACTGGTGAGACCTAAGCTGTCTGATCAGCAAAACGCTGCCTCATACTTCACAGCATAATGACAATAACCACATAATTTAGCCTGACAAAGAGAACAATTTCCACGGTGGTTAGTGCTGAGATCTCTTTTCATAATTAATAGTGACTGTGACCTGGGTGTGACCGTAAAGTGGTAAATGCCGCAGGTGGACAGACCGGTCTCTAGGTGTTTGATGGGGCGCTATTTGGACGTAAATGGATTCGCAAAGGCTTTTGTTCAGCGGATGTGTAGCCAGACACCAGGCCGCTCAGCACCTCGATACAGGCACTTCACATGGCGGAGAAGTCCGGCGTTTTCTGCATTTTTTAGGGAATCCCGCTCAAAACATGACCGTTAATATATTAGCTGATAGAATGAGCACATCGCGCATGGAAGACGTAGATTGTAGGTGTGACTTTATGGCAACAGAAGAAATAAGACAGAGACTCTAGGGCACTGAGACACCCTCACCAATGTACACATCACTATTGTACACCCTCACCAATGTGCACATCACTACTGTACACCCTCGCCAATGTGCACGTCACTACTGTACACCCTCGCCAATGTACACATCACTACTGTACACCCTCGCCAATGTGCACATCACTACTGTACACCCTCGCCAATGTACACATCACTACTGTACACCCTAGCCAATGTACACATCACCACTGTATACCTTCACCAGTGTACACATCGCTACTTTATACTCTCACCAATGTACACATCACTACTGTACACCCTAGCCAATGTACACATCACTACTGTACACCTTCACCAATGTACACATCACTTCTGTTCAGTCTGACCCCTAAGCACCCTGGCCAGGCTGGAAAGGCCCCCATCGTTCCTGGGAGCCCCAATGTCCCTCAGCACCTGGCCAGGCTGGAAAGGCCCCCAGCTGCAGCATGCTGAGCAGGCAATACACGCCACCTGGGCTAAATATAAGCACTACTTCCTGTTGCCATACTAATCACAGGTCCTGTCAGGATCTACTGCCTCACACAATACCACTAGGCTATATCTGTTCAGATTGCAACACTATGTAATTCCCCATGTTTATTTGGGACGACATCAAACGTTTAACGCGCTTGAGTGAAACAATCACTGTCTTTGATTTTCATTGTGTCAGAAATTATATCTTATTAAAAACATGGCCGTCTGGATCTTTGTCTCAGAGACCATCTTATGTTGCCTATTTATGCATTGTAAATGTGTGGTAATTCCATAATCTGCATTACATTTCTCCATAAAATGAATTTCACACTGATTGTTTAATTACACCCGACTGACAAGTCCAGTTTCATTGCTGTTCAGTTACATTGTACAAGTGGGACCAATTAATTTCCCAGTTCCTCTAATGAGAGACAGGAATACCCTCTCTGCATGTATGTGTTTGCATTTACATTTAACATACTGAACAAACAGAGGCAAATAGCACATTGGCCAGGGAGTCGAATAAGCATATGTGCAGCTAGGTTGAGTATGCAGGTAACTGGCAGGTACAGACCAGGTAACGGTTTGCTTTCAGAAAGCACCAGTGAGAAACCTTTAGTCTGACATATCTTACAGTTGGCTGGACTTCTGTTCCCAATGTGTTCAGTTGCATGCTAAAAAAAAAAAATCATTGTTACTGAAATGTACCTCAATCTCATCCATGACCTCACCAATTACTATAAAGGCTGCAAAGCATTGTGGGTAATTATGCAATGCGTGGATACAGATAGTCTTGTGCTCCTGCATTACTGGTGTATGGTAACTGAAGATGATGTCCTAAGTCACCGATAGGGGGTCTGGGCAAGCTTGGGGCCTGTTGCTGACGTGCTGAACCCCTAGGCCTTGTAGTCACGGCTTTGGCTCCCTTGATCAGGGTGTGTGTATGTGTGTGTGTGTGTGTGTGGTGGGGGGGGTGGGGGGAGCTCTTCCTGAGAACAGGGAGCTGCTGATCACAGCGGAGCTCTGCGTGACACAGTGCCCACAATGTAATTAGGGCTGTCATGGGGAGTCTCACCACTCAGAAGCGGGAGGCTTTAATGAGTCACCACAAGGGGAAAGCGGCCGCAGGGAGACATGGCCCTCCCCGCCACCCCCCCCAGTGAGGTAAAGGGTCACACAGACGAGCTACCTACCAGGGCCTGGGAGCTACCTATATCTGGTTCAAGCTCGGGGGAAAGGTGCAGCATTCACAAGGGCAGCGGGTTGCGTTGTAGTTCAATGGCAGCCATATACCCTAGGACACTGCTGTTGTACCCTTGAGCTACCAATTTGCAAAACCTGACTATCCAGTTTCAAAAGTAGGGCAGGTACTATTGAACAAAAGCAATGCATACAAATCAAACATTAAACATGTAAAGGCAAACACTGCAGCCACACAGAGACAACTGGAGGGCTTATTACAATTAGCTAACCCTCATAAGCTGCCCTTATTTAATCTGTATAGAATTTGCATTGATTCACCTCTATTGTACTGTGACCCTGGACTGGTGACAGTTGTGGATGGATAGATGGATGGATGCATGGATACCTGAATTTCCCAGCCTGCACTTTCACCCCAGCTGAAGCTATGATAAAAATTAGCATGGCTACATGAGAAACTCCAGGCCCAGAAGTGACTCCCCTCAGCAGAACCCTCCACAACCCCTCCCATGACAATGACCGCGACTTAGGGTGTAGAGTCCCAGAAAACCCTTGTAAAAAGCTGAAAGACAGTAACACGTTTTCAAAGTACATAAAGAGAAGCATCTGATTAGTAAGAAGGAATCACTACATGTTGGAATAGTGCCTCTCAGTCATTGTTCCCCATAAATATTGCCAAGCTTCAAACAGGATTATTTAATCACTACACCAGTAAATATTTACCCGAGGGCAGAGTTACCTTTCTCAATAAAGTCAACCCGGGTGGGTCCATATCTTATAAATGCTGTGCTTGCTCTTTTATTTAAAAATTACAAAGAGAATCTTGCATCGTTTTAAAACATCATGGGACTGTAAGTGCATTTTCAGCCAATTGCCTGCCCTTGCTCTTCCAAAGGACAGCGAGACGCCGCGCAATCTCATTCGCCACTGCATTCTGTTACAGCTGCTCTCACAGCCAAAAGGTCTTGGTCGCTACACGCTTCCTCGCTGGCGGAGCACCGGTGCTAAGAGTACAAGCCAAAGCATTGGCCTCCAAACCCTGTGTAGGCTTTGTATGTGTGGTGGGGAATGTTCCCCTGGAGGCTGTAGGGATTCTGGGTAATTACAATGGATTCTGGGTAATTACAGATAAAGTAACCACAGCCTGCTTTCCCCTACACAATCTCCCGGAACCTATGCAACCCCTTCAAGAGAGACGACAGTGGGTTGATGTCTCTAAACCACTCCATTTCCAGTATCGGATTACAGCCTCCAGTCTCCCACAGCTGCCATGGTAACACTAAGATTCCCGCGGCCCTGGTATTCTCATTAGACATCAGTTAACCAATTAGCCTCTCTGCTGTCTGTCAATAACACCAAGACTGGGACCCAGGGCACTGTAAATGCAGCCACAAACCATACACAGAGACCGGCAAATTTAACAAAACATCTATTCTTATTTATCAAAATATAAACTTTTCTTCAGTATGAAAAAAATAGCCGCTAAACTGTATCATTTCTTTGAAGTACATATACTTTGAACTTCACAGAAGCAGTTAATTGAAATTACATTTTACTTAAAGCTAAGGGACCTTTGGACTCGAAGAAGTAATTCTTATGTAGTCTGGTTTAATCTATTTTGTTATTAAAACTTTCCCTGACTAATTTTCTGCCTCTTTCACACTACAATATTTTCCCTCAAAATTAACATGCACCTTTGTACCAGAAATCCTAAAGGCTTCACTAGACAAATACTCTTGGACAGTTTAAGGAGAGACCTTGCCTGTTACGGAGAGACCATGCAGGTGTGTGACTTTTAGCTAAATGCTCTCCTTGCTGCTGAAAGAGGGGTAGAACTACGAAAGCTCACAGGGGGTGTTAGTGTATGACACCATTGTGCGGCCCCATTTTCAGGCGCACAATGCTTTACAAACCACTTATGTAAAACAGTCCAGCTGTGCGTATTCAGGCTGCCTGGTCATCCTTTGAAATCATGAACTGGTACTTAGCAGCTCTTTACCGAAGAACTTGAGAGGCATGACAAACAGCTCGGCCCGGGGGGAGGGGTTAAAAATGACGATGATTCATGCAAAGTA
>JAODJU010000138.1:11151263-11168972 GCA_026776725.1 Gnathonemus echidnorhynchus | reverse complement strand
GTGACATGCAAATGTAGAAAATCTCAGTGTGTGCAAAAACTTTTGACTGGTAGTATATGTCACTAAGCCTCCAGTGGCCACTTAAGGAAGGGCTACAGCCTGCAGCGATTTTCCCACATTAACTCCCCATTAACCAGAGAACTACAGCGCTGGATGTAGACTGGCAAGACTGGTTTCTGTGGTGGTTATCAGTAGGAGCACCTCCGAACACAGAGATGGAGGGGGGATTGGCCCAGCAGGGAGTAACGATAACTGGATGCACTCATTTCTTACTGGGCTTTTCCTCCAAAATTCAGCTACTACATATATCGCGTTCCCCGTCCATTAAAGACAAACATAGTTTGCTTAGACAAGTTTATCATGCGAGTTAATCCAACAAAAGTCACCCGACATTTTGTCATAAATCGATGCAGCTCTTCATCTCCTCCTAGAAGAAAGGATTTGTAGGAAAGAGTGGAGGCGGAACCGGAGAACCCAGGCTTCTCACTGACGGGTCAGGTTATGGAGAAGGATCAAACGGTACAAGTGTCAGCTTCAAGAAAGCAAAAGGAGAATGCAGGGGTACGTTGTGAGAAGGCGTCCAAGCCAGCTAAGATGTCAGCTCTCAGGCTCTCCGCTCAGAGCCCATGAAGCTGCTCCCTTTGCCTGCACAGCCCATCTGCTGATGATCCTCCCCACCATTTTCAGGTCGCCCACAAAGCACTTATATTTTACGTATTTAGTTGATGCTTTTACCCAAAGTGACATGCAGTTTCATCAGTCACTCGCAGGAGCGACTGGGGTTAAGGGGCTTGTTCAAGGGCCCAGCAATGAAATCACTACCATGGCATCTGAGCTGCTGAACTTCTGATCATGGGTGCCGAGTCGCAAAGCCACACGCTGCCTTATCATCAAGTGGGAATAGGGGAAGAAAAGGTAGGAATAAGCTGGGAAAAGCACCAAAAACAAGCCAGTAGCCTCTGAGAGGTTGGAAACGTTCTATTCCAGCAGGTGAGTGCGGGTCAATCTCAATTTGCATGGACATGCCACTTTGATTTGGTAATTAACTCACTCTAATGATTTATGAGGCAACTCAAATACCGATTAATTATACGAGGGGAAAAAAAAAAAAAAAATCACATTTTCATGGGGGAGGGTGGAACGTCCCATTTCTTCATGGGGGAGGGTTGATACATGAAGTTAAGGAGAAAGTCCTCATGATAAATGTCTATAGAATTCACTATAAAGTGGGCCACCATTACACCCACCTGCAGAGACTTATGTATACAAACATGCATGTAAAATGCATTAATTCATATATAAGGGAGGAGGATTCATTGCAGAGATACAATCTCGTTACTTGGAAAAAAAAGCAGAAGCGTCACACGGATTTAAGGTGGCGCTCATAACAAACGGCTGGGGCGCCGGGGCATGTTTCTGCAGCGGATTCCGGGACCCCCCCAGCGGAGCTGGCACAGGAGCGGAAAGCCGTCATCCGCCTCGCCATTTCTCATAAATCCACGGTCCCCGCTGGAGCACGTGGCGGGATGCCGTCTCCACGACAGCATTCCTGAAGGGCTTTCATCCTAATTAAATGCAGCGATTTTCCTCGAATTCATTTTACATCAGGGGGAAAATAAATACACGCTGCCAACCACTGTGAACGGTGCCAACAGACTTCATCATTTAAGGAATTTTAACGTTTACCTACGACTTTTTATTATTTTTTTTTTTAAACAGGTGGGTGAGGAACCTGATGCCAAGGGAATGAAGCAGAAAGACCTTCACAGCTCACAGCAGCGGAACAACGAGGAGCTACATCTTTGTGGAACGAGCACCACCGTCAGGTACCCTGGGCAGGTATCAATCGAAATACAAAATACCTCGAGATGCAGACAGTCCCCATGGACTGCCTCAGGAGCGGGGTCTCCATCAACCTAGATTACGTGCATTTTGTAGATGCCAACTGAGAAATTGTTAGCAAAAATGAAAAAAAAATTTTAGGGGGCGTGGGGCGGACCTCAAATATCACCGAAAAAGTTTTGAAGTGGTTTGACGTGGTTTTTGTGGCAAACGGAAAAGTGTCATGGAAACAGAATTTCTTTTTTTGGTGGTGGGGCGAATGAGGAAATAATTTGGGTTTCATTGACTGGCAACAGAATCACACTAAATCACATGTTCGATTATGTAGTTATGTGACTTTAGCGTAAACAAAAATATACTACACTCCACTGGATAACCACAATGTTGCCACACTGCTGGCTTGATCGTGCCCAGGTGCTCTGCAATCTCAGGATTATCATCCATCTTTAGCTAATGAAACCAGCCTACCTTTACTGCAGCCATGATTACTCGATCATGATTTGACTAAAGTAGTCATGTGACACACACGACTGTAAGGTGCAATACTTCCAAAATATACAGCTCACCCTATCTTTAAATAGAATAACAATTGTGATCCACATGTGTTATAGTGTTACTTATGAAACGCAAAATGAATTTTGTAACATTAGTAACGTAATGAGAGCTCAACAGGCTGCACCCGGGCCAGCGGATTCCGTTTGGGTGCATATTGAACGTTTGTATTGTGGCTTCATTCTCGCGTTCAGAAACGCTACACCATGGCATGACAATTAGCCCTTCTAGAACCATCAGCTTGTGGAAAGTCCGTTCCATGCTGAAGCAGACGCATTTGTGGGATGACCATCACCACATCTGTTCATAGAGACACATCCTATTCGCAATTTGCAACTTCACTCTGCCACTTTTGTTTACAGTTTGCACAAATCTTTAGTGGAAACATGGATAAATCAGCCCAGTTTCTCATGACATAGACGGGGGGGGGGGGAGCATATTCAGCGAGGGGGATGGATGCAGCTTCTGAATACAGCGCAACACTGGGAGAGACTCGATTCAGCGTTTCCTTAATTAAAATACCCAAGATGGCACGGTGAAGCGTGAGGCTAGAAAAGCATCAACTGATTTAAGTGATTGGTCGCTTAAAACTGCTGATAAGCAGGGGGGGCATCGTCCGATCCATTAAGGGCAGGGCTTGCAGATAAATCTCGGGTGGGGTTTTTACGGTGTACCACGTGCCGCCCCCGCAGTCAGCCATAACGAGTCTGTCGCTGCGTTTCCATGTTTTTGTGCTGCTTATAAGAAAATAAGCTGACAAAATGACACTGTGAATACGGTGTGCTTCCATTAATGCGAACAGGACTTGCCATTCGTCATTCTGATAGAGCCAGACCCATGTCTCATACTTGAACACGGAGACGGGCTTTCTGTAGGTCAGTGGCTCTAGATAAACTTGGTGCCATGACCTAATTAGGCAATTTTCAAATTCTTCCTGTTTTGCCACAAAACCTCCAGAAGTGAACGTAAAAAGTTTTTCGCGATATTCGAAGGTTTTTACAAAATCTCGGTTGTAGGTCGATGTTAATGCCACGGTTTCCCGGGAGAAAAAAATATAAATAAGGGGATTTCCGTGGGCATTTTGTCCTGCGGTGGGAGGTAATGAAATGTTATGTAGCAGCTGAAAGGAAATCAAAAGCTGGGATTTAACCAGTGAAACCTGATCACTGCAGGGCAGGCAGCCTGTCTACTTCAGCTCATCCTTTAACTCTCTTACAATAAAATACAATACAATGAATAAAACCCGCTGGGTTCAGTCTCGTATGGTGTCAGAAACGCACAGCCAATGTGCTCCTGTCTGGGGGGGCGCAGTGTTAACAGGGACCCCCTGCAATCAAACACGAGTCCTGAACTCAGCACCCCATGGACATCACTCCTCCAGAGATCAGCAATGAGCAACAAACATCCACCACGTGAGCGTAAAAGTAGAGTTCGTTTTCCAAAAAAAGTTTTTGGATTTAGAGAAATGGAAAAAAAAAAAAAAAAGCAGACAATAAGCAACAAGTTAGATCATGATCATGATCGATAATCATGATCGATAAAAAGTAGCAGAGCAATAAATAAAGTCAACCTGACAAATTTAAGTGAAGTGATTAACTGTCACTGGTGACACACTGCAGCATAAAAAACTAAATGTGTTCTCTGCATTTATCCCACCTGTAGCTATGTGACATAGCAGGGGGCAGCTAATTCAGCAGCCAGGGAACAGTGCTTGGGGGTGGTACCTGGCTGGACGGGGATCTGAACCAGTAACCTTTCAATCACAAGTGCGCGTCCCGAACCATTAGACTACATGTCATAGTCATTTCCCTTTGGAATGTAACAGCACAGCAAAAAACTAACAAGATGGTGAGTGGACGAGCCTGGCAGCGGCCGAGGCCGGCTGGGGACTCACCACCCCCAGCTTCTCTGACGCGTTGGCCTTCCACAGGCGGATGTTCATCTCGTCCGAGCCAGCCATGATGTATCTGCTGTCCAGAGACCACCTGACGCAGATGACATGCTGCATGCGCTTGGTGTGGTACACCTCTCTGTGGGGGGGGGGGGCAGATAAACACAAATGAATAATCAGATTTAACGGGGGCGACAAAAGCACGGCAGCTTCACGCTTTCCATTCCCAACCCCCCCCCCCCCCTTGGTATTCACACTCATTCTTTCATCAGCTTCTACGTTCCCCCATAAAGGGTGACATCGCCACGAGAAATCCCTTTTCCAGGCTCACGATTAGATCCCAAACACCCACCCTCGGCAAACCCAAACCATTTCTTGTGTTTGTAGTATTTTGCCCCCAGTTTACTTGATTCTACTACCTACTGGATAAAATAAATAAATAAATATTAGTAGGGGCCAGTGCTGAGCTTAGACTGACCGCTGGCGGAATGAGACAAGGCTGAAGCAGCCAGCCAGCAGATTCAGGAAGTTATAGGGGCAAAACCCTCATGAACTCCCACAGTAACCATTCTACTACCTATCTGCTCAAACCCCCCCAATTCAAAGACCCTCATTTCATTCTTTAGGTCTCTTCCCCCACCCCCACTCCAGGCCTCATTAATCATATCAGCCATAGCACTATAATCGACATTTAACCCCCATCGTAGTCGCTAAGGATGCTGACTGGACACATTTGCTGCTAAGCAAACTGGGAAATATTATGCATCAAAATCGACGCCCAGTTAACCAGGGTCGTCATCCCCCCCCCCCCCCCCATGAAGATACGGATCGATATCACTCCTACTAACAGGCATTATAGCCTGGACTCCACTGGGTGCCAAACAGCGAATAGCGACATGCTTGCACACCATGGCCTCGCAAATTCCTCTCATGCCCAGATAAAACCCACAAGATGTGCCCAAGATCAGTCTACTCCGTTACCCCCTCCTCGGCGCTTCCGTCAGCTTTCTGCACCCAAACCCCAACCCCTCGCACACTGCGGCAGCCGCGACCGGCGAGAACCATCCGTCAAACACTCATCCCTCCATCAGCGCGTCGTTAGCTCAAGGCTCCCCCTTAACCGCTGAAACAGAAGATGCCCATCTCATCGCACTGTGGTTCATTATCATCAAGTATTAACCAGAAAAAGTCGGAACGATCGGAACTGAACAAGGCAGCCGTAGCTCAGACTGCAGCAAAGCCAAACCCACCAGAGTGAGGAGTTTACGGCAAAACATCAAACAAGCTGATCGGTACATGAAGAGCCAAGAAAATTAAGTCATCGATAAATTAGCAGGTCTAAAAAAACTGAGATCGGCAAGTCAGTAACAGCTAAGAGCTATTCACAAGGGTAGCTACAATTACCAGTAATTACAGCGGGGGGGGGGGGGGGTTCAACATCAGATCATTCTTATCTGGTCTTGCATCATAAGAGTTATAGCTCATGAGCATGTCACCCCCCCCACCCTTCATTATTCAATAGGGCGGGCCACTATTAATCAACCTGGACCACTATGAAGAGCTCCGCGACAAGGTGTGCGTCTGGCACAGTATCGACTGCTCACGGTCCAGTGACCAGGTCTTTTGAACCAGAGGACAGGAGCGGCAGGAGAGCAGTGTGTGGGCGGGGCCACACTCACCTGCTGTGGCCCATGTTTTTGGGGAATATCCGGATGGTCTTGTCGAAACTGGCCGACACGAACTCCCTCCCCGTCGGCGAGTAGTCCAGGTCCAGCACGGCAGAGACGTGGTCCTTGTGGACCGTCACGGGGGTGTCCAGCCGCCGCATGTCGAACGTGTACAGGCTACGCAACATTGGGGAGACAGGAGAAGGATGGGACTCTCTTAAAGGGCCAGCAGCGACACCTTCCAGAGTGAACCACGAGTTCAGCCACTGTTGCGCTCACTGGTCAAACAGGCCTCAGTGACACGGTTCCGAGACGATCTGGGAAGGCCGCAGTCCAGCCTGCCGCCAGCTGCACGTAGGGCTGGGCAATGAATCGAATTTTAATTTCAATTACGATTTTGGCTTCCAAGCATCATCTAAACAAAATAATTGAGATAAAACGATTATTGTGCCGCATTTCGTTTCACGATGATGCCCCTGTTTTTTCTTGCGTTATAAATCCAGTGCAGCCCTTTCCAGCCTCTTTTTATTTGTTTCTCGGTTTAATTATATTAAGAGTTCAAGGAAATCCACTGTTAAAAAACAAGTGTTTTTCAGAAGTTCAATAAATGGATGACAGTTCCATAGTCATTGGGTAATCGTATTAAATAATCGTGATCAATTTTGACCAAAATAATTGCGATTATGATTATGATTTTTGGCATAATCGCGCAGCCCTAACTACACGCAGAACCCAGACCAACCCCAGTAAGGGATCCATCATCTTAACAGCTCAGTCAAGAGGGTAACAGCAGATGAAATTCATAAATGCAAATAAATCCCGCAAAAGGGAACGACACAGCGAACAGCGAATCACACAAAGTAAAACGTTAACGACACGCCAGCTCCATGCAGAATCCTGCATGTTCCAACTGTGCTTCAGCAAAGACACCAAAGTCAAAAGTTATTAAACGCTACTCAGCTAAGCATACAGGCACCAAACAGGAGAAGGAAAAGTTCGAGCACAAAAAAAAACACTGCATCCTGAACTTCATAACAAACTGAGGAGGAAAGCCCACTTACTTATAATCTTCATTTGAACAGGTGAAGTAATACGCTTCCATGGGATTCCAGCACAGTGTGTTACTCCGCAGACTCATAATCACCTGAGGGGACAATTAAAATCAGAGATGAACACGCCATCGCCACGACGGGGACACACGGCTCCCCGCGTGTGGTGTGACTGGCGACGGGGGTCCACCTTCTTCAGGGGGTTGGCCTCCCTCATGTCGTAGAGCACGATGCTGCGGTCTGACGCACAGCTGGCCAGGAGCTCGGTCTGCGGAAGGACAGCTGTGATCAAGCACCGATATCAGGAGCCAAGTGTAGCACGACGCGGCGGAGATCAGAGGTGGGTCAGGCCGAATCTCCTGACATGGCAGCCGGCCACCTTCTGCCATGCCCAGAATCTCTCAGCTACACCACAGGCCAGTCAGTGGCAGGGCATATACATGCACACAGAGTCCTGACCCAGCGTTTCCCAACCAAGTCCTCGGGGTCCTCCAGACAGTCCACGTTTTTTGGGAGCTGGGAGGGAGCAAAAACATGGACTGGGAAACGCTGTCCTAACCTACGGGCAATTTAGAAATGCCAATTAGCTGGGATTTGACTGGGCCGTAGAATGAAAGCAGAGGAAACCCAAACAATACGGGGAATCAATACAAACACCACGTACAGAGCAGAGCTGGGTATTCAAACCTGCAACCCTGGAGGCGCAAAGCAGCATGTCTACCCACTGAACCACTGCACCACTCACAGAATCACTGACATTTCACTGCATGCCAGTGTAGGTGGACCTGCGGATTCAGATGTAAGAAACACGCAGCACCAGCCTCCCCTGAACAGAGACAGACCTCCACGGGGTTGAAGCGGACGCAGCTGAAGCTGTCCACCCCCCAGGTGAAGGTGCGGATGGGGCTGCTCCTCTGCTCATCCCAGATGTCCACCTGCTGGCCGCAGGTAGCAAACATGCTCTCCTTCTGGTGGTGGTCGATGCCGGTTAACACCGTCTGAGGAACACAACACAAGCTACATTCACATTATAGTCCTCATGGTTCAATTCTGATCTGTTTGCCCAGATCGGGTCTGCCTATCTTGACTGTTCACATTTATAATTACTAATGACCTGTATCTAACAGTAATGTCAACACATCGCTCTTCCGAAATGGCCTGCATGTGTACGTTGATATGCTTTTGCACGAGTCTATGTACCACATTTGACAGTGACTCAAATCTGACTTGAAATGATCAAATTTCTGTGCACACACAGCCCTAAAAACATCAGATCCATGTTAAATTAAGTCACATCAGCCCGATGAGTGATACCATAAACCTGTGTGTCAAGTTTCTCCTGTATATTCTGCTTTTATTTTTGCAAATTTACTATATTAATTCATTTTGCAGACTCTTTCCCCATAAATCTTGGCTGTGCCTTACGAGATGCTGTAACAGCCTACCTTTCCCAGGATGGTGTTCAGAGGCTCCTCCACCTCTCCGTATCCGGGGGTGTCCATCTTCCACTGCTTGATGGTCCTGTCATCACCCACCTATAAACTGGCAATGTTAGGAACCACTCACGTGTGTGTAATACTACCGTGTCACCACTTGCTGCAGGTGGCCAGAAGGAGGCGCTCACCGTGAAAAAAGACGCCCCACAGAAGCGTGCGCACATCCCGCGCACGAAGCCCTCGTGCGCCTGCAGTGTTCGCACACACTTGCGTGTTGGCAGGTTCCACACTTTGACCTGTGGCACAGAGACCCCTCGTCAGGTGGAAGAGAAAAAAAAATACTGACCGTAACAGTTTACTGAAGAATGATCGAGGCTTTACGACAATCGAGGCTAAAATCATGCGCACTGTTATTAAACCTCGTCAGATACAGGCAAAAGAACAACTGTTTCTCTGGTGCAATGACATTCACCGTTTAAACCCTTAAGTGACACATCTTTTCAATACAATTCCCATCAAAATAATATTTACTGAAAAATACTGTAAAAAAAGGAAGAGCCTCCTGAAATGGAGCAGGCTGCATAGAGGCTCCTTTACTTCCTTCTCCTGGGTTGCCAGCTCTCACGCATTTGGCGTGACACTCACGCTTTCAGACTCTCATGTAAGAAATCTTACGGAAAATCTATATTACTCCATTATAGACCTAAAATTAGGTACATCAGAAGTGTTGGGGTAGTTTGCAAACCCTACAGACTATTTACAAGTTAATAAAACCCTTACATTCATGTAAATTGTCTCAAATTTAAAATCTCACTCGGCCAGCTGCCTGAGGTTGGCAACCCTGCTTTGTTGGTGTAAGGGGCCGGTGTTCTGTCATAAAATCCTACCTATCGAGCCTTCGATATGTTGCATGTGCGGTTCCACCGTTTTGGGATTAGGATTAGGTTTTAGAGGTTATGGTTAAAGTAAGGGTTCTTGGGGGGTTAGGGCTATCGATTAGCACTACGGTAGCATTTCTCGACAAGGCAGCATTAATCGATAGAACACCGGCTGCCTGATACCTCGCCATCGCAGGATCCAGAGAGCAACGTGGACAGGCTGCTGGGGTGCTTGGCCATGCAGTTGACCCCATCCCTGTGGCCATCCAGTGAGGCTACGAAGGGTTTGGCGAACACACGCTCCAGCTTGGTGGCGTTCAGAGCCCGTGTGTACTCCCTCGGCACCTCGAAAGGGTGCAGCGACGGGTCATAATTTCTGGGAACTAAAACGCAGCGTTGTTAGAAATCGTTTTGTTTACCGTTACCATAATCAATCACTTCAGACAAAGAAAGGTAGCTTTTTAACAGCACAAATAGGTAAATGTCTGATTCACTACAGATAAGACACGAGAATTAACATCTTAACAGGACACTCGTATTTTAAAGATTTTGAAATATACCTGTATGGTAAGGCTTGATGTATTCTTATTGTGTTAAGCAATAGTAGATAACATCTGATAAAAAAGCAGCTAAAGCCAACAAAAAGGAGAAACGGTAACGGTTTTAGCTGTCGGTATAAACCACGACCTACGAGGGTGTGTAAATGATTTAAGAAGAGCAGGAATTGCTCGGTAACCTGAGACCCACCACGCTGCACATCTTTCGTCGTTTCGCGGACATAATCATCCGGGTTTCGGCACAGGACCTTCACTTTCATCTTTTATCACGCGTGGTTATCCGGTTTTTTCGTATGGTACTACACCGATTCCAAATCCAATTATACAAAAAAATACAAAGTAAACATGTGTTCTGTTCAGGAATCCATCTTTAAAAGAGTCCCGGAACTCGGGTAATTTGTTGGCTATGCTGCCCCCTACCGCACTGGAGTACGACCTGTAGGACTTCATTTGCGCAGCAAACTACTTTCTAATTCTTAAATTTGTATTGCTTTATTTTTAATCGTGGAATTCAGTAATAAAAATAGATATTGTTAGTGTGTTCTGCTGTTTTCTCTTGAGATATGTTTGTTATATCAATGGGAAGTGGCAATATACCTAATAAATGTACCTATGTCCGGGATAACGTTTGCTGCATTTCGTCTGAGATACATACGCTGCTATGGTTATGTTTTCCTGACTTCTCATAAAATAATACAACGTGAGTACATGACCTATAATAAACGTGAAACTACGTGAAACAAGATTTACCGATTGCATAATCTACATACAATGTGCCCACACAAAAATATTGTTCTTTTAAATACTGAAGTTAATTAAATACCATTTTCCATACCGCAGCTTTACAAAATTTCTACCAACTGTTTACATTGGACTCCACCCATATCTATGGAGTTTACCTAGATTTAGTTTACCTTAAATTTAGATTTTTTTATGGTCAACTTTTGACCTGGGTGTCTTGGGTTTGCTGCCACCTTTTGTATCGGAGAATGCACTGCATACATTTAAAATTATGGCGTATATCTTAAAGAATTATGATTTCATGTTCCCAGAACTAAATCGTCGTTAATGTCTTAAAGTATGGGAAAAGTGCCAACGCCTCCCAGGCTCTTAAAATGACAGAGCGGGACTTCCGCTGTTCGCCCACGTGGTTTGTCTAGTTTTGGCGCGTTGCATTATGGGATATAGATGTCAGTCTTTTTGGAGCACTTTTATTGCGTCATAAACACGCAGCTTTGGAACGAGCGCCTGAAGAGGTGGAATGCTAGTGTGCAGCGGCAGCGTGGGTGCGTAGGGGACGTGTTCGTTGGACAAGGTGTCTAGTTCAGTTGTCAGTTAATCCTGCGCCTGTGTACTGACCTGCTGTGAGTGAACATGAGTCCCGTGGGATCCCCGACGCCGCTGTCGGTGTCACCGGAACGCGAAGGCACCCCGGTGTCGGTGACAGCTAGACTTCGGCGCTTCTTTTCTCATGTCAGATACGAAAATTTAGTGGCGGGTGTGACCGGAGGGGTCATCTCCACCATGGTGCTACATCCCCTCGATCTGGTCAAGATCCGGTTTGCAGGTGTGTATTATTCACGTTTTCGGTGATGACCAGAAGGAGATGCAGGAAGACGCTTAATTATTGTAATCATGGACCCAGTCTGAAATTGATAGTTTAAATATAAATCTGTCTTATGGAGGGCCCGATCGTTTTGTGACCAGAGTAACAATTTTAATTCCTGGCAGGACAGCTGAAGGGAGGTATTGAAATGTTTGACGTTTTCATTTATTTTAAAGAAAGTGTTAAGATCAGACATTATTTATGTGATTCAGTTATTTATTGCATATGGAAAATTCCACATTCATAAGAAAAAAGTTTTAAGATCTAAACCCAACTTTTTCCATTTTTTAAAATGAAATTAAGCAGTATGGCATAATTTTAGTTACACTGAAAAAAGAGAATTGTTGGACCAAAATTGTTTCAGTTGGTAACACACAAATGAATTAAGTTTTTTCAAATCATGTTAACAAGTTTAATGAACCCATTTGCTTTAAGTTAGGTGCACTGAATAATCTGATTACATTCAAATCAATAGTTTTTATTAATGCAACTGAAATTTTAGACAAGTCAACTTAAAGTTTGCAGTTTTTACAACACAGTTATTTGCTTTATAGAAAAGTAAAATACTGCACCATAACAACCTATAGTATGATTTCAAGGTCTTTTTTGTATACTTGCATTTACTACATTAAATATATTTAAAATACCAATGAAATGCATTTACTAAAAATATTTAATACAATCTTTTGTTTTCAGATTTTATTATGCACAACCATGTAAATGACTTCTTTGTTCATTTCTCTAAACGAAACATGCACTAAATGCATATGTAGAATAGATATGACAAGAAATGTTCATAACTATGTTGATTTAACAAGTTTGTCAAAATTCCACTGAGCAACAGGTAGCACATTTTAAAAAGTGCATAACAGTTGGGCTATAAACAAAATTCTTTCAAAACTCCTTTCAAACAAAAATTCCAGTTTTTACAGCAGGTGAATATTGTACAACTAAAAAGAATAACTGAATATTGGATGGAATTTTTCTTTCCCATCATTACAATTTAGAGCAGCAACACAACTCTCCCATTTTCCTGGCAGCCAATGGTTTCAGTTCCAGACAACAGTTGATTTATTTTCAATTTCTAAACCCGAATGAATACAAAATGATCAATGAAGAAAATAACTGACAAAATCCAAGTTACGTTTTTTCTGCAAAATATTTTCATTCATTATGCATTATTATTGTAATTCACATGTGTTCACAACATTTTGATATTTTATGTACACAGCAACTGTGCCAGTGTTCAATTAACACTGCATGGTGTCTATATGGGTCCACATCATTCAGTGTTACCTTTAACACTTTACAGTGTGCAGTGAGTGTTGTTTTTACAGTATTGATCTTTATTAACTCTAATAGTGTTCAATTTACACCATAGGTATAAGTGTAAAAACAAGAAAGCTGTCAAACTTCGATTTGTCAAGCTTTTCGCTCCTCATCCCTGGCTTTGTTACTGTTTTATGTATTGAATGACAGTTCCTTTGTTAATATGTTGTAATATTGTTCATTATTAATAAAAAAAAAAAAAGAAAGAAAAAGGAAAAAAAAAATTCTCTCCGAGTCAGAACTCGGATGAAAACGTGACGAAAAACGTCACATTTATGACATTGATAGAATACTAACCCCCCCCCCCCCCATACAGTGAGCGATGGACTGGAGCTGAGGCCAAAGTACAATGGAATGCTGCACTGCATTCGGAGCATCTGGCAGACGGAGGGACTTAGGGGACTCTACCAAGGAGTAACTCCCAACGTCTGGGGCGCCGGAGCGTCCTGGGGACTGTACTTCTTCTTGTGCGTATCTTGACACGTGCGACTCAGATTTTTACCAATTAACGACGAAGAGTCATTACCAGCAACAGAAACACCAACCAAGGAAATGCTAGTGCTTTCATTGTAAAAACATTAATTAATCTTACAAAAACTACAAAAGCGTAAAGATTCAAGATATTTATTTGTCACATACAGTACAACATGCAGTGAAATGTATCTGTGTCAGAGTGAATGTATAAATAAAACACATCTTTGCTATTGGGCTGGCTAAGTGTTACATCACCCCCTGCAGCTATAATGCGATCAAGGCCTACGCTCGAGAAGACCGCCGCTCTGAACTCAGCGCTTCGGAGCACTTGATAGCAGCCGCTCAGGCAGGTGGGTGCTGTATGGACGTGTCCCACTCTTCTGTCTTCCCAGGGGGTTCTGATCCACATTGTGCGCCATGGTACATCTGCAGTTTCCATGCAGCCTTTCTGGTCATACAGGGTCAGTGTACCGATGCTTATATTCTGCCACTTTGTCAGGGACTGAGACAAATGGGGACATCGTCAAAATACCCATTTCTCTGGCACCCGAAGACACCCAAAATTAAAATGTTACCAAAAATGGACACTGGACACAGTTTATACATCTATACTTTCTCAGACTGTCACTGGTCTTTCAAGTACCAGAATTAAGGTTGGGTTGCTGGGCCATCCAAGTCAGAAGCATGAGCTCATCAGAAGGGGGGAAAAAATGAATGAACTGGAACCTTTCATCATAACGTCTATGTTCCCAAAATGAGCTGCTCCAATTGGTGGTGGGATATACCACTGGCAGCCTTTAATTTGGGGTGTGCTTTTCACTCATGGGAGTTGTATTACACAAAAATATTCTGAGGGCAGAATGAAAATTTTTTGGTTCAGAGAAATAACCAATCAGATTGTACAGGAGGTGGGTCAAGTGGCTCAAGGAGGTAGGGCCAACCAATCAGATTTCTTTGTCCCCCTCTAGTTGCCTGGACCCACCTCCTCTACAATTCTTGAATAACATGTTTTTGAAATGGTGACTGAGGATGGGGGTTTGTCACCATCTGAGTCTGTGCTGTTCCACTTCTAACCAGCCCAAACTGTCCTTCCAGGTGGAATGACGCTCTGCCTGACCAACCCGATCTGGGTAACCAAAACCCGCCTGGTCCTGCAGTACAACACCGACCACTCTGGGAGGCAGTACAGAGGCATGCTGGACGCCTTGGTGAAAATATACCAGCAGGAGGGTGTAGCAGGACTATACAGGGTAAAGCTTGCTCTGCCTCCCTGGGAAATCCCTACTCTTTAGAGCAGTGGTTCCGTTTTCCTTGGTCATTAAGCCACAACCCAAACACATTAAGAACAGTGCTTTAGAGCCCATGGCATGAGTCAGTCAGTCTTTATGAGTCTTTAGTGTTGCATTTTTAGAAGTTCACCACTAGGGGGCGCTTTAAAACCAAATAAGTGAGCTTCCTGAAGACATAAGGTGTCTTGAGCTTAAAGAGTGTTAAACCAGATTTACCAGCAACAGAAGTACTTTTAATAAATGGTAAGTTATGCGTTTTCAAAGCTGATCAACGATAATGTGCCATTCTGTGTGATTCCAGGGTTTTGTGCCCGGATTGTTCGGCACGTCCCATGGTGCACTGCAGTTCATGGCATACGAGGAGCTGAAGAGGGATTACAATAAGTACAGGAGCAGAGCTTCGGAAGCGAAACTGGTGAGACCGAATGTGGTGAATGTGTTTTGTGTGTGGGTGTGTGTGTGCAATTATTGCATTGCGAGGACCAAATTCCCCACAATGTGATGAAAACCTGTTATCTTTCTCTGATGGGGATATTTTTTAAGTCTCCATATTTGGTAACGCGGTTTAATAAAAAACCTGTGACTGTAATCAGAAAACTTGGTGGTGACTTATAGTTAGGACTGAGTAGGGGGTAAGGTTGTCATTGTTGGGATTAGGGTTTTACCCATAGAAATGAATGGACGTTCCCCACAAAGACATAAATAGAACCCTGTGTGTGTGCATCCTTTGAAACCTAACAAAGTGTTTATGCTTGATGCAATGGAAATGTGACCTGTGCATAAACAAAACTACTGGTCACAACTGGACTCCAACAGAATTCTCACAAGAACAGAATAGAGCAGAAAGAACCTTGTGAATCCAATTACTTTGCTTCCCAGAGAATGACAGCACAGCAATTACTTTCTCCGCAGAATCCATTAGAATATCTTTCCATGGCCGCCCTGTCCAAAGTCTTTGCCGTCGCCACTACATACCCGTACCAGGTGGTCCGGGCCCGGTTACAGGATCAGCACACCACGTACAGCGGAGCGCTGGACGTCATTCGAAGGACATGGAGGTGACGACTGCTCTCCTGCAGATCCACTTGTTCACTTTCACATGGTCACATGGTCGAGCTGAAGTGTCACATGACGCGTGTCTCCTTCCCTACCAGAAATGAGGGCCTGAGAGGCTTCTACAAAGGCATGTTGGCCAACCTGGTCAGGGTGACCCCCGCATGCTGCATCACTTTCGTCGTGTACGAGAACATGTCCCACCTCCTGCTGGGCCAGCAGGCGTGAGCAGAAGAAACGAACCCGGGGGAGGATCTCCGCCATGCCCTAGACTCTTGAGGGAAAACCTGAGCGTGCGGTTGGTCATTCACTCCCACAACACAGCACCCAGACGGCCTCGGATTGGACAAGGAAGAGCCCTGAATGACCTCCGTCTGAAAGCATGTTATAGTCTGGTTATAACAGACAATGAATAAAAATGTGAAAGCAAGCTCAGCTATCTTAGGATTCCATCCCTCAGCCCATCCTCCCGAGTTTTAATGAGTAATGAAATCAAATTTATTTTTAGTTTGTTGTCAGGAAACGTAAAAACTTTTATGTACGTGATGTGGTTTTCCCTAAACGAAGTGCCGCTCCCTGGATCAGACGACGACATCAGAATCTCTGAACATCCCGACAGCCCACAACCGAAGGCAGATCTGACTCACTGGGGTACCCCACCCCCCCAACTCCCCTCAGGCCAGTTGTGTGAAACTTGTGAATGTGTAAGTCTCTTTGGTATGTTTTTATTTACTAAATTTTGATGGGATGGTGTTGTCTTGAGTCTTATTTTTGTGCATACAAATTTGGAAACAGATTCAACTTCTCTTCAGCCTGCTTCTGCCCTCTTCATCCTGTGTAGCTTCAGCAGGCCACAAAGATATACCACCGTTTAATTAAACGGTAATTAAATGGCCCTCGACCGTGAGAGTGTTCGGGAATTAAATTCAATTTTTCCTGTTCCCAGTTGAATAAATGCTGCAAAAATAATGTCCAGAACAAAGTTTCTTTACATGTAAAAGTTTGCGATTATTTCACTTTTCAATATTTATGAAATACTGTGATTTGTTTCTGCAGTTGTACATAAAAGTGTGTTTTTATACGTGTAATCTGAGAAAATTATATTCTCATTCTCCTGTGCCAAGATGAAATTTAACGATCCTTTACATGATGAATGATATTCAGTAACGTTTTTGGTGATACGGTGATTTAACATGAGTTTAGCTGTTTGTATCATGTATTACAAAAATGAACTGATTTGACAAGAACTGATATGACTAGGTAAAATATATTTCTTAAAAAAAGGTAATTTTTTATTTGCATGTTTTGATATATAAAAAGTGATATTGGCATCTGATGTTCCAGGACATAAAGTAGCTCAGGCTAAAATTTGCAAATTCAAAACTACGTTTTTTTTCCTACAACATTTGAGCTTTACAAAAAACGCCTAATTTCCCACCAGTGACAGGTTTACTCCACCATTCCTGAACCAATGCTAGCACACAGACTGGCAGGGGCGTGGGGCTGGTTGCCGATCATCTCCCTCCAGGGGATCTCTCATGGGGGGCCGCCCCTCATTTGGGCAGCTCCTCGATGATGATACGGGACACGGAGTTCCAGCCAGTGGAGGCATCGCCGCGTGGGTAGTCAGCACAGGTGCCGACCCAAATGGCCACATCCACCAGGCCAGCTTGGATCCCATCGCAAAGGCCCTCCACTGGACACAGAACAGCGAATGTGACATCAGCACTGTGTGTCATGAGTTCTGATTGGACCGGTGTGTCACATGATGCTTGGCTTATAAACACGACAAATCTCGGTGGTTACACCTGTTAGGCTTATCCAGGCTCAACTGCAGGATGTGCATCGCACTACAAAATCATTTCAAAGCATATTAGACATTAATGACCCACAAAAAGCAAAGCACAAACCACACAGAAGCATCAGGTAAGCTAAACAATTAAATGCAAGTACAACTTAAATATTTACACAATCACTGTTCTTAAGTTCTTCAAGTTTGGGGAATGTGCTGTGGCACTCAGGGGAGAGAGGGGGCGGAGTTTGGGGAATGTGCTCAGGGGAAAGGGGGGCGGAGTTTGGGGAATGT
>JAODJU010000138.1:11130068-11151163 GCA_026776725.1 Gnathonemus echidnorhynchus | reverse complement strand
GGGGGGCGGAGTTTGGGGAATGTGCTCTGATGCTCTGGGGAAAGGGGGGCGGAGTTTGGGGAATGTGCTCTGATGCTCAGGGGAAAGGGGGGGGGAGTTTGGGGAATGTGCTCTGGCACTCAGGGGAAAGGGGGGCGGAGTTTGGGGAATGTGCTCTGATGCTCAGGGGAAAGGGGGGCGGAGTTTGCTCCCACCTGCAGAGGTGCGGTGAATGTTGATGGTGGAGTTGAGTTCAGGGCTCCCCTGGTCCAGGTAGATGATGGACTCTATGGGTAGCGGCGCTGAGCACTCAGCCCCATTAAACGTGAAGTACCAGCGTTGGCAGCAAGCCGTCTTGCACTTGAGCCGCAGGGAACCGCTGAAGAGGACCCTCAGCGAGCTGTCCGAGCGCATCTTGGTGAACGTGCATTCCTGCGGGTGGAGATAAAGGAAGAGGGGTGTGGCTAAGGAGACAGTCACATGACCCAAAGCCTGCACATCATCAGGCTACTAGCCAAATGTGCCACATTACATCTGGGTTCAGAGGTAATTCTGTTTATTAAACAAAATAGCATATTTCTAATAGCTACATTTCTTCATTTAGCAGATGCTTTTATCCAAAGCGACATACAAGTGAGGATCAGAGAGCAGGGTCAGCCAGTGTCACTGCAGCAGTGGGGATTAATTAAGGGCCTTGCTCAACAACCTAATGGTGAAATCAAGCTACCAGCTGTGGGATTTGAACTGGTGACCTTCCAGTCCGAACCCAAAGAAACATACACTATAAACCATAAGTTTATTACATGTGGTGTATATATGTATAGTGTGTATATATATATGCATACACTGTATATATGAACTTAAGCATCACTTAGAGTTGTAGTGTTTAACGCCCACCAAGCTCTCCTCCGAGCCCCACCGTGATTTTGCCCAGGTCGATCCCATAGTTGAGGGAGTTCCAGGCGCACTGCTTGTAGTTGGGCTTCCAGGGCTCCTCGAAGATCTCCCTCTCGCACTCGCCCTTCGCACCCTTCAGGCCATCGCGGCCCGGGATGCCGGGCGTGCCGGGGATGCCGTTGACGCCGGGGTTCCCCTCACGGCCCGGGAACCCCGGAGGCCCCTGCAGGCAGCTGGTGTACTGTAGGAGCAGGGAGAGGAGGCAGGGGATTGGGGGATTTCCCACACGAGGCCTCTAACTTCACCCAGCTGTGACTCAACAGTGACATCAGCGGTCAAATTCTTCTCCTGGTCATGGAACCATCTGGGTTTGTTAATGGTGCAAATCAATACCACCTCTACCAGTGCTGGAAAATCCATTGGTTTTACCCAGTATAGGTTCAAAAAGCTATACGGTCCCATTATTGCGAAACCGTCGCTGCCGTGGAACACCAAGACTAGCTTAAACAAAAAATATGTGCAAAATTTACTGCAATGACACACGGTCCTTGTTCACACAGAGAATCACACAACCTGTGTCAGCGACACAGCTAGAACTAATTTTGGGAATCGAAAGAACAAGCTAATGTTGAAAAAAATATAATTTGGTGCATTGTGGGTGTTGAACTGTCGCTGCAGATCAGGCCACTAGATGAACTATCCACAGTAACTCCAGTATGAAGGGTGACATTGGACCATAGCGTTTGAAAAAGGGCACGACCACTTTTCCTGTCCGGATTGAAAATCCCTCGCCGAGATTTACGCTGAGTCACCCCACGCCCATGGCCACTGCCAGATGACTCTGCAGAGTGATTCACTTCCACTTTGTCACTGTTTACACAGATGCTGGAATAAAAGAGAAGCAGTTCTGCCTTCCTCAGCGAAACATCACATCGGTTGTTCCATGGTGATAACACCAACAGGATTAGTCTGGTTCAAAAACCTGACCTTTCGTTTCAAATTTCCCACTACAGATTCCATTATCAACATTCAAACTTGTTTAGATTCATGAAAAGGCAATTTAAAAACCCCATTCTAAAGTCTGCAGCTGGGCTGCATGATGACTGTGAAATTGGACTGAACAACAAAACAACGCCACTCAAATCCCCGAAGAGGAACGTATCCTGTACCCTTTAGAAAGACAATGAACGGCTCCAGCAGAATACAAAGCCCCCTTCTCTGTGTTGTGCTGTAGGTGCCACAGACACAAGGACCCGCTTGTCTAGGAGGTTCTGTGGCGGCAGACGGTAGAGCTCGTTTGTCTGCTCGGACGAAACGGGAAAAGCCAGCGGCGCTAGGATCGCTGCCGGAGACTTTCAAAGGCACACAGCGATTTAGTAATTCCAAGGCTATTTTTAGATGCCATCGTTTTCATATAAGAGGGAACCAGTACCAGGCCACGTTATATTAACAGTGGGCCTGAGTTAAAAATTACAAGATTATTGCGTCTGGGTTACTGCTGTCTAGACGACGACTTGGTTTCGGCCAAAAAGCCTGGTCTGTTATTGCTATACAGAATACCATGACTGTTAGGAGTTAGGGTGTGAGTTTAGTTGGTTCTTTGTCACATATCCAAACATGGGCCGTTGCAAAAGTTTTGGGTTCTGCATCACACTTAGCGCGTCATATTGTTTTACTGTTTTTTTAAAAAATAGTTAAAGCTACAAGCCAGACTCACTACGTTTAATTCGTCAATATTACAATGACGATACATGAAACACCCGAGAAGCCTTTGGAAATGGTGCCCAGAAGAGCAATTCAAAAAGCAGATTGGCGTACAATTCAAAGGGAACTGCAACAGTGGTCAGCGGGAATATAGATTATAGATTAGACTTTGTAGACGCCGCTGGAACTTCCTGGCTTTCCCATACAGTCTAATTGTATTATGGTTTCATTCGGTTTACGTTCCAGCAAAATCAGATCGCATCGATCTCAGACTGAAATGACGTCCACCTCCATGGCCGCGTACCGTAGACAAGCGTGGAGGTCCGGCGCCCTGACGGCTCTCAAGGAAATGGGCTGGCCGCTGTGCGAGCCGGAGGGGGTTTTTCCTGGCGCCGCACCGAAGTCCAGCAAGCGATGGAGCCGGTGGGAACACGCGTAATGGTGGAGAAACAGAGGGCTTTTCTTCTAGACTCAGGTATATTACAGGAAGGAGAAAAAACTAAAAGTAAACTCTCAGCTGTCTGATCGGACCACATTATTCTTAAATCGCGCTTCGTTTTCCAAACTCTCCAAGTTTTGTCTGGCTTCACCACTTTCTCTGGAAGCGGAACATATTTGAAGACAACATGCATATAATTTGGTCTCTCTATTGTGTGCGGTTTCCACATGTTGTCAAAGTGCCACCTGTACGTAAAGACAGATTTAGCTCCTGTGTTGCAAGGGTAACATTTTATGCAAACTTTGGTTTAAAGGATTACTAACGTATTCTTTTGGGTTACACTAAATTTGAAGTAACATCCAGAATGTTCCTTTATAGACTTTTACCCACAGACACTCAGGTTTGTAATTATATCTGTAGAGACTTTCCATTCATTTCCTTGGGGAAAACTCTAATCCCACCATGACGACCATAACCCCTACCCAGCCCTAACCTTAACCATAAGTAACCAAACTAAATACGAGACTTTGGACATTTTTACTTTTTTGATTGTATTCAGAGATCTTTGTGGGGACCTGAAAAATGGAATTTGGTTGAAATGGGGTTTAAAAACACAGCTCCTCCAGCTTCTGAAGAGATCGCAGAGACCATTGAAAATCTGATTTTGTTTCTCATGGATGCCGTTCTTGGGGGGTCCTGCTCTTTGAAGTACATTTCATTTTCATTCATCAGTTTTCTGTTACCATTTGTTCTATATTCGAGGTCGCAGGGGGACCAGAACCTATCCGAGAGGCCGGGAACAGCCCGAGGCGCCAATCCATCGCAGGGCAGCCTGTGAATTCAAAAATTAAGTGGAAAATTAAAAAAACTAAATGGAAATTACACCTGGCAAAACACCAGAAAGCAGCTTGAGGCGGAGTCGCGCACACAGCGCCCCCAGTCTCAGTGCACCTACAGGGACAGGGACCTGGTAAACTACAGGCTGTCTGTATCGCTCCCAGTGCACTACGGCGTGACTTAAGTAGGGGTTTGCAGAACCGCGTATCACTTCGGGTGGTGCTGAGATTTTGGGCCCCGTGAAAGCATATCATATTGGCCCCCCAACCCAGACCAATCCAATTTTTTTTTTCAATTTTGTAAGCCCCCCCAATCCCCCCTCATCCTATCTTTCTCCCCTTTGCGGTGATCCGGATGACTTCTTTAAACGCATACACGTGAAATTACTAACTTTAAATAATTTCGAGCATTTACTTTCAACTCCAAATTCCCTTTTGTGGCAATGTCAAATAAAAAAGTCCAAATTAAAACAAGTTTTTGATGTGCCACGACATTTCCCTTCTCTTTAGTTCCACACCGGAGCGCCTCGCGTGCTGCAAAGGTATATTTACGGATTACCGTTTTTTTCCTGTTAATTCTTGGTCTTTGGAGCATCCAGACTGGACTTTGTATGGCAAACAGGGAGACACTACCTCTAACAGGGACTTCGGCAATGTTTAAAGAAATCTTAAAACATCTTCGTATTGTTATTTAAAGAATAATACGAATCTATATTAAACGCTCAATATCATAAATTGCAAAAACGCAAAATGACTAAGTCACAACCGGTACATTCGACAACATCCATATAGTTATAATCGTTTAGTTGATTGTCCCTCGGTATATGTTCGTAATGCATCATTGTAATACAGAAGCAGCAGAAAACTATGTTTCTGTAATTGAAACGAGTGATCAAGTACTCGAATTAAATTAAATCTTACTCTGTCCCCGATCTCAGCATCCCTCTGGCGGAGCCCCCGCTGTCGAGCCTTCTCCGTCCCGCAGAGAGGCAGGATCAACCCGCTGAGAAGCAACAGTCGAGCCGGCAAGGAAACCATATTTATGCAGCAGCCACTGCAGTTTCACGGTGCTACTTCTCAGACGTATTTAGTGCCCGGGGCAGAACCTTGGCAGCGTGAAATGCGTTCGGTCTGCTGCGCAAACGTGCGTTTCTGAGAGACCGGCCGCCCCCTCCTCACCACAACCCCCAGCACCAAAGAAGCCCTTGGGAATTTAGGAATCTGCTCCAAAAGACCTCTAAAAGTTACCCACTCCAAAGTCCACCCTGTCTGATTGAGGCAAAGGTGTCCTTTAGCAATAGACCGATAGGCCTATTTTTAATGCCGAATAAGTAACACAAATGAAATTCAATATAATACAGATTCTAGTTTGTCCCAGAGATTAAAGTCGAACTGTACCGGCAATGTAATATAAGAGTGAAATCGCTGCCGGTGAGTCTCATAATGAACGCCGGCATCTCCCAGGTCTGGAAGTATGTAATCAAGTATGAGTCACACAATATATCATTTTACAGCATCGTCATGGCAGCCGACTCCAGCTGTCTCACAGCGTCATTGACTTAAAGCCTTTCAAAATTGAGAGAAGCAGAAGGCGACGACCACCCGTATATTGCGCTCCTATTGAAAGCGACTTAACACAGTTGTACACGTATATAATCTGTACCTCCCTTCCTACTATCGCCTACTATCAAACACGATTTGATTAGGGGGGCGCGAAAGATCGCGTTAAAGAAAATCAGAATACCTCTGTGGCCTGTACTTATACGAAGCGGGGTTACTGGTTTAAGTCCGACAAGTTACCCCGATAAGCCAGTAACCCCGCTTCGTAGTACAGGCCACAGGTTGCGTACAGTGACATTAGTTACTTGCACTAGTTCTAATATTTCACTACTTTATATAACGTAGATGCCCCGTATACTGAAATGTTTGTAAGTATAAATGAAGTGACCAGATTTTTTTCTGTTGCTCCTGGCAGGACGCTCAACAAAATCTTGCCTATAGGGCTCCAGAACAGTCAGGGCCAGTCTCGATCTGAAGAGAACCTATGGAGAGCAAATGTAGCTCAAAGCAATTTTTTATTGAATCATATCCTACATCCTACACAATTTTAATATACATACATGCCAATTAACCCATCAGCAATGCATGTGGGGTTGGTTTCTCCGATAGGAACTGTACACACATGATTATAAAGAAGTCCTCTCTTCAAACTTCTACCTGGCTGGGTCCTCACGCATAACAGGATCAAAAGGAATCTGTGTCAGTTCTGTGCTTTTAAATGATTCCGTCTACACTGTTCATATCAATCACTGTCTAAGGGGCGCTGAGCAGAAAGCTTTTGCGTCTCGGGTGTTCATACAACCAAAACAATGAAAGTCATAAAAAAAAAATACCGATCAGTTGAAATCTCAGGTCTGTCTTATATTGGCCAAATGCACATAATTTTCCGTAGAGTTCAGCTTTTTCACAGAAGCGGTACAGATCAAGGGCTCAGAAGGTCATCAATTCAAGTCAGAGAGGCATTTTGCTGCTCAGGATACTTAATGATAAGTGCTCCAATAGCATGTTCAGCTGCATAAACAGGTAATTCAAGTCTCTTAAGACAAAAACGAAGCGGCACGTAAGGTAATGTTAAAGCAGAGGTATTGAAAAACATGCTTCAATGATTTCAGACTAGTGACATCAATAAGCAACGTACTGGAAACAAAGGTTAATTTCAAAGATGTTTATTCGAGGTACAGGCTATTATTCAAATAAGTAACAGTTGAAATGCTGATAAAAAACAATACATGAGAAGTACTTAAGGACTTATTCAAAATTCAGAATTAAAAGTAATAGAGAGTTTTAAAGGGCAATTTCCGTTTGCACGTTTTTTTGAATTACCATTAAAACCAAGAGAGGCCCAAGATCAGCCCAAAGATACACAAGCACGCATTAAGGGGAAATATCATCCCCACAACAGCCAAAGAAAGTGGCAGGTTAAGACAGCGTCATCAGTAATAAGCCCTTGATTAATCGCAAGGCAACATTCCCTCCAAATGGAAACATTGCCAACCATCTCTGATCAATCATTCCCTCCATCAGCCTTCTGTGAGCACCACACAGGAACAGGTGAAGGTGCAGGAAATCACTAGGATGCATTTATCTGCAGACAACATGTGGGTTTTGAAAACACCCATCAGCATCCATTAATTCACAGACTGTCAGGAACAAAAATTGCTTAAAATTCTATAAAAGTGACTTTTTTGGTGCTTTCTGTTTACTCGAGAAACCAACACAATCAATTTGTCGTCAGAAAATAAAAGCTACACGCCAAGCCTATTTTTTCTTTGTATATGTTCTGCTGTGGCATGCATTCTATAGATACAGATCTAGAAACCCTACAGCTTTCATTAAAATTCTCCATCAGCTGTGATTTTAATTCCCTTTTGGATAAAATGGCACATTCTCCAGCTTATTTTTCCATAGAGTCCCCACCTGCCCTGACAAAGAAGCATTTCATAGCAAAACATCTCAAGTGAAAAGTCAAAAACATAAATGCAAATCACAAAAAAAAGTTTACCACAGGAAAACACTAGATAAAAAAAAAACCTTTGTTGTAGAATACTACTCTGTATGAACGTTCAACAACAAATATACCATCAAATGTAAATCAGTTGAAATCAGAAACACCTCTGATTGCCCCAAAGCACGTTCCAGATACCTCACACCCATTTATGCTCTGGTAATTACATTTTAATCACGGCTTCCTTTTAGATATGATGATAATCTTTCTTCTGCCTTAATGCAGCTTAATGCCACAATGGTGGACCTAGACATACAGGTAGGGGAATATCAACAAGTATTTGTGGCCATAAAGAGGAGGCGTAATTAAACACAAAGGATTTTTAAAAGTAGGAGATAAGACCGCATTTCTCAAGGCATAATGGATACCATGTTAGCCACCAGCAGAAGTGCTTCAGAATTCTGGAACCGTTAATCATTTTTTAGGTTTTTTCCATTATGCATCTGGAACGTCAAATAGGGGTCAAAATTTTAAAGTGTTACTATAAAAACACAGGATTGTGTTGTGGTGTGGAGAAAATTAAATATACATTAATATTGATGTAAAATTTTGTTTCTTGGGTGTCCTTATACATACTAAGTATGATTTAAAATGAAAATTGCGCAAAGACACTGATGTTACACTTAAATATAATATCATACACAATAATACTGAAGACAACTACACATATGTCTGGATAAAATATAACCACAGGTACATACTGTAATGTACATATATACCAGCAAAGTATAATATCCAAAGACTTGGAGAAAAGCCATGGAAAACATTCAGCATGCAAACCATACAAAGAGATATGGCCTTGTTTGGAATATTCTGAATAAGCCTAACAAATGCTATGTAAAGTAAAATAATGTCTATTTGGTTTCCGACATGACACAGGGGGGCATATTGTTTCCCATGAATCTGACGTTACAAAGTAGTGTGAAACCATTGTGCTTTTTACCCATCTACACTCACATCCCACCAAAACAGTGTACAGACTAGATTCCAGTGTTGCCACATCATCCAAATATCACTCCAGTGGTTTTTAAAATCAATTCTTAATTCATTCCTAAGTATCCCTCATGATACTAGTTTACCATCGCAGATATGCTACAGATCTCCTTAAAACCACATGAATGATACTTCAGCTTTACAACGACCACATGCGGCAGTGAAGAACTACTGCCAGTGACCTATGACTCAGACAGGCTCACAAGGCAGTCTCCTTTCCGAGGTCTGGTTGCCAAGTCCCTTTTCAGCTAGGATGAGTGCCCCCTTCTGGCTAAGTGAGGGCATTGCAGACAGCTCCAGCCTCAGGAGTTGGAGCAGCTGTTGTCTCTCTCGTTGGTTTCCTTAGATTCCAGGCGGGCCAGAACTGGGGCGGAGCCTTTCAAGCTGCCATGGTGGGTGGGGTTGAGGAGGTGGCCGCTGGTCAGCTGCTTACTGTCAGTCACGTCACATGACGTTGTCCTCAAAGAGCAAGAGACACGATCTTTACAAATCTAACCTCCTGATGGAGATCCATCTTATTCAGACTCATAACTACCTGAATGAACAGGATAGTCTGTCTTGGTTTGGTACTTAAGTCCCTTAACCCCTGTACATGCATCAGCAAGACAATGATGGAGTTACCTTCCATCTGGGACCCTCTGGAAACTTTCAGAGTGGCTGCTGACCTTCCCGGAGCTCCCGCCTTTGCTGTGCCTTTCCACCCCAGCCAACTCTTTCCCCTCTGACTTGGGCCCTCGACTCGCGGCTCTAGACTCCACCAGCTCCACAGGAGGGGTCTCGGAGGTGCCCAGGACCTCCCCGGAGGTGGAGGCTCGGCCCGGGCCGTCCGCCAAGGCGGTGGCCGCTCCCGTGCTGGTGCCCATGGACTTGGAGATGACCTTAAGCTTGTGGGAGCTGTGCTTGTACTGCTTCTTCTTGTGCTGGACCCGGCTGTTGTGCTTCAGGAAGAACTCGCAGGATTCCTGCAGAACCCTGCGACTCTCGCTGATGGGACTGAGGTTCAGGGCAGGGGGGAGGGAGGGAGAGAGAGAGGAAAAAAAAAATGTTGCAACGCTTCCAAATATAATCTAAGTTTAGCCATAAATATAACAGACAGCCTCACTAAATTGAAGCCTTCTTCTGCTCAACATATTATAAGAGAATTTAATCATCTGCTATCTTCCATAAAAGACACAGAAGACCTGCCTGCTCCCACAAAGACGGTAAAGTATGTGGGGCGCAGTGCTGCTCGGTGTGGAGCTCACTGCGAGGAGCTCACTGCGCAGTGAAACACAAACACGAGGTCACCCCGAAGGCACCGCACTCACTCCTTCTTGCGAGTCCTGTTGAAGAAGAAAGCCCATTCGGAGCATGTCTTCTTGCTGCCGACCCAAAACACAGTCGATATTCCAACCACCAGCGTCATCAGGTACTTGATTAGGAACAGGGACAGGTTTGGCCGATCCAGTTCCTTCTTCTGAAGGGAAAAGAAGATGTTAATAAAGCTATTTGGACTATGCATAAACTCCACGCGGAAGCTTGGAAGCCAGGCTGCACTGGTATGAAAAATTCACTCTACGACAACCACGGTGCCCAATCACAATTTTCCATACATCACGGTTTAACCCCCCAAGCCTCACAACCATCCCTAATACGCAATTAATAAAAATTTCATATGTGTTTATGTCATTTATTAACATTAATATTTAATTCTTATTAACTTGTTTAGTTGCATGAAATACATCTTGTGCATGTTCATAGTAGAAGATGACATCACCACGTGCCAATGACACGGCTTGTGTGACTGTCAGCCTGTGCATTTATTTAGCAGGTAACCAGCCTGCAGACTCGCGTTTTGCTTTGTGGCGTCATGTGACGGACGGCGTTTCCTCAGATGCTGCGTGAGGTTTGATGCGTTGCCTGTTTTGCCAAAGCTATAATGCTTCACCACATGCCCTACGAATTGGCAAGTCCCTGTGAAAATTACAGCACACCGTCTCAGTTTTAGGAATTAAATCTGAATTAATGTGAATTGGGAACATTAAATGTAACGGATATTAACGTGTTGTGACATCACTTAAACCGTGACATAGTTACACTATTAGAGCTGTTCTATTTCATATTTTTTTAATCACAGTATCATACCAGTGAACCCCTACTTGGAAGATCAAGGTCCTTCAAGATGTATACAGGAACTAAGATGGAATAATCACAATTAGGCCACCTTGGTAAGATGAGCCTTACCTTGTAGGAGCAAGGGATGCTGTACTCCTGGCAGCGGTCATTGATCCAGGTGTTCTCCCACGTCCCACGGTGGGCTTGCTCATAGACATAACACCCCAGCAGGACAACCAGCGGCAACAGGTACAGGCCGCTGAACACGCCGATGCGGATCATGAACTTCTTCAGCTTTCCCTGGTTGCGCTCGTCGTGCTGGATGACTTGCCGCACGTTGTTGAGAGAGACGATGCCAGCCAGGAGGAAAGACAGGCCCACGGCCACGCCCACGCAGAGCGGAGCCAGAACGAAGTAACGCAGGGCGTGCAGGTCGTAGAGGCCCACGAAGCACACGCCGCTGATGCCGTCGCCCTCCACCTTGTTCAGCGCCAACAGCATGACGGTCAGCGCCCCAGGCACCCCCCAGGCCGTCGAGTGGAACCACACGGCCTTCTTCTCGATAGCCTCACAGCTCCACTTGGGCCCCGCCGCCAAGAACCAGGTGATCGTGAGGATGACCCACCAGATGGTGCCGGCGGTGGAGAAGAAGTAGAGCAGCATGAAGAGCAACGTGCAGCCCTTGCTCTGTGAGCCGAGCACCACGGTCTCCACGCTGCCGGGAATGGTTGCCCGATTGCAGGCCATGTTGTTGCCCAGCAGAAAGCCGACGAAGTATATGAGCGACACGAAACTATAACAGACGGCGTAGAATATGATGGGCCGCTCCGGGTAGCGGAAGCGCTTGACATCTATGAGGAATGTGAGGAAGGTGAAGAGCGTGGCGCATAGACAGACGACGGACAACACGCCAATGAAGTTCTTGGCGAATTCGACCTCGTTCGGCTTGAGGTACATGTTGGCGCAAGGGGGGGCACAGTCCTTTGCACCAAGGAAGGAGGAGCCCAGTCCCGGCAGAGTCTTGAGGGGCAATGGGCACCAGAAGCCCAGATCCCTTCTCACTGATGCAGAGGTCTTTGGTGTGGTTGCATGCTTTGCAGGGGGAGTGCCTGAATCATCAGAAGTACTGCACTCATCTAGCCTGCAGAATACAACGATTCCAACAAATTAATTCTGGCATTCTGCACAACAAACATGGCCAACCAGCAAGAGTGTTCATTTGTGAGAAGTGATATCTCCAGGATGCCCAAGCACACACTGGCATGGAGGTACGAGACCCCGCCCACAGGTTATGGCCACGCCTACCTGTCACACTGTAGTTCTGGGGGCCAGGCGAGGCCGAACATGGCCATGTCCTTGTGGCAGTCGGCGTGCACTGTCTTACAAAGCGCACGGCAGGGCGCCATCACTTTGTTGGGCTCAATGCAGGCCGGAAGAAAGGCCTGACAGAGGAAGTTGTGCACGTCCGGGGAGCACTGGAGGTTAACCAGGGGCATGAATGGCTACAAAACAGGGAGAAAAAGTCGCAGCAAATTTAATCTGTTTGCTGAGACTCGTGCTGTCAAAGAAGCAACCACAGCACATTATGATCATTTTAATTAGCTGACACCTCTGTTCCATATTATGTATGGAAAGCCCGCAGTTTTTTATTCTCCTGACAACGAAGCAACACAGGTCAGTTACCAGGTCACACGGCATCCAAAAATATACTCAAATTCATTTCCTGTCACATGACTTGGTTGAAAAACCAAAGGCTTCTCGGGCCAGGAACACGCGGCGATCTCCAACAAAAGGTTCCTTTCACAGACTGCATGAGCGGAAGAAACGGAAGGGCTGACCAGGACTGGAGGGGGTGTGGGAAGAAGGGGAGCAATCAGGAAATTACTGCAAGGCCCCTTAGAAACAGACAGGGACAATCGTGGAGTTACGGAGGCATCAGGGACGGCGGAGGATGTTTCAGAGAGGACAAAGGGGGGAAAAAAAACAACTGATCAACTAGCAAAAGCAGTAATCTTACTGCTGGACTTGCTGACATATTAACATAGATTACAGGGGAACTGGCTGGAGTCAGTAGTTTGAGGAGTTAAAAATCATTCAGCCTGGGAGTAATGCCAGAAATTAAGTCTGAATATTTACAGTTTGGAGAAACAAACCTGCAGAAATCATTTAAAACCATTAAGTGAATACTGACAAAATAAACATTTTACAAACTCGGTCTTTGATTTAGCCATTGCTTCCGGACTTAATATTTCACTGTCGATATTTAAGTTATGTTTGTAGTAAGAGCACCTACTCTTCTTCCAACAGCTTACCCTACAATCCATGTGGATCAGGGGGTGTTCTACGAAGCGGAATCTCTCAGTTAGCTGGGTTCACTTAAGTCATTAAGTTATTCGAAGTCATGATTGTCCAATAGGAATGCTCCTTACCAAAACCCTTATGATTGTCCAGTAGGAATGCTCCTTACCAAAACCCTTATGATTGTCCAATAGGAATGCTCCCTACCTAAACGCTTATTGGACGATCATGACTTCTAGCTAAAGTTAACCCAGCTAACTGTGAAATCCTGCTTGGCGGAAGAAGACCCCCCCGGTCTGTCTATTTCATCAAATGCTGTGTTAGAGAGCATTGAATCATGTACTTATACAGACCATGTTGAATTCTAGAAGGTTCTGAATTGGAACACTGGCAAACTGTCTAGGACGGATTAATTTATAAAAATCGCAGATGTGACATTAAAGTATTGCTCAGTATTAATCTAGTTGAAATTTTACTCCACCTTCGTGAAGCAACCCCAAGCCCTAAGGAGTCTTACCTTAGTTCTGAAAGTCCCCCCCCCCCCCAAGCCAAACTCAAAAGCAGGGCTATGTTAACAAGTAAACTATTCATATATGCCATGTTTATTTTCCTCTCCCCCACCTGCCCACAAACCCAGCACCACTGAAAGCTGAACGCATGGGACAAACCAGCTCACATACTGATCGCTGTTCTGCCACGGCGGTGGTCTCTCCCCCCCCCAGCACTGAATGAATGAATGTTTCGTTACATCACACCACCACAGTCAAGGCACCCACAGGAAAGGGGCACATTTGTGGGAACGAAACGCAGGTCACAGATGACCTTTGAGTCAGAGCAAGTAGAAGGCCATTTAGCAGCAGTTTAGCTCGCCTAGTTGCCGCCCCCCCCCCAAAAAAAAAAAAACCTCGCCCCCACCCCACCATACCCAAGTACAGGTTCCCTGATGCAGAACAAAGAGGCTTTCAGTGCTCAGTGATAAAACCCTGCAATTAGATGATTCCAAAACAAGCCACGAGAGTCTATTATCTCATCTTCCACCCTTTTTATACATTATAATGTGCATATTTTTCAACAGAGAGCCGACCACACTGTTAGTACCTGGAAAGAAAGAAGAATCAAAACCACTCATTCATTCATTTGCAGAGTTGCTCAGCCTCCGTTCTGGGTTACAGCACTTCCAGGAATCAGAGAACCCAAGGAGGAATCGGCCTAAGCATCAACTTGGTCGTTACATTAAAACACACACACACACACACACACGCACACTCTCTCTCCATGTACTCATATCTTTATGAGGACTCATTTTTACGGACATAACCCTAATGCGAGCTATAACAACCATACAGAGTCGTCATGATTACTCTATTAAATTCAATTACTGGATTATTAAAAAGTATTGCTTAAAATTCTACTTCGATTACTCAGCTAATACGGCAGAAAGAAGGTTCCGCAAACAGGATTAGGGCCCAAATAAAGTGGGGAAGCCTCATTTGCTTAGAAGCGCTTCACATTAAAAGTGAATGACAATGTCAGTATTGCAAAGCAGAACATAAATATCACCACAGCTTGACTGCAATGCAAATGTGTCTTAAAAGAAGAGAATCGGGTTTGACAGACTCACCCAATAATGCGATCTTCTGAAACCGCTTCTAACACCCAAATCCGAGCGACGTGAGGCGACACTGCTCACCCCCGCACCAATAACCAATTAATATTATTTTTTATGAGTGTATTGTGTGTTAGGGCTGAACGATACTGGAAAAAGTTCACATTGCAATTAGCAATTATTTAGGAGTTGGAAGTTAACTATACAGCCAACTTCTCAGATAAGAGTCTGGCAAATAAGTTAGTGATACCTTGAGTTGTGCCAGCAGACAAAGCAGAGCCAAAGAATCAGTTGCTTCTGCTAAATATTCCCCGACAGCAGAAGACAATGTCTTTTCATGACCAGCTCCTGTTCACTTTTCTCCTTTTCACTTATTTAATTTCTCACAAACGCGCCATAAAATTTGAGTGAAACCAACAGCAAGGATGTTAATGATTATGATCGTCTTGGAGAGGCATGCAGGGCTCATGCAGAAGCAACGGCAGGAAACTTTAGACTTTTTCCAACATGTACTAGAACTAGATAATTCTGAAAAGGAACCATCATTAAAATCGCAAAGCTTGCCAAGGTTGGTTTCCTACGACCGAGTAAAAATGTTTTAGCGCAAAGGCAGCAGATTATCATGATTCCTGACAAGGGACAACTGCGCGCCCAAGAAATGCCTTGTCGATATTAACGTCACACATCGTGCAAGCCTGTCAAGTCGGAACAGGGCTGCAGGGGGCAGCATGGAGTTTGCATGCTCACCCCGCGTGTACCTGCTTTTCTGGTGAATCCTCCAGTTTCCTTCCACTATCCAAAAACATGCAACTTAAGTGAACTGGAGTGCCTACATTTTCAGAATGTGTGACTGAGTAAACACCAACTGCAATGTAAATTATATATGATAAACAATTCAATGAATTGTCAGATTAAATCGGTAGATTTCTCAATTATAGACATAATTGATGATTATGACAGCCCAACAACCCTAACCCTACCCCCAGTGGAAATCTGATCCCCACAATGTAATAATTACAAAAAGACACACACACACACACACACACACAGGCACAGACATGGTCACGCAGAGGCAGACGCAGACATGGTCGCGCACACACACGTGCAGACAGTCGCACGCACATACACACACACACACACACAAACATGCACACACACACACAACCAGCCTTGGGGGTGTAAGGCTACACCCTTACACTAAATACCTGGGGGGGGGGTTCAATATGACACCTAGCCATTTCAAAAACCAACCTTTTGTGCAGAGGACTTGTCTGCTGCCATGGCAACGTGGCATTTACAAAAATCGTGCTCGTTATAGAAGTTTCTCCCAACAGCTTACAACATTTGCTTCAGAGCTCCTAACCACATTCTTTGAAAGGATAGTCAACTTCTCCAAGTTTAATTAAAAGTACATTTAAAAAAGTGAAAAGGCACAAGGACGGACAGCGTTTCTGCACCTGCCTGGAGAAGCAGGACCCCATCACAGATAAACAGATAGCTGCTTTATTGTCATTGTAAGTACAACGAGATTTAGTATGGAACACGCCAGTAGATGCACAGTATATTTACAATTAAATAGATTCTGAGGCATAAATAGAATGGGAGAGTATGTACAGTCACATTATATGTACAAGAAGTTAGTTCGCAGAGGTAGAGTTTTCAAGTGGACTAAATGTACATAAATATGGAAACTGCACATGTGGGGTGTTGCTTCAGAATGTTCGACATCAGTGCTGAGAGTTCAGAAGTGTGATGGATGGGGGTTAAAAACTATTCCTCAGCCGGTGCTCCGGGCCGATGCATCTGTGCAAGCCACCATCTTGCTACAATTCCACGCAAGTCTGTCCCTCTTCCTTTATTCTAGTAGAATGACCAGTATCCCCCTCAGTCCCCCAGCTGCATTTCCAGTGGTTCTGGTTAAGGACGTTTACCGAAAACCTAAAGGTCAGGCACTTGGTCCCCAGAAGAGGCTGGCTCAGCGAGACTCTCTGATACATTTCAACAACAAAAACATGAAAGCATTAAATCTATTCAAGCGGTTATGTTATTGTCTGCTTTACCCATGCCGTTCCTACTATATTCCAGAACCTTCTCCATGTGACAAACAAAAGAAACTGATGCTGCTGATCTTAACAGGTGAACAACTCAGCATTTTTCCCAAGCATGTAAAATGCAAGCATACACGGCCAGTTTACAGACTCCATTAACGTTCTATTCATAACTGTCCATTTACCCGAAATATCAAACACCCGCAATTCTATCTGAAATCTGTTGCTAAGGGTCAAAAACCAAGCGTGACCACGACAGCGACAGGAATGTCTCCAGCACCGGCAGAGGACGGCCTCCCCCACAAGCCTCTAAAAACTCACTTTTTTTTTTTTTTTAGCTGTTCACACTTGTTGCCAAACGGCGCAAACGGCGCAGTGCTGATTAAAGGCACCCAGAGCGGGGCCTCGTCACCAAGAATGCTGGGAAGCCTTTGTGTGCAGCTGGGTGTGCCCCCTTCCCCCCCCCCGAATCAAAGGCCCAGCACAATAACAACACGAAAAAGGACCGGGCCAGCTCTGAAAGGTGAAGCCCTACAAGATCAGACACCAGACGACCCCCAAGTAAACCACCCAAAAATGATACAAAGGCACTCCCACCTTCAGACTGTGATGTAAGCCGCAAAGAATTTACTGCTTAAATATTGACTCGGCACTGGAACGTCACACGATAAACGACCACAAAGACCAATGAGAGGCAGAGGGGGTGGGGAGAGGGGTACTACAAAACGAACGGAACATATACATTGTACAGCGGCTATTAGATGCTGCAAAGTTCTTTAATGCTTCCATATCAGAAAACTCTAGTTCCTCTAAACAGTGGGCATGTAACTTAAGCATTACTTTAGCTGGTTAATCAATCCCAGGCGCCTGTTTATGATATAAATGTTGAGACAGAGTAATAACCCCCCTGGTGTAAAAAATGACAGATTAATGCAGCATTTTATCTAGCACAAGGCTGGGGGGCCATTAGTTGCTGTAATGGGAAACGTGCAACAAATATGGAAAAGAAATGTGCCCCAAGAGGCTGTTTTCTTGGGTTAATTTTCCTTTGTGGACTTGGAGCTCCTGTGCTGGGGGGCCGCATAGCCAGCAAGCAGGCCGTGTCTGCAACAGGCAGCAAATCACATCACAGGCTTTGGAACATGAAAATCACACGGAAAACCCCTTATAAGGAGAAGCAAACATCTCAAGATCTTATTAAACCTTATGCTCTCATTACTGCTAGTTTTCAAAACAGAAACTCTTACCAGCTCCATTTTCCTGCTGCTGTTGGTTGCAAGAAGAATATTTATTATCTAATTAATCTATTCTAAGACCAGTGTGGATTTTAGCTGCAAAGAGTAAAGTTTACAGCAGGCTCTCTCTCTCACGCTGGGATTAATATTTTTTTGACTGTCAGGTCTTAACAGCAGGCAAGTCAGATGCGCAAATTCGTCAGGTTGAAGAACTGACCTCCATCCTGACGGCGGCGCTGTCCTGGTCGTAGTGTTCCATCATGTTGGGGAAGAAGGTCATGTTGTAGGCCATGTCCAGGCAGCGTGGCACCCTGATTGGCTCACATGTGAAGTAGCTGTGAGCAAGAACATGGATGGGGACCAGGAGTCCCAGAAGCAGGGACAGTGGTGTTGGGTGGGGTCGCATCGTCCCTGCAGCCAGAGGAGAAGGGCAGGGGGGAATCGGGGGCGAGCGCGATCCTGGCGGGGACACTTGGCCAGGAGACTCACTCACATTCCGCGGGATACGCGGCCATTTCTGCCCTGCCGAAGCTGACCGTAGCCCCCCCGCCCCCCCAGGAATCAGACTGGTCCTTCCCCTCCTCTCTCAGGCACGTCTTTGCGACCTGGAAGAGGGTGAAACACTCATTATTACATAAGACTGATTTTATAAATGCTAAATAAGTAAATATAAATTAATTGTGGCAGTTGAGTACATGAACCCAAAAGGTTGCAGATTAGGTCTCAGGGGGAGTTCTGATGATGGTAGAATAGTCAAATAGCCTACAATGAACAGACCAGTTAATGAACTTTACACTATTAAAATTAAACTCATTACCAAGACAAAATGAGGTATGGAGCTTAAATCAATATAATTCTTCACAAGGTGCACTAACGATTTAGTTATAATAAAATGTTATTGCTTGTTATTCCATAAAGAAATCAGGACAGGATAAAAAGCCACAGCCTTATCTCACGGATTATATGCTGGTATTTCTGTTATTACATTTCCTTGAGCTCTTCTGCGCCCTTATTTAATTATCTTTGTTGTAAGTCACAGGGGCAGCATGGTAGCTCAGCGAATAGCGAGGAAACATCACATCTGCGGGCTTGGGGTCTGACACTTGTCTCTGCTCACACTGCCGCGGCAGCTCGGGGGGACCCTGGGGGTCCCGGGCGTCCCATGATGGGACTTAGGCCCACATCAAGCGACAGTACAATAAAACGATTTTGTCTGACAGGTACGTGTGTGCGTGGTCAGGTCAATCGGAGGAAAAGTGCTGTTGTTCATTTGGTCTTAGTAAAAACCGATTTAAAAATACGCAGCAGAGTCTGTAGTGCGATTTTGTCGCCAAGTGAATGGCTCACGTGATTTTCATCCCTCCCACCCAGGCCATGATTTCTGGCCCCGCCATTGATTTCACGTTATAACTGGCGCATTTAAACTCCGTGTATGCCCCCTGTAATGGACTGGCACCCTGGACTAGCATCCTGAACAGGATAAGCAATCGGCAGATGGATAGACAGCTCAGGGGGCTATTTAGCCTATATATATAGCCACATAACACTGGTACAACTTTCCAGATTTGTAGATATATATTTTTTTATTTAAAACGCAAAAAAAGGCCGACGGGGTTTAGTGGCGCAGCAACAGACTGAAACACACGCAGTTAAAGTGACGAAACGCTAATAAGAAAGTTACACACAGCCTGTCCGTACAGGCATAACGCGTCTGTTTGCGCAAGTATTTCAGAGTCTGATTTCAGCATGGAAAACGGAATTACACACGCAAGTAGGGCCTGAAAACGGGATTTAGGCAAAATAATATATATATAATTCATAATCATTAATAATGGGTAGATCGCTATTAACCTGTCCGTGTTCATCCTACGGTATTTGTATTCAGCTACTGGAAATCATCATTTTCACAGATACATACAGGTAATATAAGTTTAGGATCTATATCCCCTGATCCGAACAAAACTCAAATGAACATGAAAGCAGATACAATTAACATGGACAGCAGTTAATGATAAAAGGCTTAAGGGAATGTGGTTTAGGAAACGAGGCGCTGCAGGGCGACCCTTTTCCGTAAACACCAGGAATGGTTAAAAACGTCACCTTTACGCCAAAGTTATGGTTAGGCATACGCTTGAAATCTAAGCCTATTAAATATGTATCGAGTGAGGATATTACCCACAAACATAAGCGCAATAAAATAGCAATAACTATTTAGATTTAGTCCACAATCCCCCGCCTCTTCGGTGCTTCACTTTGGCCGGCTCGGGCGCACTGTAGTCCCGCAAGTCGCCTGTTGACTCCTGGCAGTAAAGTTAGTAAACTCCCCCCTTTAAGGCCAAAAAGTGCCCGATGGTCTGTTAAAATACCGTCCAGCTTTCGCCAAACTGCGACGACAGCTGCGAAAATGCACCCGTGTGCATCTCGGCTTACCTCCGGTGAGTCTACGCCGTAATGTGACCCCCAAGCGGACAGACCACCTCATTCAGCCACATTCCTCCTCGGGTTTTGTTCTCCCTTCTTCCTGTCTCATTCCGAAACTCCCCGCCTCCTTTGCTCAAATATCCTGTAAAGCCAGAGAAGGCGATTGCTGGAGCAAATGCGGATTCTTTGGCCAGCCTGATATAATATTATACATTAGAAGCACATGTTTGTTGTCACATATCAGTATTTTTATTAAGCTTGTAACCTTGCACAATCTGAGCCATTTTAACTATATGTATATGTAATTTGTCTCTATTAAGAATATTGTATGGAGGAGTTGCACATTGAATCTCATTGTAATTGGTACAATGACAATAAAGCTGTTCTATATATATATATATATATATATATAGTTATCAATCGTATATAAGCAGTTTACAAAAGGAGTAGAGTTATGAGTCTTCGGGATTTGTAGTATCTTTAAGTTGTTATCTATGGTCGTTTGGTTCAATTTCCAGTGGTTTGTATCTGAAGTAGAGATTGGGGTTGAACTAGATACAGTTATAGTTAAGGTAACGCACCCAACCGTAAAGAGTCCGTTGGGTTGCTGCTCTGACACCAAAACGAACGTTTCTGTGCTGACCAGCAGATGGTGGTATAGTCCACAGGGAGGGGATGGGTGGGCTTTGGGACTGAAGGGGTTTGGTTACCGGGCGGTCGCCACTTTCCATTGGTGCAATCAGGTAGTGCACAAGTCGCAGCCACTGCCTGGACATCTCCTCCCCTTTTCCACTACCTTTAATGCATCCACCTGTGGCAGTAGGTACTTCTACAATAATCTCCCTTAATATGTACTTAAAGAACATCCATCCATCCATCCATCCATCCATCCATGTGCAACAGGCACAGATATGGAGTAGTATAACCATCTAACAACCAAAAGTTCGACCACCTGTTACATATATGTTGCATAATGTACA
>JAODJU010000138.1:11105748-11120241 GCA_026776725.1 Gnathonemus echidnorhynchus | reverse complement strand
AGTCAACCATACTCTGACTTTGGTGGAACCACTGGAGAGTCTCTCCTTTTATTAAGTATAAAACTGACAGGAACAGAAACTAAAATTTTCCTTAGTGAATGAAGCAAACAAGCTACACTTCTGGCGACAGTATATATGGAAAGTCTCAGAGTGAGCCATAAAAATATTAAAAGACATTAGCGAAATAATATGTATGCCTGACCTGAACAAAAATGAAAAATTCTCTTAGTGAATGAATCATACAGGCTCCTCTTCGACACACCAACATGAGGCATTGGGATATTAGCATAATATCACACATTAAGGGTAAAATAATGTTCATAATAATGATAACTGCAAAAATACAGTGTATGGACTAAAGTATTGGGACACCTGGCCATTACACCTACAGGAACTTTTATGACATTCCATTCTAAATGTATAAGCCACACGACTTCATACGCATAGAGCTGGTATAAGAAACACAACTCCATACACATACAGCTGGTATAAGCCACACGACTCCATACGCATAGAGCTGGTATAAGCCACACAACTCCATACACATACAGCTGGTATAGGCCACACGACTCCATACACATACAGCTGGTATAGGCCACACAACTCCATACACATACAGCTGGTATAGGCCACACAACTCCATACACATACAGCTGGTATAGGCCACACAACTCCATACACATACAGCTGGTATAAGCCACACAACTCCATACACATACAGTGTACACAGCCACAAACATGAGATCAGTATAACTAGTGTTATTCATGACTTGTTCCTTCAGTAGTTCACAAATGTTAACAGAATTAACAGATATAGTAACAAACATAGGAACTACTTCAGATAAAACATCTGTCACGATTCATTAATGGTGAAATAACATACCGGACCAGTATGTAACTAAAACGTAGTTTGTGTTTAATTAATTCATAAGTAATAGCATAGGTCTATATTATTTGTGCCCCATCAAGTAAAGTGTTACCCAAATATTCAAAGTTTTACAATTACAATGGCTGCTAAAGTCAATGTTGCATGAAAGGCCTTTTGTGATTTTGTGTGGCATGGTGGTCTGCTGTTATGAACTGGCGCAGGGTTAATAACAAAAAAAGTGATATTAGGAACAGATCTAACCATAACGAAGGGCAATTTTACTTAGAATGAGAAAATGCACAAATGACTTAAGGCAACGAGCAATCTAGACAGTAATTAGATTGCTCAAAAAAGATGAATGAGCACCCAACGAGCCAGACAGAGAGAGACAGCAAGCCTTTTATGCTCCTGAAGACTAACAGCTAGCAAGTCCGTATGGCAGCAGTAATCAGGAACACCTGATCACAAAAGCAAAAAGCAGAAATAAAGCAAATAGACAAAAGGCAAAGCACATCACAAATACATCTAGGGATGTAACTGTGACGGAGGGTCACTTTGGGTACATGGTCTGCTGCTCCAGGTCCAAGACAGTCAGCTAACAAATGGAGGGTAATTTTTGGATTTACTTGAATGTACTTTTAGGAAGGTGGGATACAATCTTAGAACAAACACAATAAGAGGAACAAAACATATGAAAAAAAGGAGCCTGTTATGCAATGTCTGAATATTCATCAATTTCACTACTTGTTATGGTGAACACCTCGAACGACCCAGAGGAGATGTGAGCATGTTGATGGAGTATCAGTTGAATGTAAAGCATGTGCTATCACTCTCCTTGCCTCTCTGTCTGTTCCAGCATGGAGAACATCACTGGAGTCTATGCAAATGAAACTGATTGCAGGGAAGTCCAGATCCCTAATGAAATCTTCTTCACCATCGCTATGGTGAGCCTGGGAGAAAATCTGCTGGTGGTGGTGGCCGTCATACGGAATAAGAACCTTCACTCCCCCATGTACTGCTTCATCTGCAGTCTGGCTCTCTTCAACACCATCTCCAGCCTGTCCAAGACATGGGAAAATATCATGCTAGTCTTCACCAACACAGGCCACCTCAACTCACGGGGGGATTCAGTGCTCAAGGTGGATGATGTGATGGACTCCTTGCTCTGCATGTCCTTCATCGGGTCTATCTTCAGCTTCCTGGCCATCGCGGTGGACCGCTATGTCACCATCTTTCATGCCCTGAGGTACCATAACATTATGACCATGAAGCGAGCCAAGGCCATCCTTGCAGCCATCTGGGCGTTGTGTGGTTGCACCGGTGTGGTCATGGTAGTGTTCTTCCACAATGTTGCCATCATGATGTGCTTCATCATCCTCTTTGTGTTTGCTCTGGTCCTCATCCTCTTCCTTTATGTTCACATGTTTCTTCTGGCCAGACATCATGCCAGGAAGATTGCCTCCCTGCCAGGAAGTACCAAGCATCACAATCTGAGGGGGGCGCTGACCCTCACCATCCTATTTGGGGTCTTTATTGCATGTTGGTCTCCATTTTTCCTCCACTTGCTCATCATCATGGTATGCCCTCAGAACCCATACTGTGAGTGTTATCGATCCCTCTTCCAAATTCATGTCATTCTCCTGATGAGCCACGCTGTCATTGACCCAGCCATTTATGCCTTTCGGAGTGCAGAGCTGCGAAGCACCTTCAGGAAGATGTTCCTCTGCTCAGATTCCAGGCTGTGCCGTTAAGTCGATCCAGCAGTGACATCTTCTCCTGCCATTGTTTTCAAAACATTAATTTGGGACTTTTCTCTCAGTTGAGTTACCAACACTAATATGGTTTTCAATATAAGAAAGAGGAGATCACTGGGAGATCATTCTTTTAAGTTCTTCGTCTTTGTGGTACAAACTTATATGGTATAAATGCACTGGCAAGGAATTTTCTTGAAATTTATCTTCCAAATCAGTATCACACTGCCTCTGAGCTGACAGCGAGTTCACTGGACTCACATCCCTGTTTGTCTGCTTTATTTTCAATATTGCAACTTTTTAAGATGCTGCAAAGGACTCGGCGCAGGGCCTGTGCAATTCCCAACAACTTATGTGCACCCAGGGAGACCAGTGGGCTTATTTATTAAGTTGCCCATTTGGGAATCCTTGAAGAAATTATCTCATTACCCAGTGCTCACTCCCCTCCCAGAGTCTTTTCTGAAAGTCTCCTAGACACAGCACCTCGTCAATGACAAACCCAGAAGCCAAACACAATCTGTCCTGCGGCGACCAGATTGGATTCGGTGAAAGCAGGCCACTTAAACAATGAATATGAGATTAAACCTCAAAACAAAATTTAATTATTCAGTCATCTAAATATGCAGAACTGCTTTCTATTTTAGGCTGGTTTTAATTCAGGGGATATAGCCCATGTTCACAAACGTCTGTGATAACCTGATGCAGAATATCACTGCAGTGGGGCGCCAAAGAAATATCTTTTTTCGTGACATAGCTTGGTAGAGATTAAATGACCCATGAAAATCCCCCACAGCTCATATGGCATGAAACTCCTGTTAATTTTTTTCATAGTTTGACCCAATGTTTCTGTAATGAGTTAAGCACTATCTGCTTCTGGACAACAGTGAAGGTTCCTTGACAAATTGTATTGTGTGTGCATTACATTTAAATCAGCCTGATACTTTGGAGACGATGAATTCATTAACTAGACTGGGGGTGAATGTTGTGGAGCCCCTGAAGACGTATTCGTGCAGCCTAATGATGACTGTGTGTAGCACACTTGTGTGCTGAATGAGTGTGCACGTCAGCTGACTTCACCAAGCCGGAGGGTGTCCATATCCCTCCCCACCCCCTGCAGCTTTGCGGGGGCCCATATTTTTCCCCATGTTTGACATGTTCTCTGCCTGTTTCTGTGGATTTTCACCGGGTGTGCTGGTTCTCCTGCACAATCCTAAGAGCTCTTGCTCCGGCTGATTGATGTCTCTAAAGCAGCGTTTCCCAGTCCGCTCCTTGGGGACCAAAGACAGTCCACATTTTTGCAAAAATATGGACCGTCTAGCAGGGAGACGGGAGGGAGCGAAAACGTGGACCATCTGTGGCTCCCCGAGGACCGGGTTGGGAAACACTGCTCCAGAGAGCTGGTGTTTGTGTTTGTGCTGATTGGATGGACTTACGTCTGGGTAAGCTTATGCATTAAGGTACCCCAGCCTGCCTTATGGCCAATGTTCCAGTTCAGTATGACTCCCATTGGATTAATGACGATGGGCTAACAGGCAGCAACGGATCCTGGGGGCTCTAGGCTGTTTAGCCTGTTTATAGTACTTTGTAAACCACTTAGACTATTTGGTAGCATTTTTAATATGCTCAATGACACACATTTACAACAAAATATGCAAAAAAAGAAGTGACACATTCCATCAAATTCTTTTCCACCTTTGTCCTAAAAATCCAGTGAAAACGTTTTATGACCACGTCCATTAAATTTTTCTGTGCATTGAATGCATCATCATACAACATAGATTAATTTCCTACATTATCCTTGTTGCTATTACGAGAGCTATGAGCTGATTAGTGTTACACTCTGCGTATGAAAATACAAAGCGGTCCATAAGTGGTTTCCGTGTACAAGTTNNNGGGAACCTGCTCCTGTCGTGCTGCAGGCTTTTCTGGTCGTATTAAATTTCAGTGCACTGCAGCTTGATTGAAGCAATTATTATGATACCAAGTCATGCACCCATTGTCTAAAGAATGAATCAGCTGCAAATTGAAAGTTAAAAGCAACATGTGCAGGACCGTGGTCCTCAAGGGATAGGGCTCATTCTGTATACAAAGCTACATCGATCTATTGTATGAATGCAGGGAACCATTTTTCCATTTTATATTCATAGCTTTTGCATTTTGTTGTGATTCATTGTGCAAAATGACAGCCCCGCTTGTCAACTGCTTTTGGGAAATGAAATGTAATGCTTGTTTTTCTTAGTAATAAAAAAAAAGCAAAACATACAACAGATGAGTGCAGCGTTTATAAAAATTATAAAAGTTTAGCATTAGCTAGCGATGTAAGCTACATTTGTCCACCCACTCGTCGTCCACACTTCACATCCAGTACAGGGGTGCAGTGAGCTGGGGGACCACCCTGCAGTGGGTACCAGTATCCTACACTCACGCTATGATGCTAATTACATGGAATGGCATTATTGACAGCATGCTATTCTGACTGGTGGTGAGAGCAGAACAAACCCCATCCAGTCCCCAGACCCAACTATGTAAGTCATAGTGGAAATAAATTGCCTGGAAAGATAATCAACTGCCATTGTTTTTCCATGAATAATGGTCTCATTCAGTTGGAGGAGAGGTTTTGTATATGTACTGTAAAAATTATATGAAAAATACCATAAATTTGTTTGCTCATTCAAGAAAAGTCTCACAGCTAGAACAAAGGTGGTTATAAAAATAAGCGCACAATTGAGGTGATTATGGAGAAATGGGCATTAATGCTGCTTAATTACCAGCTATAGGACAAAGGAGAGGACAGCACTCTAACCAGAATGCCAGCACAGTCATGGTAATTAACAGAAGTAACTCATTCATTAATTGCATGGGTGTAAATTACGGGGGGGATGGGGGGGTTGTAGTCCCCCCAACAGATCAAAACCAGCTAATACAACCCCCCCCAATAATCATGTTTCCCCTGTAATGGGTGGAGACATCAACCCCCCCAATGTTCCAGCCAAAGTTACGCCCTTGATTAATTGCAAAGACTGCGTCTTCCTGGTCTTTTCTGCCCTGCAATTTAGCAGAGACAACTTATACTGAGCAGAACAGAACTCACAAATAGCAATCCACCCATTTTCCATCCATTTATTTTGGTGAGGGTGGGGAAGTGGGAGGTAGGCGGAGTCTATTGCTTGTGGCTAGAATCATTACCATCACCAACACTGATGGACTTTATTTTATCAAAGTGCATTTCACCATAAATACAGTATTTAACAAAGTAACTTTGTGTGATATGGCAAAATGTTTTATTGTGTGTGATAATTTTTTTCACATCAATTGATATCAATATTTATCATAAAATAAGTCATTAATTTACATTAAGGCTCCATTATTGCTTCAAATTCTGTTAGAAACGCTGATAAAAAAGATTGAGATCCTGAAAAGTGAAAACTTGAATGGATTGCAAAGGGAAATCGAATTTTAATAAATACATAATACAATACATAGGGTGTAATATTAGAAAATCATCCAGCCCTACTACATAGTTTTTCTCTCAGTTAAAACATTTTGCTGCAAACACAGATGAGCCTTATCATGGACAGGTTTGTCTGTGTACAGACAAGTTTGACGATTGATGTGGTACAGGCTGGGGTATATTCTGGAAGGGATTGCAGTCCATCGCAGCAGAAATTCACAAATAGGTGACAAAAATGTGATTGTGTGCAAAACACAAAGTTGCATGACAAGGAAATCTGACAGAAAATATACTTTATTGATCATATTTATTGATCACACATTTACTTAAATCAACAAAGGACATATTCAATGCATTTTCAATATTCTCAAATATGTTGCTATGGAAAGATATTCATAGTATTACAGCATGTATGTAAAATATTTCTGTTTTCAAATTAACATAATCCAGGGGCATTGCTAGACATAAACGTCTGCTGGGACACAGCCCCCCACCCCCACCCCCACCCCCATTACCCATATGATTTGAACGTGAGATTTCACTGGGGCACTGCACTTAAAAACTGGGACACATGCCCCAGTAAAAGGGGTCTAGTTAGGGTCAGTTAACCTAACTGTGTGTCTTTGGTCTGCAGGGGGAAAAATACACTACTGGTGTAGAACATGCAAACTCCCTGGAAGTGGCGCATAGGTAGGGTTCAAATCCCCAAAATATAGGTATGATGTGGCAGTGACGCCCACTCAGCCGGTTAAACATTTATGCCTATATGAAATAAATTATGTAATTGATTTAACATATTGGGCTCTTTATTGAATAAAGACAAACAATTATTGGGAATTGAAAATGCTGTGTGTTTGGGTGTGGTCTTTATACACTGACTGTGCTTATGAATTTTACTTATCCGTACAGGAAACTCTGATAGCATATACAGTAATTGCATACAGTTCCTCAGAAGCATAAGTGTATAATATAGGAATGACACAGTGCTGATATTTTCAAAACACAACACTTTACTACTGTACAAATTTGTCCAACATGTATTCTAGCAAGCATGACCTGATCTCATTGACAAAACATAAAGCATTAAATAAAATTATGATCTTAGAAAAAACAGAGAATTTCTTTTTTTTTTTATCAATAATCATCTATGTACAGATTCCACCCAGAAGTTAATGTGGCAGCTTGACCAAAGCAGAAAAGAACTTCTGTTCAGTTTTTTTTGATACAAAGACAATGTTGAAAAAGAATTACGCATTAATCATTCCATTAAGGAGTTAATATATTTACATTTCATTGTCTACAGTGTAAGACATGGAATACTGCTTCATAACCAGTGTAAAATCTACCAAGATGGGGATTGCGAGTCTCTGGCACTGTTATTTTGGAGGTCTTGGGCTAAAAAGTTTAGGAACCCATGCTGACTAATGTTGATGATGTAACATTAAATTTACAGTGTAAAAATACAGTTCATTGGTAGATATGAAATCCCAATACTATTCATCTATTAATACATTTTTGCTCCCTAACGCGATCCTCATACACCCCCAGAAAGACCACATTTTTGCTCCATAACGCAATCCTCATGCACTCCCAGATAGAACACATTTTTGCTCCCTAACGCGATCCTCATACACCCCCAGAGAGACCACATTTTTGCTCCATAACGCGATCCTCATGCACCCCCAGAGACCACATTTTTGCTCCCTAACGCGATCCTCATGCACCCCCAGAGAGAACAAATTTTTGCTCCCTAACACGATCCTCATACACATTTTTGCTCCCTCCTAGCATCCAGCCAATCAAGAACTTCAAATAGCTGGCATGGCTGTGCTGGGAGCTGGGAGAAAACAAAATTATGGACTGTCTATGTTACCTGCAGACTGGACTGAGTTGGGAAACACTGCTGTAAGCGACATGTCATGCTGGTGTCCTTTGGGTTTCCTCTCTGATCATCCATCCATCCATCCATCCACCTTTTAATGGCTTATCATGGTTGGGGTCGCAGGGATAACTAACCTACTGCTGTAAATGGTTTAAGTCATTGGTAGGAAATGACATTTGGGATCACCTGGGGCACGACCAACTCAAACGCGAGTGTTTCTCCGTAGGCAGTGCTGGTGATCCGACAAGCTTACGCAAAAAGTTAATTAGACCAAGGGAGGTTATTTAGTTGGCTTATAAAGTGGTCATTTAATTTAATTTTCACCAGATTCTTCCTACTTACATTTAGTCAGATTTAATATGATAAAATGACAGAGAAAGCCCAATTACACCTGACAATCACTTTATTTTTACATGCGTAATGGCTTTAAGGAGAATTTCCAAAAAGCACACCTTTGGGATTTCCTCTCCAGTACTGGGGTATGATTCATTATTCATATATTCATTATGAAAAGGCATTAAATCAATCAATCAATCCATCCATCCCACCTGTTATTGATAAGGCAGAGAGTGACCCAGGATGGGGAGTCAGCCCATTGCAGGGCAGGTTTTAAATCAATTTAGCACAACTGAGATCTTAAATTGTATTAAAATTCAATCCTTAGATTATTTAAATAATCCCATTGTAGTTATAGCAATTTAACCCATATAAATTCTTTGTAGGTTTACTGTATTAGGAACCTTATTATTCCAATGGAAAAAGTAACAAAAAATAATACAACATTACATATTAATCAAAGAACAATACATTTTGATTCATGCTGTTTTGGAAATGTTGAGTGAGAGGAGCAGGTAACGATGAACTAAGTCAGCAATAGGGACTAGGGACCAGGAATTATGCTTTGGCGTGACGTCAAGACAGAGCAACCTAACTAGCTATTATTTATATCACACAGATTAACTGATGGCATAATGCAGATCTGCAGATATGACCCATAGCCAGAAACAAAATTTATGTGGCCCATAGGTCTGGTGGGGGTTGTCCTCCTCAGTGCATTTGAGGAGGGGACTACAGGCCCTGGGTTTGAGAAAGAGTGTGGCCACTCTGGAGAAGGTAGCTCATGATGAACAGGAACTTACTTGACTAATGAAGATCTGTTTATCCCTGTCACACACACACACACACACACCTCTGTTCTGAGAAACTGTTCCCAACTGTTCTGTAGTGTTTGTAGACTATATACCACTCATTATTGAAAAACACTAATCTCTCAGTGGAGAGCAATTAGTTCACTGTGCTTAGAGGTCGGCTAACAGATTAATATTTTCCTGCTTCTTAGCTATTTTAATACCTATGGCCTAGTTTGCTACTTGAGTGTTTCCCACATACTGATTCCCATATGCACATTTAGCTGTGAGAAGTACTCCTCTCTTAGTTTGACAATAGTATAAAAATTGATGCATTGAGCTGTTGTCAATAAATTATTCATACGGAGAATGAGAACTGTATTTAGAAACCGCAATAAATTTCAGCAGCAGTATATGGTCTGTAGTTTATGTTAGACAACATGTACTTTTTTGCGTCCCTCTCTTGCCACCTTCCCAGCTTAATCAAGGCTTTCACCATAACACAGAAAATTAAAACGGAAATTAAATAAAAACGATACTAAAACGAATCCTTGTCAGAAGTAAAAGCAATGCACTGAACTAAAACTAAACTGAATTTCCAAATAAAAGCCCCACATCACACTCTGACGCACACAGCCGATTACGCCCTGTGAGCAACGCAGAGACACAAATTCATTCAACCAAATCCAGGGTGTGAACCAAAAAATGAGCCACAACCCTGCAGATTTCAGGCTACTGTCACAGAAATCATAAGACACATTTATATAAAGACGCTCCTCTACTTACGAACTTTCATCTTACGCACTTTCAGACATACGAACGAAGAGGACTGTCCCAATTGTGTTCATTGGGCTCCCGTTTCCTGTACACTACATACATTTTTTTTTTCTGTGCGCCAATTCTGCCTAGTACGACTTCTGGCCGCTACTCCCGCCGTGCAGCAGCGTAGCGTGCGTACTCCCAGCATCCTAGTTGCGTATACCCTTAAAATGATGTTGAATAACGACTTACGAACATTTCGAGTTGCGAACGGCCGTTCGGAATGTGTCTCGTTCGTAAGTAGAGGAGCGTCTGTATATAATGTTAAAATATGTCAATAAATTGGGATTCATATTTCTGAAAGGATTATTGAAAAGAAGCAAATATAAATCATAAAGATTCATACTGCAAATCACATCTTCTTGGCCATATAAACATGCTTTCCTTAGTATCAATGTATTATGTATGTTACAGATTTATACAGTATTAGAAAACTGTGCTTTATCTTGCATTAAGATTATCTGTCTTGTCATGCATTATTGTTTAATCCTGAACTATTCTGCAATACCAGGTTTTTAAAAAATCATCTACTTCTTTGCTCCAGCTTATGAAACTGTGCTCAGGAGTGTGTGGTATGTATCCTAAAATCTCAGTACTTATACTGCAAGTTCAAAATGCAAAATACTATTTGAGTAACACAATTATTATCAGGATAAACTTCAAATACAAGAAATATTTAAAGAAAATGAATGCAAATGAATGTGTGTTTTTACCATTAAGGAAAAATTCACTTTTTTTCACAGCAAAAGCTTAGCAGACGAGCAAAACCTGCATCTCTTGCAGAAAACTGAAAAGCAATGTAAGGATAAATCGCGCCGTCAAGCACCTTCACGTTGTAACAGTGCAGCAAAGGAGCTTTCAAAGACAATGGGAGCAAGCCTCTGGTTTTGCTGTGAAAGTTAAGTCATGCTTCATTTTATATATCGATGTACAAATGTACCTGATCTCAGAAGAGAAAATGCAGAGTGCCCAGAAATGACCATTAACCTGAATTTTTATTATTTATAGTTGGGTAACCTATTAAGTCTAAAATTATTTGATCAGTTAGAACAGTCATGCAAATTTTCATGAGCATGCAAAAAGAAAGGAGATGCCATACGCTATACAGTCAGGACCTCTGGTCTGGTGAGCTTAAATACTGGCAAAACTTACATCCTTTCATGAGATCAGGTTATTGTACAAAACGATATTCTGTACAGACTCAGAGTTCGCCTGTGTTTCCTTTACAGAGCTGAGCTAATACTTGCTGGACATTCCGCAGGTGTTACGCAGACTGTAGCAGCAGATGATCTCCTTGAAGGTCTTCCTCATCTCCTGACTACGGAAGGCGTAGATGAGCGGGTCGATGACGGAGTTACACATGATCAAGATGAGGTACATGTTGAAATGGGACATGAAGCAGACGCAGTAGATGTTCCTAGGACAGGAAATCATGAGGATGAGGTGGAGGAAGAAGGGCGCCCAGCAGACGATGAAGATCCCCAGGAGGATTGTGAGGGTGATGGCAGCCTTCATGCTGGTGCGCGGGTGGACGGAGTTTTGGCGGGGCAATGCGGCGATGCGCTTGACGTGGGATCGTGCCAGCATGAACATGTGACTGTAGAGCGAGGCCATCAAGAGAAGCATGGCAAAGAACATGGAGACCAGGCAGACGATGACAGGCGTGCTGTCTGAGTAGATGATGAAGACGATGCCGCAGCCTGTGCAGAAGGTCCAGATGCCAGCGATGATGAAGGTCGCACGCCGCATGGTCATGATGTTATGGTAGCGCAGGGCGTAGAAGATAGTGACGTAGCGATCCACGGCGATGGCCAGCAGGCTGCACATGGAGGCCACGACAGAGATGCAGATCATGGAATCGAAGACGTTGTCCATCTGCCGGATGAAGTGGTCGCTCACCACCAGCTGACCACTGTTGAGGAGGTAGATGATGATGGTCTCCCAGGCGTTGGAGACGCTCACCAGCATGTCCGCCACGGCCAGGCTGCACACGAAGAAGTACATGGGCGAGTGCAGGTTCTTGTTCTTGACGATGGCACAGATGACCAGGATGTTCTCCAGCAGGCTGACGATGCCCAGGGTGAGGAACACCTCCGTGGCGATGCTCACCTGCTCACAGACCGTGGGCTTGCTCGTGCCGGCGGCCTCGGTCGCATTGCGTGGCGCAAGGCTGACGTTGGGCAGGAAGTCCTCCTGCACCGGGGGCCTCTGGGAGATGTTCATCTCGCGTGGGTGGATCGGAGGCAGGGCTTCCTCAGAACTGTCTCTGGATCACAAGCCTGTTGCAGACATAGTGATGAACACTGAAAAGAGAAAAGCAGAAGATGAAAGGCACCCCTGATGGAAAATGACGGGTATGACTGTAGCTGTAGGGCAGCAATGTCAAGCTCTAGTCCTGGGGGGCCGGAGCCCTACGCATTTTTGGGTTTCCCCTCATTTAACACACCTCATTCAACTCCTTGCACATTCTTGTACTAATTACCACACAGCTCTTGAGTTGAAACATTTGTGGTGGAACAGGGGAAAGAACCAAGCTACACAGGGCTCCGGCCCCCCAGGACTGGAGTTTGACACCCCCGCTATAGGGTATGATCCAACAGCCTGAATGACGTGAGAAAACATCAGGGTAATCACAGGATTTGTACAATAAGTGTGATAAAAACTCAAAAATTAGTAGCTTTTGGGAACAAACAAGTAAAAACACATGTATATTAAGTTATAGCAACGTATGACATTACATTATATATTCCATATCACAAAAAATAGTATTCCAAATATCTGTTTGTGGTTTGGCATTCTGTGAAATAGCTTGAGGTACTCATTATAATATTATAAAAATAACCAGCATTGCAAAAAGTCTTTGTAGATTTGATTTGACAAAGTTTCCTTTGTTGCAGTGTACCTAAAATGATCAGCAGGGTTTAAACGCTGCAGACTGTACAATTAGACAATTCATTATATCAAACAAAGCAGTATGTAACCAAAGGGTCAGAAGGGGTCTTTGCAGAAATACTCCTTATTTCCACTTGCATTGTTTTTCTCCTGAGAGTCCTTTAAGGAAATTAAATGCCTGACAGACCATGCAATATTTTGTTTTAATGATTTATGTTTTACTAATTTCTCAGTAATAGTCTGTTACTGCTCTTGATCAGCTTGGCTGCTGTTCTCGATCTCCACACATGAGCCTGCGTGCTGTGCATGAACATATCTCAGATCTCCTCCCGGCATCCACCTACAGTCCAGCCCCAGGTTCAATACATATGCAAAGAAAGCAGGATTTCCTTGACTTGGACAAGGTGAAAATCTCTGAATTTCCATTCTGAAAGAGTCCATTCTGGGAAACGGTCTTATTCAGATTTTGCTGATATAAATAAGCTACTTTTCTATCTCTGTCATATTTATGAGTCATTCCACACTGGAGATAATTGCCATAGTCACTAATTATTTGAAAATCCTATATTCAAAAAGATAGAACAAGATAAAATGAAAATCATCAAGCTTAATATTACTAGAAAACCGGCTGCAAGCAAAAAAGATTAAGTGGATAATGCATTAGAATGAGAATTCCTGCTTCTCTAGTTTGCATTTGTGCCACCTGTGCATAACTTGGGACTTTTTCTGTTCTGCACACCTGATCACTTCAGGAACATTCCAGAACATGTGAGTGGTCTGTATTGTGTCACACTCCTCCTGAGCATGTAGATGTGGAGCATTGCGTGACAGACAGTAAGGGTGAACGGTACGCCTCTTCATCCGAATGCACAAATTACCTCGCAGGCGACTTGACACTTTAATCTGGACTCAGAAGATGCTATGGAGAGAAAACCCCCCTCCAAGACAAGAGAGAGACAAGGCAGAAAAACGGGTGACATTTTACATCTATCTGCACTTTAATTGGCGGCAGTTAAATGATAGCTCCTATTTAACAGATATTTCCCCAGGAATATTAGTCATTAGCTTCTAAAGAAGTTTGACGCCAATTTATTTCCCTCGACTGTCATTAGCAAACGAGTCCGTGATCACAGACATTCCACCAAAACAATGTTAAAAGGTTAGCATTACCAAAACACTTCAGCTTTCCTTATTACCAATCCAGTTAGTGTCTGCAAACTTCCAGTGTCTGCAAAACAGGCCACTGCGGTAGTGATCTGTTAACCTCACAGTGTGCATCCAGGCTTTGATCTGCTCTTGCTTTGCACTGCTACCCAGTAATGGCTATGTAAGATATCATTTAAAATGCCTTAACCGTGAATCAGTTTCAGGTAAATATATAAAGCAAAATATATAAAGCAAAGGAAAGCCACTATTGGGAGAGAGCTTCGAGGCCAGCATTTCATAAAAACCAAGTGGAGTTTTACAAAAGCTGTCATGCCAGTATGATGTGGGTTAATTAGCATTCATTAAGGTTGAAGCAGAATCAAAAAAGCACATATAATTGGGTCTGACATTAAAAAGTCATCTAAAACCATTACTTGGACAATCATTTTGCCAGACATATATTTCTCAGTCTGACAGTTTATTTTATATAATGAAATATCAAACAGTGTTGGAAGATCTTTTTAGTTAAAATTATTGCATATTACTTATATACTTCT
>JAODJU010000138.1:11090223-11105729 GCA_026776725.1 Gnathonemus echidnorhynchus | reverse complement strand
AATTCCTGCATGAAATTACCCACAGAGGACCTTGTGTAAGTACAGACCAATCATTAGCAGACCAATCATTTTTCTGACTATAGAGGCTTCAGATGAAAATCTCAAGCCTTCAATTTTGAATTTAATTTGGTCTTACATGTCAAGTTTAACTGAGGTGAAGCAGAACTTTATTGGGTTCACTCTCACAGAACAGAATGATGGAGAAAAACATACAAGGAAATAGGACGGATTCCACAAGGACATATCCTGACAGAGGTATCAGGAAAGTCACATATGGTAACCTCTATCAGAAAAGACAAGAATCATTGATGGATACTACTCAGATATGATGAAAGGGAACGCTGACTCCTGCCCGGCAATTATCCAGAAAAAAGTGTTGTGATCTTTCAACTTTTACACAAAAAGACGGAGACCCAGAATTGGCCAAAACACGAGTAAGAGCACCATCCTGAGGATGAGTAATAATACGTGTGATGGATCAAAGTTTGCTCAGTGAATTTTGCTAAGATCAGGATCACCATAGACTGACATGATCCAACTATGAAACTTCATATTTTTACCTATAAATTGGTCATAATTCCTGACATTTAACATGAGCAGCTGAATTTTCTTCCTGGGATTTTTTTCAGTCCCTTTGGAGATCTATAGGACAGACGCGGAATCTCGTTTCTCAGATACCAGTATGATATCTCTTCCAGGACGACCCCTGCCTTATGTCCTGTGTTTCCTGGGATGCGAGACGGACCACCCTCACAACCCAAGACTGGAGATGCGGTTAGAAGATGGATGGCTGGAAGTATGAGACCAGACAGTCAGCAATGTCATACTGACACACCTCACCAGAATGCTTTCATAATTTCATACCTCAGGAACTTCAGAATCTACAAGAATCATTTTAACAGTGAGGGTGTTGTCAGACTTTTACTGCAAGAAACCAATTAAGCGTGAAGTTAACAGCTGAAATACAGACTACAAGTTCACAAGATAAATTAATTTTAGAGCGCGGGTGGCAGTGTGATTAGGAACAGAGATAGGTACACCAGATTGTTTATTTTACACAGATGAAGCAGCAGCTATCTTTGGCTGGTAACCAAGACTAACATGCCATAGGTACTCACAAGGTAACCATTAAAAAAATCCACACTTTTAATGAGTTATGAGTCATTATGACAGTAGTTGTACCTCAAAATGACAGGACTCCTTGTAATGACAAGACTTGCACTTACAGGTAACCTTATATTAATACTAGCAGCATGTATTGATTTTACCTTTTACTTAGTTTAATTTGATAAATGATTTTTTTAATTCAAAAACAAACATATTGGGAAAATCAATTGGTGTAGTGACCAGAGACATCAATACAGCATAAATCCACTTATTATGATGTTTTCAATATTTTTAATTTGGTTTAAAAATTAGATTAAGATTTTAATGTTATGGATTTTATTCAACAGACTCCATGTTCTCCATAGTCTGGCAGCGGCTCAGCAGTTGGAAGACAGACAGATGGATGGATTATATTTAATAAAATATTAAAAGATAGAGAATTTATAACTTTTGGATAAATGAAATGAAAGAAAACTACAGTACAGGTTATGGTGAGGGTTAAGTTTAACTAGTTTTAACTTTAGTAATTTAAATACATGAACCACAAATTATAGAACTGGGATTGGTTATGCTAAAACACAGACTGCTCAGTGTACGGTTCACATGATTGTGAGCTGCTTTACGTTTATTTAGCAGGCATTTATCAGAAGTGACATACAATTGAGAAGGAAGGGAAAAACGACTGGGGAAATAAGGGCTCGGAAACTGCTGTACTGATCCAGGGATTTGAACCAACAACCTCCAGGTCATGGACACCATGCAGTAATCAGCGAAGCCAGACACCATATTGTTTCAAATAGGCTGACACTGCTTGTTTTGTCTCGGATAATTTTAATTTATGATGCGTTCCAATCAACAAACTATTAACTAGAGCTAATACAGAACCGTTTCTAATAACATGATATCATGTTTGATCAGGCTGAGTGCAGTCATTGAGTCAATGGCCATTGAGGGACCCTCTGGGGGGGGCGGGGGGGGGCGACGAGGGCTACAGAACCAAAGGCAGAACCATTGAGTGTGGCTGAAGGTACAGAAGCACGATTAGCTAGATGGACAATTAACTGATATCCGGATGAGCTGTTCTCCACAAAACCTGCCAGATATTAATTTCTCCTAATACCATCAGGCCAAATTAAATACTGGATGTAATAAACAACTGTGAGTCTGAACTAGATAAGCAGTCGTGGAAGATAGGAAGGACGGATAAGAAAAGGCGAGAAAACAAGTGTCAGATTGATAAAAGACTTTAATAGAGTTGTAGCACTGAGAAAGGGGAAAGGGCCGTTCCCCTGCACAGTGATTCCGGTACGTTCCCCGTTCCCCGACACAGTGTTCCGGTACGTTCCTCAGGTGTCGATCCTGCTTCGTGCAGCAAAAAGCCCTGACGAGCCCAATAATGAGGAGTATTTGGATACAAACCAATACAATTCTGGGGAGTCATGGGAGACGGGGACTCGTCCTGCAGCCTGGGTGTTGGTCGGCTACATGAGACGGCGTGCGGTTTGGGATCAAAAGTCACGCGTCGGAATGATCGCAAGCAGCGGCTGCGGGTTCTGAGAAGAGGAGCGGCGACTCGCCCCAGGAACAGCGGCGCTGCTCCGCCAGCGATCCAGCATGCAAACAGCCACACAAACAGCCGCTTTGTCTGCTATTCTTAAACGCTTCTGTTTCTGAGGCCAGGCTAAGGCGCGAGGCAGCCAGCTGCCTTGGATAATTCGGCTTTCGCGTCTGAAACGTGGTGTTCAGCCGCCGGTGATGTAATGGTGGTCAGCCATGTTCCTCTGCTCCTGTGACTTTTTTACTGGACCATCTGGGCACCTTGAGATGCTCCTGTATGGGGCCACATAGTCCAAAGACATGCTTGAGAGGGGGGCATGTTCTCCCAATGTATAATTTGGCTTCATTCACCCTCCAATAAATAAATCATCCACCCACCTTGGGTTGCACGGGGTCTGCGGTGTATCCCAGAAGCTATGGGAACAACCCAGGATGGGGGGCCAGCCCATCACAGGGCACACTCACACACCATTCACTCATACATGTACACCTATGGGCAATTTAGGTACTCCAATTAGCCTCAGCATGGATTTGGACTGTGGGGGGAAAATGGAGTACCCAGAGGAAACCCCATGACAACATGGGGAGAACATGCAAACTCCACACACATGTGACCCAGGCGGGGACTCGAACCCAGGTCCCAGAAATATAAGGCAACAGTGCTAACCATTGCACCATCATGCCACCTCCTAAACCAGCTGTTTCATTAAAATTATTATGTTGTGTCCCCTTGGATATCAGCCTCTCTCTTATACCTTTGCTTGACTGCATTTCTTTTCTGCTTTTTCATCAACCTCGATTTGTTTCTCTCCCGCTAATTCCCGACTCAAGTCAGGCCAGCCTACGTCCTCCTGAAAGCAACATCAGAAGCCATCGTTGTTCTCAACCTCCAGCTCCAGCAGACACAGATCTTCCAAGTCAGGAAAACTCATGTTTATCCATCCAAACATTTTCCACACCTTGTCCTATGCAGGGTTGTGCAGCTCCCAAGCCCTTTTATGGACAATCTGGCAACTACACTTCATCTTACATTGTCTTTGGACTGTGGGGGGAAAGCAGGGTACCCAGAGGAATCCCCACAGTGACATGGGGAGAACATGCAAACTCTACATACACAGAGCCAAGATGGCGACTCGAACTCAACCACGCTAGCCAGCGTACCACCGAGCCGCCCCACCTCGTGCTTATGGCATTTCAAATCAGGATGGCTTATTGGATCCTGTTAGCATGCTATCCTTAAACGTCACGCCGGGGTCTGACCTCGCTTTTGTTGCTTCAGCGATGGCTGTTCCTTAATTGTCGCTTGTTTTCTGTGCCATGGAAGTCGACTAGTTCCTGATAAATATTGTCTGTGACAGTGCAGGGTATTGGATACAAAAATATTATCTCAAGTTTGAAGTTTATTGTCTTACGTACTTCGTACAATTAGATTCTTACTCATGTCTTCCGCATACATTCCGCGATTAAGATTAAATTAAAAAATAATAGCAAGTAGCAATAGCCGACGTTAAAGACATAAGGAACACAGAAAATGGAACTGAACAACAAATTAGAAAATGGCACAAAACATTGTTTCATGATACAAAGACATGGTAATAATGTATGTATAATTAATGATAGATATGCAATTTACTTATATTCCGTAGTCAATAAGTGTTAGTTGCTAGGTAACTACAGTTATAATAATTATAATAATAATAATAATAATAATAATAACAATAATAATAATAATAATCAGGAATAATATAAATATATTTGGGTCAACACCACGTGACACATCTTCATTTGTGGATCAAAACATTGTACAAAACAACAAACGTAGCATTTGAGGCTGTTGAAATTATTCCATTGGCAAAGAAACTGTACCGGAAGGCTTGCACACCGGCAAATCCTAAATCCTCTGATCGTGCTGCAATACGAAGATTATTTCTGCTGCATATAACGCAGCAACACAAGAATTCTGCCACGGCGCTATATCTGCACGCACATTGTACAATAAAGCGAGGCAAGTACATCCTTGACCAAACAGTGTGACCAAATCATGTTACATTAATATTTCGATTGAATGCATACTTCTTAAATTATATTAAATATGCTACTTCAAATGTTCCGCTTTCTGAATGTATGTAAAGACATTGTTTGGCTTTACTTATTCTTTATATAAAAAACATTCTGGCAATTGTTTTATTGGCAATGCTTCTGCTTGGTAAGTGCCTAAGTATCTTAACAACTGTTGCTTTTCATTTCGTTCTCGTTTTTCCCCACCCCGTGATGTTTGTGCTCGGAAACAAACACGGATTTTTCATCAATCAAGGAGAATTACTTTGCGGGGGGCAGGTAGGCTAGAATTTATTTTCCCATAGAGTATAATTACTGTCTTCGATTTTAGCCTATGGCACGGCGTTGACTGTGCTTTTGAAGACCCCCCCCCCGTTTCTTTTTTTCAGAACTGCTTGGGCGGACAGCGCCTTGGCTGGTCCGCATGTTATCCAGCTCCATACCCAGGCAGGTGCCACAGCTTAGGGGCCTCTAATGGTTCCGCTCGGGGGCGAGAGAGTTATCAAGCTGCTCTAGTCTACTCGAATTCAGCGGTGAAAAGTCTGTACCCCCATCCAGCACTGGCAATGGCACTCTAAGCTATGTCTGACATTGATTTCAAAGCCCATACGTCCAGAAACTTGTATTAAACCCGCCAAAAAAAACAATCCGTGACTAACTTTTTTGGAATTATCTAAACAATGGTTACTATTTCACAATTTACGTAACATATATTTTAATTCCTTTATAAGTATATGCACGATGTTTTAAAATCAGATATTCCTTGTACCGAAACTAATTTTAATATGCGCGAACTAGTCTGTGTATGACATTCATTTAGCCATGCAGCGATTATTAAAATTTAGTAATAAACACCGATGATTAAAATAAAGTAATAAGATGCAATAAAAGTAAATGCGTCGCGGTAAAATGCTTACTGCAATAATTGTATACCCTAAAGCGGCAAATGGTGTCTTGAACAAATGAGGCGCATGGTGGAGATTACTGCCTAAAATAGCGATACCGGCTGACCATGTACTTTATACTTATCAAAAGATCACATCTTCGCAAGTTCCACAATCAACAAGTCGTTACCTTTCGGAGGAATTGGATTCCAGTGCTGGGGCTTTTCCTCTGGAGGTTAGAAAATGCCCCCCCGCTGGCTCCGCGCCTCGCAGAGAGATGCAGTTTCCCCCTGCAGCAATCCAATGCAGCTGGGCTGCCTGCACGGCCGGCGACATTTATACCCCGACGAGACGCCGAACGGGGGGCAGGGGAACTCCGCCTCCTAAAATTACACCCGTGATGGTGCTACATTTACCACCCCACCCCAAAAAGCCTCTTCTTAAGAAGAGCTTCGTCAATATTCTCCGCTCCTAATAACAACTACGGCATTTAAGTTGCGCTACAGGCAACTTAAACATGCTAATTGCAATGAGTATTAACAGGCTCGCGGGCGGGGCACTAAGGCTCTTCCCCAAACCGGCTACTCACATGTAAGGTAATGTTTAGAAAAAAACAACAAATAAAGTTCATTCTTCATTTGCCATTACACTGTCACTTGCACAGGGCTGTGATCAGACCAAGGGCGGGGATTTGAGTATGAATGCTAGGGACGTGTGCTTACCGATACTGTAGGAGCACTTTTTATGTTTAGGGGGGCTGCAGGGTTCCTGGCTGATTTGGTCTCTATCCACTGGCATAACCCCCCAAATAATAAAAACCAGCCAGTACAATCCCCTAGACCAGGGGTCACCGACTCCGGCCCTGGAGGGCTACTATCCAGTAGGTTTTCTATCCTACCTGGCTTCTGATGAGCCACACCTGCTCCTGGTATTTACCTGAGAACTAGTGTGGCTCATCAGAAGCCAGGTAGGGTAGAAAACTTACTGAATAGTAGCTCTCCAGGACCGGAGTTGGTGACCCCTGCCCTAGACCTTGTTAAATCAGTTAGTTAGACCTTGGGTGGAGACCACAACTTGCCCAGTACTAAACCCAAAGTTACGCTCTTGTCCCAACCTATATTGGAATCAAACCTACATCCTTGGGTCCGACCAAAGCCTGTCCAGAGCCAAAGGCACACACAGATGTAAAGAATCTTCATCCATCCATCCATCCATCCATCCATCCATCCATCATTTATCCTCCAATCATGGATTTAGTGCTGGGTCAAGCTTTTACCAAGAAACACAAGGTCCTAAAACAAGTCGTTACATCCACTGATGTCCCTCTGCTGCATCAATAACTGCAGTGCCAGGGAACGCCACCGTGACGCGCATGCAGCCCATGCACCCTTTGAAGTCCTTTCCTTCGCTTCCCCAGCCTAACCCCATCCACCGTGACCACATCACATCAGCCCGCCTGCGCCACAAAAACGAAGAACAAAACGGCAGCATTACCAGTGCACTAACAGAGGCAGAGCAAAACTTACCTGCAGCCGCCATCAAAGGACTGAATTCAGGGAAAATCTAAGCATGTCATTCTCTGTCATTAAGGCTGCTTTAACCCGTCGTTTCACTAAGCCAGCACTTGTAATAGCTTATTGGAGGGATTATCAGGAATTGCTATGAATCTGTAGTACTTAAGGGCTCCCTTAAATAATGTTGGTATTTTAATATTCCCTTTCATACTATAGAAGAATATGCGATATAGAATAACGTCAGTGATTTGTGGTCAGTACTACATTATCCATTGTGTGCCTAAGAGTGTACTGTGGTGGACTTTTAAGGATTAAAAAATAAATAAATAAATGTAGCATGGGCTAATATCTGAAAGATCATTAACATGTCTTCTTCTTAGAGACCAACAGAAATTGATTATCGCATATTCCGTGGTAGATCTGATATAAAAATAAATGTAATGAGGGTAATCTATCATGAAGAGAGGGCACTTTAATGGGCCAGTTGCTGCTAATTAGATATTGTGACGCCGAACCTTTTAAAAACAGCCTTTTCATATTCACATTTTTTAAATATTCAGGCAAAAATTCTCAGGAGAGGAGGGATTGTATTGCTGAAGTTGTCACATTTGCATCTGCCCCTATAGGACCATCATGTGAAAAAATCCCTCATTCCCCAATTCAGATTCCACCCAACTCTGGAAGTTTAAAGATCTTTTGCTGCTTTGTTTGAGATCATCTGAGTCACTGACTGATGGCCCCCACGTAACGGGAGGGAGGATCCCTGCAGATACAGCACTTTCTACCAACTCAGAAAAGCTTGGCATAGAAAGAGACTTGTGTTAATGTTTTTCAAAGCTCTTGGGGGGGGAGGTTTGGCTGTATTACTCATAGGCAAAGAACCTGTGACCATCTCAAACACTTTACAGTCTCATAAAACACCGGCTAAATTAAACCATCACATCATTTAAAGAAATTTACAAATGATCGGCTTGTTGAGGAAGCCCACAGAGACTGCATGCGTTTGTTTGCGTACTTCTGATGAATGTACTCGGTATAAAGGGACAAATTTACACAGGCAGAAGAACGGGCCCCTGTATGTTAGCACCAGCAGAATAATGCATGTTAATAAGCCTTCCTGAAAGGAAAATTTACAACAACAAATCGTAGGGTTAAAGAATATATTTTTAATAGACTGATCTGGGTTACCCACTGTCAAAAGTTTTTAATCATAGGTTTCCAGAACTAGCAACAAATTATCCATTTTTATATGATCCAGGCAAAAGGTCAAATAGATGCAAGCAGAGAGACTGGGGGGGGGGGGGCTTTTATGCAGCACGAGTCATTAATCCCTCACATTAAAATTTTCTATCAGATTTTGATAAAAATCACTCAAGTTTTTAGCACAATAAATCACAAACAAAATGTGGTCTCTGACCCGGTGTGGTATAAGCGGTCAGAATATAGAAAGATGGATCGATGGATGGAAGTATACAAGTATTATACAGGTATGTTTATCACAGGATGAGGTCCATGCTTTTAAAACTACTCCATGATAGCAGACTTCATAAAAAGGAAATTCTTAGATTAAAGACAACATGCTCAATTAGCAGAAGATTCATTAACTGGGCCGACTTTTATCATCAAGCTCTTGAGTTATGCTGGTTCCTCATCCTTTTTAACATTATACTTTTGCTATAGTCTAAAACTGACATTCTGCAGTCATGAGCCCAATTAGATGCCAAAACATCCTCGTTTGATTTAACAATGCGATTATCTCATCTGAAAGACCTGGAGATTTGTTTTATTGTATTTTTACATGTAGTGTCAGGGTCAATGCCCGACCCCGTCCTCTGACCCCGCCCTTTGACCCCGCCCTCTGACCGTTCCCTGCTTGACCATCAGCCATTGCTGGCCATTCTCCTTCTCTGTCCCTTGTTTCTAAAACCCTGTGTTTTCCTTACTCCTTATTTCCTCATTCCCTAGACCGCTGTGTAGCTTAATGGCTTAGAGGCTGAGGACCCTCTGGTTGTGGGCTCTAGCCCAGCCTCACCTGTTCAATTTGTTTTCTGTTTTTTCCCTAGTGTTTGATATTACTTATCATTGCTTCCCTGTTTTGAGTTAGCATGCTTGTGCTCTGTTTTATGATGTTCTTCTTTAGTCCTTTTCCTAGCCTTGGTGTTTTTTAAACTTCCCTTGTCCAGTGCTCATTTACTATACAGTAGTTCATTCCACCTGTTGCTTGTTGCCCTGCTTTGTTGTTTGATTGGTTATATTCTATTACTCACACCTGCCCTTTGTTAGTCCTCAATATCAGTGTACTTATGTGCCTGTCTTTGGTAATTTCCCAAGTCGGTCATTGTGTATATTGTTCTGTGTTTGTTACCCTGCATGTTTTCTGAGTTCTCTTCCCCGTATTACCTGTTTCCCTATATAGGGAATATTTGTGGTTCTGTTAGTTATTTTCCCCTGTTTAGGTCTGACCCTTCCTGGTCCTTTTATTTTGTATTTTACCTCATAACATTCATAACGTTTGGTCACTTCAGTGACATTTGTATTCAAGGCCGTTATCCATTAGCATGGCTACATATTCTTCAGCTCACGTTGAGCGCCCTACCGAAGGATGCAGCTGGACTCCTTCTGTAATGTGACCAATGAGCTTTAGAGTAACAAGGCCTATCCTTAACAATTACCAGCATCCTGGTACCTTAACTACACCTTAACTCCAATGCATAACACTCTTCCAGATTCTCCTGGTGGTAATGAGGTGATCTCCAGCTCCACTATTTGGGATCGGGACTTCTTTCCAAGCATGTCAGGATCGGTCCTTGTCCTTCCCCGTGATTATGTCTGTTCCCTGTCTCACCAGCAGGTGTCGCTGGTCATCCCGTGTCCTTCACCCCTAGTGTTTCCCTGTTCCACTGGCTGTTGTGTGGCTTAATGAGCTAAGCGGATGGCCTTTTTTCCACACTCCTCTTTTGTTGCTACAGTTATTTAACTGTTATTTAATAGTTATTTAACATTTAACATGTATTTTGTGTTTTTCTTGGTTTATCGTGTGTTTGTGTATTTCAGTTACAGTCCCTTGTTTTTGGTCCCTGTTCCCTGTTTGTAATATGTTTACTTTTCCTTGGCTTTTGGGCCTCTGTAGCTGTTAATTGACCCCACCTGCACCATGTTAGCCTCATTGTATATATGTGCCTGTCCTTGCCTTCTCTGCTCAGTCGGTCATTGTGGTTCTTACTGTGTGTTAGTTCCTGTGTTTTTAGCATTCTGCTAATTGCTTGGTCCCGACATGTCTTATTGCCTGGGTCGTCTTAGTCGTATTGTTAAGTGTTTTTTAGTGGTACTTTACTTTTGGTTAGTTATAGTTTAGTTCTTGTTCCTGCCTACTTGTTCCAACCCCTCGCAGTGCCTTTATTTTCCGGTTCTCCCCTTGTGTTCCGTATTGTTCTTAAAATCCAGCTTTTTGAGAGCCGCTACATGGGTCGCCCCACCTTCATCATGTCCCGTCGTAACTACACAAGGATTTGGCGCGTGTGACACATATCAACACTTTTGATGTGCCAGTATTGGCACACATTTTCTCGAAATCTCACAGGATGATTGGATTCCTACACAAAGGAAAAAAATGACTCTTTCACCTGGGTATTATCTATGATCAATGGAAGAACAGGTCAGCAGATTTGACCGTTATGAGCTGAGTACTAAGATTTTGAAACTCCACGACTTTTTAATGTTAAGATCCTTACATAATGTCTTCAGAGAGGAGTTATTACATTGAAGCCTTTGACCTTAATCATTTGTTCCTTTCTTCTCATTGTTTTAGGCGTATGATTCAATTTCCACATTATTACTTCAAATTAAAGCCATTTAAACTAGAAGAAAAATTGCAGCAGAATGACCTATTAGACAGTAACCCCACCAAACCACCAATCAAACCACTAAGACTTGCTATTGAATTTTTACATATATATCTGGATTTAATTTACAAAAGTTACACTACCCAACACTATGTCAAACCGATATTAAGGAATACCAATAATTATAATAATTTTGAATATGTATAGTAGCTGTATTTCAAACAGATGAGCTACATTCTGCTCAAGGACCATTAGATTCAGTGCAACATTATAAATCACTTTCAGGCTCAAGCAGATTAAAATTGTATTGATGTTACACAGAGGAATCACATGAGAATCAGAAATTAAATGTTGTGTATTACCCAACACCCAATCGCTTATATTTGTAGTAAAAGAAAGCAAAATGGTTTGTGACAGATGTGTAATATTCAGCTTAAATTCCCATTGTGGTCCAAGAATAGCGAAATTATAAATGTTATTACTAAAATCCGTTCTTCTCTATGAAGATATTCATTTGTGCTTCTCACTGCTATGACCCATTTTGAGGATTACAGAGTGAGCAGTAGGGGACTCGCAGACACACGCATAGCGTAGGAGAGAGAGTACTGGTTGCTTTGAAACTCCTTTCTTAAATTCATATTTTCATATACATTTCTTCCAGCATTTCTGAACTGTATGCCAAGGGTTCGGACCAGGGGTGCCATAAAAGCGGGGGAAAGTTTTCAAAAATTTTCAAACATAATTGGATTGGTCTGAGTTGGGAGCCCAAAATGACTCGCTTTCATGGGGCCCAAAGCCTCCAGCAGAGTCCCTGCATCAGACACACTCACGGCCTTCACGGTTGGCTGCCTTAAATTGCGACTGGGCATTTAATTAACCAAGTTTTCTTCATTTAATTGTGTCACTGACTCGTGCAATATGAATGTACATATCCTGTACTCCAACACTCAGATTATAAGTTGAATGTTAATTTATTCTGGTTTGTTAATGCATCAAAAATAATTGCAGAATAGCTTTGTGTCAAGGATGAAATAATTATGTAGAGAACTGCACATCGTGAATAATAAATGGCACATATTATAATGTCTAGCTACAAAGAGAAGAAAATAAGTAAAAAGGTTACAGGAAGACTGTTGGCTTCACGGTTACAAGTCAAACCCCGAACTTCTCCTGCTCGTTAGCCAATCCATGGCTAGCTGCTATGGCAACTGCACACTGAGCACTGTGTACCATGCAACTTGTACCTGGCGGTTAGCGGGTGTGAAGCCTACATGGATACAGCGGACGATTCAGGGGGCCCAGCACCTGATGGGGGTGTCGAATACGTAAAATTATACGTACAAATTGGGCAGGGCATGAGACGGCCAAGGACATTTTGTCAGGGTGCCCAGAATTTCTGCATAAGCCCTTGTCCACATTCACAGCGTCTAAATGACAGTCATTCCATTGTACTGGAAGCAGTCCAATGACACACTTTAAACGCATCAGCATTCATTCCTAGGTGGTAAGTCTGCATGTGCAATTATCTGTGTGAGGCAGAGGACCACAGGTAGGGCTGCATCTGTATGGATTTGAGTCCTCATGATGCATGGAGGCCTGAGATACAGAGATGGAGATGCAAAGAGATGGAGATGCAAAGAGATGAAGATGCAAAGTCATTTCCAAGTAACCGTTACATATAAGTCTATAAAATTCACCACTTTTTTATCCTCCAAAATACATTTCTTTTTTTCCACAAATTATTTTTAAAATAATTCTCTCCACCTGTCTACTATCTCTGTAAGTGAAAGAGACTTTAAAACGCAGAGTTAAGATTACATTATAGAATTTATTGAGTGGTATATTAAGGATTTATTTAACTTCATATCCAGAACGGAGTACAGTATATGAAAAATCAAAACAGCTCCCTGTTTCTACAAATTCTGGAATTAAAAGCTAAATATGAGAATGTCAAATTGCTAAAAATATTGATGTATATATATACATATACTAAAGGCGCTGTATTTTAAATAAGTTCAATACACAGAAGACATTTAAGCATAAATCCAGGTGAACAGCATCAAAGCAAACTGGAAGTGAATAGTTTTTGAGGTTTAATAACGTAATTAAAATCACAGAGGGGAACGGCATCGTGCACAGAAGGAGTGAATCTCTGACTTTGTCATTTGAAAATGAAAATTAAAAAGTTTAGAATTTCCACAAAGATGAGTTTTGAAAATGTAAATACCAGTGCTCCTTCTGAGGCTGGCTGCCAAACTTCATGAAAGTGTTTTGTTTAATCTTAAAACTTAAAAGGTCTTTTGGTTTCAGATATAATGCTAGCTAATTATCCAAACAAAGCACTCATTCACTTATCGTGACGCCAGTGGCCCTAAAGCTGCCACACTAGATCTGGTTTGATCCAGCTTTGCCGTACTTCAAATGAACCACTGTTTTACAGCTGTATCGATCTGATATCACAGCATGAAACTTTCGTTTCAGTTCTGTTCTTATGTAAACCTTAAACCTTGCCCACTTTTTGATCTAAATTCACAGTATTTGCAGGCTGTGTATGTGAACTATAGTATGGATGACACAGGTCTTTTACAGCTTTATCTGGAATATTATAGAAATAAATTCAAAAAGTGACCAAACGAAATAGGGTTTATTTTCATTCACTTTATCTTTTAATAAAAAGAACAAACTGTTACATGAGCTACACATTTTCACCCATGAAAACACCATTTCTAAGTGTGAGTAAAAAGAAAATAACACATTTTAGCTGAAAAATAGAGTATTGTGTAACATACATAACACACCAAAACAAATTCAGTAACACTTCACTTAAGGACATATGTTTTTAGTTTTTAGTATTTTATAAACATATTCTTAATGAATTATAATGCATTCATAAATCATTATAAACATGGCTGTAAATATTTATAAAAAGGCAAAAAATTACATCTATGTTTACTATAAGGTTCTCATCTAGAATGCACTATAGATACCTTTATAATGCAGTACAAAGCATCCTTAATGCTTATATTATATATTATAATGCATTATGAGGGTTTTATAGATGGGAGCTTCATAGAGCATTCATAATGCATAATACAATTGCCCGTGATGTGTTATGCCTTTTGATAAATATTTATAGCCATGTTTATAATGATTTTTGAATGCATTATTATTTGTTATGAGTGTATTTATATATTACTAAAAACATGGCCTTAAGTGTTAACACAAATTCTTTGTACAGTTATATTTAGCTAAGTAAATGATTTAGAAAGTGTGAACAGGTAATTTCATGAAAATAGCTTAATGAGGAATTTAAATGACTCCGAAATATATATTTAAATAAAAGGATACCACCTGGGGATGAAAACTGACATTTTGAGCAAATTAAAACAACATAGTGAATTTTGTACCTTTATCTTTCAGGAAATAATCTTCGGAACATTTCAAAATTGATTCTATTGTTATAATTAAATTGTTAGTCACTTAAATACAGAAATGCTTGGGATTGTTTTTGATTATAAAGAAAACATAAATGTTAACAGGAATTAGGGGGTCCTTTATATAGCATTCAATGCTTCTAATTTCAATTCATAGCTGCACTAAAATAGTAATTGATTATCCAACAAATCATGCATGACACATTGCCAGGGTCTTATATAATCACTGTATGAATAACAATAAAAGTAATGTTCTTGTTTACTTAGGATGTTTATCTAAATAGCATATTTAATCTGACTGTGTTTTCTCATATCGACCTTAATTTACTAAACAATGTTATATTATTTCTTACCTCCTGAAGTTACACTCAATCCCCTTTCCACAAAGTTTTTCAAACAAGTTATAAGTTCATTGTCAGCAGATGTTCTGAATATTGTCGAACTTTTTCTGAAAGAAGGAATTCTTCCACAATGCCTTAAAACTGCTATTGTCAGGCTGTTATTGAAGAAAAGTAATCTTGATGGTACAGTGCTTAGTAATTATAGGTCATCTCTCCTCTTTCTTGGCAAAAAATAGAGAAATCTGTGTCTAATTAGTTGATTATCTTACCACTAATAATATCCATAAAGTGTTTCATTCTGGCTTTTGGGCACATCCAGTACTGAAACAACTCTTCTCAAAGTACTAAATGATTTAAGATTAAACAGAGACTCAGGAACCTCTCCATTCTTTTCTTCCAGATCTCAGTGCTGCCTTTGACACAGAAGATCCTGAGATTGTGCTGAACCGACTGCATTGTTGGGTTGGACTCTCTGGTACAGTCCTAGACTGGTTCAGATTGTACCTCAGTGGGCATGAATATTGTGTTGCTCTTGGTACCTGTGTCTCAAAACATCAAACTATTACTTGCGCAGTCCACAAGACTTGCGAGCTGCTTATAAATGACCAAGTCAGAATGATCTACCTACTATAAAAATGCAAAACATATATTTATTTATAAAAATATTGAGTTTTCTTTAATATTATTATTTGTTATTATTACTATTATTATTATTAATTTCCCTTTGGGATAAATAAAGTATTTTTGAATTGAACTGGGATTTTAGTTC
>JAODJU010000138.1:11067072-11077333 GCA_026776725.1 Gnathonemus echidnorhynchus | reverse complement strand
GCAAGGCGCCAACCTGCCCACCGGGAGCAATTTGGGGTTCAGTGTCTTGCTCAAGGACACTTTGATGGGGTCAGGAGAAACCAGGGCTCGAACCTGCAACCTTCCAGTTGCCGAACGATAGCACTACCTCCTTCACCACCATCTTCCTAAAAAGTAGAAGACAAACTGGCAACAGTAACAATACTTAATGATAATAATAATGATGATGAAAGGTAAGGTACTAAGAATACTCATCACTACAGAGTAACTATTTTGTGCTACAATATTTGCCAGTGAATACAGTGGTAGTGCAAGTGCAATGGAAAGTGCAAGAAAGACAATTCAGCATAATATAAACATAAATGTTATAATTCAATAATGCTAAAAATTCTATTGTACTACAAATACAATAAATGCTATAAATCTGAAAATACCATAAATACCATATATACAATAAATACTTTAGCACTATAAATTGTAGAGAAACATACATGTTATCTGGGTCTCATATATCATTGAACAGAGCGACGTTAAGTCAGTAACTATAAGCTGTATGTGAATCCTAGGCTATAGTCTAGATTATTCTATGCATTAATCCAACCTGATGGGAACAGCACTGACCCCAAAAGGGAAAACCCACGAATGCAAAAAGAATGTACGAAAAAGAAGAACACTCAAAATCATTGAGAATTGAATAATAATCGACAAAGCAGTGAGACGAACGATTCCCCATGGAAGCAAAGCCCTCGGGGCAACCAGAATCACCGGGAGGGGCAATCACGAACACGCGGGTTCCAGGCATCCACAGCCTCGTTAATGACTCCGTGTCACAGAAAGGATAAGGAATGAGACACCCGAAGTGAGCAGTGAGATTTTAATTACAGCATCACAAGGCCAAACCAAGTGAAGGCGGCAGGAAGACGAGAAACCGAGCAGGAAAAGGAGATATTAAGATACGTGTCATTTCACTGGTATTCTTCATGGACACCAGACGAACAAAAGGCAGTGCTGGCTTGAATGCCATTAGCAATTATAAAATCACACTTCACAGGGTATAATCTTCGAGTAATTTAATACCATTGGATTATCTGATAGTTATACCATTAAATAAAGAAAACTATCTGCCCAGTTTGACCAGTGCATTTCACTTCCCAGTCATTATACCAGGCGTTTGTTCCCCAGCTACCGTGCATTCTCGATGCTCCTGTTATGGCCGCCCAGACAGGCCATCTGACTCCATTATCCAGGGCACACAGGCCGCACCACAGAAGCTTCTGCAAACCTCCCAAGTGCACGGACAAATTAGCTGCGGACGGGATTTTTAAAATACTGAGACACAGCCTAATTTCCATATAGATCAAAAAAAAATTAAAAAATCGCTCTGCTGGTTTGCAGCTGCGTAGCAAAAAGGTTGAGATACTTCAAAGCAGCTGCCAGTGCCAGAATGTACAATGAATTAGGAAGTTGACTTCTATGCATTTCTTTCATTTTCTTTGTTTATTACCATCAACTCATTCCATCTGCTACCACACAGGCCGGTGATTTTGTAGTGCTCCAGGGTCCTGGATGGAAATGTTTTGACTTAAAAAGAATTTTAGAAAAATGGGTACAACCAACTTGGCTTTCAGAATGAAATATTTACAGCTCAGCTTTGCTGGTGCAGTAAGTTCACCGTGTTGCATCGGTCTGCTCGAATAAGCCAGAGTGCATCATGGGATACATAGAAAGACGTCAGCATCCATAAAGAACGCCTGCAAATCAGGAAGTAAGCACCAGTTTGAACCAGTTCATACCAGTGCGGTAAAACCTCTCAGGCTATGTTCCTTGTATCCCACAGAGTGCATGGGAAAGCTGTCTATTCCACAGCGAGAGCATCCGGCACTGGATCTGCCAAAACAACAGTCATACACGTCAACACAGCTGCAATGAAAACAGTAAGAGGGTGCGCTGTAAAATTCGGTGAAAACCGTGAGCCTTCAAAGGGGTGGGGTCTCCTTAAAGTCTTGCAGGAGCGAGGAGGGAAGGCAAAAAGGGCTAAAATCCATGAGACCTGACACCTATATACAGTGGCTCATTTAGCCAGAGTCAGGTCACGATTGATAGTAATTGAAACTTTATTGATCCCCATGGGGAAATTCTCTTTATAGCTCCCCCAATTTGCTCTCTGCAGGTGACGGCAAACTGGCCACAAAGGGCAGTCACCTGTTACCCCGAACTTGCTCTCTGTTGGAAACAGCAAGCTGAGTACAAAAGGCAGCCAGCTGTAGCGGCCGCCAGGGAGCTGGAGGCTAAGGGCCTTGCTCAAGGACCCGCAGATATGCCGAGGCTGGGCTTGAACCAGCAACCTTCTGATCACAAGCACAGAAGCGTAGCCCACTGAGCCTCAGACTACCCACCATGAACTGGTCACAGCACCATAAAGACCTTACCAGCAAACACGCTGACTTTGTTACCATGCTCAACCCAGTTAGAACAGCGGTAGGCAACCCTAATCCTCAATGCCGGTATCCAGCAGCTTTTCTAGCCTGCTTGGTCTCTGATGAACTACACCTGATCTCAGGCAGATAATAACTCATCCGATTAGGCAGAAAACATGCTGGATACCAGCACACCAGGATCAGGGTTACTGATTCCTAAATTAGAATTTCGGTTTCTAACAGAAAGCTATCTTTCCATTTTCACTATATATGATGCATTCATTGTTGTGTATTTCTCTACAATTCTGCAAATGCTTAAACATACATTTTGTTTCTAGGACTGTTCCATATTATTATGCAAGATATATGTTCGTAGGATTTGAGTGACAATGAAAGTCGTTTGTTTATTTTCTCATATCTTTTTAGACAACTGCTATCCATCTCAGACTGGTTTGTTAATTAGTTTGTCAGACAATCTTAATTAAAGGGAGACCTACTTAAAAAGGCGGTTCCACATTATTGAGCAAGTCACAGTTCTCATGCAATATGGGGAGCTATTTGAAGAAGAAAAGCGTGAAATGGTGCAATGTCTTATAAAAGGCATGAAAACAACTGATATTTCACGAAAACTGATCTCTATCATCGAACTGCGAAGAGATTTGTGAGTGTCAGAGAGCAGATAAATTTAGTCAGATAAAGGTTTATTAAGGAAAGTTTCTGTCAGATGAATGAATATTATTAAGTGGACAGCTTTAAAAGAGAGCATGCTGACCAGCAAACGGGTATTTGACGCTGCTGGTTTCTCTGGGAGTCCCAAGAACCTCACAATGCAGGCTCCTCCAGAGGCTGGTAGTGGTGCATAAAGATGTATTCTGGTCAGCAGTGCTCACCCCTAACCAAAGCTCACAAAGATAAATGTTCATAGTCAGCTCAGAAATTCATTTTCAGTTGCATTCACCGAAGAACGCCGTACTGTGAGTTCGGGATGGCTGGGGCATGGCTACTGTACCCTGTCCCAACGAGACTGCAACGTCAGCAAGGAGGTGGCGAAGTGACGATTTGACCTGGAATATTGGGCAGTGAAATGGAACGTCCATTTAGAGTCACGGAGGTTGCCTCCCCACAGGATATGCGGAATTCTTAACTGACCATTTCCTGCACTGGCATAGAAAGATGTATCACGTTTAACGCAATGAAATTATTAAATTAATGCAGGCAAATGCACCATCCCAGGCTGACTCTTTGGCAGCTATGGGTGTAAATGGAGAAAAAACACATGGTGTGGCTACCATCATCCCCTGACCACAACCCTGTGGAGCATTATCAAAAAAAGGTCTCAATCAGCTCGGGGAGGCACCTTCAAATGAAACACAGGCAGGAACTCGGAATGGGCTTGCAGGTACAGTGGATAAGAGGGATGTTTAAGTGATCGCAAAGACACACTCATGTATTAACATTTAACTTGATCTGCAAACGTTTTTTGTTGTAAATTGTTTATTTTTGAAAAATGATTTGCCCATGCAGCAAATACAAGAGATTTCTGTTTTGGGTTACTTACGGCTTATTGAATATTTTAAAACCGCATTCTACATAATTTGGTACAATTTATTTCGTGTTCTTTTCAAAACATAACCAAAGCCATTGTCATTATCAGTAGTTTTGCAGGTAAAAACATCCACATAATTGATGAGGATTCAAAACTTTTTTATCATAATCACAAAGCTATTTCAAGGACATTGGTGAAATTGGTGGTCTGTATTACACAGACGATCTACAAAATAAAACTGGGCGGCAGGATGAGCAAATAGGCATGACCTCCTACTCACGAGTGACGGCAGGGGCGTGGTTATGGGTGGGTAGACCAAATTTAACCAATCAGCAGGAGTTTAAATTCAGGGATCCAGCATAAGGGAAAGTATGATTAACTGGCCCCCGGAATGTAATCTTGTGGTATACGTAGCTCCCGAAAATATTATAATTATTAGTTATTATTATTATTATTAATAATAATAATAATAATAATATGTGTATTTTTTTTTTCGAAGTAGCTCTCACTGTAAATAAGGTTAGAGAGCCCGGCCCTACATGAATGCAACCTTGATGGACTTTCACGTCATGGTTGGACTGCCCACCAGGGACCCCCCAAGACCACTGACCCCCCAAAACATTTCGAACACTGATGCCCACCCAACAAACTAAAATGCCCACCCCAGGATGGCATCCTGGTACCGCTAGTTTGGCAAAACAAGCAAACCAAATAACAGTGAACTAATAAGCCAAAACACTGCCAATACCTGCAAACCCACTTTAATATAGCTATTCCTAATGCGTCAACAAATAAGTAATCACATGTGCTTGAACTGCTTCGTGATTATCCAAGCACCGTGGCAAAGCATGCTTAGCAGTACTTCCTGTATTGTTCCTGCCTTTCTTGGGCATGCTCGCTATGCATGCTGGGAATTGGAGTTACAACAGGAGAAATAAACGTACTTAAATAGGAAATGTAGACTACATTTCCCGAGTACATTGCACATCCAATTCTTACCATGTGGGAGGAACTCTTTCCTAGCAGCAGTTATCTGAATGACAGTAGCGACATGCTTCATTGTTTAAGTTAGCCACTATTAACTGTATTTATAATGGAAGAAGAAGAACCGGGAATTCGTGAAGTCGAGTGGATTTACTAAAGTGAGGATGTTTTGCACAGAAAAATTACAGACGGTAAACCCCTAATACTGCATTATGGGCGTTTCGCATACTTTTCTTAGGTTGGTAGTTGCTCAGCCCGACAAACTGGCAGGTGTTCAGAACTGGGCCTCAGCTGTTACTGAAACTGGACTCCAGCTACTTTCCACAATGTTAATATGGATAAGTTAGGAGCCGGAGCTACGTGTTGGTCTTCTGCTGTCCTTCAGAAGGACCTTAATACCAACGACAGAACAGCACATTTACGGTAGTATCTAGCAACTAAACCTAAATTGTCGTATATCACCGAGTATCGCAGGCTACGACCTACTTAGCAATATTAAGTGTAAATATTTCACTTAATTTTTTTCCTTAGAGAAAAGGTAAATAAATTTTGCCTCAATTCATTATTGTTACTACATTTGTGTTCGATTAAGACGTTTTTTTAGAAGTTAGTCAACTCCTTACAGCTTTGGTGTTAAACATTTTGTTTTTCATTCCAGCATCTGCACTGACTGCACTGGCCATTAATATTATTTAAGGTAACGTGTTTTTATATTTGTGACAGTACTTTGTCATGCATGCACGCAATACCGGCTGTAATTTGTTTAACCCTTAACTTTCGAAAATGGTCCCATGCGGGAAAACGCGATCAGACGCGTGCATTTCGGGATTGGGCGCGGCACTAAAGCGTACGGTAACGGAGGACCACGTGACCGTTCGGTGACTTAAAAAGCGCACGTGGCGTGTTGCCAACTTTGGTCAGTTGGCTGGCGTGAGATTTTCTTTTCAAGATAAGTCTTCACACACACGTATGTACGCATTTACATGTATGTAATAGATCTATTACCTTGTAACTAGTCTGTAGGGTTTGCAAAGTAACGCTTTAGTTTATAATGGAATAAAATAGATTGGTCGTAAGATTTCTTGTGTGAGCCTGAAAGTAAGAATGCGTGACTGTCACACCAGATGCGTGTGGGGTTGTCAATCCTGCATCGGGCAGCTTAAAAACTATGTCCACAGAATATACCCTTGGAAATAATACCTGTATGCCTTTGAGGCTTTCTTGTGTCTTTCTAACATGAGATTCAGGTTATTAAGCCTTTTGAGACTTATGTATTGCAGACTAACAAATGAATTGCAACAAATCAGCTGAAGCTGTCTGATCAAGACTTTGCCAGTATATGTTATGATGCCCCTCCTGGATCCTCAGGAGGTGATAACCAGTGGGGGCGGTGATGCAACGTCTCCTTTCCCAGAAGATCTTATGGCAGACGGCCGCCTTGCGGTCTGTGGTCATCTGCCCAGCTGCCCGTGAGCCGTCCGCTGTAGCCTCAGCTTTAAGGAGATGGGCCCCATGCTCGTGTTGGCTGAACACATCGGTGACAGTCAGGGCCGCAGAAAAACGCAGCCCTGACCCCAAAGAAGAACCCCAGGCTGCTCCGCCCACGAGTCTGGCTGGGGCCGACCCCACCTACCAGTCAGACTCGCCACAGATGCCTGGCTCTTCCGCAGAAGCAGACCCCCTTCAGGACAGATCCATCGGTCTGGTACAGAGGTTCAAGAAGACCTTCAAACAGTACGGCAAAGTCATGATACCGGTGCATCTTCTGACATCCTGTGTGTGGTTTGGCTCCTTCTACTATGCTGCTATGAAGTAAGTGCACTCAATTTGCTCCCAAGCACAATATATCCTTGGTATATAAGTGGCTTATTCATTCTTCCACCCGCGTATACTGGTCAGTCATGACGGGGCACGCTGGACAGGATGCCAGTCCACTGCAGGACGTAAATACAAAACGCAAAAATCAGATTAGAGATACCAGTTAGCCTAATTGCATATCTTTAGATTGTGGGAGGAAGGCCACGTGACACGGGGAAGATGCAAACACACAAACACACACAGTGGAAGTGAGATTAGAACCTCCAACCCTGGTGGTGTGAAGCGAAATCACTACCCACTGAGCCGCCATACTACACTCTTGTTGGTCTGGTTATTATTTTTTACGTCCAAGATTTAATGCCACAGATTTTTCTTTGTTTTAGGACCAGATTGCATTACAAAGTGCTAATTTAGTTATTAATTTTGGCCAGTTTTAACATGTGACCATTTGCTTATTTATATATATGTCATATTTATCTATATTATGACTATATAATTAACTTCCCTGAATTGTGGCAAGTATCTTGAAGCGATTCATCTCCATCTTTTTCTGTAGGGGAGTGAATGTGGTTCAGTTTCTGGAGTATGCCGGATTTCCTGAAAAAATTGTTAGCTATCTGAGGGATTCCCAGAGTGGCTACGCCATCACAGCCTATGCTATGTACAAAGTAAGCCGGATTTCCTAAGCTTGAAATTCTTGTGTTATTTGCCATATCTGAACTTCCTTAGGAGAAAAGGCAGTTGATTTTCAAGTTGAGATGTTACATAATTTGACTTTTTGTTCCTTTTTGGAGATCGCTACACCAGCCAGGTATACGGTGACGTTGGCCGGAACCTCCATTTCCGTAAAATACCTGCGGAAACACGGGTACCTCTCTACCCCACCACTTGTCAAAGACTATCTCCAGGACAAGATGGAGGAGACAAGGGAGAGGTTCTCCGAGAAAATGGAGGAGACGAAGGAGAGGCTCACCGAAAAGATGGAGGAGACGAAGGAGCTCATCTCAGAAAGAATGGAGGAGACGAAAGAACGCCTTTCAGAGAAGATGGAAGAGACCAAGGACAAGTTTTCCGAAAAACTGCAGGAGACCAAAGACCGGATCTCCTTCAGAAAGAAAGCCGATTAGCTGTGTGTCCCCAAGTCTCCCGGGTAACATGAATCCATTCTGAGATTCGACCACTGAGTCTCAAACAAAAAAAAATGCAATCGAACAGAGGGACTGAAAGTAGTTTATAGCTTAAAAATAATTTGTTCAAAGTGATGGCTGCCTTTTAAAGAGATCAGAATTGTGCCAATATGTTGTAATCATTTGTGCATAAAATTGAAGCGATATACTGTTTCTTAAAGTATTTCATTTATGGGGTGCAGAAACAAAAGCACCAAACTGCAGCTGTGCATTTTCAGTGTGTTTTACTTCCTTTACTGATACGATACTGCATTCACACTTCTAAACTGCACACCTCCTTCTACCCTGGTTGCAGAATGCTAACCTGATGGGTTAAGAGTGTAGGACATTGAGAAAGCACGTTCCCCTGAAAGGTTCAGAAAAAAAGGGAGATCACGCATCTTATCTTAAGCTTTGGAATACAAACATGCCAGGTTGTGATCAGGTTAAATATTAAAGGAGATGGTAATGCAAACAGTCTGAGTGAATTGGAATGAAATTGTTTGGTGTGTGTGCTGTATGTCTAACAAGAGTCTGGGAAAGCTGTTGCACTAAGGTTATGAAATCTTTTCAAAAGCAGCTCCAGACTGTATCCCCACATGTGCTGTCTGGGATCACTGGACTATGGAGCCAGGTGAGCAATGGAGGTAATGTTCTGCTCCAAAAGCCTTGCACTAATGATGAGCAGAGACCCGGAGGTGTGGTAAAACCAGGCCGCTAAGCAGCAGTGCCAACATTCCAACTACACAGTTCTGAAACGCCTATGGTGGGTATGACAGCAAGGTTTAAGATGCTATGTCTATATAGCCTCGGATGAGCCATCAGGAGGGTGATGTTTAAAAACTGCAGCCAGACTTATGAATCTCTGACCTGTGGCTTCACAGAAGTGACGTCCACTTGGGAAGAAGTAGAAACAAGCAACTGATGGATGCATGTTTCAAATGAGTAACACTCAGGCCAGCGCACTGGGTAGCAGCGTGGAGTGAGCATGAGCTGATGGTGTTTTCATGGGAAGCTCCAAGATCCAGATTCAGCAGCTGGTCCACTTTCCCGAGACTGGTGGCATGCTTTGTTGGCCCCCGGAGCACAGAATGGACAGCTGCGTGTAAAGGGTGGAGAGATATCAATCAACCCCGTCACTGTGGTCTCCATTCCAGCAGTAACATCTGGCAGGTTTCTGTCAGTCTGTGTTCCTGCTGTGACCTGAGACTGTTAGATCTCCTTTCAGGTCTTGCATATCTGGACCCCTGCCCTGGTCACCAAGATGCCGCATGTCAGATTCACCAGCAAGGGATGAGCATCTCTGTCAGGATGAAGGCGCTCTGATTTACAGGCCACAAGCTGTCCTCTCGTGCTTTGAGGTTAAGGAGGATTAAACACGTCCATCTTCCATGACCTGCACAAATCACCAGAATCTGGCATCTGAAATGTCTCGGGTTAGACTCCTCCAGAACAGGCCATGTCTTCTGGTCACTAAGCCATGTTGCACATATTCTGTCCCAGATGTTCGATCAACCTTCCTTAGTTTTTGAGCCACAGTATTGCGTTACCTCTGTTAGAACCTGTCTTTTATTTACCACATCTCTTCAAGTGTGGTAATTTCCGGAACTTGATCACAGAGCGCTTTAGATTCACATCCTTAATAAATATGTTGACTGCAAAAAATGTCAATGTAACATTTTCTGGCACTGAGTTATCTAAACCTTTAAGAGTTATTTTCAATTGTACTCACCGGTTTCATCCAAGTGTTCCCACATAATCCACAGATCATAAATTATCAGAAACACCACAAAAAAAGACCATCAATTCAGCATCCGAACAGGTCAGCCCAAGCCCCACCCCCAAACAGAAGCAGCTCATATTATTGGTTTCTTTTTTAAGTTTTAATAATTTTGCTGCAGTTTGACCACAGCATTAAGTACAAGCATAAAATCTTTGACTACAACAGCACTTGGAGCAACATTTTTTGATTTTTTTTCTGTAAAAGTATTGCAATAACAGACCTTAGGCCTAAAACCTATTACATCACAATTGCTTAAATTAAAAAAAGGCGAAGTACACGACAGTTTATAAACATCTATATATATCTATATCTATTTATATATAGATATATATAGACAAGTTTTGTAAATAAAGCAGTCAAATGTTACAAAGTCCATGATGGAAGTAGTCATGTAAAAACTGTCAAGACTGAAGTATGTAACTGCTGTAACATCGTAAGAACAGAACACGGCTATGGTCTGTGTTTTGTTTGTTTTTCTGATGCCTGGTGATAAACGTTGGAACGTGCTGACCAATTCTGTTTGAGCCAAAGTTAGTTCTGTAAGCTAGTGCGGGGGGGGGGGGGGGGG
>JAODJU010000138.1:11043474-11055271 GCA_026776725.1 Gnathonemus echidnorhynchus | reverse complement strand
CAACACACACGATCTGAGTCATGGTGTGTGTATGAGTGCGTGCGTGTGTGTGGGGGGGGCATGCAGAGTGTGGGGGGACAGGTCCGCCTGAATGGTATAGCCATGGTGAGCTGAGCTGCATCACCGACACAGGCCCATAAACAGGTTTCCACCACACAACAAGCACACGGACAAGAGCCTATATTGTCACCACTTCCGTGCACACAACCGCCCCCCCCCATACCCTAAATATTCATATGCACAGAAATGAAAAACGGCCACATCTCCACCAGCCCCACCGGAACATCTTCACCAGCTTGGGACAACACAGAGCTTGAGATGAACGTTTCCGTCGACTCCCACATTTATCCAAAAAATGCCCCTAAGCAGGAGCTCTGATTAAGTAGGACAAGAACTGCACTTGGATGTGAAATTTTATTAATCCCAATTAAAGGCAGCTTTATAAAAGTTGGATTCTGCAGCAATTTCCGAAAGCAAATAAATGTCAGCTTTAAAAAAGAATTACTCTTTAATATGATAGTTATACCCACTCTCCAACTACAGACGCTGGTAGCTGCCATTAGATTCAGCTACATTTTGACCAGGCCAAGAAAAAAAATAAATACTTCCCATAACGTTTGTCAGGTGTGTTTAAAATTTTGCCTGAAAAGGCATTTGTTTTTATTAGTCAAAACACCAGCTGAACCATAAAGATTAACAAGATATTTTTCAGCATAAGCCAGACAGTTAGCCTCAACAACAGACAGGAGACACCTGGTTATTCGTTTCATTACACCCAAAATTCATTCCGTCTTCCTTAGTACCCAGCTTACAGGGCATGTTCAGCTGTGGCCGCAGTAAAACCCTAACATTGCTTTCAGGATCGTGCCAGCCCAATAACAGTCATGTTCATACAAGTGCTACCGCCATCTTAAAGCCTGAGAAATCACACGAAACACAACAAAAACAAACAAACAATAAAAGCCAAACAAAACCTAGACAAAACACATACCAACCAAAAACCAAGATATACCCCCTGTGCCCTGTCCCCCACCTGAATGTATCATTGCCTTGCTTTGAAGAAAACCAAAACAAACAAAAACATGTCTGCACAGGCCGTAAAAACATAAGGGGGGGAAATGACAGGAGCTGGGTTAGGTTGGTGGGGGGGGAGTGGGGTGGGAGAATGGCAGTTGAGATGTTTAATCATGTCTCTGCAGCGGGACAAAACAATCCATTTGCAGCATGCTTGCCGTCTCGTCGCTGACCTTTGGCTCTAATCTCCGATAAAACGGCCGCACATTAAAGGCACTGCGTGATACACGCTCCAGACGTGTCTAGACATCGCGTGTCACAACACAGACTTCCCTCGAATTATTTAACCTCCCAGTTACGGCTGAGAGACGGCTCAGACGACCTGAGCCCTTGCAAGGCCACCTGTTGAGCCCCCCCACCCCCACCCCACACGCTATCCGCTCTGCCGTCATACCAGTCGGCTCACCTCTGCGGCCGAGTGAGGGATACGCAGACCGCTTACGGCCACATGTCTGAATCGGGGTCTCCGATTTCATCCACAGTGCTGCCAAAAAGAGGACCTGACACTGGTGTGGTGTATGTTGGGGGGGGGGGGGGGGGGTGTAAGTATACGTTAGCCCATCAATCATCAGAGCAAGACTTTATACTTCTAGTAATAATAAACAAACTAGAACAGCAGGGGGGAAAAAAAAATCACTGACCTGTGAGATGTCAAATTATATGGATTCCAACAAGTAAAAAAAGGACAAGTCTGATGAACAGCTGTAGTGATGTTTCATGAATATTGACAGACGATCCCCCCCCCCCCCCCCCCCCCCGAATTAACATTTTCTTCTTAGTGGGGTGGAGTCTTACAGGTTCACTTCAGGGGATCTGAGCATGAATTTGGGGGACAGCATGAAAACAGCACGTGGAGAGCTGGAGAGCCTTCTGAAAGACAGGAGGGGCTAAGACACACGCAGTCTGATCCCAAAGTGACAGAATGCTGGGTCTGGAGAGTCAAAGACTGTTGTAGTCATTCAAGGGGGTTGTAAACGTGAAATATAATTTTGGATGTGCACATGCGCGTGCACACGGGTGAACATGTATTTAATGTATCGTTAAACCTCCATCTGTCTGAGTTACTGTCTCTCCCCCCGCCCCATCATAACATTATTTACTCTTATTTTCGCAAAGCCTTCATTCATCTATCAACTTCATACGCTGGCAGTGAGATTAACAAAACAATGATTCATAATCACTTTGATGACAGTTACGGGCGCCACAGTATAGGAACACACCTCGTACGGAAAACCGATTTGTGCCAAGACGCCTAGGAAAAAAAAAAGCACTTAATTTTCTGAATTAACTGGCCAGACTCCAAAGAATTTTTCTTGCAATGCACAACAATCTTGAAGCAATTTCTTGAGCTGGGATTACAGGGCGGAAAAAAATCATTTCAGAAAAGCACAAAACTAAATCCGCACAATCTTAAAACCTCCCTTCATGGCCAGCAGTTGAACCTCAAGAAAGTCAAGGTAGACAAAAGTTAGCTCTCTGACAGAATCACCAAAGGCATTTTTTTTGGCAAGGTCTGAGCACAAAGGAAGGCGAAGACAGAAATTGCAACACCGTTTTGTATGAATTCCACGGAAAAAAAAAATCCACAGTGAAGCTTGATATGCTGGGCCGGGGGGGGGGGGGGCAAGTGTCGAGAGAGGAATGTGAGACCTTGGCTTGTTCCACACAGGACGCTTTCCGATAAAGGGCCCCCCGTTTAGGTTCCCAGCACCAAACCCCCAGAATAAACAAGCAGCCTCAGACTGACAGCTGTTCAATGGCCTTTCACAGACAGGAAGAGGTGAGAGAGACTGAGACTGGAAGTAAGTGAAGAAGAGAGCTTTCTTCTTCCAAATGCAAAGGTGTCGATGATGGTTCCTGCCTCATAGAGTTCCAGTTGCTATGTAGGAAACACCTGGACTGAAAGCATGCTCAAACCAACAACCTAAGCATTCTGGATTCTTACTCAGACCATCCCTGATCCAACCTAGCGATCACCCCTGAGCACCTCGATCAGCATGGACCCTTCCTGATAGGACAATGTGCCAACATCGACCTCGCTTGCCTAATCTGGGTACAATGCCATGAACCCATTTGTAAGGGCAGGGCAGGCAAGAGAGACAAGAGTTAACAGCTGAGGTCTGTAACACTGACCTATATTAATTATTCACAGATGATCTTAAGGATGACTATTACAACACCCACCCCAACAGACACAACTGGGGATCTGGGAGGCTGTGGATCATAACTCCAAACACCAGTCACCAATTTATCCGTATGGATCGTTGAAAGATCCTCTACCAAGAAACGTGGCCCGGCAGATCTGTGTAAAGAAACTGCACTGGTAAAAAATGGAGCTCTTGAGCTTGTCCAGTCCAGGTTCTCTCAAATCACCCGATTACAGGTCCTGGGTATAAAGTTACATTTTTGTAGGGACACTGTTATACAAGGCAGTTTGTAAAATCTGAAAGACAGGCTGCATATTGGTCACAAGGTAGTATCATACCAAGACTGTTGAAGACGAAGTGGTCTATAGATAGAACTATGTGACTGGGACACATTTTGTGCGATGTGCATTATGTGCTTGTACAGTGTACTCACACCATGGACAAAGACACCATGGAGAACCTATCTGGCATGTACTGGAAACCATATACAAGAGGTAGATTGTACTGTCAAGGTTTCAGTGCTTATAAACCGACTACTGCAAACAATGTCTGGCTGAAAGAACATACACCAGGTACGCAACAGAAGTAGAGTCTGGTTCTGCCTAGAATAGGAGGGATATTGTCCATGCAGACTGACAGGAGGAGTCACACCGCTATAGACATGGGAAACGAGGTCTTGAAACCCACGGCAGACATTATCAAGTATCAATCGATCTCAGTTCAATCCGAACCAAAATAACACAAGAACCAATCGGAGACTGGATGTGTACATCCATCCCACCCACTGTGGGTTCTGAAGCTTCACCCTCCCATCATACCACACTATGCATGGCTGAGGAAAGAAAAATTCCAAATATAAAGTGGAAAACTAGGTTTTCGGCAGTGAAATGGACTCCTCCATCAGCAGTGGCATTGTTTGAGATGGAAAAGACCCACCTGGGGTTTAAGCAGCGAGATAGTAACGGGGCTCAGGGATCAGATGGGAGAGAGACAGGACCCTGTCAGACAGAATGGTCCCTCCATTTCTTCTCTGTCAGGTTACCACACCACACAGATGCCTCCACACTGGCATGTCCCAGCACAGTGCAGCCGTAATTTGTTTTGAAATACGATGCTAACTCTTTGAATTTTGATATCCTCGACATCTCTTTAAATGACATTAGTGTACAAGTACACTGCTGTTTACATTGTTCCTGCTGTGCTTTCTGGGATGACAGCAAATCCTCCTCCTGGCCCAATAAAATGTTCTGATGTTTCCTGGCACCGCTTGGCATACCCTGACGTTTGGGTGGGGGGAAAAAAATTGGACAATGGGGCTCTTGTAGCACAGGGTCTTTTTTGGAGCAGAGACGAAGGTCCCATCATATGCTTATTAAAACCTGTGGACCACCGACAACAAAACCCAGGACTGACAAACACACAAACACATGCCCCCCAATCCACTTTTACTAGCTGCACTGCACTAGGCCTACACGACACCCCCTCCCCCCTTTAACTTGCCACGGCATGTGTCCAGTTTCTCGTTTCCTGGGAAGCTGCAGAAATGGTGACAATAAAAACAGATGTAAAAGGTTACTCTCCTCCAGGGGGACGCAGAGACCGTGAGGACTCTGCCTCCAGACCCTGAGACACAAGGCATCCCATCATTAGGGAGTCTCCACACGTCCACAAGCTCCAGAGTAAATAAAATTCAGACCCCAGCCCCCCATCCATCCACCCACCCAGACAGACACGCCTCTCCCCGCCACACCGTCTGACTGATGGGCCGACTTGGACAGAGGGGGTGTGGGGGGACAAATATGTTTCAGTCCCCAAGGGGTCATGGCGACTGGGGGGTGGGTGGCACAAACACAAAGGAGGCCACGTTCAATGTCAAAGCGGAATGACTGAAGCTCTCCAGAGCCTTTGCACCTCTGCTCATCCCAGGGTCCCACGTAGACGTATACATACACACACACACACACACACACACACACACACACACACACAAATCCCCTCCTCCAGATGGGAATCAGGAGCAAAGCCATCTTGATTCCAGAAAAATAGGAAAAACGCCACCTTATTCCCTCCAAATTCTGTGTTTTGTATATATCAAACATTTTTAGCATGTTAATAAACACAGTTTATTTAACATGTGCACACCACCCTCCCCCCCTAGCCTGCACATAAACATGGCCAGAAGCAATCCACTGCAGCTAGGAGGGTTATGAGTTCATGCCGAATTAAAATCCACCTATACACTGATCCCAACACATCATGCGCTACAGTATTACTGAACCTATGGACGAGAACCCATTAATTATTGAGAAAGTGCGAGACGAGCAGACCTAGGACTAGACGGCCAGGCGGAGAGATGCCAAGCCCACGCATGGTGGCAGAGGGTGAGGAACTTAGAATGAACATCAAGACAAGTGAGATAGGAAGAACCCGCCGGAGGAGACTGGATCACGCGAGCAGGGCAGCTGAATTCTGCATGGATCACCGCTAAACGTGACCTCCTGCCTCTTGCCAAGAGATATTTTACAGAAACTTTTGTAACAAGACAATTATTTCCTCCCACACATGTACATATTTTAAAAGCAGGCGTCTAAACAAAATACATGGTGTATCTCGGGCTTTGAGCCAGATGGACCACTCCTAACTGAGATTAAACACCTTGTTTGTTTTACCAGGGGAGGAAAGAGGAATTGAACAAAGAAAAAAAAATGTCTTTTTTCTAAAACATAAAGCAAAATGCTCAAAGGTAAATGTACAAAAATGATTAGAACAACTGCTTTTCTTTCTCTCCCCCTCCTCTGCCACACACCTATCCTGTACATCTAAGCAAGGCAGACACCACAGACTGCCAAACAGGCCGCGACAGAAACGGATTAGGTGTATCAGTCGCATCAGATCTCCAGTTAATCCTTGCAACTCGACCAGGTCCATACTCCGAATGTCAAAATCTCATCTTGTACAAATGGTTTCCGGCACCAAAGGAAAGGGATCAGAAATGAAACCCAAAGTTGACCTGCAAGTCCACTCAGCAAGCCATGAATCGGCCGGCAGCCTCGGACGCAGCAGTAACTGCAGAAATATACCACTACATATACAATCTGACACCATGCTTGAGCAGGTAGGAATGTTAAATCACAATACACAGTGACCGTACGCTACTTTGGACAAAGTATACAGAGACCAAAAGATATTTAACTGTGCACGTTTAACCACCTGTGTCCTCACCCAAATGTATCATTGCTGAGAAGGCCAAAAGCTTCCAGACCAGAAAAAAAAATAGCTTCAGTGTTCTTAAGGGGCAATAAATTAAATAAAAAAATAATAAAGGTTAAATCTGCGACCCCGTATGTTTGACCCAGCTGAAGCTCCGGGGGCTCATGGACTGGCTGGTTCTTCAAACGAGCCCAAATCCACGGAAAGCTAAAACAGTGGCGGAGTCCCAGCAGCCTCTGTCCTCTCCGCTTACTGCCGCGAGCAGACGAGGCACGCCAGGTGACGGCAGACACAACCTGCACCAGATACGGTTACACAAACATTCGCCAAACATAAATCCCGCAACATTAAAATGCAATGCACTAGTGGCACGGTGCCGGAACGTCGAGCAGTGCCCAAGGTACACAAAGCGAAGAGGAACGTGAACACGGCCGTGTTCCACGGGATCATTATTAGAAGCACTGCTTCCAATGAATATGGCTCTATAACAGCATACAGATCGTGTTTAATCTTTTTTTCCTGCGACTGGATTTGTGGTCACAGCACGTTTATACACTCCTGACTGACTGGCGTAACAGCAGCAGTCAGAGTTCAAGTTGTTAATTAAAAGTAGAGGTCATTAATTCCTGGAGCAGAGCTGCTGGGCGAATCGTTTCGGTAAGAGTGTGTCTTATTTTCCCTGACAGGCTGATTTGTAGCTACTTGATAAAAAGGAGGGGATCGATGGCATGAGGGGTGGGCCAACAGCAGCGTTGCTTCACCCACCGGACTCAAGGAGTCGGATGTGGGCCCGACTCTCTGTGGAGATGGTGTGAGGCCTCGCTACAGGCGAGTGTGAACGGCCTCATCTCGCACTCCTTTGAGACACACACTTGACAGCAATGCATGGGGTCCAAGCGCAGGGTCAGCCATTTATCTGGCACCCTGGAGCATTTCCGCCGGTTGGGGGCCCAACAGAGATGTGACTATTCTGTCGGGGATGTGAACCAGTGGCCGTCCAATCGCAGGCCAGAGCTGAGCCACACAGTGCCAGTCACACGGCTGACCAGGGGAAAAACAAAAAAACTCATCAGGTCTGCAATACATCAGGTTGCGATACTTCAAAGCGATTCCTCCAGGGAATAATTAAATTCCACTGTAGTGTAAAAGCTGCTTATTAAAAATACAAATATTTAGTAAACTGTTCTTAACCATGCTAGTTAATCCTTTGCGCGCAATGGGCTAACGAAGGGAAAAAAGCAAGACCTTTTGTTTTTATAATTCCTTTTCATTTATCGGCCTATCTGTTGAATAAATGCAACAGCTGACGTTGTTTAGTGGAAAACTAAAGGAAAGCTGCACAGACAGTAACAGAACAAGTTACAAAATTTGCTCCCATCCGTTCGACAGTTTGCAGTGATATTCCACACACTGCCACTGTAATGGAAATTTTTAAAAATGCAAAACAATGAATGCATTCACAGCTATCAGCTTCATCTCACTCATATCTTTTTGCTTCAGCGTAAAAAAAAAAGTCACATTTCACCCAAGTTAGAAGTGGACTTTTGCAGCACAAGAAGCTTCAAATAACATCCTTTAACAACGAAAACAATGTGTGCATGTACACACATAAAACAACCAGATAAAAATCCATACACCCACAGGCAGCAATACTTCATAATTAAGTTTTATACTTAAAGTTGGGAATCATTTATATAATTAGAGACATGCGTTAGTTGACTGCGTGTATATCCTATATTTAGAAAAAGCCAGTCTTCAGAGAAGCAGTGTTTTACTTAGTTTGATAGCAAGCTAGAGAGATGAAATGTCAAAAAAAAAAAAAACTGCATATTGGTTGGATTTATACACTGTCAGGCCAACAGTAAATGTAAGTAAATTACAGAATACCAATATTCAAACAGGTCGAGGCTTTCATGCTTCAGAATTAAAAGACAACTGAACTTTGTTAAACTAGAAATTGCTCACATCGTTGAAAGGAGGTATCATGTTTCCTGTCGACATAAATTATGCAGCATTTTCAAAGGGTATCTTTTAAATTCTACACCGAGGTTCAAAACTGTTTTCACGTGTCTCTCGCAAAAAGACTGCACGAAATCTTTCATGGAGCAAATAAAGATGCAGGTTTTTTTCCGCATTCAACATCAGGCATTTCTCACACGAGCCGGCCTTACATAAATACGGGATCTAGATTTCCCAATTTGTCCTTTGTAGGGAGGAACAAATTAAATTATGCATCTCGATTCCCATAAGTTAACATTATAAATAGCGATTCATCATACGCAGAAGATGCCCACGGCCGATTCTTAAGGAGCCCTTTGTCCGCGGTTCAGTTCAGACAGACCACAACTCCCAGCGTCGCGCGGTGAAAGGGCCGGTCTATGGGGGCGGCAATGGGGGGGGAGGGGACCCAAACCCCAAACCATCCTCCAAAGCCGCGTCAAAACAACGATCATAATTACACACACAATTATAATACTGCTCGTTAGCTCCCGCTGGGCTCTCCGTCCTTTATGTACGGCGCGGTGTCATAAATGCTTGGACTACTGCAGATGTTGAAACCCCCCCCCCCCCAATAAAACCTCAAGAAATCCGACAACGTACCGGCTTTTATTTGGACTAACTTGCAGTGCATGCAGCTAAACAGGCATCGCACCACACTTTTTAAATTATTATAACATATGTGAATCGCTCGAGGGGGTTTGAAACTACTCCCAGCCATATAGGCAGTTTCTATTCCATTACAAATGGGCAGAAATACACGGCGGCGCAAATTTAAACTAAAATACCCAATTTAGCCTAGCGCCGTTAAAACGATGCCTTTGCTAAACCACATCGATGCACCTGCACTGCTTTTTGGATGATAAAATGAAAAAAATATAATAATAATAAATCACGCTGTGGGTAAGTGCCTGATGCACCGAAGGGGGGTACGAGACGGATTTTTTCTTTTAATTCTAAATAGCTAGACTGCGAGAACATGGTGCAAAACCGCTTAAGATAATTTAACGCAGTCCTGCTGCTTGTACTTACATATCTCCATCCCCTGGGCTTGGGGTCCGGTGCAGTTGCAGGAGCAAATGACATTGGAGTTGGAGTTGACGCGGCTGCCCAGAACTGTTAGGTTTTGCATGGAGATCCGGGGAGGAAAGTGAAAGCGGGCAGAGATCCGCCGGTAAAGCGGCCCCAAATGCAGGACTGGCTGCGGCCCACAATTAGAGGAAGCAGCTCCGAGCCCGCATTCTCACGCCATAACGCGTACCGAGCGACACCGCTACCGTGATTCAGCCTCATGCATTTTTTTTGTCCTCTTCCCCTTTTCTTTTTTCGTCCTCCCCTCTCTCCCTCCCTCTTCACTTCATTCAAAAGAATGCCTCTGCGTTACGTGATCGTGTGGGCAGGCAAAGCCTACACCCCAACCCCAAAAAAGGTAGCGGCTCCAGCCATGCATGGGGAGGGGGGGTGGAAACGCACTCCAAGGAAAAACCGATGGTGACAATGGCGATGAGAGAGGGGATGGCCTGGCCGGCGAGGGATGGGGAGGTTAGAATTACCCTCCCCCCCCGCGCTCATTAGTGACAGCCACGACCAATCAAGGAGGCCACTGAACCGCCTAACCTTGAGCTGACCCCACAGTCTAGCTGATCTGTGTCGGATCCCCCCACCCCAACCTAACCCAATGCTCTATAAATAACCGAAGCACTTAAAATGAAGAGAAAAAGTGAAGCAGAGCAGCAACTTATTGCCGGGACAGCAGCCTGCAAAATAATCAAACCACTCAAAGATTTGCTATTCAACAGCATGTCTATGTGGCGGTGGTGTGATATTAGCAGTAATATTAGAATACAAAAATATGCAAAAACCGAAGGATGAAAACCAAGCCCCCCCCCCCCATATTCCGTTTAGATAAACTTTTAAATATTTATTGATCGTTTGGAGAGGAAGTATTTCAATATGCACGCAGGCGATATTACGTAGGCGGTCTTGTCTACGTGTATGCCAGAGTGCCACTGCTCCCCAGGGCCAGCGACGTGGCACAGACGGGGGGAGGCCGTCGGCTCAGCAGACAGATTACACCGGCTACCGCATACCAAATGCGTCCCCCCCCCACCCCCACCCGGACTGTCTGAGGAGAGAAAACAGCGCTTCACTGGGGACACAAACGCATTAACTGCATTTTATATTTACGTATGCCTTGATTTGGACTGCAACGTCATATGTAGGTTATTATATCGATATATACGTGTTTTAAAACAGTGTTTCTGTTGGCTTGCGAATTGTACCACAATCATTAAAACGAAAGTATCTTCCGGATTTGCAAGAGTTTAAACTATTTTTTCCTCAGTTAGCGAAGGTGCATTCTACAGGGCAGCTCCAAAGCACATCTCATTGTATTTGTACAGTGAAAATAAAGGTCTTATCTTATATTTAAGGAGCCTGTGTAACTAAGGGGGCGGGCGGCGGTCCCTGTTGGGCAGCGCCACCTAGCGTTCACGCTGTTTCGGTGCTGGAGTCGATGCCGGTGCCGGCGAATGGTCATATGGGCAAAACCACGGATGAGTCTGAAATTAACTCTGTCCTACTTTCCTAGTTTCCTTTTAATCTATGCCACTTAAAGCGACTTTCAATTTGTAGATTACAGGCGTTTCTCATAATTCGCAGGAAAAAAAAGACTAAGAAAACGAGGCACCCCTGTACTTTAGCTGACTTTTACCAAGTACGGTGAACTCGACTAATCACTAATAAAACGACGAACATTTTTCAGATGATTATATAAAACATTAATCTGACAGATACATTTTTACAATGTCAATCCTGACAAAAGTTTATACCTTCATGAATGTTCAGAGGGAGCCATTCTCACTGTGCTGCAGATATTTCAGCCACGAAGTGTCCCTCCAGGACATGTGAATCGAATGATTAAAATACAAATGGAAAAACACGACTATTACTGAGGCATACAGATATACGTGAAGTGTGAACCCCTGCAAGCTGAATGGTTTAGCTCAGCGCTGGCTCATACACTATGGCTTAGCTTAGCAGTTGTGTGTCTCCAGGCTGTGGGAGGGGCCGGGTTCCAACATGCCGCTCAGCCTGTAGGCCCCAGCCACTGCTCTACCGTTCGCCCTCGGCTCTCTCCAGGAGGAAACGAGAGCTTCCTGTTCCCACTCGTCCTGATTAATCTTCTCCCTTTCCCTGCAGGTGCCAGCCGGCACGTCCACCTGCGAGCCCGCCCCGGCCCCCGCCTACTCCGGCCCCCTGCCCTAGCTCCCTCACGATGCGCCCCTATCGCAGCCTGTGACGGCGTCCGTCTGCGGAGGAGTGGTGTGTGTCTGTGTGGGGCGCGGGGGGTGGGGGGGTGGTTGGCG
>JAODJU010000138.1:11033359-11043374 GCA_026776725.1 Gnathonemus echidnorhynchus | reverse complement strand
GGTGGGGGGGAGGCGGGACGCCTGCAGACTGCCACTGCGGCGCAGGGAGCACATAATCACCAGGTATTGGGCTTTTCACTCTCCTGCAGGCTTGTTGAGCATCGCAATGGGCTGCCTGCCCAGAAGGATGAGGTAATGTCTAGGTTTAATGCCAATCTCCTGAACTGGCAAGACACAGTGGTTAAACAGGCTCCCGGTGAGACGGGAGGGGCGATGTACCGTCCGTGTCAGAATTAACGGTATTATCATTATTTAAAAATGGGAAGCGAGCATTATTAGCGCCTCTATCATCCTCAGTGTCACGACTGCGCCACGCACCCCCGGCGTCCACACGTATCCAAGGAAACGCTCTCACCGGACGACAGCCCAGTCGGGTCTGGTGCCTCGGGTCAGTACATCACACCATGTGCCTATCGGCATCCAGTGTCCGCGACAGTGTTTTGATTCCCTGGGGTGACTGATTATCATAATTGATGATGATGATAAGCATGATTTTTTTTTTTTAATAATTTTTTTCCCTCGGGGCCAATGACAACGCAGCTAGCTTCCTGTATCACGCCTCTACACCAACAGCATGATTAAAGACAGAAGGCTAACTTCAGTCTTCTAAAGAATATATACAGCGAATAAGACTTGGTTTTGTCTGCTGCCCAAACCGGTAATAATAAAAAGAAAAAAATGAACAAACAAACAAAAAACTCAAGTAAGCTGGTGGAAGACTTTTTTTTTTCTGTTTGCATTTCAAGTTTCATGGTCCGGAGACATTAACAAAAAGAACATTTAGCCTGAGAGGGAAACGATATTTCCCACATAAATCTTTTCTCAGGAAAGGGAATAAAAATATGATGTAACAAGGGTTGGTCTCCTAGTTTACAATCTATACAAATTACTCACTTGGCATGGGACTGGCCTACCTGCGGTTTCAGTTCAACTTGAACACGGCGGAAAATATATATTATATATATAAAAAAAACACATACACACACACAAAGGAAAAACACAACAAACACACCCTGGGGTGATTATAATTAGCTTTACCATAGCCCCAGGCTTTTCCTCCCCGCTCTTGGGTCAGAAAGCTCAGCTCCCAGCTACCGCTGTCAAAGCTGTCGCCGCAATTTGCCGTACGTCCCCTCGCAGTATCGAGAGGTCCGACTTACTGAAAGGACAGACAAATTCGCTATAAGACAACGTGGCCTCCGACATGCTGATACAGACACTGACTAGACAGATAGGAAAACAGGAAAAAAAAAACCAACACTGGACAGATCTTTGGCCCAGAGAGGCACACAATACATAAGGTACCAGTGATAAAAAAAGAGAACATTTACCAGATTCTTGGCATGAGTTGAGTGATCATTTGGCAACAGAAGTAAAGCCACCGCAGAAAGCTGTAAGGATTAACAGGCGGGGCCACGAGGACAGAGGGATAAAGAACTCTGGTGTAATTTCATCTACTCATTCCTCCTTGAAGTCCTTGGCTGGTTTTTAAAGCCAAATCAAGTCTGAAATAAATCCATACAGCCGTCTTCTTTACCATGTGAGGCAGAGTGCACTGCTAGGCCACCTGTGGCAGAAGCCAAGTCTATCTGTTACAGCTTCTTTGGCTAATAAACCAAAGTGTCTAATTGCAATCCAGGTGATTCCACCCCGACCTTTGCCAGCTCACTGTATAATAATGACCAAGATGGGGTTTTAGTCGCTAGTCTCCCCTGTGCTGTGGCCCCAGAAATCAGTGGCAAACGTAGTCAAAAGGCAACAACTGAACGTTGGTGTTGTGAGGTGGCAGCAAAGGCGCCATCTGAGCGCCGGTGCTCTGGCGGGCGTGGCGAGGGTCGCAGTGTGAACATCCTCTCACCACATTAATTACACGAGCGACAGGATGCCGCCCACGGGGCTGGTCCCTCCATCGGATGCCATGGCTGCCTGACATTTAATAAACCCGTTAGTGGCACACTGGCCCGTCTCTGCAGTGGGGACGGACAGGCAAACTGGCCTGACATAAAATTGGATCCTTGCCGTAAAGGAGAGGCTGGGAAGGACATGGGATAAAGACTCACAGATCTGGGTAATAAGACGGACATCCTGACGGCCAGCCCGGCACCTGAAGGATGGGAGGTTCCAGACAGCGGGGTCACAGGACTGTGCTTGTACTGCCCCCAGAGCCAAGTCCTCCTCGACCGAGACGCCCACGGGAGAAGCCAGATGCTTGCTTCAGTCACGATGATTCATCTGTGCTCAATACGCATCGACCTGTTGCTTCTACTCAACTCAGACAGTCCTCGTCTGACGGAGCACACACACAGCAAACACTTCCCATTATCCAGGGCCCCTACACAGCTTCTGCAGCTTTGCACTGTTGCTCAGTCTGCTCGGTGGCTGATTTCAGGTGCCGCTCAGCCAAAGGGCGCCAGCTTGAACCCTTAACCAGAGAAGTGAAAGGGTTTTGCTGAATGTGCCCCTTTCAGAGGATGCCCAACAGCTGACAGGCCAGCAGAAGCAAAACATTAATGGGTATGAGTGCATTTGAAGCTCAGATATATTTGTGGCTGACTGGCGCAGGGCTCAGAGATCTAATTCAGCACATTTTCAGAGAGAAACATAACATTTTAGCACAGTCACTGTGGGTAATTATGTCAGTGTGCTGGACAGAGACCCATGAACAGAAGGAAAGAAATGCTTGTTCGGCTTGTCCCCACACACACACACGGGGGCGTACCTATCTAAATGAGGACCTTACATTCATTTCTATGGGAAAAACTCTAATCCCAATCATGGCACCCTTAACCCCTACCCAGCCCTAACCTTAACCATAAGTAACTAAACAAAATAAGCTTTCTGTGGCATTTTTAGTTGTTTTAGGTTTTTCACAGATTTTTATAAAATTGAGGTTATTTAAAACGGGACCTGAAAAATGTCCCCGAAAGTAGATTCAGGTTTTACCACACTTTGGGGACATTTTGGTCCCCAAAACTGATCTAAGCAAACCAACAGAGACACATACACACACACAAACACACACCCTGCTGGTCTACCACAGTGACGGGCACCTGCTTCTTTCTTGTTTGTGGGGCGTTTAGAGCTTCGGGGCCTTAAAAGCTGCTTAATGTCCCTAAATTGTTTTCTCTTCAATCACCTTCAAGCCCGTTTGTCACAAAAATTCTGCCACTCCCCCCCGTGGTGTGACAGATTTGCCATGTCCCGGATTTATCTTCCTAATCCCCGTATTCCCCCCCCCGCCCCCCACCCACCCACGCCCTCGCTCTTTGTCGGCTCTCCTGTGACTGGGCCAGGAGAGATGGGGGCCGGCAGTCTCAGCGTGTTACGCAGGCTAATGAATGACGGCCCCAAGAGGAACTTCCTGCGGCGATGAGCACTTTGTCATGCTGAAACGCCATGGCTGCCCCCCGTCTGGGGCCGTCATGTGCCTGGACCCAGCCCTGCCCCGCTGCCCACTTCACACACTCACTGAGCCAACCCTGGCATCGCCACTGCCCTGCTGGGATTCCACTCGCATCGGGTTGAGCCGTGATCGCTCATGATGGCATATTGCATAGGTTCTGCCTTGCTTTCTGCCCCCACCGCAAGCTCCAGGGAACCAGACTGCAGTCACTCTCCAAGCTGCGCAGACCCAAATTAGACTGCAGTCACTCTCCAAACTGCGCAGACCCAAACCAGACTGCAGTCCCTCTCTGAGCTGCACAGACCCAAACCAGACTGCAGTCGCTCTCTGAGCTGCACAGACCCAAACCAGACTGCAGTCGCTCTCTGAGCTGCACAGACCCAAACCAGACTGCAGTCCCTCTCTGAGCTGCACAGACCCACACCAGACTGCAGTCCCTCTCTGAGCTGCACAGACCCAAACCAGACTGCAGTCCCTCTCTGAGCTGCACAGACCCACACCAGAATGCAGTCGCTCTCTGAGCTGCACAGACCCACACCAGACTGCGGATGAAACCTGACTGTAGCACAGATGCATTTCAGGAGCCACTGTGGAGCAGAACGGTGACGGATTCCCCCATGACTCCCCCCGCTCCTGACTTTACTCCAAAATGACCCACGACCTTCCCTCATCCTGCTGACTAATAAAAACTAATGACACAAGAAGCAAAACATTCCAATATTCCGGCAATATTCCAGCTATTAATATAAAGGAAACAGCCAGAGAAGTGTCACGTCCTACGCGTGCCCCCTCCCCCCCCCCACATTACTGCTGCCTGCAGCCTTCATTAAAGGGGGGGGGACGGCTTCATTAGACACTGAGCACAGTGTTGGAGTGACCTACTTCCAGCAAAAACACAACAAACAGCCGAGAACAACAAGACCTGGCAAAGCCAGACATGCCATGGCAGACACGGCCCACAGTGCCGCTGGGGCGAGACACGGGGCCCTTAGTCTGGGAGGGGGGCCCCGGCCTGACCAGAGGGTAGCCTGAGTGAGGGGCAACAGCCGGTTACCGAACCGCGATGGGGGGGTGGGATTCTAGTCGTACACCCCCCTCCCTCAAATAAAGGTGCGACACATGCATCAAGGTAACCAAAGCATGCTCAAGGTTTCCGGTGCCTCCACATGGTGGCAGGCAAAATACCCAGAAAAGAAAGTCTTACGATAGTAAAAAGAAAAGAGCGAATGAGGTGTGGGGATTAACTTTCATCCTTGCTGACCATGAAGCTGCCGCGCTCTCTATTCTTTTTCTTTATCACCGGCAGGCTTCTGAGCTGTTCCCATAGAGACTGCCGGCACGCCATCTCGCCTGGTCCTCTCCCCGTTCCCCTCACCTCTGCTGCCGCATTCCACCTGATGGTTTCATCTGCATGAAGACGGACGGCTGCGTAGAGCCGGGGGGGGTGGGGGGGGGTAGAGGGGCTGCGTGCTCGGACGTCCGCCGGCTCACGCCGCCCACATCGCCTAAGACTAGAAAGCTGAAACGTCTCCAAACTTTAGTTCCCGGTGTGCGTTTTGGCACCGGTCTTGGGCGGCATCGCCCTACGGCGCCCAGCAGCATCAGCCACTGCGGCGTGAATGCAATTTACGCTTGCCCCGAAATCGCAACGCAAGATGCCCCTAAGTGGGAGGCCTCTCTATCCTGCGCCAGGTCCACAACCTCCTGCCTGAAAGCTGAGGGCTACCGATGGGGTGTGGGGTGGGGGTTGTGCCCTTACCATGTCCTCCACACTACCCCCCCCCCCCCCACAGTGACACCCCCTTCCACTCTCGCATCTGGCCACCAGAACCAAGAGCTGAGTCATGGGTTCAATGACAACAGCAACAGCGAGAGCGGGACTGCTCCTGTCCGGAGGACGATCCAAAGCCTGCTGCCATAATGTGGGACATTGATACAGCTGCTGCGGTTGGCTGGGTGACACAAGTGCCTCTTAAGATCACTAAAACACGGCAGTCAACATAAACACAACATGACGTCTTCATTAAGTATGCCAGGTCTGTCGGGCAGCGTTTCCCAATCCGGTCCTCGGGGACCCACAGACGGTCCACGTTTTTGCTCCCTCCAAACTCCCGGGCAAAAAAGTGGACTGTCTGGCAGGGAGCTCGGAGGGAGCAAAAACCTGGACTGACGGTGGGTCCCCGAGGACCGGATTGGGAAACACTGCTGTAGAACATAGGGCCTTGTAATTGCTAGAGGAACCAGGCTCGCAAACTAATGCACTCCGGCCTTGTGCCCTGTGCCCAGGATAGGGACCAGCTGCCCTCCCCATGACCCTGCTTAAGATGGATGGATGGATGGACCCTGCATTTGGAAGATGGATGGATGGACGGATGAATGTTTACATGTTGTTACAGGCATGACTGAGCAAACACCGAAACGGAAGGCACTCCTGAGCACTGGTGTTCGATTGCATGATCCCATTCCATCCCATCATCCTCCTGGGACGGACCCTGCATCTTATTGGACGGCACAGCACACACATGACCAGCTGAGGCTGACCACGCGCTCGAGAAGCACAGCGACACGTCACCAGCACTCTTGCCAAAACTAAAATAGCAGTCAGAAAAAAAATATATATAAATATACAAATTAAAAAAAAGTCCTTTTTATAGGCTGGGGAGAGCGTCCGCTCCATCTGAGTAGCCAGCAGACGCCTCTGGGCTCATTCTCGGCACCTCGTCAGTGCCAGGGCGCTGTGCCCAGAGGGACACGTGGCAATGTGGCGGGGGGGAGTGGGTGGAGAGGGGGCTGTCAGACTTGTCACGATTACCCGCGCCCACCTCCGCCTCCTACCATGTTCTACGAATGGGGGCCCCCGTGCGGGTGACGTCAGGGCTGCGAGGTGGGTTGTGGGGGGGGGAAATGGAAGCCGCGAGGATCTACACACTTCCACGGCTCACTGAACAACCTGCTTAAACAATGTCCTGCTGCATTATTAAAGGTGGAAACCGCGGAAATTCAAGCCCTTCATAAGCTGCTCCTGGAGGGGTTACTCTGTTCGGAATAAACAGACCATTTCGGTATCTAGAGGGACAGATCAACTTTTTTTTTTTTTTTTTTGGGCAGGGGGGCATGAGAAAAATTACAGTCAGCATAGGAATCCCAGTGAGAATGTGACCATCACCCAAACTGCTCATTATCTATGCAGCACCAAGGCAGGATGGGAAATTGAGTCCCGAGAAGCAGAAGAGGCTGCTGTGTATCACAGTATAAAGATGTTTTGAAAGGTTCAATGCATCAGCTGATGGGAGACAAACTAGGAGAAGGTGGTATATGTGAATACTGACATTTGTACAGGGCACATATTGCTCTGTGAACACTGAAAACAGAACAGAAACATCTCAGCGTCGTCAAAGGGTGACATTCTCATGTGATCAACCTTCCTCTAGGCAGGAAATCGCCTAGTGATGAATAAACAGCTTAGGGTTCCACTTCCCTTTGAACTATCAAGAAAATGATGCGTTAAAAAACTACGCACAAACACACATTCCACGGCTAAGAAAAGGCCGCTGGCTTTCTCCAAACAGACATCACGCGCGGGGAGAAGCTTCCCTAATTTCCGTCGGCGGCAGATTCCTGACGTCGTGGGGTCTGATGGTGGATGTCGGGGAGGCTGGGTGGGGGAGGACACGTGCGGGGCCCTTTGTTGCCTCGGTTTCCGTTTCCTGGCGCAAATGAAGGCCCTCAGTGTTAAAATAAAACATCTTGTGCAGCACGTCTCTGCGGGCGCGACGGGGCCGCTTTTAAAGTCCACTTCACTTCCCTTTGTCTCCTTTGTGGGGGGGGGGGGGTCAGGGACAAAAACAATTCTGCAGCCTGTGAGCCTTGAGCGGCAAGGGACAGATACAGGTCAGGAGCCCCCCACACCCTTCTACCCCAGCAGGGACACCCTAAAGGTCCACACACACACACACACAATACACAGAGCGGGCCATGAACCCCCCCCCCCCCCCCCGCAAGAGTAGGAGGCAGCAGCAGATGCAAGGTATTGTGGGATGCAAAGGGAAGAAAAGAAAAAAAACCGTGGGGGAAAAGGAAAGATGTTCGTCCCTCCCACCCGAGGATGGGTTTCAGGCGGCACGCGATGCGTCTCCTGTACCCGATACCCACGCCTGGGATGAGATAGCGGCACGTTGGCAGCGGGGAAGGTTAGACGGCTCCCTTTCAGGGGCACATGGAGGCAAATGGACACCAGAGGAAGAAGAGAGGGGGCTGTGTGGTGCTGAAGACATCAAGCCAAGGGTCTGAGCCACGCGGTGCCCAGAGCCACTAACGGGCCGGGCTGCTGCAGCACAGTCCAGCAGAACCGCACTCTCTCTCCTGACCCAAAGACCGCAGAACTGGCTTCAAAGTCTGTCCCTGGCAGCCGACTGAGAAACGAGACCGAAAGCTTGGGGTTAAATAATAATAAAAAAACCCTCCAGTTATCCAGCCCCACTCAGATGGTCTACTTAAAATAATCCCTTAAACACATGGAAATGAGCAGGACAGGCGGACACTGAAATCTGCATACCAATGACCGGCTGGGGAGAGAGGAGCAGTGTGGGGTGAGCGGGTCCCCCAAGCCCAAGCCCAGCCCCACCCCACCAAGTACCACAAGCAGGTTGTGTAAAATGCCCCCTCCCCATTCAGGGTGGGGGAAGGTGGCAGTTAGAGGTCACCGCTCTGTGAAAAGCGAGAAGAGGTCCTGGGCCAAGTATCCCACTTCTAACAACGACAGGCCTTTTCAATTATAGTGTCGGAGAACGCACTCTTTCTGCCTGTTTGATCTCAGTCGTGTGTGTGTGTGTGTGTGTGTGTGTGTGTGTATGGGCTGGGGGGGGGGGGGGGGGGGGGGGGGGGGACCAAACACCCCAACCAGCTGCAACTGGCCCTGCTTCTGGCTCTCCGCACACTTACAGGTTTTCAGGCTAATTACTCTCACAGCGACCAAACACCGTTTTCAATCGCAGGGCGAAGTGCTTTAATCCATCTCTACAGAGTCATCGGGGTTGGCGATAAAACGAGAGGAAGCGATGAATAGGTGAAATCCCCAGAAAAAATGCGGCAAGCGGGAGTTTGGCTTCTAAGTGCTGTGACTTACGGGCAAAGGAAGGAACAAAGGCAGACCTACAATCCTTGATAGCCATAAACATCATAAAAAAATATGTATATAGGTGAAGAACTAATAAAACAGTATAGTCCGACAGCTGAGGGGTGACTAGTACAGTACTTAATTTATATAAGCTTTATGCAAACTATGTATAATACCACTGTTCACATTAAGAGTTGCATCGCCATTTTAAGTTGTACAAATTGATTATTAGTGTGCCTGTGAACAAAATCCAATGTAAAGTAATTCCCTTCCCCTGCCCTTTCTGTAGTAACATGCTTTTTATAGATTGGACTGATTACGTGGCAACAAACGCTGAAAGTCTGGCTGCCTGTTTATTTCACGTCCATATGAATTTGCCCCTACCGCCACCCCCCCCCAACATCGTGTTTTCTGTCCCAGATTCGGCCCGCGTGTCTGAGCTGCTGCAGCAGCCACTGAAATTTTACTTTATTTTTTTGGTTTTGCTTCTGCTGGGAAACGACTGAGGCAACATTAAAAGGGAAATAGAGATGAAAATGTCTAGGGAGGCGGAGACAAGCGCCGGTAACGGGGTTAGGGACTGTGGGCAGCGATATCCCAGAGAAATAAAGTGACAGCCCAACAAGAAGGGGGGGCTTGGTTGGGGTGGAGAGACAGACCAGGCCGGGCCGGCCCCATCTCTGCCGTGCTGGAGGCCACGGAGCCACGGTGGAGCCGAAACCCAGTCACACCAGTACCAAGTCACACTCTGTACTAATGTCCATAGTGTCAATGTGACACATTTTAAAAACATGCTCAGATTACCCATCTGTGCGACCGTCTCATCCGAAAATATCGAAGGAGAGAGAGAGAGAGAAAAAAAACATATCGCTTCTGACAGTACTAATGTCCCCCCCCGCTCTAAGGGTATTCAAGTTCGGAACATTTCTATCATAAAACGAAAAAAAATTCAATCCTGCCACGTCTGCTAAAAGACTACGGATGCTGTGTGACGATTAACCACAGCGGTCAGCAGCGGAGGCTGGGGTACAGCTCCAAAGCACCAGACCCACCCACCCCCTCCAAAGGCACAACGTCGGCTGGAACTAATCAGAATTGGCTCCGATCGATTAAGCCATCACGCGTCCCAAAAAGCGTCTCTTAGGAGTCTGGGGGTCAGCTGCCGCCTCCCCCCCCCCTCCCCGTATCTGTAATAATGAGGACTTTGTCCATCAGCCCCCACCCCGACTGCACGTCCAGCACACTGATCGCCATTTGATCAGGGAGTGGGGTGGTTGCGGGGGGAGAGACCCTGACTTCCCTGTTACTTAGCCGCTGTTTCATTGTTTGTCCTGAGAGACCCAGCACCTCACTCCGGCACACAGCGTCTAGACACTATTCATGATCCATCTGTCTGGCAGAGGCGCAGCCGGGAAGATGGCAAACTCGATTAGAATTGAAACATTTTCACCCCCACCCCCACCCCCCTGTTTTGCCCTCTCCCTCTCTCCCCCTCT
>JAODJU010000138.1:10993295-11004730 GCA_026776725.1 Gnathonemus echidnorhynchus | reverse complement strand
AGTTTTCCCATTCTGCAGGAACTGGGAAGCACTTTGACACAGCTGGCCAGTACATAAAAAGGATATGGAAAATTGCGGCAGTTATGTAAACACAAACGTCACATAGACTGTACGAGCTGGAAAAGGCGATTTAACGGGCTGGCTCGTGCAATAAACAAGGGTAACTAGTAACCGATAACTAAACGTATAAAAGTTTGCAGGGACAGATAACTGGCCGCAATAATACGCCATAAACCGATCCGGACGGGAGATGCGCGCAGCCTAAAACATGGATCCGTCTCCAGCGCCCGCAGCCGACGGGACTGTGCGTGCCGGGCGGACTCGGATTACCCAATAATTTAATTCAGAGACAACATTTAAGCGCACAGCATCGGAAATAAGCGCAGCATCAGCGTGCCAGCGCTGCCTGCCGTGCAGAATAAACATGGACGAAGAACCCCGACAGACCGCGGCGAATTACACGCTGATGTGATGTGTGCAACATAACGGGACCGTAGGAGTTTATTAATAAACACGCAAGATGATATATCGTGAGGATGTTAGATAAATACATGACAAACAATTTCCACTGACTTCCAGATTTTGCGAACGTTTAAATGCGGCCCCTTTAAGGATTGGGGATCTTAAACTTGTACAGCCCGCAGTAACTCCCTGCAACTCACACCGCTCCTTTAATGCGCCGTATTAGCCTAGTCTAACTAAGCCCGTTCGTGCAAAGCGCTCAGAAATGCCCCCGCAGTCTGCAACGTCCGCCGTGGCGCTTCTGTTTGAGGGTTACCGGTGCTGCCGGTGGAAGCGCCGCGTTACCTCCGGTCGTGCGCCTTCCCGCTGAGCGCGTCTGTTCCGGGCTGACGGGCGATCCCTCCCTGCGGCTGTCCAGTGCGTCTGGTCCGTAGCTGGCTGCCGGAGACTGGGCGCCGCGATCGCTCACGAAGACTGCGAGTCAGTCAGCGGCGTTCCACCGCTCTCCGCGTATCCCCCCCTCCCCCGTACATCCATGCGCCTAATTTCCAAAAAGCTGTAGCGACATCTGCAGAGTAGGAGTACTAACGTAACGGCCACAAAAGCCGGCAACTCCGCTAAGTTTTAGATGTAGTCAGCTGTATCTGTTGGCCTAATGCAATTAAATATGGGAATTTAGTTCATGACACCGTATATAGTTAAGGACATGTATTGACCTCAAATGTCAAGGTTCAAGATATATCTCGGCTTTAGTACAATTCAACAAGGCAATTTCATTTCTTGGGTCAAACATCGAAGTGTATAGATTTTGAGAAAAAAAAATCAAAAAAGCAATGGATGTGTTGCTCTATGAAAATAAATCTAATCGAATCAAATCTAATGGGGGGGGGGCACGGTCGCTTCACATGGGTTCGATTCCCCGCCTCGGCTCCATGTGTTTGGACTTCTCTACGTCGTAGTCCCGCTCCAAAAACAAGCTAAAGTGAATTGTCCATGGGCGTGAATGGTGTCTGTGCCCTGCGATGGTAGGCAATGCGGCCATTGTTTCCGGGATGTGGTCCGGACCCCTGCGACCCTGTATAGAATAATTTAAGGCGTATAGAAAATGAATGAATGATCCTGTGAGACAAGTTCTCTAGCCTTGCTGATGTTCATTACCGATAAACAAGCATTTGTACTGGGGTGTCATATATTATATAATGTAGTTAGTAGTACCCTGTCTCAATTAATTATGCCATGTACAGAAAGCTACGTGTTTGTTTTGGTCTTTCGATTCCCATAGCTAACAAATACTCCCTCTAGTGGAGAAGTGTTGATCGCGCTTCTTCTATTTCCATCACTTGAAGACCATAGACGAAAACTTTATTTCTTTAACATTAATGGGCGCTTTAAAAGCCTGTCTTCTTTTAGAACGTCAGAATATTGTAAACCGGGTTGGGAATTCTAGTGGAAAGATGGAATTTTTCATGTTGTTTGGAAGGTCAGATATTCCAGTTAGATTTGACTGTGGCTTATCAATTTACAAATTGCGCGATTCTGGCGATTTTAGTGTTAAAGGAGCACATTTAAAGTTACAACGTGTTATATTTGAATAAGATATGAGATACGATCCACTGCTCTTTAAGCAAAGTAGTTTAGCCTGTAACTCGATGCAATGTGTATGGAAAATTTATATGAAACTGAACGGAACACGCGTTAAGTGCAAGAGAAATAAAAGCTATTTTAGTTTAAGACCAAAAACAAACTACATTAAAAGTACGTATCTATATAGCGAAGAGAAAATATATACGACTTACTGTATATTAAAAGCATGTACAATAAATGAGCCTAAAATTCCTAAAAAAAAAAAAAGTGTGTATATAAGCTATCGCTATGACCGAGTCTCCTGGTGTGAGTTTAATTGAATAAATCCCTCGCCCTCGGGGATGGTGGTCTGTTGATAAAGTGGGGGGGGGGGTTCAATCAATCTGATAAAGTACCATGCGCTCACATGTGCCCTGGGGAGGCCTTATAACGTAATCCTAACATAATAACCTCGGGGGGAGGGAGCTCTGGCCCTTTGGGAAAGTAGGCGGGGCGGCTCTGTCCAACTCAGACATGGCCGGGGGCCTTTCAGGTGGGTAATTAGGGCACCATATGCTCCCTGGGCACCGTCTCTGCGGCTGGGAAGCTGATTGTTCCCGGCAATCTGCTTGTGTCGGGTCCCGAGCGCTCCGGGTGCACAGGCTCACTTCCGTGGCACCGGGAGCACCGCGCACGCACTGGCGGTGCCGCGTACCGCGCCCTTGGACCCCGGCCCATGTGCGTCCAGCCGTCTCCCTCCCGAAATGCCGGACGTAAGCACCACGCAGCGGGGATCGTGCACACATACTCACATTTCGTAAAGATCGTCCATTCTACGGAACCCTCAGGCAGAAGAGCGGTAAAGAGATGAACGGATTATACATCAGTACAGAAAATCTGTTTATATCGCTGCACTGTCCCAGGACGACTGGCGATCAGGGAAAGGGGCCGTGATCCATTTGTTTTATAATAATTTAATACCCGTTGTCCCTTTTACCTGTAAGAGTTATAAAAGGTTTACCTCACAAGAAACTGAATAGGCGATAGTCAATGTAAATCATTTATTTTACTAAGTACGTTATTTAAAAATAAATACATCTGTAAGATACACCAAGGAAAATGCAAGAAGCATGTAGAAGTTCTGCAATATTTAAAAGACTGGCACACCTCCATTTTTTGGCAAAACTAAAAGGATACAAAAAATACCGGTTCGATGTATATAACATTTTCTGACTGGAAGACTTAGGGCTATCTGTATAAACTCTTAAAATATTGAAAACTGCAAAAAGACCATTACAATGTCAAATTGGCAATGGTGAATAAGGTGTGTGTGGGGGATTTGTGCCACATTTCTTTAAAAGGTCCTTGATTGACTCACAGAATTTATTCGGCAGAAGATACGGGTGTCATGGTAACAGCTCCCACATGACAAAACAAGCCGGCCTCTCGGGCGTCCAGATAGACCTCAGGTGACCATCTCGACACTCATTAATTGGCTTGCTAATGATGTCGAGGGGCTTTCCTGATCAAAACCTAAGTGGATCTGGACAGATAACTTGTCAAAAATGGATTATAGTGAAGCATCCCTTCCCCATGTTTAGAGAGCTCTGGGTGGTCTATTCAGAGACCCACGCTGACGGTGGCGTACAACATAATGTTTGGAGCTGCTGTGGACGGGATCATCACGCACTATCAATCAGCTACCAGCCCGCAACAGTAGCTTCCATGGGGTTAAATCACACCAAGTGAGGTAAAGGGACAGTGAGCCCACCCACAGGCCACTATACCCATATCTCAAAGCAGCATTAGACACCATAAAATCCTGACTGTGGTACAGGGCTGTCAACCAAACCACATGAGCAGCTAAAGGGGCGTGGACAGTTGATCTGACAAAAAACCTGTGGATTCATCTACAGGAAAGATTTTAAAAGAAAGGCATGAGATACTTAGTGTCAGTCTGCTTCAGAAAGCCAGGAGGGGAGACCCTTTTCTAGGAGCTGACCGTTTTTCCCCAGACACAGCTGTACCAGTACAAGGCACTTCCCAAGTCTCCCTGAAGGGGGCGCCTTGCTCAGGGCACTGCATCACCAGTCAGCTGAATGGTGAGGATGCCGCTTGAGTCGGTCTGGATGAGCAGTAAGCCGGAGCTCCTGCCTGCCGTCGTGGGCCTGAACTGGACGGGCAGGTTGATGTAGTGCTGGGACCTGGGGGGAAGGGGGGGGCATTAACGCTCTGCAATTTACTGCACAAACACCAGCTGGCAAGCTTCAAGCCCCGTAGACTCCCTCTAAATTATGAAGTATGTAAAACATACTAATTCCCACATGGGACATCGATTCTACAGCCGATGCTGATGTTTAATCCTGCCAACAGATAACGAATCAATCCATGCCATGTTAAGAGCACAAACCCGGGTTTAGTTGCAGATCGGCAGCTGAAAATGCATTAGGAGTCACTGCAGTCTGGATAGTAGCTGTCAACGTGAGGCTGCACGAGAACCGATGCCACAATCAGCCATGGGACTGCAGGGCTGCTGGTCAGTGACCACAGCACACGTGCAACCTGAAGTGTGTCCAAGTCTAAACGACGGCGTGTGCAGGACTTCCTGTCACACGCCAGCCACCACAGTACCTGCAGTTTGGTACCTTGAGAAATCAGAGGCCCCTACCAAGCCCGATTGGCAGGAATATCCTCTCGCTCCCAGTCTTCTGCTGCCAAACACCTGCCCCAGATTATGGCGCTAACCTTCCGTTACCCAGAAAATCTGTGAGATTATCCCGAAGAGGAGCCACTCACCTTAGAGAGTATTTGCAATGCTTGATGTGGAAGGGCTCTCTAGGGCTTACGAATTTCAGCTGCAATTCAATTAGAGAAGCTCAACATCAAATCCATGCAGAGCATTCGGGACAGACAGCGTACTTCATGCATCAAATGTGGTCCCATGCAACATTCTGTGCGTGAATTCAACACGTCATATGACAGTTGTAGGTTTGAGCTTGTGGTTTGTGGAGTTTCAGATAAACTTGCTAGTCTAGTCACTATTGACTATCTTGATGTTTTTCTTAGGGATGAAAGCTGGTCCAAAGACCACTTCTTCAGAAGATGACATGGCAGGACTGTTGCCAGACTAATCAAGTTAACCACTAAAGCAGCTCTTCTGAGAAGCATCAGCATGGATGTTAGCTATTGATACCTTGACTCACATCCTAATGTCCAAACATGACTAAAGTTCATGGACAGAATTTACCCGAGATGATTCAAAGCTGACAGGCTTCAGAATCTCCTCCAATTCAGCCCTCTGACTCAGGCTGAATGGTGAACACTTGTCCTTTCTTAGCAAATTAAAACATCTAAAACACCTCCCATGAGCCCCTGCATGACAGGCTGTCCTCCTAATCTTAGTTCTGCTACATTTCCTGCTTCTGCAGGCTCCGCCCACCGCCCAGAATCCTTTGGGCCATATCACGTACCTCGTGAGTGTCAAAGGAGTTGTTACGCACGTGGACCTTCAAGGTGCTGGACTCACCCACCCGCGTCTGGGGAAAGGCGTACAGGTCCTGGGGTGCGTAAACACCCCTCCGCTGCATCTCCTCCTGGCTGGAAAAACACACAGCGTTTCAAAACGCCCACCTCAGACAGCCACACAGGAAGCGAAGCCATCGGCAGCTCACAGGATGACGCCACAACGCCAGCAGGGGTTAGGCCGTTTTAAATACCTTTTCCGTATCGCTAAGTGTTAGCCCCCCCACACCTCCATTTCAGGAAGGGGAGAGGGAATTTGGGGTTTTGTGACGTTTATACAACCTATTCATCACACCCTGCATGAAGACAGGAAAGACTGGGTACGTTCCCGGGTTGATAAATTTGTGCCTTTGCTCACAATCCAACCCACGCAAAGCAATGATGTACAGGACAAGACTGCAGAAACATTTAGGGGTTGGGGGCTGAGTAAGTTATTCTCAGATGGGGTGCAATTTTTAATGGTCATCAAGTGGATACATGATAGGTACATGGGATGGGAAGTCCAGGAATTTCTCTCGAATACGATCAACCTGAATAGAAACATCCAGAACCACACATTGGACAGGGAGGAACAGTGTGCAGACCACGCTGAACTTCTTACAGGCTAAGAACCCTACTAATTAAGCATTTAGGGTGTTTGTGTGTGTGTGTGGTACAAAGCAAAAACCCTACAGTTCCCACACCTGAGAGCCTCACCACACCTGGATCTAATGTCACAATGTCCCTACACAGCTGTGGAACCCATTTCTAATCCCCACGCAGCACCAGCAAACCAGGTCAGACAGACGACGACAGTCCCCGGCTTCTTCTACAGGAGCCGAGATTACGGAGCCTGAGGCTCCATCATCTTACATAAAACTAAAGTCAGTTCACACCGCGGGTGTGACACCTACACTGGAGGCTGTGAGCAATCACAGCTCTCTCTCTTAGCCAGTCCTGATCACAGACCTCTCCGGCTTCTTTCTGCTCTTCACGGTGGCCTCCGTCCACACCAGGGAGTCAGCGTTCGCACTGACGGTCGCTCCAGCCTTCACGCCCTTAAGAAGAACAGAGCTTGAACAAGCATCCTCTAGGAGACTGACTCACTGACAGGTCCAGCCGTTTGTCTGTGTGCCCTGGGCTCGATATTCAGCAGCAGCATCTCTGACACCATGACACAATCGTGGATCAAAGTCTTACAATCCTTCTCATACATCTGTCTCACTCGCTTGTGTACAAATATCAGTGGAGTCAATGTCAAGTATTAAGATTTATAAACATAAACCTCCTTTGTGGATTCCGCTCCAGAATCTGACAACTCTCCCCAGAAAGGATCAGTGATCAACCAGTGCCCCCCCTGCCCTAAAAAAAAAAAAAAAAAGTCAAACCCACCGTTCCACAGAGCTGGAATCGAACCCTGCACTTCTTTAGGGGCTCAGCCACGGGGTGGCATTCCAAGTCCCAGAACTGGGCGTAATCGCCGCTATCTCGTGGCAGGAAGGAGACGGGAACCTGAGGGTAGAGACAAACACAGGAAAATATTTTTCACTTATTCGAATTATAAACGTGGTACATAGTGCGAGGAGGATTGAAGTGACATTCACAATTATGTCATCAGGAAAGGCCGCAGTGATGCAGGAAGCCGGCCTGTCATCACCAAACCTCAGGATTATTAATGATCCAAAGTCAAGGTTTTGCACATTCCTGTTTATTCGATTTCATAGTGCATGTGCACAACTGTACACTTTTAAACTAATTTTTCTGTCTATGTCTGATGGTGACAAAGATACTTTGACTTGACGCTGAGCCACGTGCCCAGAGGAAGCCTCACCTTCATCTTCTCCCGCACTCCCAGAACTCCCGACAGGCGAGAGCACCTGAAGGCCGTATAGGTGGCCCGGTACACGTCCCCACTGTTGTCCACACCCTGCAGGAAGAGTCACTGTTCAGTCCTCTCTCTAACACGCCACGTTCCTGGATCGAGTTCCTGGGATTTCAACCTTCATGACTCTGGCTGAATCTTTAGATGATCCACATCGGGTTTGAACCTGCTTGTGTCACTCTGGGCCTGAGCCTTTGGTGACTTGAGTTCACACCTTAGCTCATGACAGACAGGACGCGGCTCAAGTGCGTCACTCTGAACACACCTTCACGTACGGCGGGGCGAACGATGACAGGTACCACCGCACTTCATCGCCGGTGTTCTCCATCTCGAGGAAGGATTCTGCGAGAACACAGGCAGTGAGGACGACCACGTTCCAGAGCTGGGTGATTCAGTTCCAGAGTGTTAAACTCCAGACCAAGATTTTGTTTCAATCAACCAGATGAGTATAGAGTCACAGGGTACTCAAGTGGTTGGTTGAAACAAAATCTTGGTCTGGACTTTTACTCTCTGGACCTGAATTACTCACCCTTTGCCCTGTACACTGGCCACAGCCAATAATACAGAAGCAGTTCTGACAACTTACAGCAACCATCCATTATCAATAGCGATACCCCAGCCATGGCCCTCACCTGAGGCCCCCCCAGACGGCGTTGCTGGGAACACCAGGGTGCGGCTCTTAATCACCACCTGGGAGCACAGGGGTGTCTCAGGGGAACGCCCCCCAGGGGCCGCTGGCGTTTCCGCCTGCGGGGGCAAGGCAGACAGGGGCTTGGCCGAGGAGACATCTGCAGACACATCCAGGGCCAGGTCCTGGCGGATCTGAACTTTGATAAACTAAAGAGGAGATGAGGAGGAGGAAGAGGAAATCAGCACTGACTGTGAAGATTAAACTCGCACAGATTTGCACACAATACTTACAGGAAAACTACATTTTTAACACCCCCAAAAACACTTAGAGCTTTTGTCTAGCACTGGACTACATAAACATAAAAAAAATATATCAAAGATTCACAAGCATTATATTATCACAAGGCACTTTCACGAGAACATACAGCACGAAGCGACTGAAATTATTCACATAACCAACGAAGACAATCAAATTGGCAGGTCCACCTTCTGCTGGTCACCACACTGGACGTAGATCTGTCCAGTCCAGGGCAGCATGGCAGACTTGGTGGCCAAGGACAGATTGGGGCTGATCAGGATCTGTAGGTGACTCCTGTGTGAAAAGTGACTGTTCAGTCCTGCTCAGTTCTGCCCATTAGGAACCCAGAAACTACATCTGAATTTATCAGGATATTCTACCCAGGATCACCATGGGCCTGTCTGCCCCGGGTTCAAAGCCGGGTCACAGCGGTCCAGGAGAGTAGGTACGTACTTGGGTTCAACGATCCCATGCTGGGGGGTGACGGTCAGACAGTGGGCAGGCCAGGACAACTCAAAACGCAGCTCTCTGGGAGAGTGGTTCTGGATCCTCACATGCCTCGTGTCAGCTGCACCATCTGCCACAAAGTGACGGATCTGTCAGTCAAACACTTTAACCCAATGAAAGAAAAGGCACAAAGCAGAAGTCCCGCCCCTCTCTTCTCACACATTACAGAGAAGATACCTTCGTTTTTTTGCATTAAAAAATTCCACTGTACACATAACCTGGTCATTCTGGGCCAGTGCATTTTAAGACCGTGTCCTCCTAAGTAATGCTAACATAGCGCCTCATCTCTGACCCCAGGCCAGACACCAGTGGGGAGTTAAAATTGGGGGGGGGGACTCACTGATGTTAGGAACAGTGAGGACCAGCTGCTCTGGCAGGACGCTCCAGGACACCCGGGGCTCAGCAGGCTGATTCAGGGCCGAATCGGCAACACTGAGGGACAGGGGGGGGCCCTGGGGGCCCTTTACAGGCAAGACATCCAATGAGACATTGCTGATGTGACGGTCCGAGTTTCCAAAGCCACTGTGGGGGAAGGACAGTCAGTCGATTTGGGTTTTAAAGCACCGTCCTTACAATCAAGAGACATTACCAGATACAGGTGACAGTGACACAATGCAGGACTCATCTACAGCTCAAGTTACACGGTTGAGTACAAAGAGGGTTGTCAGTGAAAGTGCAATGAGTGTGGAACTCAGACACATTAGTGCTATACATCACCAGACCCTAAGCTGGAAGAACTTCCAAAAGATCAGAGAGTAATAAGTATAGAAAAATGATTCCCAGTCCAATCCTCAGGGACCCATAGACCATCCCGGAGGGAGCAAAAATGTGGACTGGCTGACAAGGAGCTAGGAGGGAGCAAAAATGTGGACTGGCTGACAAGGAGCTAGGAGGGAGCAAAAATGTGGACCAGCTATGCCCCCCAATGACCAGACTGGGAAACACTGGTACAGAATATCAGCGGACCCAGGCATGGGAATCCAGAGGCTACCTGTCAGACTCAGAGCCATGCCGAGGGGAGGGCCGCAAGGACTCAACACAGTCGCTTTCCCCGGAATCGGAGACATCAACGGTGCCCAGCACAGTCAGAACCACCTTGCTCATGTTGCTGTAGAAGAGTTGTGCCTCGTTGGGCCTCTGCGGAAGGTCGTACACTGCAAACATAAAAACGTACCTGAAAACTCACAAATCTTAAAACTGGCAGATGCCCGGGAACCGCCGCTCCCACCTTCAACACGCAACACGGCTCCTTACCTTCCAGCACCTGCTCTTCACCGAGGAAAGGCTCGTCAAAGCTCAGGTCCTTCAGGAGGCCGCTGTCGGACAGCAGCTTGCGGCCCGCGTCAGGTCTGCTGCGCAGGAGCCTGGGGGGAGGAAGCCAAGGCGAGAAAAGAAAAATGCATAATCACAGTAAATCATGATGGAATTATATAAAAGGACTGATCGTATCTTAAAACCAAACCGAAGTCTTCCAAGCGGGGCCAGTGACCCAGAAGCCGGAGGCCATCCTCACCAACGAGAACCCGGACAAACACCTTCCCTGGATCGTACCTCCTGTACTGCTGGCGTGAGACCTCGTCCCCACAGAAGAAGCAGACCGTGGCCAGCAGGGCGGTGGCAGACTGGCAAAGGCTGTGCTCCCTGGACGTCGCTTTCAGCAGGATGGTCACCACCTGCAAATATGCCCAATCAGTGCAGGTCTGGCCCTCCCTGGCGTGAGAACAGCGGGTCTATGGTCTGTAGCCCCTTTGCCGATTACTATGTAAGGACCAACTCCAGAGTCTTTAGGGCTTTTTATGTGGACTCGCTACTTTGTTCGAGCTACAAACCGCAACCATTAGCTAAGGATATAAAAGCCAACAGTTCCGCTCTCAAATCCTGCCTCCATTGTATAATTCTGAACTTCTAACACTGGAGTCTTTAAGGGAACACTTAAATGGAAGAACAGCAAACTACAGTTAGCGTTAAAGGCAGCCAGGGGTGAAGCAGAGGACCCACTGTACCTCCTGGGTGCGCTCCTTGAGCACGAACTGCGGGGGCGACAGGCTGATGACGGAGGCGTCCATGCGCATACGCGTCCGCAGGTCGGCGTAGGCCGCGGCCTTAATGAAGGCAGCCCGCGAGCCTGTGTTGCGCACGCTCACGCACACCTTGCTGACTCCACCCACGGACACGCCGGCCATCGTCACCACGTAGCTGTCGGACAGCTTCCGCGCCTCCTCCAGGATGATGTTGCTGGTGCCACCGTAGCCTGACAAAGGGATCTGAGGAGGGTCCCCCAATGTAAAAGTGAAACAATCCATCCAAAAACACCAAAGAGATATGCTGTCATTGTGGGGGGGCATAGTTATCAAAGTGCGGGGGACAAAAGCAATAGTGTCATTAACAAAATGCTCCTCAAAATGTGATAAAAACAGAGCAGATAAAGTTAGTCATGAAGCAAACAGCCAGAGACCAGCCCTCAGGCAGGACCGAAGAGGGAGAGACGGGGCACAGGACCGAAGAGGGAAGGACAGGGCACAGGACCGAAGAGGGAAGGACAGGGCACAGGACCGAAGAGGGAAGGACAGGGCACAGGACCGAAGAGGGAAG
>JAODJU010000138.1:10963080-10987378 GCA_026776725.1 Gnathonemus echidnorhynchus | reverse complement strand
TATAAGGTAATTATTCCAAAGAGGGAAGAAATGGCCCCATGCAGTGGGCCCCTGTAGTGAGCTCCATAGGGTTAATGAGACCTCAATCTGGAAGGAGACCTACAGAACCTGCAGAGTCTCACACTATCTGTGCAAGAAACCAGGTTTTGAACATCTTTAAAACGGAGCCTTGGCTGATGAAAGATCTGTAGATGCAAGATCACATTCTGGGGGAGGAGCTCCTAGGACCCCATCCTCAACTCACCCTCACCTTGTGTTTCTCTGGGGTTGGCAGGCAGGTGCTGTCGCTCATGGAGACGTACGTGAGTCTGCTAAGGCTGGGACTAGAGCAGACAGAGTCGGGGGACAGGGGCTCCTGACATCGCTTCCCTGTCTGCCCTCCGACGTTGGCAGGGGAGGACGGTGCCCTGAGAAACGGCGACACCAGAAGGGGGCGTCAGCGAGAGGTGCCATGGCGCCGAATGTCAACCTGCGGGCCAGAAGGGGGCGCCGAGAACGCTCGGGTCACATGGGAAGAGGTACGGCGGCTTTACCTGCTGGCGCTGGAGATGGACGTCTGACTTGGTGACGAGTGTGTGAGCGGGGAGGTCGAGGGTCTGAATGTGCACTGGGTCTCCTCCACGGCCGCGGCTGGCAGGTCTCGGGGGAAACCTTGCCCCTCACCTGTGAGTGTGCGAGTGTGACAGAGAGAAAGGGGGCGGGCCAATCAGAAAACCACAAGAACGTTATGCACGCAGGCACCAACCAGCCATTCAGTAAGAGATTAAGCAGCACTGGGCTTGGTTCAGCAACAAACGTCCTTTACCCTCACTGGAGGACATTGTAGCCTCCCCGGCAAAACAGACGTGCTTTTCTGTGGTCCCAGGCTGTGGTCCAGGGTTCTTCCCTGCTGTATTTCTGGTGACTGAGCTGGTCCTGTCCACCTCCCGACCTATACTCCTCTGCTTCTGGGAGCTTGATGTAGCATCCATGCTAGAGGGTGGCCCAGAATATGCCCCCTGCTGGCCAGGAGAAGGTGCTGCGGTGGGAGCAATCTCCACGCCGGACACGCGAGGTCTGACGGTGCCCATCCTAACACACCCGTTCCCAGCGGTGGTGTGAGACCCCGGCTTGCTTGGGGCCTCAGAGACAGCTGGCACTATCTGGGCCGGGGGCGAGGGCTCCGGCGCCTGCCTGCTTGCAAGGGCTTTGGCCCTGGGGACGCTGCTCCTCTTAGCGCCGGCAGAGATCCCACCAGATGGCGTGTCGCACCCTGAAGGCCAGACTTCGGCCTGCCCTCCAGGTGGAGTGCTGTTAGCCAGCTCCTCCCGTTGCAGAGGCGTGGACCTCCTGAGAGAGTCACCAAGGCAACTGAGGATATCAAAGCTGTAGGGGGAGACTGAGAGGTCGCCGTCACTGCCAGAAACCTCGGCCTTCCTCAGGTACTTCTCCATGTCCAGGGCGCTTGGCTCCCCAGTGTACATGCTCATTTGTGGCGTCCCCGCTAGGCCGCTCCGGTTCCCCTGCAGGGACATGGGGGAATCCGGGGATGCCTCTGCCCCGCCCCCCTCCTGCCTGACCTTTGCCTTGCTCCGCTTGGACAGCTCCATGATCATGGCGGCGAGCTGCGTGGGGTCGGAGCTGACTGAGGCGTCGGCGATGGCAGAAGCGATGGTGCTGATACTGAGCGCCAAGTTGCTATTGCTATGGAGGGAGTCTGGGCTCACTGTCGGGGCACTTTGACTCCCGGCAGCTGGCGAGGGAGGCACCTTTAAGAGGCAGGCACAAGAGCGCATAAACATTAAGCATCCTTCCATCCATCCGCCCATCCAGGGCCACAGTGTACTCAGACTTTGATCCAGGTTATCAACCATAAACACAGAACTTTTTAACTCCCTTAACTGCCAAGTAAACCACATACAAATTCGAAAAACAAAAACAGAAACGGCTCCTGCAGACCTCAAACGTTTCTCCGACATCGCCTGGGTACGCTTGTCCATTTTTGCCTCCTCCTTCTCCCTCCTCCAGCGTCTTGTCCAAGTCTTCTACATGTTCGACAGTGTAGGATAGAGTCAGAAGAAACATGGAAGACAGTGGATGACTACTGACAACCGGCACAAATCAACGGCGGGTTGAATACGTGACACACCTGGGGTCATGGTCTTATCGGCGTCACTGTGAACTGAACCGCCCCGCGAAGAGAAGTCAGAGGTTCGGATAAGCGCAAAGGGCTCCCTCTTCTCTGGGGAAGTGATGACGTAACCGAAGGAGGGCTGAGTAGAAGGGGGCAGGGTGCTTTAATCCTGCAGCGTTTGGTTTGGTCAGGGCAAGACATTGCCAATACCACCCCAACTACTGACCACAACTTTTCAGGAAAGTTCTCCCACAAAACACTTAATCTACAGAGGAAGGGTGTGATTAGAGATCAGAACAATCTAATTTTGCCCAGAAGCCAACTGACAGAGCACTATAGTCTCATTCATCCCCCAACCCTCTTGCAACCCTCTCACAAAAAGGCCCCGACTTGGTGTTGAACGCCCCCCACAACCAAACGGCACCCCAAACACTGACCCGCTTGGTGTCCTCCTCATTGTCTCCCAGGCAGCCCAGGGCTTCGGACCGCTGCTGGAAGAACTCGCCTAGAGACAGCCTCAGGTAGTTTTGGCTCCCCTTCTCGAAATCTGAGGACACTTGAGACACCCTCAAGAGGATGTGGTTACTGTTAGGAAGCTTCCAAGAGGTGTCCCCCAGTCCCAGGCTGGTGTCTGGGGCCACAACCTGCTCCTCCTGAAAGATTAAAAAAAAAAAAAAAAAAAAAAAAAAAAGATTTATACCACCCCAAACATCCATGGTAAAATAATTCTCCAGAAAAGCCTGCAAAGCTTACCTGCATGAACCGATGCTCTTTCTCAAATTCCTCTTGATCCTCGATAATCTTATCAATGGCATTAGCTGGCAAACAATCATAACCCCAGATTAACACAAATGATCAAAATGACAAAATCTACACATCGGCAGAAAGTGTCACTCACTGATTCTACAGTTTCATCCACAAAGATATTCCAGGAGTGAGGTAACATGTTTTGCCAAATTCTCTAATAAATTAATATCTATAACAAGGGTTTTACATTTTGAAAGCGGTCGATATGAGCCGTCATGAGCAACAATATACACAAATTAAAAACTCTACACTACAGTACATTAGGACTGTTCTTGCACCTTAACCCTAATTCAATGAGACGGCTGTTTGCACGACTGTATCTGTGTAACACACAGGTACACAAACACTGGCATCTGAACAGTGCAGTGCTGGGACCTACAGTGCCCTCCATATGAACCCAGTCTGTCGTATACCACAGCCCCCACTTACTCCCAGAAACAAACTGCTCCCCCTCCAGCTGCTCATCCAGGAGCTCCTGCACACTGCTCCCCATCTCCTTTGCAAAGGTGGAGTAATACGCCAGGTCCGTCACCCACTTCCCCTCCTCGTTCTGGTAAACCACACCGTGCGCATCATTTGCCTCTGAAAAGCCAAAAAGAAATACCACAAAACGGCGCTGAATATTCCCCAGGGGGAAATCGACTCGTCAATAAAAGAAAAAAAAAAAATCATAAGAGTCCTTAAAGAACTGCGGCGCCCACCTGGTTGGAAATCGAGCCCGGTGTTATCGGGGCTCCGGTTCCGGCTGTCAGATTCTTCCTCCTGGAAGGAGCGGGAGAAGTACTTGGCCTCCAGAGAGGCCGCACAGATCTCCCCCTCACTGTCAGAAGGTTCCGGGAGAGTGGAGTTCCCACAAGGACCCCCCCGGGGCCCTGGGGCATCAGCCTCCACCTCTTCATCAGCACTATGGGGGGGGTGTACTTGGGACAAGTGGATGCTGCCCTGGGTTCCCTGCAACAGAGAGGAGATGGATGCCTCTTGGGGTCTCCCTTGCCCTGCAGCACTCCGCCAGTAGAGGGAGTCCAAGAGACCATCAGCTGCAATGGCTGACTCTGTGCTGTCCATAGCATCCTGAAACAGCATTGGAAAACCAATTAGAATAAATTGCACTTAACATAAAGCAACGTAAATTAAATTAAAAGATTTAAGTTAACAGCACGTGAAAAAGCAAGTCAACTACAAACTGTCTCATTCGTGGCACTTACCAAGGCCACCTGTCTGTCCAGTGTCATACTCCAGTTTACCGGGGAGACTCTATGCCCTCCTGGGCCTGTGTCAGCAGAACCAGCCTCTCCAGTGCCAACAGGTCCAACACGGTCCCCCATCTGAAACATCACGCAGGGAAAACATGACATACATATCACTGTGGGGAAAGCACACGCACACACACAAGCAAGCAAAAACAAACACACACACGATCACATGGACTCAAACACCATCTTAAAAAGAATAAAATCGGGCTGAGTAAACCCAGAACTCGAAACTGATTCAGTTTAAATACCCAACAAGGTAACATGCAGAGCAAACATGACTTCCAGCTACAAACACACACCCATCTCACCCCATATTCCCAGCTTTGCCACTATAAAGAGGAAAGTGGGAGATACTGTACCTCACTGTGTCCAAGGACCCCGGGCCAGCTGAACCCGTCATCATCGTCCCCTCCGGTAGCACTGGCTCCCACGATGCCCAGGCCACGGGTGACATCATAAGCGGCCTGAGCACCCCCGGAGGTCAGGGGGACGACTGAGACCCCACCGTCGCTACCCTGTCCCTCCCCGCCACTGCTGCCATCGCCCCCACCACCACCATCACCTGCCAATCAAGCCAGGAGGGCAGAGACACCGAGAAGAAAAAAACACACAGATACAAAACTTAGTGCATTAGTTCCCAAAGTTCATTCAGAAGCATTCAGGAGCATCAGCTGCGCCCAAACAAAGAAAAAGGTCAATAAGAATCCAGATTACTATTATTATTGATTAGAGCTGCAAGGATCCATTGAGTAACTAATAACTTGATTACAAAAAAATCCTCAATGCAAATTCTTTGGTTTCGATGCTTCGTTTAATCTACACGATTATGTACAGCTCAGCGATCATTGTGTTTCACACGGAGGATTATTACTGTCGCACAGTGCGCTTACGCTGCATTACGTGTAGCAGAGCGGTAGAAAAAAAATAAATGAAAGTGGCGACACTCACATAGGGACCCATTGTAAAAAAACAAAAGAATTTCTTATCCGATTACTCAATTAATCGATGGAATAATCCATAGAAGACTCAATTACTAAAATAATAGATAGCTGCCGCCCTATTAATAATAAAAATAATTGATCCTTTTCATTGATCCCTGTGGGAAAATTCTCTTTACACCTCCCCCACCTCGCTCTCCTTAAGTGAGAGCAAGCTGGCCGCGAAGGGCAGCCCCCCATAGCACCGCCCAGGGAGCTGGGGGGTTAAGGGCCTCGCTCAAGGACTCGCAAACGTGCTCAAATCGGCGACCTATCGATCGCAGAGGCTTAGCCCACTGAGCCACACGCTGGCCCACGATTATCAACAATCATGGCCGTTCATTGCACATCTCATGGTCAAACGTCAGCCTTCAAGTAAGACTACAAGTTTCCAGCCAGGAAGCAGCAAATCTAAAAGAAAGAAAGCAACTCTTTACCTGCAACAGGCGAGTTGATGACCTGGCCTTCCGCAGAGCGTCTGAACTCAATTCCCGAGCTTCCAGGTCCTTGGCGAGTGGCAGGGAGATCGTCGTCTGAGCTGCCCCCCTCCAGCCCTGGCCTGAAGCTGGGCCGGTTGCTCTCCCCCACCTGCAGCAAGCAGCAGACATGAAGAGCAGGCAGCCCAGCACTGCGCTATTCAGAAAATTGCTCCCTGGGGGTTGGGTCAGAACTTCCAGGAAACCACTCATCAGAACGAAAGCCCGTAAGACATTGAAGGATCATTTTCAATAAGCATTTATTTAATTAGAAAGCAGTGCTGGGAAGCACGGGACGTAAAACAGGCAGGCGAGACCCGCAATGAAACCCCAGGGCCCCCACCCAAGGGCCCCCACCCCAGGGCCCCCACACAGCACTCACGCACATTCACTCACAGCGAAAAAATAACATTGAATCACCAGCATATCTTTAAAGTGCAGGAAGAAACCCCCAGAGCGTGACACTACACAAAACTAAGGCCATCTTTGAACCTGGGACTCTGAAGGTATCCAGCCTATCTGCAATGTCACCATTTTAGCCCAGACTTTAGTGCCCAGATGATTATTTTAAATAAAACCAGTCAGAAGTTTATTCATTTATACAGGTTACGGTGCGGCGTCTGTAAAGCCTGGGCTGACTTAATACCTGATCTCCCCCAGCCTTCACTCAGTCACACCCAGCCACCCTCAGTACTGACCGGCTGCCTGGAGGTGCTGTGGAACATGTGCCGGGTCCGGGAGGCACCAGGTCGCCGTGCAGCCTCCAGCTCATCCTCCGTGTCCTCGTCGCTGGCCGGGCACGAGTCCATGCCGGTGGCAGCCAGACGGACGTGCGGCATCTGGAAGTCAACCTGCAGAACCCAATTAAAACCCTCTGGCACTAGGAACCAAACTGGGAGAGCGACGGACACTTCAGCTTCAACACAGAGACTTCATCTTTATAATATATAGGTAGAGCAGTTTTCCAATCCGGTCCTTGGGGACAGACAGACAGTCCAGGTGTTTGCTCCCTCCCAGTTCCTGGCTGTGGTCCCCAAGGACTGGACTGGGAAACACTGATGTAGAGTACTGTGCGTAAGTCTCCGGCAGGCAAAGGAAATGTTTCAAGCAAATAAAATTAGTAGCACTATGCACTTTTTGTTTACATAAAAATGTTTATAAAATCATTTAAATTATTTTTTCAATTATAATTTAAATAATCATTTAAATGACATTTACTGATTGTTGTCAGAAAACACCCTCCATACTGGGGTGCATTTAAGAAAGGTTGTGAAATGGTTAAGCCAGCACTTTCTCTGAGCACCTAAGACTTTCGTACAGCTCTTGCACATACTGCATGTGTACACAGATCACAGCAGCTACCTGGTCAAAGTCGTCTAGAAACTGGTATCTGTTCTTTTCTGGCTCAGTGGAACTTGGGCACGAGGAGTTGTCTTGGTTTGAGGTCAGTTCCTAAAAATTGCACAGAAAACTTTGCAGACTGAAAATAAAAACTCACGTGATGACACACTAACAAACCCAATTCAAACTGTCACTGATAGGCTGTTGTGTACAACGCTGCCCCCACCCCCTCCAGTGAGGGCAGTGCGGCTGAGAGCCTGGCTTACAGTGCCTGGGATCTCCTGGCCCTCTACCCTCCCCCTCTGCATGCCAGGGGGCACCAACTTGCTGAAATACAGCTCCAACTCATCCTCCTGCAGCGGGTCAACATCATCGTCTAAGAAAGAAAAGTGAAACGGGCATCACCATATATTTTACAGTACTATAGCCATGTTCTTATATCTATAAAAAGAAATACATAAACCAACAATGCACACAAACACATTATCTTGGAGTAAAAGTTATGCTTCAATAATGTAAATTTTGAAGGAGGGTAGCATCACTTCATTGTGTGTTTGCATAGCATGAGAGAGTACCCAGAATGCACCTGTGTCGTCGCTGTTCAGGCTATCGAGGGACATAAGCTTCTCATTGGCCAGAAAGCTGGAGACGCTGCCGCTGAAGCGGTCACTGTCGGCCCCGTCGCTTGTCGCGCCGTCCTCTTCCAGCATCGTAGGGAGGGCAGGAGTGGCCTGAGAAGGAAAGGAAGAGGGGTGGTGTCACGGCAACCGCTGCGGTTTCTACAGAAGGCTGAGTCCCCCCCCGAAAGCAGTACCTTCAGCGTCATGTCATCTTTGCAACCGAGGTGAGACAAGGTTATCAGCCCTGTTGAGATGTCTGGAAGGAGACATGGAGAGAATATGTTAAGTCACTGTGGTAATCTTACCAACGTGACTCTACGGACAAGAAAAATAAAGTTTCACGTTGATCAGGACAATTTAAAAATCAGAATTAGAATCAGAATCAATTACAGAACTACTGTAGACATTTGGAACATAAGTATATAAGGTGTGGATGAGGCGTAAGTAAACAAGCCACAAGGGAAGACTAAATGAAGGACTGCTGATGCAGGGGAGGTCACACGGGGACTTCTGCATACCATCTCCATGGTCTACGGGGCCTCCAGGGGCCGGCCCTGACTGTGCAGGGGGGCCAGGCACTGAGGGGTTGCGCTTGGAAGCCGACTCTGATTCGTCCAGGTGGATGTTCACTAGCATGTCAGAGAAACGGTGCGCGGCAATGAAGTCGTCCACGTTGTCCCTGAGAGGTTGGGGTCAAAACCAAAAGGAATTCGGGTCACGTTAAGCACCCAAACGCTGACACCTGGAAAACTTTACTTAAAGCTTCCTGAGCTTCTGTTTCACAGGCCAAGCACAGAGAGAGCCAGTACTCACAGATCATCGTTGATGCTGAGTGCGAACTTCGCTTTCCCATCCTTAGAGGACTGAGAGCTTGCGTGCGAAAGCTGCCCTCCCTCCAGGTAAGAGGCCTGGAAGTCGGACACCCTGCAGAAACATACGTGAGACAGCACCATTACGCTGTTACCTAATCATATGGCTTATAAATGACAGCTTACATGTAAACAATCTGGCAGAAGAGCACAGCACATTAAACCACTTCAAGCCAGTAAACAATCTCAACCACAATGTCACAGTCAACAGCACAGGGCCGATTAACCCTGCAATTAAAACTTTGCAGGTGATCCACAATAAGTGCGAGTCAAACACAGTTCAGTGAGGAAACAGGAGGCCAATGTGTGCATGCCAGTCACTGATCCACCCTCAGCAGGCCTGCTCAGCAGCCTACGCGGCCCCACCTGCTATCCGTCGCGGCTCTAATTTTAGCCACGGTGGAGGCAGCCATGGGAACCCCCAGCGTGGAGCCCAGCGTCACGTTCCCCAGGGTGGCCCGGCCGGTACTGCTCAGGGAGGCCGACAAGAAGCTGGGGAACGGCTCATCCTCGATATTGCGGAAGCTCTCCGTCATGCTCAGCACCAGAGGCCCTGAATCACCTGTCACGCATTCATGCGTGAGCGGAGGGGGATATGAAGAAGGGCAACAAGGAGAGGCAAGTCAACAGGCTGCACGACGATAACATCCTCACTGAGCAACGAGCAATTCTGCTTTTCTGCTTCATTTGAACATAATTCAGCCTCTGGTCTAAAGATGAGGCTGTGACCTCTGAGACGGGACCCAGTTCCACCCCTCAGTAAACAAAAGCCCTTAGAAAAGCCTGACAAATCACAAGATGATCATGCTGACTAAAGCGGAGGTCTGTGACCCACACATTGACCATTTTCAGGCGTGATATTGCTTAACCGAGCTGTATGATGCGGAGAAGATAGGGGTTTTCAAATTTGTAGTAACATTAATTACACTATCAATACAATATCAAGAGTTTGCAACGTAAAATCCGATTAATCAAATGGATGCCATATTGTTTGCCAAAATATTACAGTATCATATCCTACTGCTTGAAATTAAAAGATTATTAATAACTTACTCAAATAGAAGGGAACGTATAATTATACGTTCACTGGATGTTAAAATGATAACGATGGGAGGTGTGGGGTAAGATCCAAAGTTGTCATTTTTATTGCATCCAAACTGAGCCAAGCCAGGCAGAGGGTAGGGGCGACATAAAAACCCTCGTCGGCCAGCCGCGGCGGTGCCGAGGACGGCAACGTTAATGGCCAAATCCAGCCAGTACCGAACACCTCGGTGGCCGTTTATTGGGCCGTGGAGCTCGCACGAACACCGCCGACTTTATTCACACACAACACCGGCACCCTGCGAAGTTACTCCGAGAGTGAAAACTTTCCGCAGCGCACGAAAGCACGCAAACGGCCTTAAATCTCGCCGAGCACCGACTACTTACTTTAACGGCCACCACTCCCCGAGCGGAGCGAATCCGCCCCGCAGTCCGCTGCGGGATAAACGGTGCGGCGCCAGCAGGGTGCCGAATAACAGCCCCTGCCCCCCGAACCGCGCTAAACAACCGAACTGGGCACTCAAGGCAGCAAGCCCCTACGTACGTCGACAGGTTCATCCACTTCCACGCTCAAAAAAAAAGTTCAAATAACTGCGGCTTCTTTTCTCTTCTTTCTCCTCTAGGTTATAAGGTTTGCAAACCAACCAAACCGCGCCGCCCGCCGGGAGCTTACGCCAGGGTGCCAGTTGTCCGGTAAGATCTTTCGCAGGAAGCCCGCGTAGACGTCACGTTGTGTGGGCGGGGCGTCGAAGAGGAGAACGGCCGTCTCATTGGCGCTGCGAATTCAAGAATGTAAATTGCGACCATTGTGTGGACAATCTCTGCGTCAATCAGATGCTGCTCCGCTACTCGAGTAAGCCGTTTTTGAAAGCTGAACACTTTGCTTGTAGTTGTCGGTGGTGAGAGCATATTTCGCTAATCATAAATGTGCGCTCTGGGTAGTTCGGAGAAATAGACCCAGAAATATGCACTGCCGAAATTAGACCTACACTTAATTTACTCACCAGATTTTCTGCTGGTTAAACTCCTTATGCAACTTAATGGGTTGTTTCAAAAAGTATGCACAGATTTATCACGGACCGGACTAAGGCCTTCCACTAACCACGCTTAAAAACTAAAGGGAGCAGCTTTTACATATTATACTGCAGCCGGGACATTTATCTTGTTGCATTCAGTCCTGAGATAATCAGGCGTCCCAGCTGTTTGGTAGCACAGTGCTTCCAGTTAAATGCAGCAGCTGTTTAAATCCTACTCCAGGCTATACGAAAAAACACACATCTGAGCTGCATATCAAGTGTTTGGCACAAATATAAATAGGATACATAAAAACCATATGCAATCTACTTTGAGGTGGAAAAAATAGTGCCAACCACTGTATTGTCTGTCCATTGTCATTTTATTAGATTATTCTGTAAACAATTTCTTAGAAACCTTTAAAAAAAAAACAAACAACATGAATTAACATTAGCAGGAAAAGGGGAAGTTGTAAGGAGAAAAGGCACAGATAGTGTCACTTAAAAAGAAGGGAAATTAAAAAAAAATATATGGGCCTATATACTATATTTAGTATATACATACATATAAAAAACAAGAAACACATTCAGTCATACCTCCATGTAACAGATAGTTTGATGTGGTATCAGTCAGTACCATTAGAATTTAGTGATTAATTGTCATTGTTGACACACCACAGTGAAACGTGTTCCCTGCATTTAACCCATATGTGACATAACAGGGGGCAGCTAATTCAGAGCCCAGGGAGCAGTGCTTGGGGGCAGTACCTTGCTCAGGGTACCTCAGTGGTGCCTTGCTGGTCAGGGATTCAAACATGCAACCTTTCAATTACAAGGCCACATCCCTAACCATTAAGCCACCATTGCCCATCACATTAATTAATGCTCATCACATCAATTTAGGGTGTTAGGGTATGTTGCAGAGAAATCAAGCTCTGAAACAGGAAAATTTAAAAGGTCAGATTTACAAATTGCAAAAGAAATTGATTTAAATACAGAGATAACATATAAAAGGTACAATATGTTTTCTAACCAAATGATGAAACATGGTCAGTAATCATAACAACACAGTACTCCTTCTACAGAGTAAGTAACCTTCTCCACAAGACACCACAAAGCATTTCTCCATCATGCAGTCAAGCTCAAAGATGGGCAGAACAATTGCTTCACAGCTCCAGCATTGTGGCTTCCCCTGTGTGTTGAGTTTGCTCAGGCTTCCTCCCACGATCCAGGCAGACAGTATAAAGGCTTTCCCTCTGAATTGCTGGTTGTTTGCATCCTGTACCCAAGGGGTGTCTGAGCCCCACATTGGAAAAGTGGATGTTAAAACGTATTGAGGTTGTATTTTCCAGTAGTATATGCCACCATTACCTTCAAATTAATGTGTGTGCAGTTTCATCAGTATGCAACCAACTGAACAATCATAGCAGAAGTCAGCTCACTGTTTTGTTACATTTTTTTACATTCATCAATGAACAGAGGATAAAAAACAAAACAGAAGTAATTTTCAAATAACTTCAGGCTTAGACTGACTTACTTCCCCAACCACCCCCATTTTCACGCAGTATATAGTTCTAATAATAATTAATGAATTATCAAACAGTAATACTCATGAATGTGCATAACAGTACATATTAACACAGCTAAAGTTCTGGACTGCTGTAGGACAGGTGAATGTATGGATGCATTTTTTTGTCAAAGCTGAAAAAGGTTGTCAGGTTCACATGTTATCAACAGTATTTAGACTAATTTATTCCTTCAGGGAAGTAGTGCTGGTGGGGATGGGGGGGGGGTTCAACAAGTTAAGTTTATTCATTTTAATGACTTTTTTAAGACCATTATGATTCCAATTTAAGATCAATTTCACATCCATAGTGGCAAAAAAGTATGAAGGAAAATTAAAATCCCAAATTACTTGCAAAGTAAATTATTCACTTTCAACATGAACATTCAGCTTACACCACGTTAACTCACACACTACAGGGTGACACTAGCTGGACGCGCTCTGATAAATTCTGACCAGGCTAAACAGCTTATTGGTTCCATGATGGTTTTGTTTTGTAGTTTTGTCAAAACAAGATCAATACAATTTTATCCGCCAAAACACATTTAAAAGTGAGACTAAAGTTAATGGAATTTTATAAAAGTACAGCAGTCCCCCAATATCTGTGAGTGATACTTTCCAAGACAATGGATAGCTGAAACCGTGAAAAACAGCAAGCCGTCCGTGAACCCCATATATAACCTGATTTTTGTGTACATACAGTAAGGCATCACCAACATTAAATACGGTAATACTAAAGTACATTGCTGTATAGTACTGCACAGTGCGGCACATGCTCAGATGAAAGGGATTCTGATGTTTTAAACTTTTTCTGGAGACGATATAGCAATGAAAGTGTATCATGTATCAAGGGATGATAGAGCAATGAAAATCATGCTTTTCATATCCCTCAAATAATGATGGAACAATTAAAAAAAACATTGGCTACTGTTGCACGTTTTACAGTGAAAAATACTGCATCATGTACTGCATCACGTCATAACCTGTAACAGGAAAAATGTAAACCCTGTTAAACAGAGGTTTACCCCAAACCATCCTAAAACCTATACTTTTTTTTTTAGACTTTAGAATGAATTGAATGTTTCAAAAATGCAGTTAAAATCTCACTATCAGTTTCCACTAGCAATTTACACCGCATTAATCTGACTTGCAAATGTTAATTAAAACACCCCTTGAAGGTGGAGTGGTGGCTCTGAGGCTAGGGATCAGTGAAGGTTGCTGGTTCAAATCCCGTGAATACCCAGAGTGGTTCTACTCCACTGGGTCCTTGATCAAGGCCCTTGACCTGCAATTGCTTCATCCTGGGTATGACGTTAATCTACATCCAGCCCTATAAGGTCCTCCCACTTACAGGGAATTTGGGGGGTTGGCGGCAGGATTGGCTCTCCAGCCACTGGAAAAAACTCACTGGTCCATTCGGATTAGTGTGGTGCTGAGGTATCACTCACCTCATGGCTGCACTCAGGTTCTCATCCCTGAGGTGGTTTGTCGTGTGGTGGGTGTGGCAATGCACTGTAATCAGCCCCTTACCTCTCTATATTAAACACTAAGTCCAAATAGTAGCAAACTGACAATCCAATTGCTTTATTGTCCCCATTTTTTTTAAATGCAAATTTGCCATCAAAACTGAGGTTGGTTCATTATCCTACATTATAATTTCAAATCAAATTTAATACAAGTTAAAAACACCACGACTGACACCACAATCAGGAGAAAAGATGATACAGTCTTTCTTCAGCAGAGCACAAAGGAACGAGAAAGTTCCAAGGCATCCAGTGAATGTTTTCAGTTTACTACTCTGAAAGACCAGAGACATCAGAAGACCAGCCCTGAAGGTTGACAGGACTGTTACCACTAATCCGCGAAACACCTCCTGGAAACACAAGAGGAGTCATATGGAACTGTCATAAGGAGGATTCTGGGCAGTGGCCTGAAACAAACAAACATGAGTCACTTTTTAACAACAGTGCTCCCAGGCTACTGGAAAAGGACATCTGACTCTAGCTCTATACAGTGTTTCATATACACCATTTGAATGACTATGAGTAGCTATTAGAAAACAATGCATTCCATGCTGTCTCTACTTAACCATTCATTTTAAGAAAATTGCATTTTTGGTCAGTTTTGGAGACCTCAAAAGGAAAAGCTTCCCTCCAGCACCTTCAAATCTAACCTGTTCGCTGGAGGAGGGAGTTCATTCCGTTCAATCCCGACCACCCATGACGACTGGAGAGTCCATTTCCAGGAATGTACAAGCCTGCCAGGGGCCCACACACTTCCTACAAGGCACAGAGCTCTTGTTTTCACATGCAGTCTCAGGGCACTTAAGTACTCACAAAAACAACAGCCGTTTGTACAAATACATGGAGAACATCACTATGCATTTATTTTCAGTAGACTATGCCTGTGACCAAATGGTGGCACCATGCCACAGTGCTTGGCGCTGTTGCCTCACGCCAACATGTGGGATCGGAGTCTCTGCCCCGGCTCAATGTGTGTGGAATTTGTATGTGTGGGTTTCCTTTGGGTTCTCCAGTTACCCCCCGCAGTCCAAAAACATGCTAAGGTGAACTGGACCTACCAAACTGTCCATAGGCATGAATGATGTGTGACAGCGTGATGCCCCTTTCCTATTCCCTGCCTTGTTCAAGAATAGGCTCCAGACCCCCACGACCCTGCCAGGGTCCCCCATCCCAGGTGAATAACGCACCCATTTTGTGGGTGTCGCCGCTCAGATTGGCTGTGCGCCACCAGCTCTCCTTGTGGTTATTTGGTGAATAGAAAGGGCATTTTGAGAGTTCTGAAATGCCTTTGTGTTCCGCAAACGAGAAGCTACCAGAAAGGAGAACTAGTCTGACTCATCCCAGGATAATGTGAACCCAGCAGAGACCACCTGACTCTGAGGACTTAAACTCAGGGTGGTAACATAAAGACACTTCCCCACTCCATCACTGGCAAACATCTCGGTGGGAACAAACAGGAACAGAGCTATCTAAACATCTGGACAAACATTCAGTCAAAGAAAATCCTTGTTTTCTACAAAAGTCAAATTGGGAGGATGGAGGTCATTTAACCTAACAAAGACAACACTCCTGTCTGACTCATTTGTGGCTGTCCAGTCCAACAGCGTGTAGGCAGTAGGGTTGGTAGACATGAGATTTTTCCCTTTTTTCTGCAAGAAGGAGCCCCAGTTATCTCCCATGTCATGACACCAACTGGTCCCCCGACCTCCTAGAAGGTGACGTCGCGGCCCTGCCCAGCCACTACATATGGGAGCTTCGGCTGTCAAACACGGGTGTGACCAGCTTCCTCCAGCTTCAGAGAACTAGGGAAGTTTCTCTCCGTCCTGTCAAACAGAAGTCGGCACCATAACACAGTCATGGACCTGGATCACAAGGTCTGAGCTCCAGGGGAACCCAAAGACCTGGAAGAAAGGTACAGATGTAAAGAAAAAGCATTTCCCTGAATGTAAAACTGCAAGTGTTAAGCTGGTTAGTGGCAGGTGAATGTTAAGTTAGGGTAGCTGCCTGAGGCTGAAGAATGAAATTAATCTTGCTGAGGAAGCCTGTCTTATCACAAGAATTATGCAAATTAAGGCCCATTTCATAGAAAATGATGCTCTAAAGTCAGGATGGGTGTTATGGAAATAATGCCCTGATATTAAGAGATCCTATGCTAGTACAAAAGAAGACTGCAATGTCAAATGTGCAAAACTGTGCAGAGGAGCCACAGTCTTGATCCTTCATCTAAAACTTAAATTATAAATACTTATGCAGGTATCCATCCACTTAGGTCTGGCTTTTATCCCGGAAGAGAGCATGCATGTCAGTCTGGACGTTTCTCGATCATTATAGGGGTGACATCAAATATACTGTATAAGATATAATATCACACACATATACTAAAGCTCTATAGTGGCGGTGCAGTAGGTGCGTTTAGGTTCTTGCCGTATGCCACACATGTGGTAAAATACACCAGCTAACGGCCACCACGTCTGCTTCGGATGCCTGTCGATACATTTTATTAAGGCTCTCAGGGGACGTAAATACGATCAAACATTACTCAATAGGACGCAACTTAACAGATGACCGTATAACGTTCTTCTATACATATTAATACAATAAAAGAGTACTGCTGAATAAAAGTAATAAAAGTTCAATATTGAATTTCTGTTCTTTTTTTTTTGCAAATTTAGTTTTGACGTTTAGAACATTCAGAAGTTCTAGGAATGGACTCTGGGCATTAACCAGGGATCTTACTGTACTGCAAAATGCCAATCGTGGCCAAATTATTCAATTTTATTAGATAAACTCAGTGCTTTACACGAAATAGGGTTAAAAAGAAATGATTAAATGATTAGATCAATTCCGAGAAAGGGCAGGAAATTTAATGAATCCCTGCCAACACAGCAGGATTCCCGGAACTTCAGCACACATGACCTGCTGTGTAGTAAGTGGTGCTTATCAAACAGATTCCCACACAAGGCTGAAGATCCCCACTAGTGAGATCAGCAGAGTGTTATATAATCCATAGCCATTCAACCTCACAGCCCCATCCTCTCCAATATTCAAGAGAAACACAAAGGGGGGGGGGGGACCCAAAACAAAAAGCTATAGGTCAAAATAAAACCATCGGTCTACCTGGACGGGTTTTCAGAAGTGGCTGGAGCTAATACAGATACCATTGGCTACTGTAGCTTAATTGCACCCAGCACCTCTTACACACACTCCTTGCCATCAGCGAAGCATGCAGTCATCCTTTTTTATTTATGAATTTAACAGGCACCTTTATCAAAAACAACATACATTTTAATAGCCTGGCTCAAGGGCCCAACTGTAAAATCACTGTGCCATCCCTGGAACTTACTACTCACAGGCACAGTCTCCTAACTTACTGAGCCACACACAAGCTATGTACTTATGGACGGCATCACCTGAGGATTTGACTTAACCAAGGCCATCATTCTCCTGCAGATTTTCAACCAGCAGGAACAAATTGAGGAGGGAAACAATAAGTCAGAGATATGTACACATGCATTGAGGATCAGAACTGTCAGGCCAATAGGGTCGCAGGGACTGGCTAGAATCACTCAACAGCAGCTAATCACAAACGGACCTGGCACTGCCACTGTTATAATAGTGCGAGGGGTGACACAATTTACGTTACCTAGCAGCAGTCTGATAAGTAGCGGAAAAGACCAACACCTATCCGAACTCCAGCTGGCCACAAGCGTTCTGCCACACTGACCCATATCGTGCAAGGCATGCCACATGGTTCCGCTGGTGATTCACACTACAAGTCCACTCCAATTAGGACATTAGAGAAGATTAGCACGACAACTTTAGTGTCAGTGTTGGGCTGACTTGGCAGGAAGGTCTGTAAGGAGTTTAAGTAATTAACTTTTTCCAAACACACCCACATTAGATCACTAATCAGGGGAACGTGGTTTATGCAATTTAATCAGAAATGAGTCGGAGGTCACGGGGTAATTACTGTACATGGATGATGCATTATATTTTTTCATTCACAAGTTCCGTGATTAGCAATACTAGTAAGGTAATGTCATACACAACTATAATGAAATAACTGACTTTTCAAGTCGTACGAAACACTACAGAAGTGTTCTGTGTACTCCACTACAGCTGTTCGGCTACCAAACATGTCCTATAAACCTCTGTTCACAAAGGGCGACTTTGACAAACTCATCTGTACATTTTCACGATCCTTGCACTTATTCCTGCACGGGGAAAGCGTCATTGATGGCTAGGGTAACATCACATTCCGGTACCTAAGCGCATTATATCAACTTGCATGACAAATAGACCGCACTGAGGTATCCCTATTATAATCATTAATGCTTTTAAAAGCATTCATGGAAGGACGAATAATGGGCAAACACAATCAAAAGGAGCCCTAAAACGACACAGGATGAAGCCAAATGTTATCTGAAACGCAACCACACATAACGAAACACTACCGTCACCTACGGGAATTCCTTACGAAACGAAAGACGGCTCGTTTTCTATTTGATAGGCGGCCGGGCATGTGGTTGTTCGCGGAATATGACTAAGAACCGTAGCGGGTCAGGAAGAATCGGCTGCTATTAGCAGCGTCAAAAGCCCATGAAAGCCGGCTGGAGAAACAGGATCAGAGGCGGCGAGTGCGGCCGGTGTTCGTACCGCGCATGCGCCGAAGGGCGCCACACGCGCTCAGCAGCGACACGGACGCGCAGTTCGCTTCGCGGTGTTCCGGCGAATGGCCGAGCCAGGGTATAGGCGGCGAGCTGGCCTGTGACCGGAGCCTTTCTTCAGTAATACCCAACTGAAACAGGGCTAGCCCGAGAGCAAGATGGACCGTGAGTTGAACGACGCCGATTCGGCGGAGCGATGGCACAACCTATACATCGTAAGTTCACCGGCTTTCGGCTATGCTCGTCCGGACCAAATCGTGCTGTAGGTAGAGACGTCGGAATGTCTCCACTTTCATAGGAAGTTCAAGGGCCGCAGGTTTTCCGTGTAAACATCGATTTTACGCCAAATACGTGAGAAATTAAATTTAAATGCTATGAAATAAAATGATACGCTACGACATCAGCCGTACGGTTTGAGTCGCTAGGTTTGTTTTTTTTAAAAAAAATCGCGTCCGTCTGTATTTGACCGGTTCGTTTTATCAGTTGAGTTACGCATCTGGCGTGGAGGCGATGTAACGCACAGGGGAAGCGTGCACGCGGTGGGGGATTGGTGTAACACTTGGGGAGACTCAGGAACGCGCATACGGCGTGAAATCGGTGTGACGCTCAGGGGAGCCCGGGGGTGCTGAGAAACCCTTAAGTATTTTCATTTAGCTGTGAGTTAATGATCTTACGCTTAGTTCAATAAAGCTAAACATTACAAGACTGGGAAAGCCAACTTTCAGCGTTGTTTTATATAAATGTCAGTTATGTAAATACTCTTGTCAAATAATCAGGTCATGTATGAGCAGTATTTTCCCTAAAGCAATCATTTATGTAACTGTAATATAAACAAAGTGACCGTGTTACACTGTAGTTCTGAAGGTACCTTCCAGACGTGTGTTTCAGAAAGTAATGCGAACTGAACACCGCGATGCGTGGGACGACTGTAGCAGGAAAGGCCATTAATTGTTTTGGGCTTTTTTAAGTTAGACGAATGCAAACAATATTGAACTATGTTTGTGCTTATAATATTATCGTTAATAAAGATAATATAGCACTATGATATGGGCAAAATGGTAATAATGATATTAATACTAGCAGTAAAGCATGCCTTTGTTTCTATAAAATGTGAGCTTGTTGTGCTGTTATTAAAAAAAAAAAATGATTAATGAATTCGATTTAGTTTCAATGCCTGTAAAGAAATTCATCAGTTGCAAATGCAAGAATCTGGGTAATTCAGCTGAACCCAGAGAGCAAAGAATAAAAATGCAGGACATGGGGGGGAAATAAATACTGGAATACCCTCCAAACATTTGTGCAGTTAATTTTGTTATGAGTGTATTACACGAACTGATTTTGATGTGTGTTTGTGCTCAGGAAATCCGTAACCAGTCACATGAATGTTCGTACAGAGTGGCGAAATACCCAGAGAATCGTAATCTGAATAGATACAGAGACGTCAGTCCATGTGAGTAACAAAAAAACCTGCCTCTTGTCATTAAATGCAAGTATTCGTCCAGGTATTGTTTACTGTAATCCCATTTAATAATTTCTTTTTAAATTACATTTTTTCTCAGATGCAGCTTTATTGTTTTTTTTATTGCCCAAACTATATATTTTACTCTAAAGTCTGGTGTATGTTAAAAATATGACTAAATGATATATTTTGGGTGCCTTTGGGATTCTGATGTGCTATTCGCATATAGAATTTATAGTTTATGCATTTTCCTGTCCTTTAATTTAGACGATCACAGTCGAGTTAAACTAAAAAATTCAGAAAATGACTATATCAACGCAAGTTTAATTGTAATGGATGAAGCCCAAAGAAGCTACATCTTAACTCAGGTAAGTGCATTGTCAGCTATTCTGGAAGGTTACACTGGCTCATTTTCATGTGGGTGGTATTTTGGATGTGTCTGTCTGCTGCTGGTTCTCACTTTGTGTGGGCCGCCTCCACGTTCTCCGGTTTCCTCCCACAGTCCAGAAACATGTGCTTAGGTGAAGCGGTGCCTTTAATCTGCCCATTTGTGCATGTGAACGTGTGCCCCCCCCTCCCGTTTTGTGCCCCCTTCCTCCTGGGATGTGGAAGTGGCTGGATATTTATATCTGTTTTTTTGTTGTTCAGTCTTTTTTATCCACTAAACTGAGGTGCTGAGAATAAACATCAGTGTAACAAATAAGACTCCACATATGTGAATTTTGAGTTACTTGTCAAAATTTGTGGTCCTTAAAATAATTTTGAAAATAATGTTTTTTAAATGGCCCTTGTCGTTTTGCCAAATTCACTAGCATGTTCATGCACTAATACAACAGGACGTTTGTTTTGTGGTAATGTTTTTTTCATTATTTAGCTGAGTTATTTTGTCAGGGTCTGTCTTAAGACTAGAATCAGCAAACCATCTGTTTATGAGTCCACCAGTATTCTACCTACTGACCTCCAGGCTCCAGTAACCATAAACTTATATGGGTTGTTATTTATAATTTTTTGTTCTGTGATTATTTTGTGATTCCCAGCAAACTTGTCACATAAATGAACTACCGATCACTCCTGTGGGCATAGACAGTGAAGAAACTTTTTTTTTCTTTTCTGTGAACTGTCACTGTAATCAAACATTACTCGCACAGGGATTAAATAACACTTCTGACACAAAAGTCCTTCTCCGTGGATTGGGTTTCATCTAGCAACGATCATGTGTGGGACACAAAAACCACAGTGTTCCGCCCGACCGCTAATGACTTGTGTTTCAAAAGGAATCCTCAAAACACTGAAAGATGTTTCGCTTCTCCGGAACGAAGGGTGAACAAGTTATAGAAGGGTGATGAATTTGCTCCACGATGGCGCTGAATCTGCTTGGTATGTTTTTAATTTTATTTATTTCTTTTTTTTTCCTTTCCAGGGACCTTTGAGAAACACATGTGGTCATTTTTGGTTAATGATCTGGGAACAGAGGACAAAGGCTGTAATCATGCTAAACAGAATTATGGAGAAAGGATCCGTGAGTACACTCATCTCTTTGAATGTATTTATTTATATTTTGAAGGGTTGGGATCATATTAGTTGAAGCCCGCTGTGTATCTAACAGAAAAACCCTGAAGGGAAATTGACCCCGTTTTTCAAGAAGCGTCCTCAGAGCAAAATGTGCATGTCCTCGTGCTTTGATTTCTGCTAAGGAAGGAAGAGGTTTCGAATAATTGCTCTGGAGAGCTGCATCCTGCGAAAGCAGTGCGTGTGTCTGCGTTCTAGCTGAAACGCGAGCGAAGGCACCTGCGAGTGCTGAAGAGGGCCGGAAGGCAGCCCGCCTGGTGCAGCATCGACGACTTGTGCAGCCAGACTCGTCCTGTGCCTGCTTGTAGCTCTGCCACATCAACAGGACTCTTGGCTGAGGAACACTGGCCATCCTGAAGCAAAGGCCCCTCGCCAGCGGTCTTACAAGAAGCAGTTGTTTGGAGGGGGGATGGGGGGGGGTAAACAAAGCAGGTCAAGGCTGAGATTGTCCATAACCAATCTAATTTTCTGCTTGAAGTAAACAGATTCCCTGATTGGCTGTTCGGAAGGTCAGAAAAAGCTTGATCTTAATCTGACTAGCGATGTACGAATTGTATGTGCATAACATGCGATGTTGGTATTAATATTGCACATCGTCCGGCCCTATAACATACTACAGCCATTTTTCAAATCCAGTATAAAATGCACTGCCTCACATTGTGATGTCATTCAGCACTAATACCATTTTTTACGCCAGTGGAAAATGGCTGAACCTGGTGTGGAACCCGGTGTGGTGGAAAAACGCCCTTTACTTGAGCAGTGAACTGGACAGCCTTTCAGAGCTGTACATTTTGTATGTGCTGTAGGTTTTTTATTTTATTTTTAAACAAATGAGATGCACGCTATTCCTTGTGGCTATGGTGTTATCTGAAGGCAGATGACACTGCCGTATGGTCCTGAAGTGCACCAATAACACGGCCTCTGCTATGCTCCCAAGCCTCTTCTGTTACTTCTGGGTCAAAGCCTCCTGGGGGGGTGGGACTGAGGAGCATGCACCGAGTGCCTAGGCCAGTTTCAGTCCTATTGAATGCATACATGTAGGAGTAATCGATTATCAGGGTGTCTAAGCCCGGTTCTGAGAAAATAATTTTAGTACGATTTTAGTCGGACTAACATGTTACTTTGTACTTTAAAAGTCCGGTTTTAGTCGGACTAACAATTTGATTTTCTTAGCGTGCATGTAAACGTGCTGACTGTCTGCTTCCTGACTCGGGGTATGGAGGGTGACTGGTGGGCGGGCCGGGTGTACCTAAAACCATACACACATAGTTGGACCGTTGGGTCGTGGAGACTTTTGAATCGAGATCCAGTAGTAGCAGGGTTATAAGTACGAATCTAACTCACGATGATAATTATAGCTAGTATTAATGCTATCACCAATCCTTTTTAATAAGAGTGTTCTGTGACCTCATCTCCCAGGGTGCAGGTTGCTTGTTCTCCTGAATTTGTGTGTTTCCTCGTATGAACCAGAGATTCTGTGGTTTATTTGAATCTGTCTCTCTGAATTGGCTACTGCTGTTTGTTGGCATACCTGGTGATGCCCTGGTGTCCCACCCAGCGTGTAGCCCCCTCCCCTCCGGGGGCTCCTTTCGCACCATAACTCGGATGAGTAGTTATGGAAAGTTATGGACAGATGTGCCTTTTTCTTCCATTCCTGTTTTTCCTATAATAGTTATCTAATATTAATGATGCCTGTATGTCACATAAATGAAGGGTGTCACCAGAGTAACCGTGGGGAGGGTGTGTGTGTGTGTGTGTGTGTGTGTGTGTGTGTGTGTGTGTGTGTTCGTTCGTTCGTTCGTTCGTTCCCCCCAATAAATACTTACTGGAGTCAGATTTTTGCATTTTCCCCACACAGGAAAAGTGTGCGCAGTACTGGCCGTCAGCGCAGGAGTGTGAGATGTCTTTTCAGGACACAAATTTTACTGTGAAGCTGATTTCAGAGGATGTCAAGTCCTACTACACAATACGAGTGCTAGAGCTGCAGCACATGGCCGTGAGTGTGTTCGCCGGGATGGTCTGCCTATGGGAATTGTATCTGTGACTGTACCCAAAATAGATGTTCACTATTGCTTCTGACTTTGAAGATTCTTTTCCAGTTTAAAAGTTTAGCTTTGACCGTTCCACTACCTTTTCGTGACCCTTGTCTTATTTTGTTTAGACTGGGGAGTCCAGAGAAATCTACCATTTTCATTACACCACGTGGCCAGACTTCGGGGTCCCTGAGTCTCCGGCCTCCTTCCTGAACTTCCTGTTCAAGGTCCGGGAATCGGGCTCCCTGGAGACAGAATACGGGCCATCTGTCGTGCACTGCAGCGCTGGGATTGGCCGCTCAGGGACGTTCTCTCTGGTGGACACCTGTCTCGTTCTGGTGAGGTCTGCAGCCTGCCACCGTCCACACCCGTGGCAGAAGTGAGCAGATTCCAATCTATGTTGATGAGACGATATTGTAAGGGCAATGTTGCATGAAGTAAACACATTCACATGTGTTTTTGGTGGCACTTTGCTTTGTCTTGTTGAGATGTGAGAAGTATGACAAATACAATGGATATGATTAATAGTTGAAAGTAGGTCTCTTGACTAGTACTGACACCGTTCTAGATGGAGAAGAGGAAAGACCCATCCACAGTGGACATCCAGAAGGTCCTTCTGGATATGAGGCGGTACCGTATGGGCTTGATCCAGACCCCTGACCAGCTGCGCTTCTCCTACATGGCTGTGAAGGAGGGTTCCCAGTACATCACTGGGGACAGGTCTGTGCAGGTATCTGTGCAGGTATGTGGTTGGGGTTTGGGGCTGGGTGGAGGGCGTATGCCACAGCAGGTTACAGGGCTTGGCTCACAAACACCACGTGCACTACAGTTAATTCAGTGTAAGAATATTTGTTTTTATGTATGGCTATATGGACAAAAGTATTGGGACACGCCTCTTAATCATTGATTTCAGGTGGTTCATTCAGACCCATTGTCACAGGTGTATAAAATCAAGCCACCCAGCCATGCAGTC
>JAODJU010000138.1:10931083-10952988 GCA_026776725.1 Gnathonemus echidnorhynchus | reverse complement strand
AAGTATCAGCCCAGTCACTAATTAAATCCAGATCCCGTTGAAGCCTCTCTGCTGCTAGATCAGTATCTGCTACACCACCCACTTTGGTATCGTCTGCAAATTTAACCAGTTTACTGTATGTATTGGTGTTAATATCATTGATGTAAATTAGGAACAATAGTGGTCCTAAAATTGAACCCTGCGGTACTCCACTATGAACGCAGGCCCACTATGACTTTGTGCCTCTAATAACTACTCGCTGCTTCCTATCTGTTAACCAGTTTTCGATCCAAGCTGCTACAGTTCCTAAAATCCCTGCAGCTTTGATCTTAAGCAAGAGCCATTTGTGGGGGACAACATCAGACACTTTCTGGAAATCTAAGCAGATCACATCGTAGGCCTTTTTGTGATCAATTTCTCTTGTAACTTCCTCAAAAAACTCAAGTACAATAGTTAAACAGGATCTACTTCTCCTAAATCCACGTTGGCTATCCCTCAGAATGTTATTTGAAAACAGGTAATCTACCATTTTCACTTGGATTATAGCTTCTATTACTTTTCCAGTTATGCAAGTCAATTTAAAGTTCTCCATTTCACCCATAGAGCTAGGCTAAATTTAATTCCTGAAGCACCTTTGGCAAATGTACAGCAGCAGATGAATTAAAGGTTTGTAAACTGATTTTTGCAACAAACAGATTTTTGCAGCAAGCATTTAAGGGGAGGGGATGTCCACTGCGATCCAAGGGGGAAAGAAAACTCGCTTAACTGACGCTACTTAGAATCCGGGGAATTGACTGGCCGCAACATTCGCACTTACATACTGCTTCCACTAGGTGGAGCAATGGACAATAGATAAATGCGTGTTGATTCATCAGAACTTTTTGAGGGGTGCAACAATTCTAAAATAAAATTTATATGCAAAGATTTGGTCATAAAACGTTTAACCAGACATGAACAATTATCAATTATCCCTTTATTTTTCGGGGAAGTATGCTTGTATGTGTAGGCTGCTTTTGTTATGAGTTGTACGATCGGTTTGCAGACACAGTCATCGTCACCCCTGGTATGACGGTTTTTGTTCCAGATAAGCACCTAACTGCACAGTCATATGAATTCTGACTTGAAATTGATATGTCATGGTTTATGAAAGTGAGGGGTGTTGAAAGCGGAGTGCACTATAAAAAGCAAATCTTTTTAACAGCGTAAAACAAACCTTAAACGACTCTTTTGTGTTTCCGCCCTCCACTAATTGTCTTTTATTCACCATTCTTTTATACCAGGCCTGTTCTAAGCTGCCAGTAGTCAAACACTTATGTAATATAATAAATACAATAAGGTACATTATATAATTTTAATTAACTATGTGCTGTGAATTGGTGCAACGATATTACACCTGCCGTCAAAATTCTGTGGACTGCAGCAACTCATCCGGTAATCTGGCTTCTTTTAAAGAGTTGAACCTAAGGGTTCACAATGTCAAACTCAAAGCCTGAAAGACGCTAAATTGATTGTGAAAATCGCCAGTCCCGGAGTGAATGAACTGACAAATACTAATTTTGCCAACTGCAGAAAGCAATAAACCGATGCGCTTATTGTGCAACAAAATTATTGTTGTAAGAAACGAATACAACGTAAATACTGTAAATATTTACAATATAAATAACTAAATTATGATGCAATACATGCGGATGCATAGATGTTTTAATGTTATACTGCAATATAAATTTATGCTGCCACAAAGTCTGTGGTGTGGTTGTCGATCTTACTTGGCCCGCTTGCCACTTAAGCTGAACAGCCTTGGTTTATACTATTGCATGACAAGTAGGGAAACTTTATTCTTTGGAAAAGAACTGAAACAAATGCCATTATATGTCACGGCTCTGGGAAAATGCTTCATGTCACACTGAATATGACTACCCAGAGTGTGCCTCAAAACTGACTGCTGAAGAATTGGTTTTACTTTTTCCTGGTGCAATCTGAATCTATCATTTGGGAAGGAAAAGGTGTCCCAATAAAAGCTGAGCACTACAATTAATGTATTATAGTAATTGATAATGTACGATGACAATAATTTACCGAAATATTTGATATTATTACTAGATATGACCAGGTTTAAAGGACACGCCTCACACTCACGACCCCCTAGAGCCTAGCGCCATACCAAAGTGACGCCAAAGAAAAAAAATAACTCGTACTATCACGTGATCTTGCATAAATTGGGTCCTTCCTGTTTTTTTAGGCCGAATGTCGCGGCGATTGTCTATGTATGTGCCTGATATAAAAGCGGACGTGCAATTTAAATTTATGGGGAACTGTATCTAGCGACATATCCGAAACAATTAGGTACAATATAAATGACACATGTAAAACATTGGTATTTGTCTCTTTGTAATTAATAACACTATTGTTTAAAAATAAGCCAGGCCTGACTGAGAGGATATTCCCGCTGGCTTTTCCGCCACAGTTTAAACTGACAGTTGTAGAGGGAGGAGTGTATTTGTGTAGTTAAGCTCCGAAAATATGGAAAGCGGTAGTGAATATAGATCTCAGAAGGTGTTTTTGATTTGACACGTGACTTAACTTTAACACTGAGACGCTCAGGGACTTGGTCTTATGGTTAGTCAACCAAGGAGATCAACGGAGACTGAAACGGTGTTAGATTTAGATCCGGTGCTGACATGTCGCTGCCGCCGGAGAAAGCTTCCGAGCTCAAGCAAATCATTCACAACCATTTAACTAAGGTGGGGATTCACTTACTCGGCACAGATTCGGTGGCAGTCAGAGCTTGGCAGGTTGTCACCACCTGTTAGCTAACGGACATTCTTTGATGTTCAAGGCTGGAAAGCCGGAGGTTGTTTTACCCGTATGTGCGGGGTGACGACTGCAGCCAGGCAGTCTGTATTATAATTGTTATGAGCATATTTGGTTTTATTTGCAGCAAGGATGTCAGGATATCGTTGGCAGTTTTGTTGATATATTGTTCGTTTTACGCAGATGGACATTCATGGTAAGATAAGAGATGTGCTGGCAGAGACTGTGAGAGAGGAGCTGGGGCCAGAGCACCGTGCACTATCCGAGGCGGACTTCATACGAGCCCTGCAGCGCCGGGGCATCGTCGACGACCTGATGAAGCAGCTGCAGTTTTCGAAGGTGCCAGATGTTAACAAGTGAAACTTGTACAGAAACTGCTAATGACCCCTTTACTGCAAGGCAGGCAACTAAATTTAATCAAAATCGGAAGATTAGTCATCAGATTAGTTATAGTTCAGGTAGACATTGTGGATCAATTTATTGGACAAGGTAGAAAGACATCTTGACACCGTTGTCCGGAGCGATATTCGAGACCATCAGAGTAACATGATGGAATGTACAGAGCACTTGGCAGAAAATGACTTATTTGTGGATCTTCCTCTTCCTTGCTAGGAGGTCAGCCCAGAATTGTCTCCCAAGCCAGCCACTCACTACGTTGATACTGAGGGGACACAGCTGAGGAAAAGTCAGTGTTTTTTTTTTTTTGTTTGTTTTTTTTTCCACATCATCTGTGTTAATGTGCTGTAGTCTGCTGCTGAATTGTGGGTAAAAGACGGTGAAATGTTTCTGTCCCTAAGAATCAAACAGAAATTGCTGCTTCATCTGTCACATTAATATTCATATTATATACTAACTGCAAAAGTACATACAGATATAAATATGTCAAGGCACAGTTTGTTATCCATTTGGATACAAAGGCACAATTGCATTCAGTAATCTTCTGTTTCATTGGTTTTCTGTGTACTGTTTCTCCAGCCAACATTGACCCATCGAGGAGATACCTGTACCTGCAGGTGCTCGGGGGGAAGGCTTTTCTGGAGCACCTGCAGGAGCCGGCTGCCTTACCCGGGCAGGTGTGCTCCACCTTCACCCTGTACCTGCACTTCAGGAATCAGCGCTTCCGCTCCAAGCCCGTGCCCTGTGCCTGCGAGCCAGACCTGATGGAAGGTTTCCTGCTGGAGGTGCACAGGGAGTCCGCCGGTGTGTCTCTCGTCACCACCCATCCCCACCACCACTTGCTGTAAACATTTCCCAGGCTCTGTGGTTCTTCAGCATCTCAGTTCAGAGCTGCACATGAAGCCGTAGTTAATCAAAACGATGTGATCATTGGAATATTGTATTAAATACTGAGGAGCTCAAACTGGGGAGAATATGAATATGTTTGGCATTGTATTAAATGCACACAATCAGCATTGTGTGGGGAGGGAAAACTGGAATATCTGCATATGTTTTGTCATATGCAGACAAATGTCATTTGTTACACAATCCTTATCCAGGGGAGGGCAGCAAAATGGCTGACGCGACAGCCATGCTGTCTATCTGCGACCCGGTGCACATGGTGCTGATCAAGACCGACCCGGCTGGGGAGACTGCACTCGTCTCCTCCCACTTCCTAGACTGGCGTTCCATCCTCAGCTCTCCGAGTGGGAAAACCAGTCTGGCCGTGGAGCTTCTGGGAGTGGGTAGGGAAGTGTGTGACCTTTAATGAGGAATTTGCATGCAGGGTGCCTGTTGCCCATATGTGCAGAAGTGACCAATGATGGTGTGAGCAGGCTGTGTGTGTCATGAGTGTGCATGGTAAGAGAGAGAAATCCTGTATGCGTGTAAGGAATTTTTCCCAGTAATTTGTGTGAGCTTTCCTGTAGCATGAATGAAACGTCCTTTCTGGTTGCGCTGCTATAAATAGAGCAGTGTTAGGGTCCGTAGTTTTGTGTGACCCCCACACCAGGGATTCCCAAGCCCTGGTCCCAGTATTCCACCAGGCCACAGAAATGCTGGGTTTTTTTTTGGGAGGGGGTGTTTATAAAGTATAACTATAATTATTCCGTTTTTACAGCCCTCATGTTCAAGCATTCTATTCACAAAACAATGACAGTTAAACTTCATACGATCCCCCTCCGACCCCCCCCCCGCAGATTTATTGGCCAATGAAATTTTTGTTTGATGTGAACTGGTCCACGAACTTCAAAAGTTTGGTAACCCCTACCTCACACAACCAGAGTAGAACTCCACCGTGTGTCTGGATATTTAGTCTCTCTCTCTTTTCTTGCCCCCCCCCCCCCCCCATCTCATCCCCTCATTGGATGAACAGGCAGCGAATGTAAAGTTCCAGCCGGTGTCCTGAACGTGAAACTGGAGCTGTATCCCCCCCTCAGGGACACCTTAAGCCCGGATGTTATTGGCACACAGGTGGGGTGTGTTGCTCCGCGTAGCCGTGCTCTGCCAGCATACACAGTGCAGAATGTGTGCTCTAGGTTTTATTCATGGCGCTTTTCCACTGGCATTCAGGAACCGAGCCATACCACAAAAAGACATTACTTACAGCGTGGCTGCAGCTTGCTTCGGTTTTCCACTGCATAAGGGTCGACTTGGTAAAGGTGTTACCTGGCTTGGAGAGCGACAGTGACGTAAACCTATGAGCCACCTATTTACTGTTCACACGGTGTACATCATGATTACTATGTGCTAATTTCCGCTAGCATGTCTGTGAGAATCGCCATGTTATGTAAGCATCAGACGCTAGCGGAATTGGCGTTAACTTGCGTAAATCTGCATTACGAATCCATTCCGTTCAGCCGTTCCCTAGTACTTTAAGTAAACTTGGAACTTGAAAATTTCCAACCTTTATCAGGAATGTATCAATGCATTGTGATGTGTGATGCTAGTAATAATGAATAATATATAGAATATGTTCTTTTTCCCGTCAGATAATCCATGCATGTCGACACAGATCACCGGTACCTCCATGCGTTTTGACCAGTCAGATACTGGGGATTAGGGCTGCCAGTAATGACTATTTTTCGGTAGAATAATCTATCGACTATTTTACCCATTAGTTCATTAATCTAAACGATTCATTTACCTCCAGAAAATCAAATTGACAGTAATTTAATTTTACTTTGACAACAACGAACTGTGTCATTGCAGTGCTTTATATAAAGGATGCTAGCTACGGACATTGTTGCCCACAATTAGATAAGCAGATTTATAATAGTTGGCCTAAAAATATTAATGAGATGCATATCGTGATACCCAAAAGTTAGTAATCTGTTTAAATTCGGTGTATGCTTATTCAATTCGGTTAGTGGAGCACGCCACATGCTATTGTTTTGGTAAATCATGTCGCTCAGTAGCCAGCATCTTTTCAAAGAGGAGATATTGTGGTTAAACTATGTAGAAAGATGGTGTTATGCCGGTACTTTTGCAGATTAAAGTCAGACACTTTTTTTTTTGTAAATACAAGGACATAAGATATGAAGAAACATTTGTTATTATGAACTGAAGCATTTTAGAAATCATAAAGGTAATTTCATCAAAATAATTTTAAAAGAACGATGCATCGATTTAAAATACTGATGTAAATGTCTTTTCAGTGTTGACGTCATCGGCTACATCGATTAATCTCCCCTAGTGGTGACGCAACCAGCTTAAATTAATCACGCTTTCGCCACTGTTAATAAGGAGGGCAATGTCAGTGCTGGTATGGCTCGGATACGGCTGGGGTATGGCTCGGATACGGCTGGGGTATGGCTCGGATACGGCTGGGGTATGGCTCGGATACCCCTGGGGTATGGCTCGGATACGGCTGGGGTATGGCTCGGATACCCCTGGGGTATGGCTCGGATACGCCTGGGGTATGGCTCCTATAATTTACAATGGCTGGAAATCGAGTACGGCTCACTTCTTAGTGACAATGGAAAAGGTCATTAATTTCTTAGCAGATTTTTCTGTTTGTAGTGACAAACTACAACCCCTTGGTACAGCAAGCCATTAAGTTTGGGTTTAGCTCTTTTTTCAAAGGTACAGCAACAACAGGTGGCCACAAATGGCTTTTGGAGCACAAATTGTTTTTGTATGATGCCACCTGCTGGCTGATTGTGAATTTACATTTTTATTTTCCCGTTTTAATGCTCCTCTGTCCTTGTGTTGTATCTGACTATGCAGCCCATGGCTAACCGACCCAGTGTGTTTGCATGAAAAGTGCCGAGTCCCCGCTTTCCCGCAGTGACCCTAACTGGCATTTGCAGCAATCCATGGAGCGGCAGAGAAGAGCAGAGAGGGAGCGCTTGTTTTTAGTCTACGCCAAGCAGTGGTGGAGGGAGTTCTTGGAGATCCGGCCGTCACACCAGACCAAGCTGGTTAAGATCTTTGCCCAGGTTAGGAGAACCCCATCTCCCAACAAACCCCCACGTGTGAGGCTCTGCTGCCCCCTGGCTGTGTGACAGCCGTCTCTTCCCCCCTCCCCCCCCCCCACTTGTCCTGTGTACTGCCTCGCAGGACGAAAATGGTGTGAACCGGCCCGTGTGCTCCTACGTGCGTGTCCTACGGGCGGGCCGCATCCTGGAAAGCCCCCGGCAGGCGGCCCGCTTCGTCAGCCTGCTGCCACTGGAGAGGGCCCCCATGGTGGGGGGTGGGGGGCGCCATGAGCAATGGTGCAGCCTACTGGCCTTCCTCTGCAGGAACAAGGTAATGCTGGTTAATTTCACACTTAACAGTATTCTGGGGTATATATGTAGATATACTTGCGTATATACACACATATATTGTTGGACATAATGGTGATAATTTTTCGTGACCGGTATCCACTATAAGCATTTATCGCAAGAATCACAATACAGGTCTACATAATACTATCATTATAGCAACAAAACACAAAAAAGACAGACTGACGTGAAACAAATCAATTTCAGCCTGCATAATCTCAGCATGGTCTCACCTTTTTGTCAGTTATCTGTCTCAATGGATCTCAACTTAGTTACTAGGTCTTGAAGTAAAAGCTTAATTGATCTTCTCTAACCAGTTAGTTAACTTGATTAAAAAAAAACAAACAATATACAACCAGACTGCTAAAAACATTGTAGTGTTTCAGTCCTCAGGGGCCCATAGTCGCGTAGGAAAGGCAGGGGTCTCCGAGCGCCAGTTTGAGAGAAACTGAAATGTCGCACGTGCGTCACATGTCTATAGAAGGGGCAGCTATGCGGTTAAGTATTCAGTGTGTGCAGTATGGGATATCAGGAAGAATTGGTTCCAGAAAAGCTTCTGCGTTGATTATGTAGCAATGGCATGGATTTGAGAAATCTTACATGCAGCAATCTACAGTTATTTGCAAACTTTGCAAAGATACCGTTCGTTCGACACGTGGCAACACCGGCAGTGTTTTTAACGTTACATATAATGTGCAAAACGTGTTTGGTCCATATCACCCACCCCTACATGGAAGTATATGGGCATATGTTTTATATCATGTTTTCTATGAAAATGTTAATATGCTGATATGTTTGCATTTCTGATAATATAATTACATTTTTATATGATCACAATTTTATCCATGATACTTTATTTTTGGGGAAATAAAATTAACATTTTGAAGCTGCTACCCATTTTTCCAGGGGGGCTGTATCAAGAGAATTCAGTGGACAGAGAGCAAAGCATCCAGTGTGTTCTCTGACAGCTGATGTGAAACAACCAGACCAGTTTTGTCTGGATGATGTATGGTTAAAAAAAATCCCAGAGCTGCTAGTAGTTTTTTTTTTCTGGAATCTTCTGCCGGCTACGCCTGTGGGCACTCCTGTGCTTTCATCTCTAAAATCATACTCTTCGACTCCTGTGGGTTGGAGTGCAGCTCGCCACGCTGTGATTTATTGGTTCTGTCGCCGCTAAATTAATTCTAAGGCTATCCCGGGACCTCTTTGGACTGTGTGGTCCATATTAATGGTTCTGCGAGCCATCCGTCATCCTGACCGCACCGGCCTTGGCCCAGCGCAACGCAGGTCAGCTTCTGAAGAAGGGGCTTGGGGATAGAATCTCTGACTGGAACACTGCCCTGAGAAATGTTTGTTCGCCTGGCATGCTTGTGGATTCCCCCGTGATCTAGTTACTTTTTCAAGCATTTGACTTCTGACTTACCAGGTAATACAGTGAGTTAAACCCTAGTTCCTTTGAGCATTGGGGATCGGAATTCCACCTAGAAATGAGACTTAATTTTCTTGATTGCCAGGCCTTGCCCTGCTTATTCAGACTCTCAGCCACTGACAGCTAAAGATGCGTCTTTTGCATTATGTTTCACTGAAGAAACTGAGTGACCTGTATGCTGCTGTTGGTTTATGGGTTGTTCTGCTGTGTTTACTTTTAAAGAAGCTCCTCCCAAGGCTCCCATCCCAGCCTGTGTTGCCCTTTCCCTTGAATCTCATGAATCTGCTGTACAGGGGGCAGCATAGGTGAGGTTCGCTAGGGGTGTGAATCTGTCCGATGCCCGCGTAGTGAGCTGGAAACGCCCAGGAAAAATATGAGGGGTGATTTTGAGTTAAAAGTCCTTTTATCCAGGAAACCGCAAAGATCTTCTTTCCAGGCCAGTGTGCGCGCGTGTGGTCGGTGCTCGGCACGGAGGACTGACGTCCGTCTGCGTTTCCAGGGCGACTGCGAGGACCATGCCACCCTCCTGTGCAGCCTGCTGCTCGGCTTCGGCCTGGATGCCTACGTGTGCATGGGCACCAAAGCCAAGGCCGTGCCCCACGCCTGGGTGATGACCTGTGGCACCGAAGGTTCCGTCACCTTCTGGGAGAGTCTTACTGGGCACAGGTATCTATGCCCGGAATTAAGTACCAGGAAACTATTTATGTGCAGTTTACCCTTAAAATGACTGATTGTGTGCAACGGAAATAGTGCATGAAACAAGTATTAAATTTCGGAGGCACCAGCTTCTTGTGTTATTGGCATTTCTGTGGATTATTTATTTTATGTGTACAACAAACCTGTGGTGTTTGGCAGATACCTGCACCAGCCCATCAACCCAGACGACCCTCCTCTCGCGCCGCAGCCCCGCCCCTCGTACCCGTACAGAACGGTAGGCTGCGTGTTCAACCACAAGTCCTTCCTGGCCAACTGCCAGCCCTCGGACGCCGTGGAGCTGTGCGTCTTTGACCTGCGGGAGCCGTCACTGTGGAAGTCCATGAGCGAGGACGCCCTGCTCTCCGTGTGCGCCTTGGGATCCGGCTCCTCGGCGCCCCCCCTGCCCCCGCTCTGCGGCCCTGCGTTGGATCCAGCTGCTGCCAGCAACCACCTGGAGCTGGAGATGCGCTTGCTGGTGTCTGAGCACAGGAAGGTACCATCTACTCCTCGATGGTCTGAGTCTCTTGGCTCACACTCTATGCAGTGGATTTTTGGTACGCTTAAAACTGTACATTTAACTGCGGTTGCTCTGATTTAAGTTCTTTAAAGATAAAACCACAGTCCCCACTTGGGACTTGAACCAGCAACCTTCAGGGTCTACAGCCTTAACTGCTACACTACTGCCTGCCCTTTCTCGCTGACTCTAGTGCAGTCTGGCTAACGGAACCAGGCAAACTCCTCTGCTCTGGTGCTCTCCTGTTTCCAGGACCTGGGTATGACTACGGCGTGGGACGACCAGCTATCCTACCTGCTGTCGGCGGCGCTGTCGGCCTACGAGCTGGAGCGCAGCACAGGGGTGTCCTGTGGGAACGAGGAGTTCCAGGACGCAGTGCGGCGGGCAGTACCCGACGGCCACACCTTCAAGGGCTTTCCCATCCACTTCACGCACCGCAATGCCCGCAGGGCGTTCGCCACCAGCATGCGGTAGGCAGGGCTGCAGGGAGGGGGGAGCGCTGTGGCACTCAGTTTCACACTTAACAGTATTCTGGCAGGTGACAGCCCTTTTGTGACCTAACAGGTCTCCGTTCTGCGATGAGATATTGTGTTGCCGTGGTGACGAGGTGAGGCTGGCGGTCCGAGTGCGGGTCTATACCTACGCCGAGTCTGCGTGCGCCGTCTGGATCATGTTTGCCTGCAAGTACCGCTCGGTACTGTGACATCTCACCCTTGGGAAGAGACCGATGAACTGTATTAATCGCCAAGAGGCACTTAAGGATGCTGTTTGGCATCTGGAACCAAACATGTTCTTACCTGTGTTTTTGGTACATACTGTATATATTCCTGCTTTTTTAAATGTAAACCATTTGTTTCCTTTGTACTGTGTATATAAAGCTCTATTTTGGTAAAAGTGTATGTGTTTTATTTATCAGAAAAAGTAAACTGTATGTTGAATAATGTGCAGCATTGATGCTTTGCAGTAAGGCCTTTATAATTTAGTATAAATTGGACAATAGCCAAAAGAGCAAAGAATTCAATTGTGTGGGTTCCCCCTCCTCCATTATCCCAGTAGAATAGTCTTTTAAAGTGCTCAGAGACCATGACAGCCAAATCCTTAATCTGTAGAGAGTCTCCCCACCTCATACAGTTCCCTCGTTGGGTATCCTGTCCTCCTCATAGACTGGTGTCTCTGGATCATCTGTGACTTTTTTCTGTCAGAAGGCAAGGAGAGCAAGCCCTGTGCCACCAGGGGGCAGTGGTCTGTGTGGGAGTCAAGCTTGATATAGATCAGGGGTGGCCAGTCTCGTCCAGAAAGGGCCGCTGTGTATGCTAATTTCACTGCAACTCCCTATTTAGGGGAGTGATTGACTGAAGAGTCCTCACACCTGGGTTTGAACAGCTGATCTAAAGATAACCCGTAAAACCTGCACACACACCGGCCCTTTGCGGATGAGATTGGCCACCCCTTATGTAGATGGTACAGCTGCTGTTGTACCATATTTGTCCTACTTTGGTCATTTCCTAGTCAGACAGCTAAATGGTGGTTAACCCTGATCTCATCAATAGCTGTGGAGTAATCTTTTCTGTCCTACCTAACCCTTAAGTTATTTTTCATGTTGCACGGCGCCTAAACTTGCCTTTCAAGTGCAACTCAGCTGCGATTTATGACGGAGTAGAGAGCGACTTTAAGGACCTGAAAGCGTCACCTGGTCACACAAAACTGTTCAATAACCATATATTCAGTGTTTAGCTAGTTAATTGGTTTTTGGCTGGAATATTCTTTTAAGAATATTATTTAAATAACGTGGTAATTAATGAAGCACAACGGTCTTGTATAAACGTTAGACAGAATTCACAGAAGTTGTAGCACGGGATATCACATCTCCGGTGTTCCGGTTAGTAAACATAAGTTTCTGCCGAAAGAAAAATCAGAAGCAACCCCGGATCTATTTGAAAGTTTTACAACGTGATTGCAAGTTACGTTTTTATTTCCGCCCTTTGCATATTGACCGCGCGGTAATTGTAAAGGCGGGTGTATTTTATGTCCTATCCACAAGGCGGCGGTTAAGCACTGTCAATGGAGAGTTCTCCGTGTATGCTTTAAAAATGGGAAATAAAATGCTAATTTGCTCAAAAGACAATTATCACGTTTTAATTCTCAATTATTGTCAAGAAATGAGTTCAAGTTTAATATACTTTGGATATAAGAATATAAAAGGTCAATAGTGAATGATAAAAATTCCCCACAATATATTGAAATTTGTTCCGACAATGGAAATTTTGTATTTTGACAGTCAGTTATAGTCCAGTTCTGTGTTAAGTTAGATATATTATTTTTAATTTTTTGTATCATCTCAATTTGATTTAGTGGTGACTTATGGCTTAGTCAAATAGGGCACATCAAAGTGAGCCCAGTCAGGACCTGTCCGGGCGAAGGTAGAGGAGGGCAAACCCAACATCTCACATAAGTCACTGAGTGTGCATATCCATCTATCCATCCATCTAGCGATCCATACATCCACACTGGAGGGTGGAGTTTAACCCCAGAAGCGTGGGACTCAGGTCAGGGAAACAGTAACATAAAATCTAACCAGATTAGTTAGTATCCGCCTGTATTTAACTTGATGATTTTAGATGATGAGGCCTAATAGTGTATCTATTTTTTTTTTTTTTTTATTAATCGATTTTGATTTGTGCTTTTAGTAAACCACCTTTTGGGAACGGAAGTTTTTACAGACTTATTCTTCCTGACGGCTTTTGAATGATTGTATTAAAATTCTGTCACTTGTGCTGTATGTTGACTGAATATCCGAGTCTCGCATTCGTCTGCTTCAAAGAAAACAATCAATCAATCAATACATCCATCCATCCATCTTCTTTTCATGGTCAGTAACTGTACGGATGTCAGTCCTATATGTGTGGATCGGAGTATAACGTTGAAGAAGAAACTTGGAATTTAACTAAGGTTTAAAATTCCTATACGTGTGTGTGTGTGTGTGTGTAAAGCAATTCATCATCCATTACGAGGTATTTTAGTTAACTGGATGAAGTTGGAAGGCTTACTTAAGTAACCAGTAGTTTCTGACAGAAAACCTGTCATTAAAATTAGACTGTCTTAATTTATTGAAGTTATACAAACATTTAATTAATACATATAATTAACATGTAATTAGTATTTTTTAATTAAGGAGCCGTCTTAATTTAAAAACTCCACGGCGTCCCACCAATCGTACCGGTCTCGTCGCCCGGCCGCGACGCAGCAGCGTGACTGAGGCAAACGTCGGCGTCAGCCCGGATTTTACAGGCATGCCAGGGCATCCAATTTATTCAATTTCGCTGCGAGCAAATTTGCAATTCCGTGTTTATCCCAAAGTTGTTGAATATGCGGATTGGAGGGGGGGGGGCTAGGCAAAGCTAATGAATAATTCCATCCTTACCGATGCGCGTGCCTCCGCACCTTATTACGGAGCGGGAAGGGAGGAAGTGATGGTGAAAGGAAGCGCCTGACGTGGGGAATCTCGGGTATTTTTCGCCCCATATTAAGCAGAATCGCTCAGGTGTAATTGTCTAATAGGCCCCACGAGATGGCAGCGCGCGGGAACAGGTGCGCGGGGAGAAGCTCGCGCCTTGCTCTCACCTTGCCGGAGCCTTATTAGCGGCTGCGCGGCAGGATCGGGCGGCGGCGCATAATGCGAGATGATGATGGAAACATCAGCTACCGGCGTGTGACCCCGAACAACCTTCATCAGTGCCCTTAAATGAGCGTTGAACTTTCACCTGAAACAACCGTAGTAGAGTCACACCAGTGAGCAGTGTGCACACATTTTAAAATGCCCGACAGGTCTCTGAAACGCTTGCAGTACCATGTGTGCTGTGTACTAATATTTAGCACAGTGTGTACTGCAAAATTTATTATGCACCTGTAAAGTATTCGTCATTGCCCGATATGACAGCTGGAGATTTAGCATACCTGTGTCAGGCCTAATCTTACAGAGTCACATTCAGGACTTAAATATAACATTTCAGATGCCTAGTTCTTCATCTCTCCTGCTATATTTTGGTACAACGCCTATAAATCACACCAAGATTGAGGGGTTGGTCTTCTTCGTCACGCATCCCGGGCCCTGCTTCAAACGGTGATGCTCATTTGCAGAAATTGGAGGTGATGAATGACTAAAGCACTTCTAAAAAGAAGTCGTTGACAAGGCACACTTTCCATCTCAGTCTTGGATCTGTTTCTTCCCCCAGTCCAGGTACTTTTTCGTGGTTTAGCAGGCATTTTTATCCAAAGCGATGTACATCTTTGAGAGAAAGCAGGCTCAGCCCGTGCCTGGGGCATTTGAGGGTTAAGGACCTTGGATAGCACTAAAAAATCACACCACTAACTAGGGAATTTGAACCAGCAACCATCTAATCACATGTACAGCATCCTAACCTGCTGGACCACAAGAAACATGATGCTCTGCTGTTCTGCTCAGATGAGCAACCTTGGCTACATCTGACCATTCTTCACTAAACTGGCAGCCTGCCTATTGTTCATCCTGTCCGTCAATTTTATAAAGAAATTCATTGTTATTTACATTTGAGGGCTGTATGGTGGTGGAGAGGGCCTGGATCACAGCCCTGCTCTGCCACTGTGGAGTTTTTATAGCTTCCCCCTGTTGATCTGTTTTCCAGTACAAAGACATGGAAATTGTAATCTTTACATTTCTCAGAGTGTGTGTGTCCTGTGACTGCCTCGGGTGACCCTGAGCTGGATAAGAAGTTAGATGACGACGGGATTACTAGCATGTAGTAAATATGGAAAGGAATCAATACTGCTGCACATTCGCTTAATCTTCATTTCCACTCTGCATTACTGCAGCTAAATCAGTTCCATTACATTCTAGATGCAGAAATGTAAGCCATGCTACTTGCAGCAGGGTCCCTGATGAAGCGATTGGTACCTTTTCACCAACAGCCAAAAGCAGACACATCTTTGTGTGCATTCATGTTTGAATTTGAATTTTAATAACAAACGGCACAGCTGAAGGTATGAGAATCTTTCTGTGCGTCAAAATTATTCTCATACTGCTTAAAAATGCAAAAATGTCATTAACACTGAATTTTCAAAGCAGAGTTTGATTAGGTTTTTGTGGAGGTTTGTAGGTCTTGTTCACAGGAGATCTCTGACATTGAGGTGAGATTAATTCATTTTTTTCTCAGAAATACTTCCTTTTCATGTAATTCTTTATCTTTTTTTTCACGTCTGCTGAAGATAATTGTGTGATAATCCATTTGTGCTAACTCTTGCTTACTTATATTTGACTGATACAAAGAGAGAGATTTTTACCTCAAAAAATTAATATGAAAAGACAGCATGATGAAGTGAATGTATTCACGTAAACATTGTTCCCAGAATTGTCTCTGTTGCTTCTATTGTTTATCTTCTTTCCTTTTTAAGTTTCTGTAGAAGCGGAGAAGCGGAAAGAGGCGGGAAAGTTGGGTGTTGGGGGGGGGGGGGGTGTGTCGCGTGGCAGAAGTCTGACGGGTAATAAAGTCATTAATTCAGCTGATTAAGTTGGCCTTTGGGTTAAAAAAAAAATTATATCCGTCTCCCTTTGAGACAACTGGGGAAGCACGGAAGAAGGAAGAAGTAAAGCTAATTAGTGCAGAGAAAGAGGGGGAAAGGAAGGATGGGGGAAAAGAGGGGTACTGGGACTGAACTATTAATGAGACATGTTTGGGGTAAAGGAGTGACAAGCTCATCAAAACACTGGCTCTCCTGGCGCGGAGACGCTCGCTCAGCGAGCAGGGACGCTACCTTTGAGCGGCACACCGCTAGTTAATGATGTGAGGCTTGGGAAGGGGGGGCGAACTCGGGGTGAAATGTCAGTGCACGTGCAGTCTAATGAGCTTGTTGTTGTGGGCGACTGAGAAAAAGAAAGGATGAAAAGGGAGAGAACAAAACAGGCACTTTTTTTCACCCCATCTCTCATTCCACTAAGATGCTCCTTGATATCGTCGTGAATTGCTTTAAAGATTCCTTTAGCACTTTTTGTGATGGGGGGCCAGTGAGTGGCATCGCTCTGGAGAACATTGGTGCCGTGTGGCGATCGGCCTGCGGAGCGGAGGGACTGGGCACACCTGAGACGGTGTCACCGACGTCCCCCCCCGTCACTGTTTGACCATGACCCCCGGAGTTCCGTCACGCTGATGCATCCCCAGATAAGCATCAGGAGTGCTGCCTTCAGTCATTAACCCCAGCGATCGGCTTTTTACAGACACCCCCGTCTTTACCAAGATCTGTATTTTCATATCCCATTTGCATCTGAACACAGTCACAGAAATGCATGATGAAATGTTTACATTTTTGTATTGCTAAAATGCATCACTGTAGAATATCAGGATGTTCTGGATGCAGAGAAATTGTACACTTGATAATATCCTAACAGGGTTGTACTTGGTGTGGTGACACGGAGGCTCACTTCCAGCATGCAGTGTGGGGAGTGGTAAGCAGCGCGGCAGCTACCTTAGGCCCACCCCCCCAAAGTTGAAAGCCCCCCTCTGACTACAAATCTCAGATATATGCAAAACTCTTGAAAGGATTAAGCAGCTGATGTCAGATATATTATATAAGAATGTGACATTCTACTTGTATATCTCTCATTTTTATATATACAATCTAATTATGGTGGGAGTCATAACACAAAAAATATTTGGTACAATATTAACATGTACAAAATGTGAACAATTTTAAAGTGTAATAGTTGGCAATGTTATGTAATCAAATTATATTGTCGAGGCATGTATTTAACAAAAAATTATGTTTGTGGAATTTGTTAACTACTGCAGTGCATGATGGGTATGGTATTTGGAGGCTACTTAAATTTATCATTAATCATCTGCTACTGGCATAGGCAGGCCCTAGGTGTGAGTTTGGAAGTGAGGGGCATGGTGTACAGCTGTACCAACACTGGTGTGTGTCTCTGGGGCTGTGACTTCGAGTTTTGAAGTCCCTGTGTTTGGGTGAATGTCTTCTCACAGTCTAAAGCCATGCAGCCAGGTAAAAGGGCCGGTGTGTGTGTGTGTGTGTGTGTGGGTGGGGGTGTAATGATTCCCCACAACATGATTAAAAACCTAACTTTTCACCTAATTCAAGTTTCATCTGTGACTACAAAACAAAACAAAAAAATGCCAAAAGACTTGCATTTCCTTTGGTTACTTATGGTTATGGTTGTCATTGTTGGGATTAGGGTTTTGGCCATAGAAATGAATGGACAGTCCCCACAAAAATATGAGAACAGGTCTCTGTGTGTGTGTGGGTTAGGTTTATATTACATTGTGGGGACCAAATGTTCCCCACAATGCAAAAAAAACGTGTTATTTTGACGTTGTGGGGACCATTTTTCAGATACCCAGAAGGATCAGTGAATGCCATCAAAAAGCTAAAAAGTCTCATATTTTGTTTGGTTGCTTATGGTTAAGGTTAGAGCTGGGTAGGGGTTAAGGTTGTCATGTACGAATTAGAGTTTTCCCCATAGAAATGAATGGAGGGTCCCCACAAAGGTATAATTACAAACCTCTGTGTGTGTGTGTGTGTGTGTGTGTAAGGGGTACCCTTGCCCATACCCTGACCTCGCTCGGTTAGGATACTGTCTTCTTTCTTTGTGATAAAAATCATGTTTATAAAAAATCAAAAACTGAACCAAATGAAAACCTATGAAAAAGATGCATGACGACATCGATAAAATAAAGCAAAACATGAATTAAAAACATACAGGTTAACTGCAGCAAAGTTAAATGAACCCAGACTACAGTGTGTCTCGAATGACAGTTCGACGTGGAAAGCCACGGTGAGACAATGCTTAAGAAATTCGTCACACTAAGTGGGTTTAAATTAATTTGTATAATTCAGTGCAACAAAGACAAAATTGGGACTCATTCGCACAAAAAGGTACTTTCGCCCTGTCGCAGTTCGAGGTTGAACAGTGCAAATGTGATGCCCCCTTTTTTAATTTCCACCTTCACAGGAACCTTGGCAGCCTGTGAAGAGTGACTCTGAGGGACACGGATATAATTCTCCCCCCTCTTTAAACCCGAAGGGGTGACTCAAGTTTCAGGAGTGATAATGAACTGGACACTGGCTGTGAAAGGCTGATTCCCATTGGCTGAAGTGGTGAGTTCACACAGGATGCAAATTGAATTTCACCCATGACATCATAATGAGTTTGGAAGTATACAAGTCAATCAGTGATTGCAACAGTCTTCATATTGATAACTTTAATAACGTGCTCTTGCCTCACATTTCCAGAGTTGGGGATTTGATGCCTGCAGTTTGCATGCTCTTCCCGTGTTTGCCAGGATTTCCCTCCACGGTCCAAAAATATGTTGCCAGGCACAATATGTTGCAAGACACTGAATTGCTCATAGTATGTAGGTGTCTGTGCATCCTGAAATGGACTGGCTTCTCATCTGAGGTGACCCCGGTGCTTCTGGGGATGGTCTCATGGCTTTATTTTAATAGATAAGTAGTTGCAGATGATGGATAGAAAAGATCCTTGGTACATGGTTAATCTGTATTGCAAAAAATAGTTTCCGTGGTGTGTCACTGTTAATAAGCAGAAGATGTCCTCAGTGCAGCCATTAGCTTGTTGATATATGTTATTATATAATTAGTAAATTTCAAAACTGTGAAGAGCTCCCAATAAATATGTCAGGCTTGCGGAGTTTAGGTGACTGAAGGTGCATATCCAGTAAGGAACGATGGACTTGAAATTAAGTGGGTTACTTAAATAAAATGAACTGCTGAGTGGATATGCACCCACTCCAAAGCCCCCCAAGTACTAGATCTAAAACTACACACCTCACAAATGCTTTGCTCTCATCTGTCCATATTCACTGCTACAGCTGTTTCGGTTATGATTAGTCTAATTTTCTATGGGCCAGTAGGATAGGTTTAGGATTAAATGCACTTCCAGTCACTGTAGCCTAGGGCTCGGTACTTACCTCGAATTTCTCGAAGGAGAAAGTATAGCACGTCGAACCTCAAACCACAGACGAAACATCTGGAAAGAACCAGGAAAATAATAATAAATTGTTTTAAAAAGCTGCATGAGTTTTGTGCACGGTCCACGGAATTTAGCTAATAGCAGTTAGCATTAGGAGCACAATCACCGTACAACTGGAGGCGCAGGCCTGCCACTTTCTGAATAGAACAAACAAACACGCTGTTCCTGCCGGCACCAGTGACCTGAGTGTGTTCTCACCTGCGCCTGTCTTGTAATGCGAAAACCCAGGAGAGTGATTTTTCTAAAAAGTTAGCAACACTAGCATTCACAGCATTCGCTATGCTAATGCGATACCTGCGATTATCGTTCATTGTTTTAATTACACTTATTTCAGCTGCAGCGGCTGACACAGGTGACACCTCATTGCATTAACATAACTAAATTTATTTTGCCGAAGTAGCTTGGAAAAAGGGACCGGATCAACGGGACGCTTTATCGGGAGGACAGAAAGTGCAGGTAGTTGTGAAAGTTTCCACATCTGTCCTTCTTTCATAACCACTTACCCAGCACAAGGTCGCGGAGAGCTTGGAACCAGTCCCAGGAAGTCATTTCAATACAAGATACAAACAAGGTGAGAGTAATTTGGAGACCCCAGTTCGCCAAGCCACATGTTCCAAAGCTGCAGGAGGAACCCCACCAAGACACAGGGCAAACACCGCAGGAACGGGACCCCCAGCCTTAAAGGTGTGAGTTCACAGGACTGCCCGCTGTGCCACCCACAAGCCTGTAGCTGCTGAGAGGAAAGTTTCACCTTTAGCTCTACACTGACTTCATATTGCCAGTGTACTTACATTTTTAGTACAAAGCGACTCATGCATTAGATGTGGTTACATGAATAGAAAAGGTGCAGATGGTGTCTCAGAAAATGCGTTGAGGTGCCATATGGAATGCTGAGGTACTGCGAGAAACAGCAGCTCTGGCTGGCAGCTCCGAAACGAGCGCAGGAAACTTCCCCAGCATCCTTCTCTCCCCTGATAGGCTAACGGCTCACGATGGTGTCCCTTCCCGAGCGGCTCGGCGACATCGGGATGGAGGGGGGCAAACCGTGAGCAGTGGGGGTAAGGGGGCTCAGGCCGTGGTGCATCTGGTTCACCAGCACACAAAGATGGGGCTTTGTCCATTAACTGTACGGGGGAGCGAGTGCGGATGCTGAGAGTGCCCCCCACCCCCTTGGCCAATGAAAGGCTACTTCTTGGCTCCATTAGAGTCAGCAGGTTCCCCTGTGCCAGCTGCTAAGGGTCACGGCGCCAAACGCGGGGTCACCCGGGGGCCCGGTGGCGGGTCCGGCCATTGAGGCGGACGGACCCCCTCGCAGGTGGCGCCTCTGGAGCCGAGCCCGGGGCCCCCCCGTGCAAAGAAAAAAAAATTTTTTAAACGAGCGACCAGCATAGAAAGGCCAGCTTGACACGGGGTGGCGGGGGGGGGGGGGCGTCCTCGCTTCTCCTCCGCTCACGCTGGGCCGGGGAGTGCGTCCGGTTCGGATTTTGGAATTTCTGCAACCCCTCAGGCCGTTCGGGCCGCGCTGGGAGGGGACCGTCCGGCTGTTAGATTTCAATAAGCGCTGGGAGTGCAGCATAAGGAGGGATTGTTGCGGCTGAGACGTGCCATCCGTCCCCCTCGTGGTTCACTTCCCATTTCCCGGGCCGGGAGACAAGAAACCATTTAAGTAAGCCGGCTTTCAAATTGAAATCCCTTGGCAGGCTGTGTATGGGCAGATTTTATTTCCTCCTCCATAACAAACAATGCGGCCAATATGTTGGGGTGTGTGCGTGAAAGGGCCGCAGAGGGCAGAGCTGCCTGTGTTCTTTTCTATTTTAAAATGCAAGTTCAAAGTGATGCCCCCAGGCTTCCTGCCGCGCTGCAGCCATGATGAACGTGCGTCTCTAAAACGGCACTCGAGACTGACCGAAATGGCAAGAGTACCCTCAGTCTTTAATGGCGAGACATCGCAATCGTCAAGGTGATTAGCAGGAAGTGATGTCACCGCCGGCGTCGTTTTTCGGAAACGACGCTAACAAAAATCGCGTGCGTTTGGGGACAGGAAGGAGGAAGAAAACCTAAGACGTTCAATTAACACTCTTCCCAGAAAAAAAGCAGAGCTAGGCTTTGTCATGAAATAATTGCAAAGTTTGGCAGAAAGTCCTTTGAAATGAAAAGATTGGCTCCAGGCACACAATCTATTCTCCTGATCTTTGGGAGCGAAGGTTTTTTTTGTTGAAAGAGTAAACGGAAAGCTGCACACCTGCGTATAAATTTAACTTATCGGGTGTCGTACAGCCGGCTGTATTTTTTTTTTTTATTATTACAGCCTTTGGGCTGCAGACTTACTATAAATCCCAGAATCTAAAGGCCTCTTACCATCCAAAAAATTAGAATAGTAAACTTGCCACTGAAGGCAGAGAGTCGGTGCTGGTTGGAGCCTTTGAAACAAAGAGATGGACGGTTAATGGTGAGACGGTCTGATCAGCCCAGACAAATTCAATTACGGAGCAGCTCGGAGATAACCGAGATTAAACTGTATCTAACAAAAACAATCAGGGCCTATCTGATTGTAAGGTTTAGCAGGGGGATGCGTGTGTAATGCAGACTCCCTCTCTCCCTCTCCCACCGGCTCTGTCTCTCTCTCTCGACCTCTATCTCTCTCCGCTCCATCTCTCTCTGCCTCTTCCTCTCTTCTTCTCTCTTCCCCTTTCTTTACTCTCTGCCCCCCACCCCCCCCACCACGTCTTCCGTCTCTAC
>JAODJU010000138.1:10924451-10926318 GCA_026776725.1 Gnathonemus echidnorhynchus | reverse complement strand
ATATATACACACACACACACACACACACACAAGGTGTTGATGTAATACCTCGGGGAATTCTAGTATAATTGGTATTTAATTAAAAAAAAGGTTTGAACTGGAAAAAAAAAAAAACAGTCTACAATATGTTTTATAGTTTACTTGTTTTGTCTGCCAGAATGTGCAATGGTTTGTTGATTCACTTTTTCATCGCTCACGATTTTTTTAAATAAACGAAAGCGAGTCACCTGGCAGAGGAAGGGAGGTGATTCCATCGTGCGGCGCCGGCGCGTTTTGTCCCCGCCGGAGCGTCGCGGGGGCTGCGATGCGGGCTAATTAGAATGCGACCGGGTGAAGAGGCCGGTGCGCTGCCGCCGATTCCTCAGCAATCAGTCCTCACCGGCTTCCGCGGTGCTAATTGGAGTTGGAGGAGTGTGTGCGCGCGCGCGCGTGTGTCTGTGTGTGTGTGGGTGGGGGTGGTCAGTGGCGGTCAGGTCTGTGGCAGCAGTAGTGCTATTGCCTGGTCGCTAATGGAAGGTGCTGGCTGCCCCAGGGCTCTCCTGACCTGTCCGCACCCCCATCTCGCTACCCTCACCCCCAGAGCTTGTTAGAAAAACTCGGAGATGAAGGAAGGGTTAGAGAAAGGGTGTCCCTACCTTTATCAAGGTTTCTGGTGCCTTGGTGCCCTGCACTTGGGGGGGGGGGGGGGTAGGGTTAGGAAATTGGAGGTTTTATGGAGCTTTTTTTTGTATTCATGGAGGTGCAATGTTTGCACTGTGGATTTTAAGCTGTGGGTTGTGGGTTCGAATCCCACCCCTGGCGCTGTGTGTGTGGACTTTGCATGTTCTCCCCTGTGTCTGGACAGGCTTCCTCATGAAGTCTGCAAATAGATGGTGAGGGGGGAGCTGGTATTTCCACAGTGAGTGATTGTGTGTGTGAGGTGGTTCCCTGTAGAAGGCTGGCATCCTGTCCGATTTGTCCCGCACTCTTGTTCCCGAACCCAGGCTCTTTGTGACCCATGTGCTGGATAATCCGTCACGGAAGATGGATGCATGATAGCATGCAATTGAATCTTATGGGTAGTACTGAATTGAAATCTTGCAGGATGGGTTCCAGAATTTTCCTTTTTGATTTAGAGTTCTCTTCAGCTTGCATCTGAGCACGGACATTTTAGCAGGCCGGATGCTGTGCAAAATCTTACCAAAGGAGACAAATTTCATGAAGGACTCAGCTCACAATCCCTCATGTCCCACCGTGGGGTAAATTTTGCCCCCCACCCCCCATCTCCTAATGTTGCCCCAGTCACCCCTCACTTGCCACAGCATCAATACCTCATGATTAGTACTAAATTTTAACGCTGGCTTCCAGGAGTGATGTGCTCATGGGATTGTGCCGGGGGGGGGGGGGGGCTTCAGGAACCCCCCCCCCCCCCAATGCCAGTGATCCAGCGAAGTCTTATTACCAGCCATGGCAGAATCCGGAACAAGAGAGCTGGCACGTCATGTTCGATTGTCTTCCTCCGTCTTGTAGGCGGTCCCCTAAGATCCGGGGACAGGCGAGAACGGAAAAGATCTCGATTGCCAAAGAGGCGAGAACCTGAAATATTAAACATGTAAAAGACTCTCAGGAATCAAGTGGTTTGTTTTCTTTATGTGTCATTTTAGTTTTGGAAAATACAGCTGTACTCAGGACTTACGTTCCATTATGAAATGTTAAAGTCAACACAAATTAACATTTGTCTCTTAAAAAATACCGTACTTTGCTCTCTTTGAATGTCAGACTCGTAGACTGGGGACAGTTTCAGCAGAAGTTAAAGTAAACTTTGCTTTGTGAAGAAGAGGCAAACCGCACCAAAGCGTGGGGATCAAAGATCGCTTCCTTTGGGCAG
>JAODJU010000138.1:10914451-10919451 GCA_026776725.1 Gnathonemus echidnorhynchus | reverse complement strand
AGTTGAGCGTGCATTATTCACGAATAATAAGCAGGACAGTCGCATAATTAAATAATTGCTGAAAAGAAATAAAAGCATTAAAGTAGGGAAAATTCTAAGCGTTTTTTTCCAGCATCCCCGAGATGCGCCGGCCGACACGTGACAGTTTCCCAATTAATGCGGCGCACGTACTTCGCATCTTATGGCAAGATTTTTTTTAAAATGTCCTTCGCCAAGTACAATGTAATCACATTTTTGATGAAAAGAAATGCTGAACAAAACAATGAGGGAGTAATCATGAAAAAGTGCGTAATGAATGTCACGGTAGCGATATGCATGACATTTTTATGCGGAGTGCCACTAAATATGTACTAATGCTTGGAGGCAAGTGCATTGGTCAGTCGATTATGAACAACGCCGGGAACAAAGAGGTCTTAACTATAATGTAGACTTTTACAACAATCCCCTTGAAATGTTTTAGATTCTGACGTGAATGTCTTTGTTCCTCCATTGCAACACAATGCGTACAGATAAAAAATAAAGCATACATATATTCATGTGTAATATATGATGTGCATATACATGCTGTAATATAACATAACTTTAAAGTCCCGCCACACGAGTTGTCACTCAACGTGCATTGTTCAATGCCGTATACAGTGGTTTGAGAGGCTGTCAAATATTTGTTTACACGGGAAGAAGACAATAGCACAGAAACACAGAGAAATAAAGGCCTATAAATATTTCTCGATGATAGATAGATAGATAGATAGATAGATAGATAGATAGATAGATAGATAGATAGATAATACAAAACATTCGGAGTTGGGTAACATGGGGATGTCACACAATAGTAGCATAGTAGCCTAGATTTCCATTATAATTCAATAAATGGCTAGTATGGGTTATTCATGTTTATTACCAAGAAAGGTTCTGTTAATTCACAGTTGATGTAATAAACAATTCACTGGGAACTAGTGTTACTTGTTAATGCTTGCTAGATTTATTTAGGGTGTTCATGACTTGATGAATGAATGACAGAAACGTTTCGTTGCATATAATCTTTAAAGAATACCTTCACTTTCACAATGCCATTTTTCACAATTTACATCTAACTTAATGACTAATAGGTCATGATTTTGTGTTATCTGTAGGGATTCTTGAGGATTTAACATTTTGTTGTGGTTTTAATACACTTTGACTTTTAGTAACTTTTTGATCTTTGTGTCAGCCTATTGTCAATTATGGACCAGAGTAAATCTGCCAGTAATGTTTGATGATCTGTAGGGGGTCTATTCCATCATTGCCAAATCCCTGAGTTAGTTGAGAAGCCATTGCTGATGTCTACAAAGTCTCAATTATTAGCAAGTAGAAGCTAGTTAGCTTGGTTGTGACTTTAATGCAGAATATAGTTCTGTTAGAGATCTATTCTTATCATAATCATCGCATTAATGGCAACAATACACTACAGTGACTACTTGAATTCATTATAACATCATAAGCGATACTATTAAAAATTTGCCCCGCAGAACCGGCCCAAGGATTCATATACAATAGAATGTGATGCCTTATTATCAAATTAAATTGTAAATGACATATAATTTATATGCCTATCCAAAAGGCACATTCTAACAATTTAATGTCTATATGTAGGTATAGCCAGCAGCCGCCACGGGTATCATTTCAATTACTGTCAAATCCCAACTGCGTAGCCTCTTCCCAGCATGCTTTGCGGCGTTAAATAAAAACATCCAAATCCAAAGTGGAGACGTGGGGAGAGAACAGAGCTTCTCTGCTACAAAAGCCAAAGTCTTTCTATAATTTGGAATACAGATGAATATTAATATATTATGAATAATAAAATTATTGATAAACAGTTTCACGGTAGTTGCGCCTACAAATGTCGAGTCTTCAATTGTGAGAACTAGTTAATGACTTTCTTATTGTGTCTACTCCGGTTAAAGGTGATACAATGTCAACAGGTACCAACCCTCCGCTGTAAATGATAGGATTTTTCACTTAAATATACAAAGCCGCGCATATGCGTTGATTTCTGTACGTCGTCAAACACAAAATTATTCTTAAAAAAATGCCATAACAGGAATGCACGTTATACAGACTCTTCTGATGAAATAATACGTCAAAATGCGATATTATATCCGGGAAGGATTGCTATAAGAGTACTCTTCAGGCAAAAAAATCATCATAACAATTTAAGCTGCATTGTTTCTGTTTTCTATTTTTGAGCTTTATTAATTTTCCTGTCCTTAAATAAATCGGAATAATTTTACCATATCTTTAAATGTCGATACCTTATCAAAATTAATCTAAATAATATATTTGTGAAAGGACCTGGTGTTCTTAACAGCGACCATAATAACAAAAGGGGGGGAAACGCTGGTGACTGATACCCATAAAAGTGTAATTTTTAATTCTTCACCTGTAATTTCTTATCAAAGCGCGCCTTTGACCAGATCCCAATTAAAACCCGCACCTCCGCACGGACTGACCCCCTTCCGTCCATGAATATTTATTGCGCAGAATGCAAATAAGAACCGGCGCGGCGCACAACAAAGGGGTCCGGGGCTGAACAAAGGCAGCGCTTCTCGGGCAGCGCAGCATGGATGCGGCACCGTCACACGGAGCAGAGAGGATGGACTCAGCCCGGCAAATTAAACCGCAGCGGCCGGGTGTCGCTTAAGCACCAGTCACTCCGCGACACCACCCCAACCTGCAGCTTTTTTAAAAAACCAGAACCGTGGAGGGAGAGGGAGAGAGAGCGAAAGAGAAAAAAAAGCATGCACCGAGAGGCATTTAATGATATAAATCATTTTCATTTATTGTGTAAATAGCGACGGTCTGAAATCTGATCTCTCACGCTATGGCACAGATCCCATAAATATTAAATGAAACGGCTGGGGGGGAGAATGTGACCCAGAGGACATATTATGACACAGTCCAAACAGTACAACAATGTGATATACAGCCCAAATATGAACTAGAGACTGCCCTTTCCATGCACACCGCAATGACTTGTTATTTTTAAAGACTGTCATCGATGCAACACAAACGCCTTGATGGAAGTGACATTAACCATTCTCAGGTGACTGCACGTTGAAATTGCACTTATGAACTTAAAACGGGTGTAAAAAATGCATGCACAGCTCTGATTAAGGGGTTTTGCGTGCGTCCGGGCATAGGTTAGAATTAATAACCAAATAAATAAGTAATAAAACCGACGGCTTCATAGATAGTGACATTTAATGCAGGAAAAGTGCCAAGTTGTCGCGGTGTACAGGGGTCTGCTTGTAAATAATTAATCTTTGCTCTTCATGTCTTCTTGTCACTACAGACCCGGGGCTTGTATCCTGGCAACGAGCCACGGTTTCCACATGCTGCAGGGAGCAGGAGACCCTCAGGGGGGAGCCAATTTTCCTCCAATCCTGGAGCGAGCCCCCCCACACAGCGCCCAAATCACCGCGCGCATCCCGCCAGCGACGGTCCGTGGTGAGACGTCTTCATCACGGCGCCTGCGCTGCCGGCCCCCGTGTGCGCTGCCGACGGTCGACAGGCCACGTGCGGCGCGGATTTGGAGCACCTGACTTGAGAAATGATTAAGGGTTCAGATTCAGGTATGACATTCCCATTACCCCTTAGTAGTACTGTATTAATGGGCTAGAGAATTATATTAAAATAGGCTTTGTAAGTTGGATTTATGTTGTTCATTTGATAATGTTTTTAGGTCAATGTTTAAGTCAGAAAAAACAACCATGCTAATAATACCACTACTCTTATTATTATTAATAATAATAATAATAATAATAATAATAATAATAATAATAATATGTGAAGATTGTTTGGGACAAATTAAATACTCCCAATATCATGCAGCACTGAGACACAGGAGTATAGGGGCTAAATTTAATCAACATGAAGACAAAATAGGAAGCCTGCATATTTCATTCCTGATGTCCACGTTGGCAAAGCACCAGCATAACAGGGATGTTTCTTCTCCATTTACTGCCACGAGGAGCCGAAAGGCCTGGATCCCAACCCCGAGTTGTTGTTTTAGCTGAAAAAAGAAGCCAGACTTGGAGGAAATAGCGCAGCCCAGCTCACAACTCACTGTCCGAGACTCAGGAAGCGTCATTCCTTCTCAGACAGCACATGTGCCATTTTTTTAACAACTTGGGAAACTGACCATTTATGGTCAGGATCAAACATTTGGTCATTTGGGTGAAAATGCAGTGTTTTCCTTGCAAATATCCACACTGCTCCTCACGCAGATCTTCCGTTTGCTCTCTGGTGTCTCCGAAGGGAACTGGACTCTGTTGATCTGGGTGTTTGGCGATTTGGACTCTTGGCCTGCTGACAGTTTAAGGACACGTTTGAAAAGGCTGGGTTTAGTCCTATTCGGTATGGTTTTTAAATAAACCACAAAACAACTTGGTACATTCTGCATAACTTAACAATATTATCTCTGGACTTGATATAAATATGCATTCAGCCCTCTTGAGAATCATACCAAGCACTAACCTACCTCCAGCTTCAAAAGATGATTTTGACCCTTTCTGCGAAAAACGAATTCTAATTTCACATTGCATCCAGGACCTTGTGTGTATTAGCAGGTCTGGGTTACGTGTGCTTAGAACATCTGTCATTCACCTCCCTGTACTATTTGTAAGAAATTAATAATATTCACGAAGAAACCGCCCTGAAGATAATAAGTCAGTCTTTCTCCTTGGTTAGGGCTCAGAAGCGTGGGTGTAGTGAGGTCACGCGGCTCGGGGAGCCAGACGATTCCGTCACCGTTCGCCACGGCAACGGCCCTCACCAGTGGGGTACCGCTCTCTGCAGGTGGCATCCTGCCCTGGGAGCGAGTATGGCAGCCCTGGTCCAGCCTGCAAAGGCCTTTCCTCCACTGTCAGGCTAATTCAAATTCTAATAGGCTCTCAGTCTGATGCAAATGGCTCTAATGGTGGGGCTGAAGCTAAACTGTGGGGGGGGGGGGGGGGCCCCCC
>JAODJU010000138.1:10862391-10914351 GCA_026776725.1 Gnathonemus echidnorhynchus | reverse complement strand
GGATCTCCACAGCTCAGGATCAGAGAAGCACGTATTTCCACACCGTCAAATCTTTCCTTCCCTACAAATGAAGACAAATACCCTGCTGCTGTTAATATGGTATTTCCTAAAATATATCTTTTTTTTTCTTTCTTGTAAATCTTGTAGGATTCTGTTTGTCCGAACGACACACTTCATTGCCTATGACGGGTTCTTTAATTACCAGTGGGACGTCCTTCATGTTTTTCATTTTCGTTGACCGGACTAAATAAACTGCGTGGTATCACAGGATATGCCTCGCTGAAAGAAATTAGGTTATAAGTTACTTAAGGAAACCTGTCAAGTTTAATTCAGCCACTCCCTTGTGTAGACACCGCCAGTCTCAAACACGCCCAGGCAGACACATGGGAGATGTCATGTAGCACATTTCTCATACAGGATCCGTCCTGTGGAAGCGCAGCGTGTCAGACAGAGGATGCAGCAAACGCCATTGCAGGGAGCCCACAACCGAAGACAAAGAGCGGCTATTCAGCACCGTCAACGCACCCGAAGAACGAGTGCTTGAACTTTGGAGGGAAACCCCAAGTGGAAACAGGGAGAACATGACAAGCGACGATGTGGCCCAACAAGACCGGACAAGGCCGAATCAGTATGCATCCATATGTTTTTCCATAGTAACCAGGTATCTTGAGCAGGGCGTTGACTGTGAAGCAGTGGTTTAACAAAATAAGGAACAGGGCTACCCTATTTAGAATGATTAGAGCAAGTGACTCTCACACAATGTGTGGCAAACAACTAACGTCACAAATAACAAGCAATGCTAACATGAGAAAATGCATAAATGTCAGATAAATTTAGATGTATTGGCTGAGAAATAAGTAATGCTACCTAAGTGGTTCCTCGGACATAAACCCCATCGGAAAACACTGGATTTTTATTCCACGAAGCATATTACCCATCTGCCCACAGAGGCACAGGGTTTTAAGAATTGTAGGCTGTGTAAAGTACAGACTGTCTTCAGTGATTAGGTTCTGCTGCTGAAGAAAGGGAGATAAATGATTGGGCTTGTTTACTTCCTGCGCTACTATTTCACAGAGAAAGCCCACCCGACCGCCATTATTTTAACGGCTTATCCAATACAAGCTGGCAGGGTCAACACCAAAAGCACTTACCGGAAAAGAGAAAGCGGAAACTATGATGAGCTCCAAGAAAAATTTCTTCTGCAGGCCTCTCATTGACGGAAGCTCAGTCAGAGAGCCCCAAGTAAAGGCACTCTCTGGCCCTGATGATCACAGCTTGATGGGGCTTAACTGAAAAATCCCGATTCGAACCTTCAACCCAGGCATGACAAGACTATGGCGCTGCCCACAGAGTCACCTCACTCTCCCTGCTGCCAACCTACTCATCTTAATTCATTTTTAGCCCATATTACATCTGCATTTTATTACTAGTTTGCTAACCATTCGCCTTCTACTCCAGACACAGACTATAAACTGAAATACTTTTGACTTAATATAAAGTCTTTTATGAAACCTAAGGAGGGTCTTTCTATCAAACACAAATTTATCAGGCAAAAAACAAACTGCATCATGAATTTATAAACAGATGCCAAATGTCAATTAACTAGTTATATGAAATGTTAGATGTTTATTACTTATTCATAATCCTTTAGAAATGCCTTACTTACTGTGTCATTTGATATATATGCCTCCCTTGAGAGTAACTTGATGTAAAATGTAACTGAACAATATGGCAATTACATGCAGAATCATGTATCGGATCTTATTTGAGGAAGAAGATTCAGACACACCCAGAAATCAGTATTGTATGGGGCAAACACGTTCAGGTTCACGCTGAACAAAAGCTTATGCGGGCCGCAGGAGACCAGCCCTAAAGGATTATGGGTAATGGTAAGAGTATGACAAGGTCACACAAGAGTTGTAATAAAGACTTGGTTGTTATGGTGTGGTACCTTTGTTGTGTTCCAAAATTCAGGGAGAAAAAGATTTCCAAGGTTGTTTCAGGCATATTACTGGTTTGCGTAAAATATCTCGGATATATGGCCTACAGCCGAGACCTCACTTAAGATGTCAAGGTCCTGGATCTGCAATTTGACGTACACTTCAACGCAACTCCTGAGCCATGTACGAAGCCAGCCATCGACGGTCATGATGGGATGATGGGAAACAGTCCAATAGGGAAAGACGAGAACTCGCTGCGTATTTTCCGAGCCCAATTAAAACAGAGATGCTGAGCAATGAGTAAGTTCTATACGTGTGTGTCTGTGTGGGGGGGGGGTCATCTTTAAATTCACACCAGTGTATCAGCACATAACCCAAGGTGCTTGGTTGAAGCTTTCTTGTTTCCTAGTAACCGAACAAGGCGACAGCCATCGTGAGCGGGTTAACAGGCTCGCTGTCGGCATTTGACCACTGCCGTGGGAGGAACCCACAGTGCTGGGATCTCTCTCCTTCCTCTCGTGCTTAATCTGGCACATCTCCCACGTGCTCGCATTCACCTTTTGTCCTTTATCTCTTCATCGGAGGACAATTCGCCGGGGTGTGGTGGGTCCTTCCCAAACAAAGCCCTGTCAATTTCACGCGTCGGCCCGGGTCGGGTAATTACGGCTTCATCAGCGTTACGACCCCATCCCGACCCGGCTTACTGGCACGGAGCTGGCCACAAGGACGCCAAAATGCTTCATTCTGACAGTGTGGCGTGACTGTCCTGAAACGGACAGCGACTTGTACCCCTGACCTTGCATTCCTCTCCCCAGTGTTAACTAAGGCCAGCCTGTTTTAGTACCTATTTCGTCACGTGTCACTTTACACACTGATTCCAGCACTAATTAATAAAATTGCTCTACAAAGATGTTGTAGGGGTCATGTCAACCAGCCATCCAGTCAGCTGACTGCAGCTGCCATGCCAATTTGACATATTTTTAAAAATCATATTAGCTGTTTTGTGCTTTTTTATAAACTCTTTCCAAGTTGCTACTCTATCCCATTTTTTGAAAGGGTTAGACGTTTTTCGACTCCCTCTGAAACTGGCACTTAGTAAAAACTCCCAAACAGATTTTTGACTGGCTGGTTTAAAGCCGCATTGATTTTTGTAAAAAGCGACTGAACATATGCATTCAAAACCAAAACTTGGCATATGTGAGCCCTGAGCATCTTAAATATCAGGGAGGCCAAGGGGACGCGTCCCAGGCACAGCTGTGAGAGTGGATGGGTGTTTGTTTTCGGCCCCCTCAGATTCCCTCTGCGGCGCGGTCACCTTCCCGCAAGCCGGACATTCCCTGTAACCATGGCGAGACGAAAGCTTGGGAACAGCATTCCATTGAGGAGCGGCATAGGGAGGACTCGTCACAGAGTGTTGATTGTTTAGTCAAGTTCAGGCCATTAAAAAAAAAAAAAAAACGAGTGTGAGAAAAACAGAGAGTTAGTTTCAAACAAGCTCTCGTCTGCAGCTTGAGCCATGAAGTAAAGTGCGCCTCGGGCTGCCAGAACACCATTGAAGTCCATCATTGAACTTTTGTGACAGAATTCAAGTCCCCTCTCTGTGACAGCTGTGGTTTTGAAGCATCGATTCCCATAGAGCAAGCCAAGCTGCTCTCCTCCGCGTTTCAGCCGCACAATGGGCACAATATCCGCGGAGCAGGCCTTCTAACGGAGGCCGCGGCTGGTTTCCGTGGGCCTTCATTATCCGCCGCGTTTTTCTCATGGCGCTGAAAAGCCCCGGAATCCCTTCCTGTCTTTTTAATTCCACACAGCTTAAATTTCCAAACCTTTGTTACGAGCTGTTAGGCTAACATCGTTATCACATGACCCATTCAGGTGGCGGCACTGCGAAACGGAACAGCTGCTCGACTGAGAACACAGGCCTCCTTAAGGCGCTAGAAGAATTATATTATTGCTAATAATAGTGATAATAATAAAAAGTAATAAGGAATGGTAATGCCTGAGCGAAGAATCGGTGCGAAAAAAATATATGGATACGATTAATTAAGTACGACACGATTAATTCCACGGCTAATTGGTTTAGCGCGCAAGAAAAGTATCCCTCGCAGGGTGTCGGCGAATGTCACGGTAGCTGGCCTACCTCCCGGTTCCCGCTTAGGGATTACCTACAGTAGCGCCGTGACGCCCGCGTGTGTCTGTCAGAAAGCCTGGCCTCGGATCTCGCTCTGCCCGGGGGCTTTTCTGTTCAGCCAGATTCTTTAAGCCGCCGTCCGGTTGGCTGCCAGCACCCAGCGAGGCCACTTCATCTGCGCCTCACGCCAGCCCTCGACGCCTTTCAGCGCGGGATTCGCATTTTATACCGTCTCGCTCCGGCTCGGCCCAGCTAATCCATATCTGTAACAGAACATAAAGTGAGCTATTAGGAAGCACGAGGCTGAACGAAAAATGTATTCGTTTAATTTAAAAACGGCCCGCAGCGGCCGACTGTAGAGGGAGTGGGATCATTTCGGGCTGGAGTGCTAAGCGCAGTTTAGCGGGACGGAAGCAGTTTTTTTGAAATATTTTTTAATAATCTGTGATTTTAATGGGTCTTTTTTAAAGACCTTGATAAGTACGAATAAATTAGCAGCACCGAGGAGCCGGTTTGCCTCCGATTGGCTGTCGACTGGCTTGCAGGCCCTGCCACTGCTCCGTTTCACTTTTAATGTTGTTTCCGAAGCAGATGCCTTTAGCAACTTACCCAAGTGTAAAAGTTTACACTTTGTTAATGCATACAGATAGACGTTTTACTGAATATTTTATGTTTCCTTTGCAAGTAAATTATCTAGCTGTAGGGCAGGGGGAGGATTGTCTGCTTGTGACTCTCGGCGGCTCGGGGCTCTCGAACCCGGCGCGCGGCGGCGTGTGGGGGGTCAATGAGGTGAACGTGAGTGCAACTGAGGAGGAGACCCAGATGGGGTGTCAGAAGCTGGACAATGTAGATGCTGGGGGTGAAAGCAGGAGTCACACCCGCCTAGAGGCTGCCCTCGCATGCCGGGGTGGGGGGGGGGGATGCTGCCTCTCAGCCCTTTGTGTCAAATCTCGCTGTCAAAATAAAATCACCCGCAGGCCGGCTGACACACAGAAACAGACACGCGCTCCGTCGCGGGAGGGGAAGGCGGCCTGCTTGTGGGTGCCGTGACCCCCCCGGCGAGGTTACCTGTCAAATGTTCATCTCCGTGTACAAACGTAGGAATCCCATCCCGAAGGATTACAGACATGACACCCATCAGCAGAGCGATCAGACCAGACAGCCCCCCCAACGCCCCTCCCAGCGAGCTTGGAGGGGGCACTGTGGGCTCGCCTTCAGAAAAACTTCACGTTTGTTCCCAGGTGGGGGGCAGAGGTGTTTGTAAGGAACAGCACCTCCCACCTTGTGAAATGACTGATGGGGATGTCATGCACAGACAGGGGGGCTGATCCAGGAGCCAGCGTGTCACCTTTGTTATGTGCCCCCCCCCGGCAGAGGGCTATCTCACATGCTGTGGGTTCGAGCCTGAGGCCCCCTATTCACTCATCCATATCAGGTTAGTGCTGTGCTCAGGCCTACTTCGGGGGGGTCGCATGTCTAGCCAAAGAAAATTTATCAATAACATCTATGTCTTCATTTTTGCTTGAGTGCTGATTATAACACCCTGCACTTCCCTTTCCGAACAGAAACTCTGGCAACACATAGTGAAACTTCCACGTCTGTCCTGCTCTATAGCCTGTGACATTCATAGCACTTTTATTTGGCCTGACACCCCACCCTGGGTTATTCCTTGCCTGGTGCCCATAGAGTCCATGACGGGCTCCAGACCCCTGCCACCCTGCATAGGACAGGGGGATATAGAAGATGAATGGATTGATGGATGGATGGATGGATGGAGAAAAGATGCCACTGGCACCTGAGTTTCAGGATTCTACTAGAGGGGAGTGACTGGAAGAGGTGATCGGTGGGGTGGGAACAGTCAGCAATGATCTTCACGGCTTCATGGCTCACTGTTTTAGGATTTCTGAATCACGATCCTGACAGCTACATTTTGCAAAGTATTTCAGCTAATCTATTGCAGTGTCCACACGTAAGCAGGCCATTATCTTTTCTTGGATAAAGCCTGTCAATTTCGTTCCCATCTTCTGCCCAGCAGAAACATTCCTGGGAGTTCCCTGAAACAGCCATGCAATAATTATGTGCGAATTCATGACAATATGCTGCGAAATGAGACCTAAATTGGACCCGCCAGTGTTGGACTTTATCTATCCACATTCACTTCAGAGATCTATTATTTCAAAAAAGAAAAAAAAAATTCTCCACTTTCGTGCCCGATAACCGCTGACGATGAACACTTAAAAAGATGAATATGCATGTGGACATTTAAATGAGAGCGTTTCTTCCGCCGTCTCCAGCGAATCCCGGGCAGAGTTGGCGTGGAAGGGGTGCTGGGTGGGCGGGGCCGCTTGCCAAGTGGGAACAGGCGGTGCATATGTTTCCCGGGTACAGGACAGAGGCTGCCCTCCACAGAACAGCGCTCCCCTGACCCTCCGTCGGCCCCAGGGCGCGACACCAGTCACCTCCTCACTCTTTCTCCTTCCCGTTGACTTTGGAGCAGATGGCTGGGCCCCGCATGAGCTTGACTGACAGAGGATGTGGTCGGGGGGTGGGGGGGGTTGCGGTAAACCTCTGAACGTGCCATGTCATCCACAAGCTGGTCCCCTGTACCCTCTCTCCCATCTGAAGCTGCTGTTGGCCAGCCACTGCAGAAACTAATGTAAATTTGCCCACTACTCCACTGTTTACACCCCCCCCCCCACGGGTGTGTGGCGCATGGAGACCCACCGCCCACTGTGGGGTGGCAGCCATATGGCACACAACCACAGGCAGGAGAGGGGTGCCAACTGGGCTGTCATCGGACACCCCACATAGCACCTGAACTCTCACTGCGAAAAGGCCCATGTTTGGCAGTGTCCAGTTCTCGTCTCCACAAGGTGTCGGTTGTTTTCAGGTCGACCAATCAGGGGTGCCGATCTCCTCTCCCAACACCTACTGGAATGCTTAAATATGGACGGCTAACCGCAACGCCAGCTGAAGCTCCATTAGCATGCTACGGCCTTGGGCCTCATGGGTCTGATCTTGACAAATTTTTAAATAAATTACTGAAAGTCTACAAAACGGCTGACAACTTTAACAACGAGCTTCAGTTCAAGGATGATGGGTTAAATGAGAAAGTAAACGCCCAGCAGCATCATCAATGCTAAACAACAAAGTATGTTTTCATTACTACGCAGTGCCCCTCTAATAATATACAGAAATAAATCATACACGACTTGTGATAAGTTGTTGAATGACCTACTTATATTTTAAATAGGAATTTCGTCTTTCACAACGAGACTTTAGCCTACTGGTGACCGATAGAGACTGAAGGAAACAGCTACACCATCTGCGTTAGTGCGCTAATTCCCTCCCGTGATTTACTGCTCAAGCGAATCCATTTGCCGGCGTCTGGGAAGTAGGTTTCTGTCCTTCTGAGGACACTCAGCCATTAAGCGAACGGAGACGCTGCCTTCAGAGGACCCATCTTCCATGCGTCACCGATCAACAGCTGCGTCGGGTCAGAAAGGACCGGAGTTCGACAGCGTCGGTCGTTCCCCAACGCCGACGGCTTCCGGGCATGGGCGTCCCCCCCGGCACCCTTCCTCGTCCTGGCTGCCCCGGTCCTGCTGTACAGATGGCAGCTGATGGTGACTCAGCAAAAAAGTGTAACCTGAAGCTGAATATTCACAACATCTGGGCACTGGGCCAGCACTGCTCATGAACCTGACCTTTATGGTGGGTTTCCGCCATGTGACGTCAAGTTGAGGACTAACATTATATGGTTTGTTTATACTTTGTTCAGTGCTTTTGATGGCAGTTCAATGCTACAAAGTGATACATCAACGTAACATGAAGTGGGTAAACAAAATAACGTGAACACCGCTTCAAAACAGACTTTAAATTCGAAGCGGCTAAGTCACAATGACAAACACAGCGACTAAAGTTTCCCACCAAAGTTCAGGAACCAAGTTCTGAGTTCCTGGGCCGTCTCGATTGGGAACTTTTGTCATTCCCGGCCACTTTCATCTGTCGCTTTCCCACAGCACAGATGGAGCTGTGACCTTTATGCTAAGCATGTGGGATGCAAAAGGCTCGTGGGTTAAACTCCACAAGTAATTTCACACGAAATTACGCCGCCAACCCAAAACAATGGAGGACGAACAAGTCGCCGGTTAGTTATTTGTTAGTCATGGCGGGGATCGATCGTGAGGTCTGAAAAACGGGACACAGCCTTTTATTTATATTTTATTTATATGACCAGCAACATGTTTATAATTCATTATTAAACCTGGCCAGCAGATCAATCTTTCATTTTCCACAGAATAAAAAAAATTATGCAACATGGTTCTGCTAATAAGTGCTGGCAAGTTTTGCTACAGACACCGGGGATATTGGATAAAAGTATATTGGTTATCAATTGAATTTTCCGATGTAGAAAAATGGAGACACAAGCAAAAAGATATTCATTAATGCATTTAATGTAACTGAAATACAAAAATAATTCCATCTGCTCAATATTCACTGTACTACTTCTGTCTCTATTTTCCCGCAGTAGTTAGCGTTGGTGCCTGTGATCACCCAATCAGCAGCTTTATCCATCTAAGCCCCCCCCCCCCAGTACCTTGTGGTCAAAGGAAAAGTACCTAGTCTGGAGTAGGGGATAAAAAACAAGATCCACCTTCGAGGAATTACAATTAGACCGAGTTCTTTTGTTTGGGAATGCAATAGAGGTTCCTGGTTCCTGAAAAAAATTCCTGACATGGAAAAGTGCTTATAAGGGTGAATAATAATAAGCGGTATGACTTACCTATAATAAGAAGTCCAACATCAGCACTTTGATATGTGTGTTTTTCAAGCAAAACGAGGCAACTAACAGAGTTCCAAAGGAGTCGAATAGTTAGAATTTCAGGTGCATGGATGATAAAAACTCCCTCAATTTCAGGTGCAAAGATCATATAAGCAGTCTCAAAAAATGGCACTGACCTCTGTGACAGTCTCAACAAAAATTGTATGTTGTGAGCGTCACAGCTAGAATTTATGGATGGACTTGTTCAAAAAATGCTTATAGTCAAGGGCAACACACAAAGACACATAACCTGGTATAAGTACAAAACCTGGGCCTCTGAGAAACAGGAGAAAAGAAATATGGTCGGAGAAGTGATCTTCCTCCTATCTTTTCCTACATTCAAAAAGCCAAAGGAGGCCTTCAAACCATAATCTAATGGGCAGCTAACTGTGGGACTAATTAGGTCCAGTGATTGCTCTGCATTGTCATACCACAGCCATGGAACTGAGACCATTCTCCTGGACCAGGTTCACCCGCTGGTGCAAGCAAAGATCCCATCGGATGTTCCCATATTCCAGGACCTTAGCACCCACATAAGCACTGCTACACAAATGAACACCAGGATGAAATCAAATGTCCTCCGTGGCCTCCAGAGATACCAGAAATGCACATCATTGTGCCTTCGTGGGAAGTTCTGGAATAGAGTGTGAAATACTGAATCTCTCGATGATCTGCAGGCTTTTCTCTTGAAGAATGCGGCAGGATCCCAATACACACAGCTCAGGATCTCCTGAGAATCCTTTCTGTCGATCTTGTCCACCCCGTATAACACTATCCTGTACAGAAATACATGATATATGTGGAACTGGAATAACTGTCACGCACTATCACTCTCAAATGGCTGAAATTAGCATTTTTTTTAGCCAAAAAAAGATTCCCCTAGACCACCTTCCCAGCGAGAAATGAGCAAGAAAGCGGGAGAGATTCCTGTCTATCTTTGTCCGGCCATTTCAATGTAAGCACAGAAACATGCAAAATTCCTCGCCCCCCACCCCATCCCGTGCCTGGGGGGGGCGGGGATGGCGTAATGCCGTCTCGCAATCACTTCTCCATTTAATTAAGTTGATGGATGGAGGCCATTTTCCCCATGTTGTGAAACAAACAGACCGAAATGCTTCCCTGCAGAACCGGCGTCCCCAAAGCGGCCCGCGACATCACGTTTGCTGGAACCCGGCCCCCTTCCGCGCTCCAAACCTGTGACGGGGGTGTCACTTAAAAATATTACAAACTTATTATGTATTTTCAAAATAATACAAAAGCACAACTTCTTCTGGGTTCAAAATAATACTGCACACAATAGTTATGAGGGAGTTTGCTGTCATGTCCTCTTTGAACTGAGATAAGAATGTGCCTTCTGTCTATGGGTGTCTGCGTGTGTTTTTTTCCCCATAACAGTCTGCTTATCATTCTGGTTTGACAGCTACAGTATATACTAATGGGAGACCATAACTGGACAAAAGCTTTGAATGTGAAATAAGCTCCAGGTACTGTAAACTAAGTTTTAAAAAATGATCACCTGCTCAGGGTTGATGGTGAGGGACACAGTTCAGGCCTCATGCTTACGGTTGAAGGTTCTGTCCAGGTGCTGAGACGGGCCGCCTTGAGACAGAATTTCCTGCATTCGGGCAGTTGAGTAATTCCTTGCCAAAGACAGACTGAGATACTTTTCATATGTTCTTGTGCTTTTAAAATAGCTGGAACAGTTTTATAAGGTAAAGTTTTCATGTGAAATAATTTTTAAAAGGCAGTTTTTCAAGCGGGTGGATTTCAATTGTGACTATTTCTGTCACGTTGTTTTAATGTACTGAAAGTCCACATTCAAAACACTTTGAATCTGAGTCTGACATTTGCAATTTTCAAAATAAAATAATGAGAGTGTCATACTAATAACAAAAGATGAATTATCCATAATTACTGCCAAAAAGAGAACAATACGTTTACCCTTACGCTACGGAAACTGAGTACTTAAATATATTCAGCAATTCAATTTATTGTATTGTTTTAGGATTAAAAAGATTTGAATGACCGGTGATTTTTTTCAGTTTTTCAAACAGACTTCTGGCGGGAGGGGAATTCAGATTCACCCCCAAAACTTTCCATCTCCGTTTCCCATTTCCTTCCCAACGACACCAAAAACAACCCCCCGGAATTCCAGCCGTCTTTTCCCGATACTGGGAATTTTCCAGCTGCGTTTGCGCCGCTAATTCTCAAACGTCCTATGATTAATTTATGTCTTACCTGCCTTTTCCCCCCGCAGCCCTCAGGGCCCAGCGCCACATGCGATGCCGCAAATAACAGCCCTGGTAAAATGCAAATGAAGCGCCAGCGCCTCCTGCGCCCGGTCCGCGGGGACCCGCTCCTGCCGCCTCGCAGCGGAGGAAGGGAGCGGGGCGGGTATATTATCCGGGGTCAGGGCTGGGCGTGTAGGAGAGGCAGACACGCAAACAGCCGGGTTTCTCACCCAAAGCACAACTGACACTCTTTCAAATTAAAAGAAAAAAAAAGCCAATCAATCAGGCAGCCCCCTTATCTCTTGCTGAAACTGGAACTTCCGAAATTAGCTCATTTATTTTGCACAATTAGGTTTATTGGAGTGTGACAGAGAAAATTTGCTGTTCACTGGGCCGTGAGGTCGGCAACAATAGAGGGGGCCAACTGGCTAAGTGAGACCTTTAGTGCTGCGGTATTTACTTATGTTACCGTCGCAGCGTCGGTCCTATTAACGATTCCTGAGTCTGATTATCCACCTGAAAGCGAATAAGCCATCCATCTGATTGGGCTTCATTCTAACAGTTAGATATTACTGTGTGGAAATATTCACCCGTAAAAAATAAAGATCAAGAAGTCTAACTTTATTTACAACGAAACCGCTTCGCTGCATCACACACCGCAACGCCGCGGGTTTCGCCTCCACGTGGACATTTGATTGATTCCAGTCTAATTTGCCATTTGCTGCTCACAACTATTAATTAAAAATATGAGCAGACCGAAATACAATCACCGTCAGTGTTTTTGCCTAATTTTCCGCACCCCGTGAAGCCGTGTCTGCTGCCCGAAGGTAATGATTTTATGAAAATATTCAGATATTCTGAGGACCGGAGCAAAATAATTTGGGTGAAATCTCACAAGAAATCTCACAAGATTGACCTCATATATCAAATGTGTTTGTGTGTTTTAATATTTCAAAAAACAACTTTGTAGTATTTACGGGCACAAACTGGAAATATAGGTACTGGTACTGTTAGCTATTTAAACTGGAATTCTGTGCTGCAAGTAATGGATCCCCATTGCTTAGAAACTGGTCTTTACTGGGATGAGTGAAGTCTGACACATATTCTGGAGTGAAGGAACACTTTGTTTTAGCGAATGTGATCAATTATTTGACTTCTCTCTTGTTGCCTTGTTTCATAAATTATCCTGATGGAGAATTTCCACACATTTATCCCAAGGTCTAATAGGACATGGAGTGCCGGGAATATTTAATCATTCTCGCAAGAGATCTCTCTCCTTATGACAACCGACCTGAACGCGTATCTGAAGAGGACAGTGTGCTCTCCTACCGCAGGGTGTGTGTCTGTCGTGTGACGTGACCTCACGTCCCCCCCACAGTTCCAAAGGGTGACCCATGTGTGTTTTTCAGCATCCCACTGTGGAAGTAGTTCTTCATAAAAAAAAAAAAAAAATGCAGCCTGATCACCAAAGTCATCCCCGGCGCTCATAAAATGATCTTTTATAAAGCAGAAAGCTTTGTTTGTTCATTGTAATTAGATTTAGCATGTTCACTCAGTTTTTCTATTTGTACTTAAACATACTGAAGCTATTGTAATTAAGCACTTCTCTGGGATTGACCTTCTGATAGGTTAGATTGTGATCCCTGACCACCTCTAAATACTCCTCCTTCCCTCGGTCATTAAAAAATCATTTTCAAAAAGTTTGACACCAAAGTCTGTAAAATACGACGAAAAACAAATTGTGAAAAACATCACTTTGCAAGCTGACAGTGTGTGGAGGACTGAGCTCTCCTTCTGCCCTTTTGTATACATGATATTTTAAACAGAGTCACATGGGCACACACTAACATTTACCTAACTGGTGGTATTAAAATTTAAACCATTTGCTTTTTCTGTAATTTCCCTGCCTCTCTTGGCATAATTCATCATGAAATAGAGGCTGATCTCTATCTGCCTTTTTGATGGAAAGGAACAATTTGCTTCCAGCTCATATAGTCCTGGCTGTCTTCATGTTTCCGTGGGAATCAGAGGAGACCATTCATCAGGGAATTAACATTTAAAATGCAGTTTTAATAAGTAATATTACCCTGGATAAATTAGATGTTTGCTATGCCCCAATGCAGCATTTTAGATGCACAAAGCTGTCAGAATTTCGTCAATATTAACGTGTTTGCAGACTGATAATTGATTGTTACTAAATGCCACATCTTCTGTATTGCAATATTCACCCCAGACTGTTCCTGCTTTAACTCAGCCAGCCCCTTAAGGTGCTCTGTCTGGGCATCTGTGCCTCCTGATCATCTTCGCACAATTCTCTGTTTTCCAGATGTTTTCTCTTTCTAAAATATTAGAGCAAAACCAAAACAATATTGGTGAAATATTGCCAGCGTGCTTCTCACACACATCATACGGCAGGGAATATGGAGCAGAGTCACAATTCATAATCATCTCTCTGCTTAGTATCATACAGGAAACAAAAACCAACATTCAAAACAACTCTAAGGACTCGTGGAAGCGTAAGGTGACAGCAAAGCGCATGTCAAGAATCATAAACGCTGCGGAATTGTGTACCCCCCCATTCCCCCCCCCCCCCGTACACTCGGGACAAGGGCAGAAACACGGTCAGCAATAAAATTTAAATCAAGCTGTAGATCAACAAGAGGCTCCGCTTTACACAGCTCTTTAGAACACTACTAAACATTTAGAAAAATTTCAGTACTGAGGGATGCCACTCGCTATCCAAGCAGTGTTTGTTTGGGGGTTTCAGGAGGGGGCTGGTTGGGTCTCCTGGGTTTTTTAGCCAATCCATGTATGGTGTACCCCCTCCCGCCCCTCCCACCACCACCCTGACCCTCTGCTTCCTACATCTACATAAAGGGACAGCCGGGAACGGGCACGCTGTATGGGAAAGGCCCCGCCCTATCGGAATGTTCCGGAGTCGCGGTCGCGGCACAGCTTCCCATGCCCGGCTACTCCTCCGTCACTCGGCAGAGCGCGGCTGCCGGCCAAAGCTCCTTGGCAGGCCTCCTAACGACGGCTGGCAGGATGCCACACTCAGCGGCGCGAGGTCCGACACCTGCCAGCTCTTAGTAAGGTGTAAATGTCTCCATTAACAGCGCGTCCCGCGTGTCGGCCTAATAAGCCGAGGGATCCGGGGCCTCCCTGCTTCCGGCGCTCGAACCCGGGCTGCGGCCCCCTGCCAGCTTTGCCTGAAGCGGCGCATGGCTGGGTCTCAGTCCATTTCGATGACAAGGCAACCCCGTATAAAAACAGTAGCTGTGGCAGCCGTGGATGATCTTCTGACTTGCTATGTTTCATAAAGTGCCGAATTTAGGAAGTGATCTTAAACAAAGGCGTAACCTTGGCACCGATGACTCTCCGCGTGGTTGGGGTTGGGGTGACAGAAGGCGACAGGTGCCGGTGGAGATTTAGAGGTCACCAGCGCTGGGCTGTCAATCTGGCTACGGGTGGGCAGGTGGGGGCAGGTCTGTGCAGGTGAAAGGCGGGGAACGCAGGTGAGGGACGAAGGAAAGCCCAGCGTGCATCCGTCACCCCCATCACTGCCCTCCCCAGCCTCGATGGGATTGGGCAGAACCGTCCACCCCTCTACCCTTCACAGTTTTCTCTGGGGCACTAAGAGCAGGTCCATCCATGTTTGTATGGGCGCCTCGCCTGTTATTACAATGTTTCTGCAGTTGCCGTCTTCAATAATTTGTTTTCAGCCTCTAACGAGTGAATTTGTTAAAAGTCCATTGCAGCGTGACCTCAAAGTAGGCTGAGTAACAGAAAGTCTTCTGGGACATTTAATGTTAATATCTTGTGATATATTTCACTAGCAGTCTGTAACAGTTTAGCTGCTTGTCTTCGCTTTATTCTGTTGTTTCTAAAACCAAATTGTAAATTTGCGTGTTTGATGTAATTAGTTAAAACATCTTTCATCTGAGCCCCAGATATTACTGAACATTTGTCGTTACTTAGTTTTGTCCGACATTGACCTTATGGACGACACGAGTGAGCGACTTCACTTGTATTTTGTTGTTTTCTTGTTGCCAATACAGGGAGAGATGACCACATCAAGTCGATCTCCATCGATCCACCCAGCTTCCATATCGCTTCTGCGGTACAAGGTCCTGGGCCACCTGGAGCATATAACAGGAGGGATAGATACATTTAGGATTACTGAAAAATTAAGCATTACTTGAAATATTTATCTGTGAATCTTTCAAATCTTTCGTTTACAATGTGTCATTTAGTGCCCCTTGTAAACGCATTTATGCTCAGACGGAACCATAGTCCTGAGTCTTTGGTGCCGTCCCACAGGTTTGACTCAGTGGCAGCCACCCTATCCGTCCCCTGATGTCCTGACCCATAAGTCAGCTGCCTCAACGTTCCTGGAGTCTGTTATCCTGTAACATTCAGCCGGTTTAACAGCTTTTGCTTGGATGTTGTGACAAAAACAGGCATGTGTGCAGTCATAGCATTTTCATGCTCCATAGCGTTTGTACCTCAATGATGCATTTAAAATGCACCTCAATGATGCATTTAAAAATAAACTTTGAAGGTGAACAATCTGGGGCACCCTGGTGGTTCAGTGTGTTGTACTGTTGCCTCACATCTCCTGGGCTGCAGGGTTGAATCCTGCCGTTACTGTATGCGTGTGTGAAGTCTGCATGGTCTCCTTGTGCCACACAGATTTTCACCAGCAGTTCGAAGAGGTGCAATTAGACTAATTGGCGTAGTGCAGTGATTCTCAACCGGGGGGGTGTGGCCCACTAGGGGGCCTCAGTCAATTTACATGAAAAGCATAGAAAATATCAATATGCACAAAACAAGATACAGGATGACACAATACCATATATTTTGATTTGCATTAATTATGCATTACAAGGGTTTTAGTAAAGATTTGTAATAGAAACTATTGTAATAGAAACTAATAGTATTCCTGGTTCTAAGCAGCACGAGAGCCTCATTACCCAGAATTCACAGCTAAAATCAAACCATTGTTAGGGGCATCTCACGGGGAAGCTAATGGAGAAGAAATCATTGTTACTTTGCTCATTTCGTTTTATTACATTATTAAAAATACCATAATATGCAATATTTGTTCTATTTTGTTGAAGGCTAATATCTTAAAATGAGGGCTTTTTTCAGTTATTAAGCTCACATTTAATGGTTGTCAGGCTTCTGGAATCAGAGCTTTTTGCCAAATTGGCTTTAGATGCAGTTTTTTTTTCGTCCATAAACATTCAACTTCTGTTTTGAGAGCAATGTCATAAACTGACATCAAGGAAAGAGGGCTGATGGACGCTGGAGCGAAACCTGGTTTGAGTCGTGTTCAAAAGAAATTACATCGCAGAGGAACCATACATTACAGTGCAACCAAATTAAAATATGTCTATAATAATGAATATTAGCAATTACTGCAGAACGCAAACAGAGGGAACATCATAACTGGTGAAGGGGGGGGGGGTGGTCCTTGGAAAAAAAAGAGTTGAGAACTACTGGTGTAGTGTGTATTTGCCTTGTGATAGACTGGTAACCCATCCAGGGTGTATCGCAGCCTTGGGTGCTGTGTATAAAAGGCCCCAGCATCGCCGTGACAACGGCCAGGAGAAGCAGTCGGAAGATGTATAAAAACAATATGGTGAATAAAAGCGTTTATCCAAGCAGCCTTCTTTTGAGCGGCTAAAGGGAATAAAAAATAATACCAGCTTCAGCTGAGACAAGATGATCCACGATGGGCCTTCTGAGCAGCAAGGCTGACGAGCCGAGCGGGACACCGGCTATTTGAGCAGCAAGGCTGACGAGCCGAGCCAGACATGGGCCTTCTGAGCAGCAAGGCTGACGAGCCGAGCGGGACAGTGGCTATTTGAGCAGCAAGGCTGACGAGCCGAGCGGGACAGTGGCTATTTGAGCAGCAAGGCTGACTAGCCGAGCCAGACATGGGCCTTCTGAGCAGCAAGGCTGACGAGCCGAGCCGGACATTGCAAAAATGTTTACTTAAAGGAATTAAAAATGTGAAGGAGAATTGTCTGTGATAAATTATTTACTCAGTCGACTTTGCTAATACTGTCGAATCAGCAAAGGAGTGCCAAATTTTATGATGCCATCAATTTTTAATGCTCTATTACCATACCCAACTAGGTCACATGTTGTACTGGGAGGGGGTGTGGTTAGCTGGCCATTGCTCACTGTAATCAAATGTCCTCACTGGAATTTGGAGTGAATCTGCAGGTCCAATGGTGATTATTTTTAGACTTTTCTCAACCTTTATATATTTAATTAATAGAAAACCCCCTCAGTCCTCTCATTAGTACAGTATTCCAGCTTTTCCTGGGAACATTTTGATAAGAAAAAGATGATAATCTGGACAGCGGCATTTCTTGTATAATCAGCAATGCTTGGCATGGTATAATTTTCCCAGCTGTAATGAGAGCGTTCCCTCAGGCCATAACGCAGCTCGAAAGTGAATTGGCCTGGCAGATTTCACCAAATTCATGGGTCGTCCTGTTACATTAATATGGCCCAGTATCCAGAAGATTCTACTTCCTCTGTGTCCCAGAGTGGAACATAGTATTTTATTCCACAAGGCAACTGGGTTAAATTCATCTGTCCATTACTAGTATTCCAGAGTCACAGTGAGCCTGGAGCCGATTCCAGGGGGGAGGAGACACAGTGGACGTCCCACTCCAAGGAGAAGCTCCAGTGAAGGTGTGAGGTCCTCAGGGAAGGTCATCAGCTGCCCTCTTCCTGCAGCCGCTGATCCGCTGGAGTCCAGAGGGAAGAAGTGAACCCTAAAGCCGTGAAGGTCATTGCTGACTGTTCCCACCCCACTGATCACCTCTTCCAGTCACTCCCCTCTAGTAGAATCCTGAAACTCAGGTGCCAGTGGCATTTTTTCTCCATCCATCCATCCATCCATCCATCCATCCATCCATCCATCCATCCATCCATCCCCTAATTGCTTCTCTTGGTCAAAGTCATGTTGAGGGACACAGGGCACAAGGCTGGATGAGATGACCACTTCCCCAATCAATTTATTTACTTAATAAATTAACTGCAGCTGATTCTGAAACAGATCACTGGATATAAAGCAGCTGTAAGGAAGTCCCTGCGGCAAAACTCACACTGTCCCCCCCGCAATGAAGGCGCGAGTGCCACTGCTGTCAGACACCCCTTCCCAACCCGGAATTCTGCCCTGGGATATTTTCAAACGAAGGCACAGGATGCGCAAATATTGGATCAAGCAACTCAGACGCTTGACGTGGTAACAGATGGGTTAGTGGGACCATGATGGAGCCAAACTGTGATGTAGCCTGGAAGACGGGCGGTTTCAGCTGATTTTTTTAATCTAGTGCGAAGGAAAAGAATGTGGTCAAAATATATTCTTTACAATCCATAGAATTAGTCTTCAGTCTCATTATGCCGGGTGATATCTGTCCACACGTTGCAGTGTTTCTCGTCAACGTCAGACAAACCGATGTAGAAGATCGATCTTCTTTGTCTCCTGACCTGCATTGTTTACTGAAGGCTGCATGTCTGACATGGAAGAAAAGAAACGATTAAAATGACATCGCTCACTGCGACACGCCGGCCACACATTCCCAGTGCAAACACTGCGGAAAAACGCAGCTGCGGAAACTCCTGCGGCTGATCATGATTGCAGTTTCCTGTCGCATTCTCAGGCGCAGCTTAGCCGAGAGCTTCAGCGAGGTGTAGCGATGAGTCTCTTCAGGTCTCTCTTTCAGCCGCTGTTATCAATACACTCCATTTGCTATTGATCACCAAGCAGAAAATGACAAGGAATTACCTATTTGTCTTTCAGTGGTTTAATAATCTTTAAAAGTATCTTAAAAGTCATTCAGACGTGCTATTTGCAAGAATTAGTGCAGCTGGAGAAGCGATGGTTGACTCAAGTCCAAATGAAATTAACGTTGTTCAAACACAGACTGATGAGGTTATTCACATATCTGTGCCAGTTGGTTTGGTCTGCTTTTGGTGTAAACCTCAGAGATGCCCACCTCACATCTTCTTAATAAGAATAATAATAATGACAACACTATTGATCCCCATGAGGAAATTCTCTCTTCACCTTTCCCACACTTACTCCCCACGACACACAGATGTAGGTAAAGTTAAACCTGGCAGTGAAGGGCAGCCCCCAGCAGCGGCACCCATGGAGCTGGCGGGGTTAAGGGCCTCGCTCCGGGACCCACAAACATGGCACTACTCTGCCGAAGCCAAGGCTCAAACCAGCAACCTTCCAATGGGGGCCCCAACACAAACCAGCAACCTTCCCATGGGGGCCCCAACACAAACCAGCAACCTTCCCATGGGGGCCCCAACACAAACCAGCAACCTTCCAATGGGGGCCCCAACACAAACCAGCAACCTTACCATGGGAGCCCCAACACAAACCAGCAACCTTCCAATGGGGGCCCCAACACAAACCAGCAACCTTCCAATGGGGGCCACAGCACACACACAAAAAAGGAAACATGAGCACTAACTGCAGTCATCTGAACCCAGTGCTGGGGAAGTTACTCACTAAAGTAATACATTACAGATGGAGGTGTACAAATCCAGACCAAGGTTTCGTTTCAAGCAACCAGATGAGGACTCTGTGAGTGTGACTTTATGCTGTAATGGATTACTTCTGTGAGGAACTTCCCCGATAGCTCCCGCAGCCAACCCCCGATAACGAAATTTACGTCCCATCCCCTCATCTGTCCCTCGTCTTGTGGAAAGTAACAACAGAAGAAAGCGAGTGTCATGCCGGGAGGGAAACGGCAAGACACCTTTGGCTTTTTTCGTTTAGATCTTCTTAATCCCCACTACAGATTTGCAGAAGCCAGAAAACAATCTGTGGCCATCTGACAGATCGCTAGAAGGAGTAATTATTGAGAGGACGCTTACATCAGGGTCGTGTGAGTCGTCGGGCAATTAGGCGAAGGTCACACTGGGATATCCAAAGGTGCTGCCACTCCTGGAGGATGCGGGGGTTGGGGGGGGGGTCGCCAAGCAAACGTACTGCACTCATTTCTCAAGTTATCCTGTTGTGTTTCATTCTTGCTTATTTTCCCACATAAAAAAACTTCATTTCTTTCCACACTTCCAAGTTTCATGGTCGCCTGGGCGTAAAATTTGGTTCATGTGCAAACCTTTCCGAATTCGATTCCGAAAATTTACTTTGGTCCCCAACCTCCTCTCACCATCAAGACGTACGTTTTGCTTCGCATCAGTTCAAAAATTTGTTGTCAACCACCAAAACAAACTCCACTTGCTTAACATGTCAAAATGTGATCTGGCTCTGCCTTCAGTCGTAAAACAACTAAGCTGATATTAACCGCAGTCACTGTGTGTGTAAATTCAGTCAAATGGAAAAATTTAAGTACAGCCTGTCACAAAAACCTACAACTGAAGTTATATCATGTTGCAACATATTGTAAAGGGTTTAACAATGAGATAAGTCCATTTACATGACAGTTATTTAAATGGAAAGACCCAGCTGCTGAGCAGGGACATCAAATCTTAAGTGGAGCAGCTCCTCATTCATTAATATTTGGTTAAACTTATGTTCAGGCTGAAATGTCACCGCCCTGAAACTCTGAATCAATACCTGGAAAAGATGCTGTCAGAAAGAGAACAAATATATTCCCCAGACAGCCCCGTTCCCCCCTCCCTCCATCTAATCTTTATCCCCCCCGCCCCCAACCGCTACAAGGTGTGTTTTACCTGAACGCTAACACATAATTCTGCAACTACACTTATCTATTTACTGCACATTCCACTTACATGCCGATTTGCACAATCTTTACCAACTAATCAGGTGGTTAACTGTATCTCTTTGTTTACATCTTAATGTCTTAAAATGTAATTTATTTGATTTATATTCTTTACATATCTAAATATCTGTATTCTGTTTATTTCTCATTTGCACCCTGACCAACATTTTCCATGATGTAACAGTAAGAACTGTAACAGCCACACCAACAGTAAAACTAAGTAACTACCATGTCATATCATACAGACACACACAGACCCCACTGAGATTTTCTTCTGGGGTCAAATGTTACTGCTGCCCAGATTATTTTTGACTGGACACACACAAGCCGGCAAAACAATGCCTCACAGGTACGCTGGTGTCTATATAAAATCCGTAAAATGTACGAGATCCCAAACTTGTGAAACATAAACACTACCCAACATTCTAACTTTGGAAATAAACATATATTTATTATAACACTAGACTAGTTAAGATAAGCATGAAGCTGACAAAATATGACAGCGATGATCTAATTCCTCCTCCCACAGTCCCCCAACCTGCATCTCTAGCCCGCCCCCCCACAGTGGACTTGGTTGGTATGTAAAGCTGTGTACCATCTACCTCACAATGATAGCAATACAAGCTGATAACCACACGTGACGTGGTATTTGGCCCATAGAAACACCGTAGCAACACGGCGACAGATAGCAGTTGGACAGCACTGTGTGTACAACCAATTTAATGAGACGCAAATAATACAGAAGCGCATGGGTGTAAATTATAGGGGGGCGGGGGCAGGGTGGCTACCCCCTCCCCCCAGTAATCAAAACCAGCCAAATACAACCCCTGGACCCCCTTAAATGGGTGGAGATCTGAACTCCCCACTGCTCAACCCAAAGTAATGTCTTTGCATACGTGCTAATCAACAGTACAGAACTACAGCTTTCATGTCTGCTGATGAAGGGGCAGCCATCTTGAGTTCTGAGGTCGGGGTTGCGGACTGAAATGACCTTAAAATGAAATGAAAATGAAATTATCCTTTATTTACCATTTGCACTAGTATGAGTGCAGATACATTGTAATGCTTCTTTTCACATGTCCCATCTCACTCTCCTTTTGAAACATACACACTTGTATATATACATATACATACATACACACTTACATGCATGTATGATTATATATATAATCAGGGTTGCCAGATCTGCGCCTGTTCTTTCATGTGCTGCCATTGACTTGGACTAGAACTAAGTGGCATGATTAAATTCCCTGATGATAAATTTCTCTGAACAAATATATCACAGTATAATATTACCATATTACTGACCAAGCCTACCCTACACCTCTCCAAAAATTTTTTTATTAACTTTCCCCACAATAAATAGCAAGTTCCCCATGATTACATTTTCCGACCACCTACTGATAAGAACTGGGGGGAGCTGGCAACAAAAAAAAAACATATTATTAAGTTTTTATTTAAAAAAATGTATTATTTTATAATATTCAGAAAATTATCTTGTGCCCCTCACTTATTATCACTGACCTGACTGCAAATAATGTTCCTGGGAAGTCTGAATAAGATACTGAAAGACTTTGCATCGCTGTGACCAAAGGATGGTATCAGGTCTATCAGGTGTAGATTTTCACCCGTATAATTTTTTTGTGAAGTGATAATAAGATCCACCAAAGAGTAAATAGAGTAATTATATCAAACTGAGTTATCCTGCTTACAAGCATCGAAGAATCCCATGACTATCAGGAGTGGTCCTACTCCATTGGGCCCTTAAGCAGGGCCCTTAACCTGCAATTACTTTGTCCTGGGTATGATATTAATCTACATCCAGCCCTGTAAGGAGTAACTTAGGGGTAAACTTGGGGATTGGTGGCAGGATTGGCACTCCAGCCACCGGAAAATACACCATTCCATTCAGACTACTGTAGTGTTGAGGTATCACCTGCCACATGGCTGCCCTGAGGCTCTCGTCTCAAGCAGCCACGGGGGTGCTGAGCTGTAAAAGTGGCCCTGTCTTTTGGGTGACACATAAAACTGAAGTCCTGGCTCTCTGAGGTCATAAAAGATCCCTGGGCATCCTTCGAAAGAGCAGGGGTGGTACCCCAATGTCCCGGCTAAAATTGGCCACTGTGGCCCTATCAAATCTGGCCTCCTAATCATCCCCTGTGTCTAATTGGTGGAATTCTCTCTTGCCTTAGCTACTGTGTGGTGAGTGTTCTGGTACAGAACGGCTGCTGTCGCATCATCCAGGTGGGGGGGCTACACAATGGTAGTGGGTGAAGTGGCCCCCCATTGCTTCTGCACTTTGGGTGCCTTGGAAAAAAAAGAAGCACTATATAAATGTAACATTTATGAGACACACACGTCAAAGCTTGGGGTTTGGGGGGTTAAGGGCTTTGCTCAACAGCCCAATAAAGATATGATCACAGGTTAAGGGCTTATCTGAAGGGTTCGGGATTTGAACGGGCACGTCCCTCACTCGCTGAGCCACACACATTTCGTAGCGTCTTTGACGGGTGATAAAATAATTAAAGGAAAATTAGTTTGATTCCGCAGACCTTATGACGTTCAGTGCAAACCTTTCCCATTTCTGGGGCAGGCTTTGGCAAGCCCAGTGATTGTTTCCCATCATTAGCAGAGATTGAGGGGGCTGCATTTTGCACTTTGGGATTCCGAAGAACATAAAAAAGCTGCTGTTTACTGGAAGTCGCGTGTGGCATTAGCATGTCCGAAGCCAGTCACCCTCATCCCCCCCCCTCAACTTCCCGGGGAGGGTTCTCCTCCTGCAGGCGTAGTGTGGTAGGTAAAAATTAATCTCTGAGTCAAGTTACGTGTGTTTGCCAAGAATTTCTCAGTGCAGCTGCCGGAGCCGCGATCCTGAGCGCGAGACAGGTAGAGGCCGCCCCAGCTTTCCAGAGAAAGAGGCTCCTGCACAGCAGAGAGAGAGAGAGAGAGAGAGAGAGAGAGAGAGAGAGAGAGAGAGAGAGAGAGAGAGAGAGAGAGGGGAAAGCCAGGTGTGTTTGTCAGCTGGGTCTTGGTCAACAGGCAGCCGTGTGCCGAGGAAGAGCAGCCACATCCATCTAGCGACCCACCTGCATGTGGGAAAGTGATTACTCACCACAAAACTCCAGTCCAACCTTCTTAAAAGGAGGGCATTTAACTGGTAAACTGTAAACTCTGGCAGGAGAAAAAAACCTGCTGTTTCCTGCACAGACAGCATTGTTGTCGAAATTCCCCGGGCCAGAAATGAAAGCTTTAGTGTAGCGTGTAGATTCTGGCATAGATGGATGTGTTATCTCTGCTTCTGTTAAATGTCTATTTTAAGAGAAGGTACATTTTTTGAAAGACCTGTTAGGTATTATATCATGACATGACCCATTTTATGTCATGCATTGGAGGTTTTTATGGAAGGGGAATTTGGACTTTATTGTATTGTCGTGGAGCAACACGAACAGAATCCACAGAATCTACATATCATTGCTTTGTCAATCATTGTTGAGAGACCTTGACCTGAAATGACCTGAATTTGATTATTGATCTGCAAGCAATAAAACATTTCACAAACCATCCATCTCAGAGAATTCCCCGAGCTGATTCTATGACGGGCTGTGACCACTTTTTCACAACAAAATGGCTGTCACTATATTTATTCTGTCTCTTTGGGTATAAGGAAATGCCGTCTGACTGATGACAGTGCTGTTTTATGGCATACATTGAGATGATTAAAGAGCAGCCATTAATAACGGCTAATGTGTGTTGCGTGTAGAGCCGTTTTCATCTGTCTGTTTCCTGTATGGCACATGCATTTTCGTTAATGATCCATTTCAAGGCTCATTAATTTAACCCATTTTACGAAATGCAGAGTTTGCCTCCCATAACTCTTGCGGTGGGCAGTGCCAGACCCGGCATTACTCAGATTCTATTTCTCTCCACACAGGCTTCATATTTTTTTTAAAACCGGACATGATGTCAACAGTAGTCAAGCTCTATTGGATGATGCACACTATTCTACTTTCGTTCTGTCAGCCAGGCTTTCCTGGAGAGGATTATTCCCCTAAACCTAACCACAGTAACCCCTGATCGGAACCCAGCATCAAAACGGTTTGGAAATTCCACCGGACGGGCCTGTGTCCTCCACATGGCCGTTTTCAGTCACTCCTCAGGTGTGCGGCGACAAGCTCACTGAGAAGGGCCTGCTCCATTACTCACTGAGACCGATATCTCCTGTCACCCGCGCTAACGTGCCCGTCTTCGTCAGCCCTCCAGCGCTAACCCTTTGCATGTTCTTTGTTACCCCCGGTAAATATATGACAGGCTGTGGCGCCTTTCCCGGTGAGATATATCTGCCAGCGTTATCACTGACAAACGGTGTAAGTCGTTTTTCGGCGGGCCCGGAATGTCGCTACAGAACCTACTCTGTGGCTCGCCTGTGTCAAGAGCCCCTGACACAGCCTGCGTCCAGTCACAGCTAGGATGGCAAACACAGGCGGGGAGCACCAGGTCACAGGAAGTGATGCGTGCTCATTGGGCCTTAATGCTGCTATCTCCTTAATAGAACTTGACCAGTCCTAAAGTCACCCATGGCTAACTCCATTAAATAACAGGGCCCCCCTCCCACTAAGGCCAACTCACGAGAGGATTAGGAGATCTAATTAAAGAGATTATTTAATGTTTGCCGTCATTTGCGAGAAGAGGTCTTTATGAAGTCACAATGACGGTGAGCACACACACACAAAATTTTTGATTGACTGCACCTTGAAGGTTAATATAATGAGATGAATGACATATATGCATTGAGGTATGGCAAGTGAAAAAAATTACAGTACAAAGTATGGTGGATTTGCGTCGGAAATTTTTCACAAGTTTACCACATCTGGTTTTTATTTTTAATTTAGGCCCCTTGTGCAGCAATTTTTGCCTAACATTAATGATTCTAGGAAGCCTTTGAATTTTGAGGTTCAAAAAATATTAAAAATCACAATATTTTAGATATTTAGGTTAATTGGTATGTGTGTGATTGTGTTTGTGCACCGTGAGGGACAGCTATCCCGTCCAGGGTGTCCCCCCCGCTCCCCCAATGACGTCCAGGCAGACGGTGCTATCTGCATCCCATTCTGGGCAAGTAGCATGACAGCAAAGGAAAGAGGAAGTGTGGTTTCTGAGTCAGTTGTTATTCCTTTATTATGGTTTGGCCAGTTTCACAGTCGGCTTGAATCTCCCTCCGGATGATCGCCCTTTGTGATTCCCTGCACTCTCCGTGTTTATGGATGCAACTTCACACTAAATAAATCAACAACAACAAAAAAAAAAATGTTCCTCACTCTCCCTGGGGTAAAGTGTGTGTTTGCATGTGAGTCGGTAACAAGTGGAATAAGGCAATTAACTCCCAAAGACATCTCAGGAGAGGAAATGCACTTCGCAATTTTCTACCGACATGAATTAATGGGCTTCTGCCTAAGGGGAAGTTAAAAACTGACAGTCTCAGAGGCATAACTGAGCTGCCCTTCTTGTACACAGAGCGTACTAACTGGACAAGACATCTTGTCAATCTCACAGCACTTCCTGTAGCAAAATAAAACGCCCTAAATGCAAACAGCCTGGCAGGTGACAGTTATAAAGCTTCATCGTTCTGACGGCACGTGCTATTCTTACTAGGTACCCATAAACGTCATTTTATAATTTTATGTGTTGCTGTAAGAATATACAGGATGTTCTGAGCACAACATAAGGGTTAAAAATAAAATATTTCATGACACTTGTTTTCAGTGTAGCTCTACTATGCTTCAATAGCATTCATAATTAAAAATAGATTTATTTTTTGGAATTTATTAGACCTCATTTTTTATTAGACCCTTAATTTCCAAGTAAAATATGGCTCTTTTAGTTGCAGAGACTGTGGGAGAAAGGGTTAGAAATAATCTCCTTAAAACTTCTGGAGAGACAGATAAAAACAAGTAGGCCATTAATCTCAAAGTCCTTTTTTAGTTTAGTGCCAAGTTATGGTATAATCACAATTAATAATCATGATTATACTGTAAAGTACGGTGGAACGTCAGGGTCTGGGTGTGGGCTACAGAAGCCATATTATACATCTGTGACATGTCACAGTGAGAGCAGAAAATGGCACATGGATGTAATAAATAAAATAGGGGGGGGGGGGGCATACCACTGCTTGACTTGTCTATGGAGAGTTGGGCATGGCCATGCAGGACAACCACACCTGCTGCAGGTAACTTTGATGTGACAATAACAGTCATGGTCCCTCTGACCAATCAGCAGACAGTTCCCATTTCCAGTGGCGTGATGGATGCTGTTAGGTCATCCAGAGGCGTGAGTGTGTAATCCTGCAGAAAGCTAACATATTTAGCTCATTTTAGATAAAAGTGCCTTGTTTGCCAGCTGCTTTATAAATCGGCTATAAACATTGCTATGGCTTTATTATTGATGAAAATTCATATAAACCTAAAAAGATACCTTTTCTGTTATACAATGAGATTAAAGTCATCCATCCGTTCATCCGTCCATCCATCCCTCCATCTTCTTATCCAGTATGTATTCACGGTGCATTAAAGTGCATGAAACGGTGCATGAAATAGAACAACAATTGGGTGCCTCTGCTCCCCGGTTGTGACTCATATTTTATGACTTAGACTGCGTGACTTAGCCATCTCTCCGATTTGACTTTCCCTGCCGGCCCCTGGAGGATGGGCTCCCCCTTGGATTCTGGTCCCTCCCAAGGTTTCTTCCTTCTAGGGAGTTTTTCCTTGCCACTGTCGCCTATGTCTTACTCACTGGGGGCTTTGGGTGGGGATGCTGTAAAGCGCTTTGAGACGATGTAATGTTGTGAAAACGAGCTACACAAAAATTAATTTGTTGTTGTTTTACTGATGATGGGTATTCATTTACAGAGGGACTGGGGTCCCTCAGGTGTTAAGGGAGGTCCACCTTTCATAGTATCCGGCCTTTAGGGTCTTACAAGGACGAAACGTACAAAAGCAGCGCAGTGACTGTGGTGACTCTTGGGGTATTACCATGTTACAATGCACAAGCTCATTTTCAGCCTCACAAATGCATCTACCAAAGCAAGTTTCCAGTATGGAGAGGGCCTGGACCCAATTCCTGTAGTCACAGGTCACTAGGCGGGGGACACCCTGGATGGGATGTTCATTCCTCCACAGTGTTCCTCTTTGCTGTTAGTGTTACAGCTCATGCTATATTATTACAGCTATTTACATTTTTAAATATTTCAACATCTGGCCCGTTTTGTCGTTTTTTAAAATTGTAACATTGAAATAACAAGACATTTTTGCCTTGCTATGTAAATCCTTTCCACGCTTCTGTCACCAGAAAAAAAATAAACAAAACATCAATACAAATCTGATTTATATCAAGGCATATATCATGTAATATATGGTTATTTATGGATTAAGGTTCATGGGCTTCATGCCATATTGCCTTCAAATCAGAGGCTTGCAGAAAAAATGGCAAAACACAAATCAGCGAATTTCTGCCTGTAAATGATTCATTAATTCCTGAAAGAGGTATCAAAATTACCTAATCATCAAGGAACAAAATTTGGCACCATTATACACTACTAGCATGGATGAGACTAATTTACTAAACATACCCTCCAGTCACATAATTACATGTAATTTTACCGGCATAATTAACTAATTTAATTACTACTCCTCAAGAGCATCAATTATTGATATTACAGAGCATTCAGACAGCGCTCTCGACGTGGGCTGCATTCAGAGGACAGAAAACACATGCTCGCACTCTAAGAGGTTTGGCCGTCTTCCGCTGAGCGCGATGGGGAAAATCCCTCCGATGGCGGGTGGCGTGCAGCCAAAAGCAGAAACCCACATCGGGCTGGATTAGGAGCACGGCTGGGGACTCTCACACATCCAGGGAGCACATGCGAGTCTCCGGGAGAGAAACAGCGCCCGGCTGCCCCCCCCCCCCCGTCTGCTCTGTTCTTGGACGGGGGCCCGTCTTCCAGGTGCCGATGCGGGCCATGGTCGCGGCTCATCTTGAAGAGGCACTTTGTTGTTCGTTTTTCTTTCTTTCTGGTGAAGATGCTACTGTTCCCAACTCGTCTCCTCGTTAAAATGACACTCCAAGGCAGAAATGCTGCAGCATGCATGGTCTTAATGCCAGCCCAAAGAGAGCGTCACGTTAGGCCAAGGTAGGCCTTAGTAAAATTAGAGTTTTATTACAGCAAGACGGCTACGGGTGCTCTGATTAGAATTCTGATATGCAGATTCAATCGTCGAAAGGCTAAAGTTTGCATCTGTGAGTGAGCCCACTTTAATGAATTCCTGGGGTTTTTTCAAGTTATCCAGCAAGCAGAACGTGACTGTGCATTAATGCTTTTAATAATGCCTGGGCCTGTTTTGGTCAGAAGAAGCTACCTCTCCGGTTTATATTCTAATGGTGCATTGTTGGGCAGGCAATAACGGCGTGATTTAAGCTTTTCAATTCCGTGCCGCAGATCTGAAGTGACGTGCCAGCTCTCGATTTGAGAGCGCTCGGGTACGGATCACTTTTACCAATGAGGTCAATACATCAGGAGCCTCTGTTGTCGTTGGCAGAGCTGTGGAATCTGCAGGAAAAGGTCTGTTTCCCTGCCTGTGGCCTAAACCAAACTGGGTGACTTTCTGGCTTGCAAATGGACTCAGGACACCAGTCATATTAAACAGGAAAGACCATTATTTAACCTAAATACACCAGCCCACACACTGAGCGCCCTGACAATTACCTGATATCTTGTGACAGTTTACTGGGTTTGATAAGACTGTTTAGGTTAAATACATATACGTTTAGGTTCCATTGCCTTCAGTGTTTTGCAATCATTTCATATTTACATATCTGTAGAAAAATGCAGGTTCAGTTAGTGCTATTTTCTAAACAGTGCAAGAGTTTAAAGTACAAACTGTACATTTGTTTCCGGATTAACGGTATAGATCTATTCAGTTATTCCATGTTTTTTTCATTCTACCCAGGGAGTGATTCAAATATGAAGAAATTTTTCATTCCTCTTAGCCATTCTTAAATAGGTTCATAAGAGTAAGTTTCACATCTGTCCTCCTCAGATCTACAGTGACCCCAGACAAACCACTGCATGAAATCCCAGACCAGAAACCTTCATACAACTGCTGTATAACTAAGGGGGGGGCAAGGGGGGTGGGGTGCAAAGACAGTTAATACATGGGACTGAAAGAAGAACATCAGTCAAATCCTTCAGTTTTACTCCACCCAAGATTTGCATAACAGTTGGACTGCATGGCCACAGAGCTTGTACCACATGTACTGATGAGGTCAGTTAAATAAACATAGACCGTAAGCACTGGTACATCAGGAGTATTTTGAAATCCCATTGCAAATACCCATCCTTCAGTGGATACTCCACTCACTCTGTCACTAGAAAAACATGAAGTTCCTCAAAGTTCAGTGCCGGGATCAATATGAAATTCTGTACATGTTTATTAGTAAAGTGTAATTACACTCTGCCCATAGTCTCCCAAACTATTTGTATCACAGTAAGGGCCTTGTGTGGGGGAAGGTTTTGATATCCACCCCCCCATCCCATTCCCAATTTCCTTTGTGTTGCCACACAAGAAAACTATCTATCCTTAAACCCAAATAAAACAGAAAGCCTCTCGCCGTAGACTGCTGCAAAGTTACCAAAGACTGTTGCAATTCCTGCTAACTCACTAACTCGCACACTAAGTTTTGAAAAATGTTTCTGACGGTTAAGTCAGAGTCTCCAATGATACACATATTCTGATGCATATATTGATATACATGATATACACATTATTTAACCACAAAAACAATATCATTCAACTCATATTTTGTTGCTGTCAATGAGCGTCCTGGGGGGGTGGGAGGCAGTTCTGTGGCACCACATGCAGCCCAGTGGACGGTGGGCAGCATCACCGGAGCTCCAGATAGTGTGAACACGCATGAGCAGATACGGTTTTCCAGGGACAGTGATGCTGTAGCCTGGAGCGAGAGGCAGCCAGCTTGCAGCTGTGACTTGCGGTGGCCTTGATTTCTCATGAACTTTCTGGCAACACTGTAAGGGTTCTTGTCCTATTTGACTGTGACTCTTTTAGCGAACCATTTTATGATGTAATTATGTTGGTTACACACTGCTGCCAGGAACAGCACCAACACCTAAACCTCAAAATAAGGGTTGCTTTTAGCGATTCTTAATCAAATAGTTGACTTTATAATTACGACACTCATAGTATCCATTTTTTTTATCTTAAAGTCTGCTCTGCTGCTTTTCAGCAGCTTTTAGCACTCTGCAGTTCTATTTTACATACCAGAGAATTGTTCCCTGCCCTTCCCATACATTACCATCCTCTTCACATCCATTAGTGGCATTTGATGGTCACAGGATCCGGCGTTCAGGCGTAACACTGATGTCGTGAGGAGAGCTGAGCACAGAGCCAGCTGAAATGAGCCACTCCTTCAAGCTCATTTTAAAGTAAATCTCAGCCTATAAAGCTTCACAAATCAATGTGACTTTATGCTGCTGACTCCGGTCAAGTGTACATATGCTCCACACAATTTAGGATCATAGATAGGACCATAGCTTGGGAAATTAAAGACTAAAACTTGTTTACAAAATGATGCAATTGTTATCGCATCTAAGGTCTAAGTCAAGCTTAACGGCCCTCAATCTTGTATCTAAGGTCTAAGTTAAGCTTAACAGCCCTTCAATCTCGTATCTAAGGTCTAAATTAATCTTAACAGCCCCTCAATCTCGTATCTAAGGTCTAAGTCAATCTTAACAGCCCCTTATTCTCGTATCTAAGGTCTAAGTCAAGCTTAACAGCCCCTCAATCTTGTATCTAAGGTCTAAGTTAAGCTTAACAGCCCCTCAATCTCGTATCTAAGGTCTAAGTTAATCTTAACAGCCCCTCAATCTCGTATCTAAGGTCTAAGTCAAGTTTAACAGCCCTTTAGTCTCTAAGGTTAGTAAGGTCTAAGTCAAGCTTAACAGCCCCTCAATCTTGTATCTATGGTCTAAGTTAAGCTTAACAGCCCCTCAATCTCGTATCTAAGGTCTAAATTAATCTTAACAGCCCCTCAATCTCGTATCTAAGGTCTAACTCAAGCTTAACAGCCCCTCAATCTCGTACCTAAGGTCTAAGTTAAGTTTAACAGCCCCTCAGTCGCTCCACAATCCCTTCAACATACATAATGCCAGGAAACTCTATATTTTCTAATGTATTTTTTTTCTGGCTCCGCTCTCATTCTCTAAATGAAGGGAATAATTAGCTCTTTAGAAATTCTCGACCGTTAGAGAAAAAATAAAGCCATCAAGTCAAGAGTGGTTATTTGTGCACGTCTCCGAGACATCAATGCGTTATTGAACAACAGGAGCTGGCAAAAGAGCCTTAAGAAAAAAGCGATATTGCTCAAAATTGATGGTAATGTCTAGCAGTTGAATTTGAGCAGGACAATATGACGTCATGCCTCCCACGGGGAGAAAAACACAAAGCACATGTTGCGGAGTTCTTCAGCAGGGGAGTACAGTCTTAATCTGTGATCTCAGAAGACAGGGAGCCATGTCAATGGCTCAGGCAGATCTTCTGGATTTCACCGGCCGTAACCCAACAGTGCTGAAAATAAGCTAAGCTTGGAGCCATGGGAAATAATGAGGCCGCTTACAGGAAATGACTCTGGCGGCCACTGAGGTCGGGCGCAAGTCATGAAAGGGTCTGAAACTATCTAAGATGGAGACGAATTCGTTTTTAATGGATAGTTTCGCCGGCCCCAATCCAGGGCTGTAGCCAAAGCTTGGCGCTTGACAGCTTTCAGACTAATTATCTTTGGATACATTAATGTAACAATGGCGACCATTGTCCCAGCAGCCACCCCATTCAGGTGCCAGCACAATGTCGGTGTGAGAATCAGACCCAAAGCAGTTAAATGACACAGCACACCTGGCCGGGCCCAGCCCAACCTGCGAGGCACATGCCGCACTCCCTCCCTGCACAAATGCTCCATGAGCTGGGGGGGAGGGGGGCGGTGCAGGGGAACCAGACACTAGGGTGGGAATTAGCTGGCTGACGTTGGAGGGGAGCAGGCTCTAATTGTCCTCATGACAGAAGCGTGAATGCATGTGCATTCACGTGGTGAATGTACCACTAGGGTGGAACTCTCGCCACGGGACTCCAGCTTTCCATCCCTGGTGTCCAAGCCGCTGAGCTCCACGTTGCTTTACCCTTTCTCAGCTAGTATATAGTAGATATACAGCTATGACTCCCATGAATGGCTGATCCATTTCCCTCAGCTCAGTCTGCACTAATACCCTCATTACCATGCAATGCTTTATTGTTGTAAATAATTTATTTGTGTTCATTCCAATATTCCTTGCATTGACCTGCCCTCTTGCACATTTTGCATGGTTACATCGACCACACAGTATGTGACCACTGACTTGTCATCAGAATGTTTTTATTTACTGCATATAAGCTGTCATGTAAGTACACTGGAGGGCCATTGACAATTGGAATCTAATTCTCTGTGTGTGTGAGCAAATTTGACCAATCAACCTGATTTTGATAAGGCTTAAGTAAGACATTGCACAATTTATTTTGTGCCCTGTGATGGACTGGAGTCATATCCAGAATGTTCCTCTGCTCCGTACCCCATGCCTGTATGAAGACCAGGGTACACTAGATAACCAACTGGAAGAAGAATCATTGGGTATTTCTTATGTCATTTAAATCAAACTCTCCTCCATGAATACAATTGTATTGTGAAGTTTTATTATATATTTATTGTACCGAAAAAGGAACGTATATAAAGAGTTAAACCATACTCGGTTATATAGAAAGGCTTGCTGCATGAAACAGTTGTGAACTTTAAAATATCAACAGTTTTACAGGCATATAGTCTTACTTTTAATGCCCACCAAAGTACTCTCAGGTAAACTGTCCATGACAAAGCGGCTGAGATGGGAGCCTGTTTCAAAGCAGAGATGAAGCTGGCCAACAGGCCAGGAACTTTTTTTGTTTGAAATTCTAAACCGTGGTGGAAATGACAAAGATGTAGGATCCAATTATCATCCTGAAGTAGCACTGGACTTCTTGTCAGTCGAAAAAAAGCCCTCTTCTCTCCGTCAATGTGTCATTGCAATTTTCTTCTACTACTTTCAAGACACCTATTGTGCCCCATAAAAAAAAACCCTTCAGAAATTGCTTAGCGCTTCCCCGGACATCAAAGCAGCCGCCTCGTCTCGTGCGGCACACAGCCCCTTCACGCCGCCACGCGGGGTACACGGACAGCCATTCCCGCCGGTTGCCATGCGCCGATTGGCCACGCCGATGACTGGCCGCCTGTAACTGTGTCATGTTGGATTACAGTGAGGGTGGCAACACAAAGGAAATTGGGAATGGGATGGGGGGGTGGATATCAAAACCTTCCCCCACACAAGGCCCTTACTGATAGGTTTTTCTGGAAGAAAAGGAGTTAATCCCTCACTCCCTCTCTGAAATTGTCTGCTGAGGTGCCCCAACACTTCTGCTCTGTGTCTATGTCATTTGGGTCCCCATAGCATCGCAGCAACGTTCAACACTGTCCCACAGTCAGCCAAATCACACCTGTTGGCACCACATGACACGCAATCAACACAGATGGATATCAAACACGTAGAGGCATTCAGTGGGAAATTACAGCTGAACACATGTAGGTGTCTGAAGTGCGGAAGGGAATACTTGTCAGCCTGAACACGAACAGATCTGCAAATCTACCCGACCAAAGTCGCCCTGCAAATTTCTGAGGACGGTGACGCCAAGCAAACATCAGGGGGTCAGACAGGGTGTGGAAACCGGTGACAGAAGCCAGTTTGTGGCCATGAGGCTCCTGAAGACGCCCCACAATGGGAAAAGGAGGGAAAACACCAGGGAAAACACACAAATTTACGTCTATTGATGCCTGTGACTGTATCCTGCTCTGACACCCAATAGCTGAAAGCCAACATCATTTAAATCTCATCACATCATACTACCAGCTATTAATTTTTATTTCAGCTTTTCCATCAGATCACAGTTTCCAACAAGGCTGCATCCATCCATCCATCCATTTTCCAAGCCGCGTATCCTACTGGGTCGCGGGACAAGGCTGCATCTAAAGTAAAAATATCAGCCTAAGTAAATGCATTTTTGACCCCCCCAGTATCTGCCTTAGCAACTGTACAAGGGAATTATGCCTGAATCACATCCACGGTGAAGACAGACCCACGGCTTTGCAGCTGCGTTATTTGCATTGTCGGTTTTGTTTGGGTACCATATATGCTAATGGATTCTCATCCTTCATTTTACAAATACACACGCGCACGAATTATAAGTTCGAATAATCAGCTTACGCTTATATTAATCTTATGCAGTTTCCACCATGCTCATTATTCTGCTGCCAAGTCATTTATGCAATAGATATAACACTGTTCCCATTCATATCAATGAATAGCCTTATTCTTTTGCTTGATTAATCAATTAATCCTTGAAAAGGGTAAACAACACGGTTTGTCACTTGACTAAGTTTATAAATTCTTCAACTTTCCACTGTAGCTAAGAGTAAACTTCATTCCCAGAGCAGCTAAAGTTTCTGTTGGGTCTTATCCAAACAAATATTCAGTGAATGTGGAAAGAAGGGTATTTTTAATTCCTTCAATTTTCATTGCTCACTAAATATTATCCCCAAAAAATATAAAGCACATTTAGTCCAAAGCAGTGGTACATAATCGTCATTAAAAACAAAACGTAATAGATTACATTTCCAGCTTCAATCAGTTCCTTTTGATCTTAATAACACACCCAATATTCTAGTCAACAACTGTGATTTTAAACATAAAATATTCCACCTTATTTTTTTCTTTTCCAATGTGCTGAGGTCTTTGGGCCAGGAAAATAAACAAATTATGGCAGCAAAAATGTACTTTATGTTCTGTGTTTTTCTGTTTTTAAAAATAATCACACTCTTTGCCGATTATTTTTCCCCATTAAAAGTTCAGTACACTGGGTTCAACCTCACTGTTTCCACATCTCGTCTCTGTTAAGTAATTTTTATAAACTAGCTAGTTAGTGTGAGCTTTGGCAGATAATCCACATTATCCGAGGTAATTTAAGTTAAGTGTGACAGAATTTCTTAGAAAATAATATATATTCACAAGCTGTTTAGTGTCCAATTCAAACATGATGTGGATCTTCAGTGGCTTTGAGCAAATTGGGGGGGGGAGGAAGGGAAAATCATTACCGGTGAAAATTAATTACGGCTAATTATATAAACTGTGTGCTTTTGTGCTTGGGAATTGACTGGCGGTTCACGTGAAGCTAGGCGGTAAATACTGGGGCCTCCCCTGATCCTTCGGCTGCTCGACCCTTTCATCTCGTAAACAAATGTCCCAGATCTAAGGCTCTGGCGTAATTGTCATGCTAACCTTGGAGCGAAACCTCCCAATTTGCATTTGAAGGAGCTAAATATTAGCCAAGAAAAGAAAGCTCTCCTTTTAAAATAGCATGAGAAAATGTCCCCTGTCTTTGGGGCTCAACCATCTGTGTTGGCTGGTGTCCTTCCACCGTTACTGGCTGAGAGCTACAGTACGACAAGGCCAGCGGAGGTAATCATGATATCAGAAACACTTTTCTATCCACTGTCAAACATGTGATGTGCTTTTCTGGCTTCGGGCATGAAGAGCACTTTTAATTGGCGTATATCTTATTTGGTCGGAAACTGTATATTAAAAATAGTATCTTAATTTTTCTAACGATTTTTCGTAGTCTTCTAAAATGATGACAGATCACGTCTCGGATAGCTGTTAGGGGAGATGCTTTGGAGAGAGTGGATCTCATCTTTGATCACCTTTATTCCTGACAAATGAGTTTGGATGAGCGACTACAGGCTGGGTAAGGAGAAGCCAGCTTTTGTTTTTTCAATATCCCCCCCCCCACCCCCACTCCCAGCTTGATTGAGATGGAAATGAAGTAATTAGAGAGTTCCCTCCTTTTATATGGCGGGATTGTGAAGGAATGTTGGTCCCAGTCCTTTGAGGCCAAAGTCCCTCTGGGCTATAGGCACACCTGTGGCCTTTTCCCAGGGGTGCAACAGCGGGTGCCCACAGCCCCCCAGGCACAAAAGCTCTAAAAAAACTAGCAACCAGCACCTCCACCACCATCATCACTACAACCACCTCCACACCACATACTGAGAGCAAAACCTACTCGTCCCTCCGTGCATGATGTCAAAAATGTGCCACTAAAGACCTGAACACGAAGTGATCTTTTTGTTTCTTTTGCAAGAGTGAATTACAAAGAAATGTGGTTCAAACATATAGAAACTCGGCCTTGACGTCCAGTGAAGGTGTAAACAAAACAGAAAGTGGAAAACAGATGTCAGGGTGAGCGGAAGTGGAGTGACGCTCTCCCGTCGTCCACCGGTTTGAAAACAAATAGTTCAAATAAATTGAAAGATTAGGTGGGACTCCGATGAAGGAATGGGGAAGAAAGGAGAGGCTAATGACCACGGATCAGTAATGAGCCTCAATGCCTCATTACAGGCGTCACTCGCCATCTCAGCCCTGTTCCCACAAGTGGCCTTTCTCTTCCCCTCCTGGACCTACATTCCCTTACAGGGACACCAAAACCCGCCTGCTTTTCCCACGAGTCTGTTGACACGAGGGGGGGCACCTGTGGCATTATTTTTTGGTCCCCCTCTTTCAGCCACAGAGAGGGTTGCTGGTGGTTGTGGTGGAAGGCTGGGGGGGTGGGGGCACTGGAAGAGTCTCCTATAGGCTCACTTTCGCCGTTGGCCCCCCCCGCGCCCCAATCAGAATCGGCACGCATTCCAGCGGCGCTGGAGTCAGATCAGAGCTGCGAAGCACAGCGCTGGGGTGGCTGACAAGAAAGACAAGGAGCAGATGGCGGTCTTTGTGGACCCCCCTTCGCCTTTTCAGATGGCCCTGGCCCCGCACACCCCCCCCCACCCCCCCTACACCGGAACGCTGGGCCCCGAATAGGACCACCACATGCCACCAGCTTGTAGGTACGGACCTCTGCTAGCAGATGGCAGGATCATTTGGAGCAATTAATTTGTGGAGTGTATCAGAGGGAATGTGTTTGTCCCAGTGACAGGGGCTGTGTGGTGAATGAGCCCATCGACAGCATCCACCCCAGCTCAAGAGGATGGGAACCAGCAGAGCTCCAGCATAAAAAGGACCGGGGGAGGCACTATGGGAACTGTATTTGAAAGGCTAGGGGTCTGAATGAGAATTTCCACATTCTTGAAGTTATTAAAAAAAAAAAGGACGGGGGGGGGGCAGTTTGTGTACAGTTCAAAAATGCTGTTTCTCTGTTATTCATTATGGCACCAACGACTCGGAGACAATAATCAGGGGAAAAAAAATAAAAAACAAACAGTGGGAAAATGGGATTTTTCTCTTTGCGAAGAGATTATTTTTTAAGCATTTTTTATGAGGTCATTGTAGTGCCAAAGAGGAAATCTCACGTGCCTCATATCATATTCCTTTGAGAAGAGGAACACGGAATCACAGCCGTGTCCAAGTTTGATGGGCCACATACTGGCAGATATGGAGAAGGGCTTTTCACGGTCTGTATTGTGCTATTTTAAATTGTTCATCATAAGGTAGCGATAGGCAGGTAACTGAAGTGCCAAGTCTCCTGTGACACATCAAACGAGTGGAAGAGGCAGTGATGAAGAATCCCAAAGTGATCATTTACATACTTTACCCTCACAACAAGAGGTGAACAGGCAATGGCTAAGATGTGGAGATTTTCAGGACTGGATCAACTTAGATGGTTCTAGAAAGTGCCAGTAACACCTGAATGTAAATCGTCCCACCTGGGCTTTGGCCAGTGGTTCTTGCAGTGTATGAATCTGGCTCCCATAGAGCTCCGCTGGTCCGGCTACTCCACTCGTCCAGTCGGTCCACCATGAGTGCCCCATATTCTTCCCATTTTTCCAAGCGTGGGAGCTGTCCCAGTCGGCGGTGGTGGGCCATTTCAGAGCCCAGCCTGACCCCCGCCTCGCTCCTGGGGCCGGGCCGCGTAAAAAAACTCCCATGTGCCAAGAGCCTGCCAGTAATAGCCACTGAGCAGATGTTTGGCGACAGTCAGATATTTTCTCATGTGCCCCCCCCCCCCCAGCCCCCACCACTGCCGCCACCATCACCCTCCCTTACATCCTTCGTCATAAAGAAAAATAACTGGCCACCTACACAACCTTAACCTCATTGAAAATCCTGGGAAATTACATGTTATAACAACACAGGGAAATAATGGAAATTCTGACTGCACATTCATCAGCGCATGTAAAATTCACCATTATTATGAGTTGATAGGACAGAGTTTCCGGAACTGGAACCACAGTGTCGACTGCAACTCGTTAACTTCTATCTGACATGCATAGAATTAGGATGTAATTCACAATTCTCCAAAACATATATCATTGAGGCCTCAATTCACCCTTAATTTTCCTGAACAAAGTAAATAGTTGCTGGGTGAGAGAGATGCAGTTGTAGGGTTTAGCGACATGGATAAGGAGGGGGGGCCTTTGTTAAGAGTAAGAAAACATTCCCTCCTTGCCAAACATAAACAGCAGGGTCACAGGTCCACTAATCCAGTATAGGAAGTGGCAGTTGGGGGATTTCCACCATAGACCGTTCAGAAACGCCGATCAGCCATTTGGAAACTCGTCCTGCCATACTGATGGAAATATTGGCGCTTAATCTGAACCCGGTGCTGAAGCTGATTACTGAATGTAATTATGGTGGGGGGGTCTATGTTTTGATAAAATGTAAAGTTAAAAAATGAGTCACTGAAAAATGGCGCCTGGGAGTGGGAGGGTGGAAAGGGGGGGGTGGTCGTGACACGCAGATGTGTTCGATAACAGAATTTCACATCTCGACCTACTGATTGCAATGTCACCACCCCCTGTGGTTTCCGAAGATAAAAAATTCTGGAATTTAAAATGATACCATAACATGATCTCTCTTGTCGCGCATCGCAATAGTCAGTCCTTCTAAAAAGGGAGCTTTTCATCTTAAATTCACCTTAAATTTCCCCCAAAGGCCGCTGCTCATGGTCAGCAGGATGGGCGTCGTGTGTAAATGTTGACATAACCCCTTGAAGTTATGTTCCGCACTGGACCATAAGAGGCTGCATCTAGAAATAAACAATGAGAACACGCTGGAGAGAACAGTGTCCTGACTCTGACAGCTCTAAAAATGTTTGATTACTAATTCTAAAAAATAATTTTATAAAATTTTATAACATTTTTTATAAAAAAATATGATAAAGATATAATCAGATAATCATATAGACAAGCATGACTGGTTAACTCATAATAACCGACTAGTGATTGTCAATATCCAGTTATCAGTTGATTGCACCAGTTTACATACCAGTATGATAGATGATAGATAGATAGATAGATAGATAGATGGCAATGATCCAAGTGCAATGGTTAGTATTCCAGATTTATTTATATAGGTAATATGCTACTTTGGTTGCACTTTTTATATTTCCAGAGCATTTTCATTAAAAAGGCTCATAATTATACCAGACACATATGCATCTTTGAAGTGAGCAGCAAGGAGACTGATAATTAACATATGGTCAAGCAGAATGCAGATGACCCAAAATACGTAAATAAAACAGAGTAAAACACGCGCTTCCTCTGGGGCTGCGTGTGTTCGTCGAATGGAGATTACAAGGTACACATCCTCAAATAGGTGTTTGTCAATGAGGGCTGAATTTGAGCAGATTTGCATCCATTCACGTATTTTCACGTGTGCTGCTTCTTTGGGCTGCTTGGCAAAGTGTGACACATTTGAGCGGTGATCAGTTAGACGGGGGGACAGATGTCTCCCCAGCTGCAGTTCCGCAGTTTCCTGTATAAAAGGCAGAGGAGAAGCGCCAGTAACGTAATCTGCCCTGTTGACGAGGGCGGATCCGAGCAAACAAACAGAAGGAGAGCGCTGTTATTTTTACACTTGCAGCGTGGGGGAGACACAAAGAGTTGTGCAAACGCCGTCTCCCATTATGGGCTACGCTAAGCTCAGGTCCCACCGTCTCTCCCCATGGCGACCGAAACAACCCGTCCAGCGTAACTCGTCTGATCGTCTTACACGACAGCAGCTGTGGAGACGCAGACACGGCTGGTGCCTGGTTACCATAGTCAACGCTGTCATACTGGGAGCTTTACAGTGCTGCCGGTTACATAATTGAAGTTAACAAAAAAAAAACTATGTACGCAGAGGTGGATAACAATGTTGGAGAGATTTTACCAGCGGACTAATAGATTAATAATTAATGTTATTCTTGAAGCTGCCAAGGCCGAATATTCCAGTTTGGTAATAAATTAATCTGAAATGACTCCTAAAATCCTTCCTTGATAAATCGTATTAATATGATTAAATATTCATTGACATTTTCCACGAACACTACCCAAAATATCAACTGGTCGTGATAATATCGGCTGAATGGTCGTGATAATATCGGCTGCATATTGTGACTGAGACCCAGTTAGCAGCTGAATGGAACCGGAGATCCACATTGTGCCCTAGGGGCGAATAAAAGTGGCCATTTTCCTGTATATTGACCACAGAGGATGGATGACTGATAAGCGTCAATCACTTAAACTTTTCATGTGCAGAACTAACAACATCTGAGGCAGCGTCCAGCATAAAATGGGTATGTAAAAAACAACGTGGACCTTGATGCTGAGCTCCAACCCGCCACTAACACTTATCAGGGCAGACATACAGCATCCCTCATCAGCAGATGTACACCAAGAAACATCCTTTACGTTGTTTTCCTTATAACCCCCCCACTGTGAGAACACTGTTTCTAAACTGCACCACACTTGACATCCAGTTTAAATGAGCACTGTCCCGCTAGTCTGTGATTTTAATTGAAAACTAAAATAATATTAAACACATAAAAATAAGTTTAACATTGAAGAGAGAAAGACCAAAGACACAATCCCCTGACCAGATTGTGAGAAGGTAATAAACAAGCTTGAAATCAGTGTTGCTTTAAGAAATTTGTTTATATCCTGCAGATAGACGTAACAGCATTCAGGTTAGCTTGACATCTGTGATGCAGATCTGCTTCATGCACACTCAAACCTCAAATCACATTGTTGTTCTTTGGTGAGAAATTTTAGCGAGCTTATTCAGATGCTTTTAATACAAAATTCAACAGTATGTTTTCTAGGGAGTACTCTAGGCACTTAAGAACACACTTTAAATGCAGAGGAACACATTGGTTTTTGTTTATGTTTGTTTATCCCGCATAGGAGCGGCAGGAGAACTGTCGAGAGGATATATTTAAGACATGTCTTTGCACATCTCTCTGACACCCAGAAAGTCAAAAGCTATGGCCGCTTATCCAGGTCATAGTTGCGGTGAGTCTGGTGCCGATTCCTGGGAGCGCGGGACATGAGGCAAGACATACCCTGGTCTGGTTGACATGAGGTACCAGAATTATGCATTACATTCTGCTCAGATGCCTTCTGAACTACAAGTCTTATTTCTTGTGCTTTAAAAATAAAAACTTGACATATTGCAGTCTCAAAACCATAAAATACATGGTAAACCCCAAACTGATAAAAACTGGTCGCAAAATAAAGACTTTCGGCAAATGCCAAGCCTGTGATTACCAGGATAAATTATTGTGACAGGACTAATGAGCCAAAGAAATGCAAATCCTCGCGGAAATTCTTCGTTCACAGCCACGGAACAGACGACTGGTGGCTCTAAACGTTTATATTACAAAGAAATTTTTACATCTTAAATATTACTGCTCATCGAATTACTTACAGGTTTAAAATAAGGATCATGACAACTCATTGTGCTATTTCGTATATATTTTACCCAGCTTAAATGTTTTTATATTGTTTTTAAAACAGTCTCACAGACGTAGAGGTGAGGGCAACACAAACAGTGTTCTCAACCATCTTCATGCAAAGCCTTGCACCTGCAAAGAACCGATCCAACAGCCTGAAAAGCGGCCGAGCAGGTCTTGCAGCGGGGGCGCTGCCCCGACGCCGCGCCACGCTTCGCAAAGCGGCGGGATGCGGGAAAACAGCGCGCGGACACGGCGCGCAGCGCGGAAGCCGCGAGCCGGGCGTCCACATCGCCCTGGCAACGCGCCCCGGCTACGCCGGCGGGAGGAGCGCCGTGTGAATGGGGTGACGTCACGGCGCTGGCGCCAGCCAGTCTGGGCTGCTGAGCCGATGAATCAGCTGTCAGCGAGGGAGCAAAACGGCGCAATATGGGCGCGAGAGAGCGGCGGAATGTGGCGCGCGGAGTGCGCAGCTGGGTGAAGGAATGGGAGCGGCGGGGGCTCCCAGCGCCTTTTATTCACTTCAAACACACGCTTCACAGGATCAGTACAATAATCCGAGCCATAATTTAAATAAAATTCATTACTACAACCGTTTTAGATATTTTCTGTAAATGAAGGAGGACAAACGAATCTATAGTATAACAGTAGCTGTTGTACTGATGACTATGATATATGAAAATCCCATATGCAAATGCAAACAGAAGACTGAATACAGTAGCCTACATTAAACGCCAACGACGGCACCGCTGTTTCTTCATAACTCGGTTTATTTTCTTTCCCGCAACCCTAGCCAGGAGGATGGATATTTTATTTTCTTCCTTTTAAACTTAGATGGTATTTAAATGACCACAGCGAAGTAACTATGACATAAAATACAGGTATACGGTGTGGTAAAAATAAAAAATCAGACTTTCTGCTGCTTCAACAAAAATAATGCTTTGGGAATGATCAGTCTAGTGTGGAGTTAGCATTACTATGTAAGATGCTGACATACTTTCAGCGTATCACTGACTGCATAACACATTCTGTGAGAATGGAATCTACCAGCTTTTCCTTGCGGTACGATGCTTATCAATATGCGAAATATAATTTTACTGTAACGTAATGATTCTGTAGATAATTCTCTTTGCCAACGAATAATTATAATAATGCTTTTTTGTCGTTGTTAACATTGCTATTATTATTTCAATTAATGAAAAATTATTTGATAAACAATGTCAATAACCGTACAATGATAACGTTTTATTGTACTGAAAATAATTTTATAGCTACCTACTGTAACCAGTCACTCACGCACGCACCGTCACGCACACACACACACATAGGCTCACCCCCTCCCTCTACCTTCAACCCAGCGATCAGCCCCTGATGGAGACCCGCCGCAGCGCACGGACACGCCTTGTTATAGGCCCTTGTGATCTATCATGTGCATCGGGAGCCTTGTGATTGACCAGTTTCTCGCCCAGAACTGTCACCCAGTCGCGGATGGCGCCTCCCCTTTACTGTATAAATGTGCGGATTCAATTCATTTTCTCTACGCCGTGCCTGGTGAAGTAGGGAGTAGTAGTGCTTGAAGATACTAGTATAGTACAAATATTGTATTTTATATTAATGTGATTTTGTATTTCTTCTCTCCATTCGACGTTTTCGCACTCCGTCTATATATTTTTTACCATTTTCCGTAGCGGTAGATTTAACTTGGCGTTCGGTGTCGGTGATCATTTCGTTCTCCAAGCTATTCGTTATCTTTTTTTTAATAAAATGAAAGCTATTACTCCAGTCCGCCCACAGAAAGAATCGCCGGGCTGCGGTGAGTTCGCTTTGCGATGCCTGTCGGAGCACAGCATGAACATCGCCCGGTGCAAAATGGAAGAAGAAGACCTCTTCTGCCTGCAGTACAACATGAACGACTGCTACAGTCGCCTGAAAAAGCTGGTGCCCACCATACCGCAGGATAAGAAAGTCAGCAAAGTGGAAATCCTTCAGCATGTAATAGACTACATTTTGGACCTGCAGTTAGCGCTGGAAACGCACCCTGCCCTTCTGAAGCAACAACAGCAGCAGCATGGGACATGTCAGTCTACCACCAGCAGGACACCATTGACGGTTCTCAATAATGAACAGGTAGGCTGCCCATCATCTGGGGGGAGCACGGGGCAACGACCCCGCAAGGGAAACGGCAGTGCGGTGCTTGTGCGGTGCATTTTTGCTGCTCCTGTTAACTCTCCCGCAACTTCTTGCGGTTTTAGCTTTGATGGAGTACATAAATGTTCCACCGACCGATAACCCGTCTTTTTTATTTGCCCAAGCATTAGCTATGCGCCAAAGGCCCGCGATGTGATGTAACGTCAGTATGCAAAGTAAAAAAAATACATGTACATAGCCTATATACTTACATATACATGTGCTTACATGTATTGAAATATGTCTCGTACAATTATTCTGTAACCCGGTAACTGAAAGATAATTGAAACAAATATTGTGTCTGATGTCAGTAAGATACTTTGCTTTCTTTTTAGGCATTTACTTACGCATTTGTTTTATTATTTCAGGCGACAATTATCAAAAAGCAAGAAGACACAATTTTGTGTCGCTGAAATTTGGCGCAGTGGTGAGTAGCCTACTGTAGAAATATCTGCTCGCAGAACAACATGTCATGTTTTAGACACTGGAATGTAAACAGATCGTATCTGTCAAAGTTTAGTTAGTATTTCGCAGACCCGAATCGGCACAACTGACCGGGTTTACAGAGTCTACAGATTTTGGGAAAGGGCGCATCTGCGCGACAGGGATATTGGCAACGTCGTGGACACAGCTGTTAGTTGCGCAATGAATGTCCCTTGTGTAGCAAGGGTTAAAATGTCATCTCCCTTGTAAATGAGCGCTGACTGCTGCTCTCGGCAGCTGCGTCTTGTAAGTTTGCCCAAGCCCAGGGAACTGTGCTTGTTGTTTGACCTGGTTTGTTTTGGGTTGTTGATCAAGCATGCCTTCTGTTTTGCTGGTGGCGCCAGCCAGTCTGGGGCTCGTCGTTCACACACCCCCTCTATTCATTCCTCTCCCACAGGTGTGCACGCAGCCGATCCAAAAGGCAACTACGCTGCGCGAAGGAATCGGGAGGCAGTGGCGGCGGATTTCTAACCGCTACTGCTAACAAAAATAAATAAAATGCACCCTAATAGACTGTACAGACAAATTTCCAAAAAAAAGAGCAAAACGCATCTTCTTCGGCGATTGGCAGCTCACTGCTTTTAACCCTACCTTCATTTTTAAGACCGATGCAATTGGATTTTTTAAAGACGTGCAAGGCACAAGACGCCTCGTTGGTGAAAATAGGCTCGAAGCTGTAATTTGACGTCCAAAACATGTCGACCTAACGGTTGTTTCGTTTCTCCATTCAGCCTAAAGATACGTATTTAAAGATAATAAAATCCACGGCGATTAAAAGCTTTACTAAAAAGTAAAATAATTGTATATGCTCAGACATCTATTGTTTAAAATAGGTGAGTTGTGTCGCACAGGGATTACCCTGAGATAAACTGTGTAATATTGTAAAGAGGTATAATGAGTCAGGGCAATTAATATTGTATATATAGAGAAAGATGTTCTATAAATGTATGTGGAAGAAATTATATATGCTTAAATAGATTGTTGTAATTATATGATATTTTTTATTAAAACATTTTGTTATGTAAATATTGAGTTTTCACTTTTAAGTGTAGTGGATGAATGCATTATGTTCTGCTAATAAAGTCTTCACGTCATATTTACTTTCTTTGAAGTTATAATTTAAATAGATGAATTCGCAGCATGTGATATGAACAGAATCCTAGATATGCCCTACGAAAAAAATTGTATTTGAAAATCTTAAAAAAAAAAAAAAAACGGAATATGTGAAAATATGTGAAATTTTCAGAGAAACCGGGATTTTCCGACGCAGCTAAACATAGAACTGGAATCGCTTGTGAGAGGGTCGTATTGAGGGCTTCTGGCTTTTACGGGAAGCCGCGAGTTGTCAGATACCCTTAATCCTTTCGCTTCGCCGTTTCCTCCGCTTTTCGCCTCGCTGCCGAGAAGATTTATCCAAAGTGCATCCCATAATATGCAGGCTCCTTTGCCATTGTGTATGTTCCTCGTTGCTCCCTCATTCCATCCCTCCCCCCTCGTGTTTCTGGGGCTGCTGTTCGTTTAGAAACACCGTTTGCCATTCTTATTGATTCACAGGGATTGTGGTAGGGGTCACGGTGAAGTTTTACACAAAAGGGCCAGTGAAGGAATGGATATCTTATGTTAGGAGTGCCTGGGCCTCAGTCCTTTGTTACGGTGTATTTAAACCAAATGGTCAAAATGCTTTATGCAAGTGTTTTTTCAGTCTCAGCCCTGTAACGATTATGGAAAAATGGATGGATAGTTTCATGCATTTATGGACCGTGGCTCCAAATATCTCTCATTCACATTTTTAGCAAATACATACTGTTTGGGATATTTATACAATTGCAGGAAATAGATTGAAAAGGCAGCGGTAATATTCCATGGAAGACATTATAAATTCCCCTGCTAAATTCCTTTACTAATTGCTAAAGTTATAAAATCACTTTGGAATATTACTGGGGAGCTGAATGTGCAAAGTCCCACAGTGTGCTGAAAATAAGCAGTTTTATGCAGGGTGTGAAGGATGAGTGTTTTTTTTGCTGTAATTGACTGGCGAGGGCGGCTGTACGGCGCATTGGCATCAACACACTCTCCCTCTGTAGCGTGACCTTCCCCCCACCAGTCTGAGGGCTGCTCAGAGTTGTCAAAACATCAAAAGATTCTGCTTACAGACACTAATCTGCATGATCTATTTATTTATTTTGGCTCAAGATTGTTTCAAGGTGGGACCAGGACCGCTTTCTGCCATCACCGCAAATGGCATTAAGGGCAAATTAGATTTTACTCACAAGTGGGCTGGTCAGCAGTCAGCTCTGTTATCTCAGAGGAAATTTCCCCCCCTTTCCGCTGGACTTGTTTTCACTGTATGTAATTATGACCTACTGAAGGATGCATCACCTATTAGGATCTCACCTTCCGGAACTGTCTCCGTGCCTTGAAACACAATCAAAAGCTGTTGCTGTGTACACTGACCTAATTCTCAGGATGAAATGTCGAGAAGTGCCGACGTTCAGTGCAATCACAGCAACATCATGCTTAGATTTAATTCGATGAGAATAAATTATTAACCCACAGAAAGAAAAGTAACATACATTTTTGGGATTACTGAATTAAAAACAAATATCTCCCAGGTATATGAATTCAGGAAATAATTGTATGTCTTGTACTAGTGATGATAAATATTCTCCACTTGTCTTTAATATTTACCTAATGGGAAGACAGACAGGGAAATGGGTGACTGGATGAAATTTGGTATAAATAGCCTTGTGCTACAGCAAAACACATGGTACAGAAAACATGAGTAAAGGTTTATCTCAACTAACCACAGGGCTAGTCAATGTATTACTTGGGTTGTTTTAATGACAAATCCCTGTCCAATTAGCAGTCAGGCTCCCTGCAGTTCAGGGTTGTACATTTTGTTTCCTGATTTTTATGATTGTAGCGACAGCCTTCAAAAGAAGTGTTCTGATTTTTGCTCTTACGATAAAACAATCTGGACGTATGTGTTCCGTTGCCGATATCACATTACTCATCAGAGGGATATTTTTTCATGGTATCTTATTTACATTGTCGTTTCTATGGGTGTGATTTATCAACAAATTCATACAATTTGCCTCACAAGTGTGCCCCCTAATGGACTGATCAGTTCCAGAGCATAGTGTTTGCTCTGTGATGGACCTGGCCTTCACCTTATCGCCCATGTTAACTGGACAGCTGGAAAGCCACATACAAGTCAGGGCAAGTGGGCAAACGGGGATCGCTATGTCCCACTTCTATGCTGCGTTGCTCTCAGTCTCAGAAAAGACCCCTGTTCTTTACCCCAGAAATTGAAATGCGACATATTTGAGCAATGTTTTATGTATGATTTGTAAGATTTGTGCATAACAAAGCACACTTACTGATTTCTGCAGACTCAGCGTCCAGGCGCTCAGTAAGCGCCATATGGGACACTGATGCTCGCCTGGTTATCCAACACCGCCTCCGTCACGTATCACAAAAGGAAACGGTTCGAGGTTTTAATTCAAAACTTCCTTTCGGCATCAGTGAGCCTGTTTGGGGGCAGATTAACAATTAAAATTTGATATCGTCATGGGCCACCAGTCACCTGATGCGTAATAGACCATGAAGGCACGTGGCCCAGAAAGGGCGAACGAGGGTTTGAAACACCCATCATGACATCACCGATGTGTTCATGTTTAACTGCATGAGGTCATGGCGGACCCCCACTACCACTGCTGTTCACCCATCGGCGCTGCCGCCATTAAATCTGAGGGGGATGTTTCCCCCTCACATTTCATAATTATTCGTTTGGACCCCCCACATTTAACATAAAATATTAGTTTTATGCCATTCAAAATGCTTCTGACGCCCCTGCATTCACCCCATCAGCCACAAATGTTTGCAGAACCGATCCTTGACTCAGTAGGGGCCTCGATAAGTTATTTTCATCCGAGTCACAGCAGAGATCATACATACATATTCCTGTGTAACTGTAATCAAACCAAAACAGTACATGTGCGCCTATTCACGGGTGTGTTGTGCGTTTTGTAATTATTTGTACTAGTAAAGGCAGTGCACCTGTTGGAGTCGCTCAGCTGTGTTTTTCCCCGTACATATCGTGGGAAACAATGACATCCTGTTTGATAAGGACGCTTAAGGATCGTATCGGTCGTGAGTAAGCGGCGCTCAAACAGTGCACGCTAACCTGTGACTTATTTGAACAGGTGTGTGTGCACACGTGTGTTTGTATGTACTGGACGCACACGAAACAAGTCAAGAATTTCAAATATCGGTCCGGCAGAGAGGATTGTTTTTTAAAACGTAAAAGGAGCTTAATAATAATGCATGCTTTGCAGATCGTACTTCGTCAGGTCACTAATACCATCTCCCGACTTCTGACGCAGCTTCTGCGCTTAGCGCCCGCGCGCCTCCATTAGCGCCAACCCGGGCACTTCGTTTGCCTTTGTGTCACTCCCAGTGCACGTTAGCATAACGCCATCTAAGCTCACAAGTTCTGCTAATTACCTCCTGCTTCGCCAAAGAACAGCCCGAGACGATTTCCAGTAAAAATGGAAAAAAACGCTTTAATTGGACAGATTTGGATCTGCGCGCGGCGGCATGACACTGACAATATAGATATCGGGGACTCTCTCTCCCAGCATTAACCTTCTGCTTATGCTAAACTGCAATAAAAGGCGTTTAGCTGTGGCACCGCTGCTCTCCTCCGAAGATTTAGCGGCGCATTATTGTGTACCAAGGGGGCCTGTACTCCTCTGTGTTAATCACTGATTCGCCTACGTGGAGAAATACATCACAGGTGCTAGCCTTATAAACGGAGGGAGACAAAATTGTGCTCGCTCTTGGACACTACCTGATTGCAGACTAATTGGCCTGGAGTGATTAAATATCTCGTGCTTCTTGCTAATTGCCGCTATTTAAAGCGGCGATTATCTTAAAACGCCCGGCACCAACAAGCGTTCAATCAAAAACAAAATGTGAGGAGCACATGCTTAAGTCACAAGACAACAGAGGGGATATAAGGAGAGAGTGCCTTTAAAAAGGATGTCATTGATATGGGTGCTTCGGTTTGATACAAAACCAATACATTGGATTAGAATATTTCGGATTTTAATAGGCCACAATTAACCCATGAGAAGGTTTTTTTTATTTGTCTGAGTAGATTTGGTCTGGATTAAATGTAATTACAAAATTTTTACAAACAGTAGTTCCAATAAATATCCTACATATTTTGGTACCTCTGAAAGGGTTCCGGACAGTGTCTTGTTCTCTAAAAAGTAATGTTATTGAAATCGGAAAGTCAAAGTCTAGGTGTCATGTTTGTGTACCAGAATGAATACAGTCACAAATACATTTGGATCCTTTTAATGAAGATGTTTTGATTTTGCATTAATGTGAAAAATTCGCAGTAAGTGAACAACCTCACACATATAATGTCACAGAAGATTTGCTAGGGTGATTAAGTACATCACAATATGTCTGGACTTCTCTGTTGTGGGCACAGGCACAGATATCAAATTCGCGCTAAGGTGCATCTTCTCCAGTCCCCCAGGCTGTAGCGCGACAGTATGACGCCTGCAAAGCACGTCTGGCTGCCGGGCGCTTGTACGAAAAGCTGCGAGTCGGCCCTTCTTCGCCTCCCCGCCTCCGCTTTGGTTTCTTGCGAGCCGCAGTCCATCCGGCGGCTGCCCGTCGATCTGAACGGACCCTGTGGGTGGCTCCTACTGTGGGCCCTGGTTCCGCAGGGTTTTTTTTAACGTGGCTGTTTCAGCTGAGGACACACACAGAGGGGGCGTGTGCATCTGTGCAGTCCGAGCCGTTTCCCTGTGGAGCGCCGCGATGACATTTTTTCGCAGCGGTGCCACGTGGGAGTTAAAAAACTGCTGGATGTCGATCAGAGAAGCAGCGTGTCCCTGCATTTGCGCTCTGGCATTACGAAAGTGTAAAAAAAAAAAAAACGCTTCAGGAGATGAAACAAATCTAGGAGGAATCTCAGTGGGATTCATAGTGCTGTTTTGGTCGTCTCACTATCTGAGGAATTCCTCACAAAGTCACGGGGAACAGAAATTATCACAAAAAAACAATGTGTGAGTTGTACATAGGAGTACCACAGTGTAAAATTCCAATATCATTTTTAAACTGGATTTCAAATGGGGTTATCTCCAGATGAACTGGCTGGCCTAATTAGGTCAATCGGTTGGTGTGAGTTAGAAATAATGTCTATACTACACTAGTACTACTAGAAAGCAATGCAGACCAGCTGGGAAAAAACTGATAAGGTCCTGCTAGTTTTTCCTGGAATTTTCACTGATGTATGAAAAAGTGCAGGTTTGGTTCACCACCAGTTTGCCAGGACAGACATTCCTGTACAGCTAAAAATGAAGGAACTGCACTGAAGATGCACCTTGATACATTTGCTTTCTTTCTCCATCACACTAACGCATGTACATCTGCATGTTCCTTCAGCTCCCGTCCAGAATAGCAACAGGGAGGTGGACAGA
>JAODJU010000138.1:10827677-10845541 GCA_026776725.1 Gnathonemus echidnorhynchus | reverse complement strand
CCCCCCCCAAACACAGCCAAGCAACAAATAATAAGGAAAGCAGGGGGCATTAATTAGAACTCTATTTAAATAAGTGTCTGCAAAAAAACGTGAGGCAGTTATTAATATTTCATATTAAAATAATTACATTCAGTTCTTTTCTGCCTGGAGAGAAGCATGACTGAGTTAGTAAGTGTGGCCTTGCCTTGTCACGTTTTCTAATCCTTGCCGTGGCAGAGTTTCCCCCTCGCCGGTTCATTTGGGCCGGCAGCTGGCTGCAGAGACCAAGGAAATGACTGTTAATTAATGAGCTGACAGTCCTCATGCAGGGTTTGATGCAGATTACTCCATGTTCCACGATAGGGTACACACAGACACACACACACACAGAGGCTTTTCCGTGCAAAGTGACCCCGCTCAAATACGTTTTCTGTGACACCTGGTGGCAATCATGGAAGCTGAGGAGCACCGCTCAATTTCCCACCCTGGTGGCCCCGCCCCTGTCCCCAGCCTAGCCGCCGGAGTCTTTTGTTTTCTGCCTCAATGGCGGGCCGCACACACGACCCCGGAGCGCTGTCACTCTCCGGCACTGGCTAAGGCAGCTTAGGTCCCGTGATTCACCAGGGAGTAACAGCGACTTCAGGAAACTGTACGGTTGCTAGGCAACCGCAGAACGTGCCCCTGGGTCTGTGGCAGCTGTAAAGCTTTGTCAACTCTGGGTGACCCCCGCCCCCCGCGGAGCAGGCATGACGACAGCAACTAGGTACCTTTCAATGTTGACCGGTGACCCGTGACCAGTGACGCCCCAAAAGCACTGGAACAGGCGCCCTAAAGGAGGGGCTGAGCATGGGGCAGCCTCTCCCAGAACCAGTACCAAACATCCCCTGGATGGTAAAAGGGAAGGTGGCCTGGGCTTTGGCTCATGCGGGAAGGAGGCCTACGATTCTGTGAGACTCAAAGCCACAGAACCCAATCCCTTTAAGAACACAAGAGTGGCTAATGGTTTTTAAAAAATCAGAGATATATACTTCGCCTATTGTTTTTTACTACTAGTCGTAATGCTTGTTTCTGAAAAGAGACAAATGAAAACAAGTTGTGTCTTTTGTAACAGTATGGTATGAGTGGAATGCCTTAATAAAGGGTTTATTTCCTATGTATTGTAGGGGAACAGAAATCGCCGATCCAAAGTGATTCCAAACAGTCTCACAATTTAAGCAGAATATATGTTGATCTGCCTGGAAGCTAATTTGATTTGATAACATCGAATACCATCCCAGTCCCTCTCTGTATGCACTCCTGTTTACACCTGTCTTAACTGAGAGCTTGTTTTTCAAATACGCGGATCAAATTTGTTTATAAATAAAAATAAGTTGCTAAATCTGTGGAGTGTTTCGGACCTCGCCGTATAATTGCCTCCTCCGGAGGCGTGTTGACTAACAGGCGGTTGGGGTCCGTCTCCCTCTGTTCATTTGGACCTTCCTGGCTCCGTGCCTCGTGAGTGTAATTTGGATGAGTGCGGCTCACTTGCCTTTGGGCTCATTAACAACCATTTAAACAGTAATTACAACGATCGACTAATTAATTCATTAAAAAATGCGCAGGGTACGAAGGCTGCGCAAATCTTTCGGAAGATAACAGTTTTATGGAAACATTGTTGAAATAATTAACGGCTACGTATACCGCAATGCAAATAAAAAGAGGATTTAAATACAGTTCAGTCCTTTCTTATATGTTTCCCAATTCTTTTTTGCTCGACGTGGTTTCTTTGCCTCGTATTTATGCAGTTATTCACATCCGTTGGACACATCACAGAAATGGCAGCGTGACCCAGGCTATGCAACGTTCCTTTGTTATAGCCAATTTCCACAATCCTCTGATCATAAACTAGGAGTCAGTGACCATTGTGGAGGACGAAAAGCCATTTGGATTTAAAATGCAGTCGTATTTATATCTAGCTAATTGGCCAGTTAATTATAGACAGAGACCACAATGATGAAAAATATCTGATAAAATGTAAATTATTGTAACATACCTTCATTTAAAATACTTCAGCACTGAACTGTGAACAATTTCATATTGCTATAAAAATTGAAAACATTTTTAATTATTTAAATAGTTTTTGTTTGGGGGGGGGGGGGAATGCCAGAAAGTGCTAAAACATGCAGTTAGGTGTGATGGTGTCCTCATATTGCCCATATGACCATGCATCAGTCCGAAAACGGACAGCATCCTGTCCATGACCTCTCTGACCCTGTGCGTCCCAGCATGGATCCCATGCTCTCTGCAATCCTGCACTGAAAAGGATTTGGAAGATGGATGGATGCATATATAGATGGATGGATGGATAGATAGAAGGATGGATTTCCAGGGAATGATGCAGAAATTGTGAACTGTATTCTACTATGCCTATATAATAGTTCTTTGTGAGTGTGGTAGTGATTCATTTATTATGTGGGTAACTTAGCAACCTTGAACTGTGTGCAAAACAAACACAGCATACACTCAGTGACCCCTTTATCAGCAGCCACTGCTAATTAATGCGCCCACCCTACTTCTCCAAACCACGACTCATGTGACTGAAGTCCAAGGGTTTCAAACAGGGACCCCCTTTTCGATAGCTGTTACCGTCGCTATGGCCGGCGTCTTTTCCTGATTCAACAGCTTTTACCCCCCCCTGCCCACCGAAACAGCTCTGGGTTCTCTGGCCACGTTAATGCGCCTCTGCATGCGCCTGCAAATATGCGCACTTGCAGCTTGCAGGCCGGCTCCAAATGGTTCAGTTGCTGGGCGGCTAAATATTAGAATGACTAAGACCCCCAAGATTTCCTATGCAGTGTGGTTGCTGGTGCCAGACATGGTGAATCCAGCATCTCAGATCTACCCTAAAGTGGACAAAAGGGGGGGGTCCCAGGTGCTGCGTAGGTGGACCTAATAGTGGCTAACGAGTGTAATTCTAATAATCATGTAGGAACAGCCCCACTATTCCCAAAACTGATCTGTGGATTACATTTATAAATTACTTTTACATATTTAGCAGACACTTTTGTTCAAAGTGACATACAAGTGAGGAAAACAGCACATTGCAAACATTCATGAGTCGATTAGGCATGAGGGCAGCTAGGCGGAGCTTCCACTGAACGCCCAGGTAGTGTAAGCAGAATCAGAGCAGGAGCTACACAATAACTTCTAACAAAGCGAGAACATAATAAAACTGGATCAGAAGTGCAACATAGGAACATTCAAGGAAATCAAAGAGGCATCGGGCTAGAAGGGGTGTTCCTGGAACAGATGGGTCTTGAGGCGTTTCTTGAAGGTAGAGAGGGAGTCTGATGACTGCGTGAGGTTCAGCAGCTCGTTCCACCACCGGGGAACCATCTGGAGTGACGCTCTTCACGTGGTGGAGAGAGCTCCAAGTGGCAGTAGATTGCTGATAGAAGGGGGTGAGGTGGGACGTAGGGCTTGAGGAGTATAAACTAACCTTTAGACTCCAGGGATTGTCATGAGCTCATGGGAGTTTTACTGACAGAAAAATGTTCTGAGGGAACAATGATTGCTTCAGAAAGATAACCAATCAAATTGTAGAGGAGGTGGGTCCAAGCAACTAACGGAGGCAGAACCAACCAATCAGACGTGTTGGTCCCTCGTCATCATTGTTCCTTCTGCCCTCAGAAGATTTTTGTGCAAGTAAAACTCCCAACAGCTTGTCATGAGCTCACAGTGGCTGGGAGCCCCAAGGCTGCAGAGTATGATGAGCAACATTCTGCCACATCAAGGGAGAAACGTTTTGTCCGGGGATTCCCAGTGCACTAAAAAGTCAGCTCTGCTGCCCCGTCAGGCACTCAGGAGGCCCTAGGAGTCAATAGGAAAGGTCACAGGTGCTTCAACTCCTCTGCACTGCGACCAGCAATTAGCGGCCATGAATCAGAGAAGCACACTGTCATGGAAACATACGGAAGGCCACCCCCCCTATTCTGTGAGTCCATCCTGATTAACTACTATGTCAACAACATTCGATGTACATAGAACAACCCATTATCAGGCCCGGGGGGGGACACAGCGTCCTAAACAAACCGACAGCATTCATCACACGTACGGCAGATGTTTCAGCTTCCTGTAGGACCAGGAAGTAATTATGTCCAGGGTGGTTAGGAGCAGAATTGCCTGTGACGTCCAGTGAAAGTCAGCCTGCAAAGGGACAAGCGAGTAAGACGAAAAATAACACACTCCTTTCAACAATGGGGATCTGGTACATAACAAGTCTACTCAGGAGGCTGATGGGTCGATTCCTCTTTTGGGGCTGCATGACCCTGGGATCATCCATCACGGTGCCATAGCCACCTCTAAGCAGGCCTGGAAGACAGATGGCGGGCAGAAACAAAACAGGACTGGGAAACAAAAATGACTGCTGGCATTTCCCCTGCTGTCTGCTTTACTACCAGCCCCTCACCACCCCTCCTGAAAAAATAGTACAGAAAAATGACTTCAGCTTCAAGACAGACTGGCAGGCCCACATCAGCCCAAACCCTATTAGACTGTAGGTGATCCACAGCCCCTATGGGCAAATATGAAGATCTAGCAGTGGGCTGTGGGACCCCCTGTGCAAAGGCAATAACTATATCTATCTTATACATGGGCAAAGGTATTGGGACACCTGGCCATTACACCCACAGGAACTTTTATGGCATCCCTTTCTAAATCCATAGGCATCAATATGGAGTTGGTCCCCCATTTGCAGCTATAAGAGCTATCACTCTTCTGCGAGGCTCTTCAGAAGACTTTGGAGTGCTACTATGACATTCATCCAGAAGAGCATTTGTGAGGTCAAGGCCTGATGTTAGATGTGAAGGCCTGGCTCACAATCTCCATTCTAGTTCATCCCAAAGGTGCTCGATGGGGTTGAGGTCAGGGTTCTGTGTTGACAAGTCAAGTTCTTCCACACCAAACTCACCTATTCGTGTCTTTATGGACCTTGCTCTGTGCACTGGGGCATAGACATGTTGGGACAGAAAAGGGCCTTCCCCCAACTGTTGTTGGAAGCATCGAATTGTCCAGAATGTCTGGGCAGGCAGAAGCATTAAGAGTTCACTTTGCTAGAACTAACTGATCTAACCCAACCCCTAATAAATGACCCCATATCATTATCCCTGTTGTCACTCCACAGATGACGTTTCCACTGCTCCAGAGTCCAGTGTCAGCGTGCTTTACACCACTGCATCTGATGCTTGGCATTAAACTAGGTGACGTGAGGATTGCATGCAGCTGCTCGGCTACTGAAGTCCAATCCATGAAGCTCCTGGTGCACAGTTTTTGTACTGGGGTTACTGCCAGAGGAAGTTTGGAACTCTGCAGTTACTGAGTCAGAGCGTTGGTGACTTTTACACACTATGGGTTTCAGAACTCGGCGACCCGCTCTGCCACTTTACATGATCGACCTCTTCACGGCTGAGTTTCTGTTGTTCCTAAACGCTTCCGCTTTGCAATAATACCACTTTCAGTTGACCGTGGAATATCTCGTAGGGACGAAATTTCACAAGCAGATTTACTGCAAAGGTGGCATCCTATGACAGCACCACGCTTGAATTCATTGAGTTCTTCAGGACGACCCATTCTTTCACAAATGTTTGTAAACCTGACTGCATGGCTGGGTGGCTTGATTTTATACACCTGTGACAATGGGTCTGAATGAACCACCTGAAATCAATGATTAATAGGTGTGTCCCAATACTTTTGTCGATATAGTGTGTAAGTGTGTGTGAGTGTGTCTGGGGGGATTATGTTCATGTTACATTGTGGGGACCAAATGTGCCCCACAATGTAATACAAAACCTGTTTTTGACATTGTGGGGACCATTTTTCAGGTCCCCGCAAAGGTCCGCGAATGCAATCGTCATGCAATCTTGAATGCGGTCGTCATGTCGGGGTCAGAGTTTTCCCCATAGAAATGAATGGAGAGTCCCCACAAAGATATAATTACAAACTTGTATGCGTTGCCTAGCAAAATGACTGTCATGGACAGCATTAACCCTGAATACTGATGCTTAAAAATTTTTGAATGTGCTTGTTAAAGGGGAATTTGCTGGGTGACTGCAGCATTTTTTAAAAGATAATGAGGCTGAGACCGCTAATATTCTTGAGAAGGATGCCAGAATTGTAAATTACGGCTGAGTTAGATTACATTTCAGATTGCTTCCGCTGACTGATTTATGGTTACTCCATATGTGTAAATTAAATAATTACAATGGAACAGATTGTTTAAATGCATCTGTTCACTATCATTTGTAACAATTTCAATTACAAGGTAATAAACTTGTTTTACTATCCCATTTTTAACTCGAATTGAACAGCATTCGCCTCTTGGAATTAGACATGTTATTAAGTTCGGCGCATTAATATTGGACTTTTTCAAATGTGAGTTTTAAAATGGAATTTTATACATTTTTTTCTTGGTTCGTGGTAAAAGAGAATTTATGGTTTGTCTGTTTCACTGTGTGCGGGTGACAACATGATTCCGTTCGTGTCCGTGATCCATAAACATTTCTAGCCTATACGGACGATTAACTACCTACAAATTATATCGCAGATAAGCAGTGCTAGAAACTTCGCTGGTGTAAAGAAACAGTGTCAGCGGGACTTGCTGGCTTCTGCAGCTTTTCCACCTTAGGCAAACAGAAAACGGACACTTTATTTACCTAGATACATTGGTATTTATCCGTTTCACCAGACGTGTGCCGCGTCCTTTTTGGTGCACCTGTTAATTTCCTTCTTTTTTTAGGGTAATCGTTAACGTTGCGCCAAGCGGTCGGAAACCTTTATCTTTCATCGCCGAGCGCCAAATTAACGTGAATATATGAGAGCCGCGTCGCAGCAGGGACGGCCGAGACTGCGCTCTGTGGACATGCGCAGATGGACGGATAAAACTCACCTGGGAAGTGACCTTGTTTACAGATTAGACCTAGCGCAAACAGTAACTTTTTAGCTTGGAACTGCTAAATTGCAAGGAGACTAAACTTTAAAATGCCACGACCCTTAACTGCATATAAAGGTTACAAAATGGGCGGATGCTTGAACTTGGGACGTCCAGAGATTGTGGCGCTCCAACACTGAAAACACATTATCGCAGTTTGTCATTGACAGGACTAATATATGTTTTTTTGACTTGACATTTGTGCCCACCAGTAACTTGGCTGTAAGTGTCTCCGTTGACTTCGGGCGAGGGAAGAATTAACATCGTACAAAATTATAACGGTTTCAGAAGTGTTTACGAGCATCGGTCAAGCTGTTCACCACCCAGTAGGATTCATAATGAGGTTTTTTACGGCAGCGATTTTGTGTTTTACTATGGAAGTGATGCAAACTACATATTAAATTTGAAAACTCGGTTCTGCATCATAATAATGCATGAGCATGTACTTTATACACGTACTGCACAGTATAGGCTACAATACAAATAAAAAGTCGTGGTATATCTCAGCCTATTATCAGTGAAATTTATGCATTGTCCCTGTGTGAATTTCTGGAGAAAATATACAAACAGAAAAATGAACTTTTTCTTTAATTATCTTACGATTTTTCAAATAAAATAAATACTGACTTTGTATTATATGTATGTGACATTGAATTAATGTTTTCAGACTCACAAAGGCGACAACTGACATTCAGAAATGAGTCCAGGTCCTCCAGTTTTTGGCTTGCCTGCAGTCTGGGCAGGAGCCACATCGCCGCCCTTGTGGCGCCCCTGACCTCTGCACGCGTCACATGGAGCAAAGTCTGCAGATATGCCAGGAAAAGTCACGACACTTTTACACAAATTGCATTTATTGATAGGCATCTTTCCCAGAAGATCAGCCCCAAGGCAGAGGGGGTGGCGCCGGAGTAAATTTGATGGCTTTATGTTGTGAATACCTGTGTTGTAGCCAGGGGTGTAAGCATTTTATAATTAAAGTAAATAATCACATAGCTTGCATTTTACATCTATGATGTAAACACCCATAAACACTGATCAGCCATAACATTAAAACCACTGACAGGTGAAGTGAATAACATTGATTATGTTGTTACAATGGCACATGTCAAGGGCATCATTACCTATTAGGCAAGTGAACAGTCAGTTCTTGAAGTTGATGTGTTAAAACTAGGAAAATTAGGCAAGTGTAAGGATCTGAGTGACTTTGACAAGGGCCAAATTGTGATGGCTTGGCGACTGGGTCAGAACATCTCCAAAACGGCAGATCTTTTGGGGTGTTCCAAGTATGCAGTGGTCACTACCTGAGTACCTACCAAAAGTGGTCCAAGGACAGCCAACCAGTGAACCGGTAATGGGGTCATGGGAGCCCAAGGGTCAGTGATACATGTGGGGAACGAAGGCTAGTCTGTCTGGTCCTATCCCACAGAATAGCTACTGTAGCACAAATTGCTGAAAAAGTTAATGCTGGCTATGATAGAAATGTGCCAGAATACAGTGCATCACAGCTTGCTACATATTAGGGCTGTGTAGTCACAGACTGGTCAGAGTGGCCATACTGACCTCTATCCACCGCTGAAAGCCCCTACAATGGGTATATGAGTGACAAAAGGTAGCCTGTCTGACGAGTTACATTTGCTGTTACATCATGTAAATGGGCAGGTTCATGCAAATCATTTAACTGGGGAAGAGATGGCGTTCATATGGATGTTACTCTGACAAGTACACCTACCTAAACTTTGCTGCAAACCAAGTACACACCTGCACAACAACATAGTTCCCCCAGAATTGTACGGGAATGGTTTGAGGAACATGAAAAACAGTTCAAGGTGTTGACTTGGCCTCCACTGTATTACAGGATCTGCTGCTAACGTCTTGGTGCCAGATACCACAGAACACCTTCAGAGGTCTTGTGGAGTCCATGCCTCAATGGGTCAGAGCTGTTTTGGTGGCATGAGGAGGACCTATGCTGGTTTTAATGTTATGGCTTATTGGTGTATATAGGCCTCTTTCTCAAACACATACCACTTTTATGACATCATACACAATGACAACAGAAATGAACTTAATTTACACAAATCTTTTGAGCTGAAAACAACAACAAAAAAACACATTTTAAAAACCCAGTAGATCTTGCACTAGGTGTAGACAAAGGCATCGAAATGTATGACCGCATGACAATATAGTTAGTGGAATGGAAGTCTTTACTGTCCCCTGCTGGTCATTTGATGTTTCGACATCAGCATGATTTACGGTTACAGTACATCGTCATTTTTCGGTACTTACCTCTCTCCATTTTCAAAAAAAATTTAGATATATTGAGAGTAACCTCCCCCATTTTTTAACTATTAAATTTTTATTTATATTCATACCTTTCATATTCATTCCTTTCTTAAATATTACCAATTAACAAGTGAATTAAACTCACAGAGCACGTCATCCTAGGTGTTCTGTAAGGAGTCTGGATTTGGGACCATGCTCACGTAGCAATGTGATGACCCTTCAAACAGCTGACGTAGAGGCATGTACTGTCTTTGCACTTCATCTGTTTTGCACTAAATGCATGTTTGTCGTAGCTCTACATTTGGGCTGTTTGCACAGGAATTTCTCAATGGCATCAGTGAAGTTTACCAAATCAAATCTAATCTAATCTAATCTAATCAATCCCTGAGAAACCACCATCTCCTCGTCTTCACAATTTGTTATAGTATGCTTCTGGTTTACTCATGACACCAAGTCAGATGACTTTCATTTCCAGCATCACTTCATTGAATCCAGTAAAACCAAAGCATGCACTTTATGGTTCTCAAAGCTTGACGTTTTAGACCCCACACTGATCCTGAACCACCAGCCACCAAATTATACAAATACACTTGCAGAACATATGCAATCATGTGTCAGTAATCATAATATCACAGTGCTTAATATAAGATCTGAACTGTTTTCACAGAGCATAGAACATCAAGAGTCTCTTCTGCCTCGTGCCTTATGTTTCTCAAAATAGTGCTTGTACCATATAAACAGCATAGAAAGGACATGAACGGGACACTATATAATTTTACACCCAATTTCAACCACTGGATGGCGATGTCCAGCTTTGGGAATGTATTTTGAAAACTGAAACTCCTCCTGGTGCATAATAATTGATTAATAACATCTAATTTCTTTTAAAAGTTTTTAAATGAATCATTGATGGACAAGAATGTACTGCAAAGTATTCATTTATACTAAAAAACTATAAAACCTAAAAATACAATTTAATATAAAATCATGACCAGCAAATCGTGCTGTACCATAAATATGTCATTAATGCTGTGCTTTAGAAGAGCATATTCTTGTAGGCCCACAGCATTACTAAATTCTGTCGTGGTATTAGATTATCAGGCGTTCGTCAATGGTTAATCTACATGGAAGGTATATAATGAGCATTCAACTTTTGTGTAATGTGTAAATTTGGCGAGAACAGCGGCGGGGGGCAAGGGAGTAAATCCTAAAGCACTAAGGAGCTCATTGATGGTTTGCAACCCGAAAAGTATCCCGGCCGCTAACTCGCGCCGCGTCGGCAGCCCGCGAGGCCTCCGCGCGCGCCCGGCCACGCCCTCGACGAGTGACGTCACCAGGAGTAAGTTACATTTCCAAAGTAGCTATGCGAAACTGCTAGACTTGACACGGTCATATATACATACAAAAGCTTATAGATGTATAACTTTAAATAAAAAAAAGAAGCTTCGGCGATATTAATTGTCTGAGTCCACGATACTACTGCAAGAAAGAAGGACGCTAGTCATACAGAGTAAGTTATTTTAAAACATCTGCATATCCTATTCCCACCGAAGCGGCTAGGTTTGTTAGTGTCGTTGGTCAGGAAGCTTGTCGATTTTTTATGATAAAATACACATTTTATCCAGATTGCCGTGGTGCTAACTGCTTGCTCAAAAAACATTTGCGTCGTGTATTAAGTTCAAAATCCAACAGGTTTTTCTTAACACGCCGTTCTGGCTGTGATACCGCCATCACCGCGTATGAGGGAACGAGATGCGTGTTTTTAAAGAACAGGCAGAGCCGTAAAGCAGACCGTGCTAAGCCGCATCTGCCGGCGCGCTTGGGTCGCCTCGTCCTCAGACGCGTTTCCCCGCAGCTCTCTTGCCCGGCAGACGCCCACGGATCCGCTCAGCTCCAAAGCGGCGCTCACTGCCGCTCTGGTCTCTCATGCACACGGCGATTTTCACTTTTCTGTGCTGCAGAGGAAGCCTCTTGGTCAAGGGAGGGAAAAAATCGCCATGTCTTACATTGGTTTTCATGCCGCTTAAAGTGAAAGTGAAACATTTCTAACAGAATGGTCTTAATGACTGGTAATGGCCGCTTTAAAATGAACTTCTACATTGCATGCCGTTATAACTGATGCGAAAAAAGATGTGCGTTAATAAAGTGTTGCACAGAGTGGGAGTCGGAAATGAGGACTTGCGGACATGCACCGTGCCCCGGCGACCGTGGGCTGCAGAGCCGGCGGGGGGCCACGGCTCCGGCTCGATCCTTCTCCCGTTGCCAGTGAAAAGCAGCTGTCGCAAATACCAGCAGATGCTCTTCGCATGTTCAGAAGCCTCGCAGCGTCCCCTGGTTTGCCGTTTAAGTCGCATTAATCCCGCAGTCGTCGCCGCAGTCTGCGCTGCTTTGCTCGCGTGGGCCGAAATGTGTGCGGATAACGTGTTTGTTCCCCGATGAAGTTTGCCCGAGATGTTTACACAAATCCAGCATTTGGGTTACCGTCGGGCCAGAATTCAAGACCTGACATTTTACCTTTTTTTCTATCCTCGTGCATGCCAGTTGCTCATTGGCCACAGTGAATAACTGGCACACGTTGTTGACATCTGTGTTTGTATTATAAGCTCATCAGTGCTGCAGGAGCAGCTTCGGTTGTAACAAATGGATTGGACCCGAATTATCTGCCTTGTTCTGGTTTATACAGAGCTTATGGGAGTGCTTAACAACGTTACAGATTGGCATCACACCATTCTGTTATTTAAGGTATGCTGCTGTTAGACTTACCCAACTGGGGTAGCGAGCGTAAAATGTCATAAAATATACATAAAAGGAAGTAGTTTGGAGTTCATAAATGGGTTAGAGCAGGTTAAACCTTTCTCAGAAAACCATAGCATTGTTAAAGGTCACGCTATTACAAACCAGCTGAAGAACGACATGGTAGACAGCCATATTATCAGAGAGGGTAGTGTTTCAGCCAAAAGTCTGACGGTTTCACGAAGAAGGAGCAGATTCTGTTTTGACAGTCGTGGGCTGTGTCCGGCATAGTGTTGAAGCTGGCAGAGGAAGGAATTCTGGGTAGCATGTGTACTGTGCACTACCGGGAAGTAGCCTCAGCTTGTGAGACAAGGGATTTTGAGAAGATAAGGGGTCCTAAAGAAAGCGGGGTTTGTTTGCAGCAGAGCTTGGAGGGGCAGCAAGCAGGAAGAGGAGGAGGACAAGTTAAAGAGCAGTGATCAAAACAACACGGGTGTCAGAATGGGAAGGCTGCCGCGGATGGAATGACTGTAATCAATACGAGAGATGACGTTCAGAACGCTGGCTGGCCGACGGCCGGGAAAGCGGGTTTGCTTCACCAAAGGATTCCAGCTGTTTCCTCTTTATCCCCCAAGATGCAGATGTCTCCGTCAGTTAAATCAAAAAGCGTATATAAGTATTTATTTGGCTGAAAGAATATTGCCCCCCCCCCCCCCCCCCCGCCCATTTTTCAGAATATACCTACTGTGAAAACCATAGCGAGCTCTCACACAACACCTGCAGAGTCGTCAGAACCGCATGAAGCTTCCTGTGTGTGATGGGGTCTCATCACCAATGGGTGTAGAGTAACTGCCAATGAGGCTTCATATCCATGTTGCTTGGTGTATGGCTTGTTGAATATAAAGTGCTTGTAAGTGACACTTCCGCAAGCTTCTATTTTGTGGACTTGTGTGTTTAAACTTATTTTGGCAGTGCCTTAACACCCAAGGCCAGTGCACTGTATATTAATGAATGTCACGGGGTGGCATTTCATTGTGATGGAAATACAAGCTTCTCCGTTGTAACCTCGACAACATCCTGTGGGCCTTCTGAAGCCTGCTGCAAAATTCAGCAGACTAAATCGTTTGGGTTACTGAGCAGCCCCTGGGGTTTAACATCTAAAAGCAGAGGTTCTGAAGCTTTCCTGTTGAGATCAGGTTTTAGTTTGTATGTGTTGCTGTCACTTTGGCGATATCCTGTGTCAGTTTGCTGTTTACCCTGTACTGTGCAGATTCGGTGAGATATAAACAGCAGAATGTCAGATGTCAGAGAATGATGGATTTCACGAACATTACATCACACTCAATATGGATGATTTAAAAATATGTAAATGTTACTTGTTCCCTTTCCCTCAAACGTCAAAAGACGCATAAGCTTGGATTGTTTTTTTCCTTTTTTTTTTTTTTTTTAAAGGTTGAAGTTGACCACAGATCAAATCTTAAACGTAGCCCCATTGCAGCTCTTGTGTTTGTTCTGCTTTCTGTATGCTCGCAAACTGGCACAAGTTAGCATCTGGAAGAGCTGAGGTGCCCTGTGCACGCTCTCCACCATGGAGCTGCCTTTGAGCTCCCCATTTTAGCTGTCTAAATGGCATGCATGCCCGGCATTAGAGGAGCAGGGAGACGCAAACGTCATGGCATTTTTACGGTTTCCAGCAGTAACATGTCAGAGTTTGGCTTTTTCTTCTCCTTTTATCTCAGCTGAAAAGGTCACCAGAATGTATTATGTGACCCAATTAATGGATTTGACTTCATTGCGTTTTTTGTCTGATATTTATATCTAACTGTTCGGTCATAAAAAAAAAAAAAAAAGATTTTATTTTGACTGAAGAGGCAAGGGTCATTGATCCCAGACGACTTTTGTACTGTGAATAAAGTTGTTCACTGGCCAGTTTTCTTACGCTAACGTAATCTTGCTGTATTCTGTGGTAGCCCTGATGTGGTGAGACGGGTAAGGTTCAGGATATTTTGTCTACTGGTTCCAGTTTAAGATCCCTTACCAGAACTGGCTGGTTGGTACTTAAGGTGGTGATCTGAGGGAATACTGGACAGTATCTCTTCGGTTTCAGGTTTGGTTGACAGATATGCTTCTCGCCTTACTTCTCAGTTTGAGGTTCCAGTTACAGGCCTTCCGTCTTGTGTTTTGTACAAAGTCTGGGGCACGGGTGCCTTGGTCTTCGCTACTTTTAGTTTTTTTTTTTCTTGTTTGATGCTTCTTTCCGAAACAATTCACAGTTCAGTTGGTATGTGTTTGAAATGTCATTAGCAAGACGAGGTGGACTGGGCACCACTCTGGATTGTTGTTTCACATTGTTCCCCAGTGATAGGCCTGAGTTCCTGGGGCCTCTCGAAGTTTCTCTGATGCCAGTTAATCATCTCCCAGCCTTCTGTCAGTGTTCAGTGGGGTTTTCAGCTGTTGGAATTAGAGATGCATCGATTGCAATTGTCTTGCCCAATTTTTATTTTTTAAAAAATTTTTTTGCAACTGTGACCAACCGAAACCGATTTTTGCTGATTCCGATTTTCTTTCTAAGAACTTTAATTGTCAGCATATACAAACAAAAATCAGCTTCTCTTCAATGCAATTTTTTTTCTTGATAAAAGAAGTTGTTAAACTTTACAATTTCCCTCACGGCTTAGTTACGGGATCTTCTCTAACTTAATTCTCAGAATAAAATGCTCTGTGACTGGAAAGAAGTACAAATAACAATTAACTGAAAATGAGTTGCTGTATCTGCAGCTTCATCTGACATATTTTTCTTTACCAGACAAGAGCAGGTGCAACAGATTTTAAATAACAAGACAAATGTCAGTCAGAAATGTAATTTTCCACTATGTTTAAATTCACCAGATAACACGACATTGACCTTTTTCTTTTTTTTAACTTATCTTAAAATAAAAAAGTTCATAGGTTACAAACCTCCAAATACAACTGAAGTGTACTATAGGTGCAGGGTAATAATATTACCAACATCACAGGGTTGTCAACTTTGGTCAGCTGGCTGGCATGAGAATTTAAATTGAGACAAGTCTGCACACTCATTTACTTGTATGTAACAATTGTATTGTCTTGTAAACACATTTGATGTAGCTAATTTTAGGTTTATAATGGAGGGATATAGATTTGTGTAAGATTTCTTGTTTGAGTATGAGAGTCGGGAAGCGTGAGTATCATGCCAGATGCTTAGAGTTATGCACACACAGTTCTTACATCGCTAGTAAGCTAGGTTAAGATCAGGCTTTTTCATGCCTTCATACTGTACAGACATCATAGCTTAGGGGGTTAAAGTTTCACTAAAACATTTTTACTGTCATAGGAAAAACCTTTTCTAGCTTTGCAATTTTAATGATTATTCCTTTTCAAGATTATCTAATATATGTTGAATAATCAGGTCAAGTTTACCTCTGATATTTCACCATGTTTTTGTGGTGTGTCCCCCACGGTTTACTTTGACTTTGCATGCATTACGAATTGCAAGCTTTGTGTCGCCTTCACTCACAGTGAAGAACTTACGCGCTAACGACAAGTTAACGTGTGGCTGTGAGTGTGGTGCATGTGCAAAACGGACCAGTTCGGAATCGGAAAAACATGAAACTGATCGGCCGGTCTCCGGTCCGGGCCGAACACGCTGAAAATTGGTCAATTCCAGTCTGAGGCCTACCAATCAGTGCATTTCTAATTGCTACAATTCTCGGAAGAACCTTTTTGATTTAATTTTATTTTTTTCAATTTTTTTTTCTTGCAGTTATTCAGTTTCACCTCTCCCCCCCTCTTCTGTCCTTAGTCTGTGGAATAGTATGATGGTTTGTAGACTCTTCTCGCACTATGCCTCACATGTTATGATCATCCTCGCTGTTTCAGGTGCCGCCGTTATGCCTCTGTTTGCCCTGATCTTTGCCCACCTACAGTGCTTCTGAAAGACCTCCTTTGTTCAGTGATCGGTCTCAAAAGAAAAATGGTGTCTCACCTGTTTTGGTCCGTTTGCAGCAGTGTGTGTGGCTCTGGGTCACCATGTCCCCTGACATCTCTGGCAGGTGCCATCACACCCAATCATTGCATCCAAGTTAAATGTCCCTGTGTTTTTCTTTCATACCCAGCTGCCTTTTTCTTATGTGTGGGAAGAATCAGGAAAATTCAAGCACTCCAACCCCTTCCCTGCCTGTGTGGCTGGTAGACTGATTGATCGAGGCATGGGCACACGGGTTTGTAAAAGAAGCTAAGCTCGGAGAACTGGTAGCTATATATATCTTCGGGTTGCCCTGAGGAGACCTAATGTTTGCTCTGTAACGTCGTTGAGTAAAGCAGTAACCGTTGGTGGCGTCTTCAGTAGCAGGAGGCCGAGTCACAAGCAGCTCCCTCACTGCGTTAGGCCGCGATGATAGATGCATGTTTATGAAGGCCTGCTGGCACCGAATGTAACTCACTCACCGTGATTAATGGGTGATGCGAAAGGAACCAAATGGTGGGGCTTCTGTGCGATTTTGCACTGACTGTTGGTTAACGGGGTCCCGTGCTTCTGCTTAGCCTCCCGTTTTCCCGTGCTTCCCTGTAGTACAGTTGGATATTTCACTGGACTGGTTAATGTGAGAAATGGTGGCGACAGAATGATGCCCTAATGGCAGTATGTGTTGTGCATTGGAGCCCATGGCAGGCAGATCCTCTCTGAGCTTGCAGTTCCTTATGATTCCTGCACCTGCTGCATTCTGGGAAGGCACTTGCTATTAGGCAGACGCTCGCTGGCCATCCTTCAAAGATCTGTTGCGCTGCTTGTACCTGGCTGCGTGAAAGGGCTCCCTGTGCGTCCCTAGCAGCCAATCACCAGACCAGTGGGGGTGCTGGTAGGAGGAGGAGACAGCAGGTTCTGGTCAGCTGCATGCAGTCCATTTACCATAGATGAACTCAGCTTCCTTTCATTTGCATTTGACGAGGACTTGCAGAGATGAGAAAGGAAGGGACCTCGTCTCATTTGTCTTTCTGATGTACACCAGGTTGCAGTTGGATTTGCCAGGATGGGGAAAAATTGTCATGAGTATTAAATTTCTTATTGGTTATTTTATTGGGAAAGAAGACTTTCTTACTGTCCTGATGGTCATGAGAATGTTTCCCAAAATTAGTTGGGCTCATTTAGTTTTCTTGAAGTGTCACATTTTTTAAACAGATTTTTCTTTCAGTGGGAAGGTCTGATTTACATATAGGGTAATTTGACTAACGGAAATGTTATGCTATTACACGCCATCTTGGAGGCGGAGAACCCAGAGTATTAGTTATAACATTTTTTTTATTACTTCACCCATCTGTTCTCTTCGAAGCTCCCTCCATATGTCCTTCCATTTATTCTCTCAATTCTTTATCCAGGGTTTGTGGTCAGTTAAATATTACTGTTCAAAAAAATGAAACAAGGACCAGCATGGTGATGGTTTTGTAGTGGTTAAGGATTTGTGGCTGTCGTGTTGTCGGTTTTCGTCTGAGGAGGTGATACTGTCTTATTTAGCTTTGTCCGCTGAAATTCAGCTGTGCAAGTAGACAAACCTGTAAAACCTCAAACTGTTGTCGCCTGAGCTATAAAATAATACTTGTGACTTAACTGTGTGTCATGTGATTCTCTGTCCTTTTGAATGGAAGCACAAGGCAAAAAAAAAAAAGATGTTGTCACCGCGGTAGATGTACTGGATAATTAAGTGTGTAACTTCTGGGTGGATCTGAGAAAAGCATTTTTCTGAAAGGATAATTTTATGTGTTAATGGGATTGGCTCTGACTGGGGTATCACCCCCTTCCCAGTCCACCTGGGTTGCTCCCTGTGACTCTGACTACCTGACTGTTGGTCCAATTATGCCGGTTAACATTTGAGACGGTTCACATGGTTCTCCT
>JAODJU010000138.1:10812397-10827632 GCA_026776725.1 Gnathonemus echidnorhynchus | reverse complement strand
GTCTTTGGCAAGCTGTCATCTCTCAATGCGTCATGTAAATATTGCCTTAGTGATGTAAGAGTGTAAATTATGCGAGAGAGGCAGCAAGAGAGAGCCGGCTCCCACCTAACCTGCCAAAAGTACAGCTCTGCCACACAGTCGTTCCAAGCCAGAGTACGCCAGGGGTAGGGGCGGATTGCGTAACACGAGCGGTGAATTTATCTTGTCGTCTTTCTGGAAAAAAATTCTTGGTTTTCCTGTAGAAACCTCCTGTTGTATCTGTTTCATGCAAAGGCACACTGCACCCCAACACCTGACTGTTTTTGGTAAGTGGTAACAGGTTTCCCTCTTCTCTTGGGGGGCCTGTTCTGGGGAAGACCGGCCATGGAAGTTAGGGTGGCCCCCCCCCCCCCCCATCCTTCATCTGTCAAGTGGATAATTCTGTCTGAAATGAAAGGAGAAGCCTGTGCAATGTCTGGTACAGGGTTGGTGTCATGGTGCTTGGGAGGGGGGCCTCTAGAGACATTGTCTTGTTTTGTGTTTGTTTTTTAATAATGGTGTTCATCCTAAAACAAGCTGATTGCCAATTTCTCCCTGGGGCGTGGCTATGGATTGTCTGCTTAGGCAAAGCCCCCCCAACCACCCCCCATCAACAATTTTTACCCTCGCCTAGGGCTGGGCGGTAAGACCAGTCGCTGTTGTACGCTGCATGAGAATGTTGGTTGTGGAAATTGCTGTGCGGCGTCTCCGCGTGAAGCATCTCCGATCGCATCACCCTTTCTCAGTCTCGTTCCTGCAGCCGGTCAGTATTCAGTAAACTAGCGTTCGCAATCAACAAGACTGCATGTTTTGTCTATAGATATGTATGGTCTGAGATTCAGCCTGCGTAAATCGGAGTATCAGCGGTGAGGCAGCAAGTGCGGATGTAGAAGCAGCGGAAACATTTGACGACCAATTAGATGAAATCGTTGATGTTTGCAAATTTAAAGCAAAGTTTTCAAGCTGGAATTTCCCATAGACCTTTATTCGAAATAATAATAAAAAAAACGATTACCTGTATTTACAGGAAATTAAGTAATGTATAATAGAGCTGAATGCCCCTATTATATTTATTACAGTATATAGTGTATGATTGTATACACATTTATATATTTTTGATAGATTTTTAGCTTTTTTTGTTCATAAACTTTCATCTTCTGTTAAGAGCATTGTCATAAACTGGTAACATACTTTTTAATTATAGAGTTTGACATCTCACATGCAGCTTGTGTATCACTTCAAAATGGTGTTTGGTCCTTATCGCCCTCCCATGAAAATCTTGAGTAGGTCCATCAGATTTATTCTGGCATTGGCACTCGTTCTGTACATGGCCAGGAGTCAGGGCTCTTGGGGAGGGTGGGCAGCCCAATATTAGTGGCCACTCCCAGACTCCAATCACCAGTCTACTGATGACCACCAGAACTGGGGAACCGTAGCATTTAGCCTGACTGACTGTTGGACCTGTGATTCTTTCCTGCACCAGTTGATCTGGGATGAATGGTGAACAGAACCAGTGACTTGGCGATGGATTACATATGATTTAAGGAACAAAGAACAAGTGAATTGAATGTTGTATGCTCATCAGCTTACACTGTGCAAGAGAGTGCATTGAAACTCTTCTTAGCCTAGCCCTGAAGGAAGAGTACTCTCCAAGTTGTGCCATGAATCTGCTCTTGGCTGGCATAATGCTTACAGCACCAGTATTACACTCCAAGCTTCCCTGGACAGCCAACGCTTGGCCAGCATGTTGGTCGAATGTTGGATAAGAAGAGGAGGACTTCATGGTATCCGAAGAATGCTGGGTGACACACTGAGGAACTCACAGCTTGCTTAGGCAGTTCTAGAAATGTCACTCACAGAAATAGTCTACGAAAATGATACTGTAATTTGTTCCCAAGACGGATTGCACCTTGTCCTCCTGCCAGCGTTTTGAGTGAGGGGGTCACTCATCGGTAGCAGATGTGATCATCCGCTATGCACCCTAAAGCCATGCTCAGAGATTTTCCATTTTCGCAAGCAGGGTGTGGTGTTCTTAGGACAGCCGCTCGGGTTTCTAAGACGGGGCAGTTTGGGAATTTTTCCTCGCCACACCTCAACTTTTGTATGGGTACGAGATGTGTGACATGTGAAGATGTGCGCCACTGCTGGGTGTGCATAATTACCCACAATGCCCTGGCAGCTCAGCCCCAGGCATTGGCGGCACTTGTTAATGAACTGTAATCTTTAATCTTTTAATTCAAATTTACATCACACATCTGTGCGTTCGCCATCTTCTGCCAAGAAGCTTGTTGCGGCTGCTCCCTTTTGGGTCGTCAAGTGTGGACGAGGCAAGGAGACAAAGGCTTGTCCCGTATTGCCAAAAAAGCTCCTCTGGGCTTTAATTTCCGCTCCTAAAAGTTCCTGTTATCAGTTCTTTTGTTGCCTGCCCACCCTTCTTTGACACGTTCTCTGAAACAAAGCACAGCCTAAGTTTAAAAAAAAAAAAAGAGAGAGAGAGACTTCTGTATAATTTGTTCTGTTTGTTATGGTGATAAACTGTTCTTATATTACATCTGGACAAACCACCAGAGGGTGGGTGGAGGTGTCATGTGGGATTATGTTGTGGTGATGTGTAGGCCCCTCGTGGGTCTTGCCCTTGCAAACAGTAACTGCGTGAAGAGCCGTGGCTGTCGACATCGCTGTGTTTTGCGTAAGTATTCGCGGAGTATTCCGCGACGCCTTCCCTGAACTCTTCTTGTCCGTTCCAGTTTATTACAGACTGTGCGCGTCAAAGTGACTCAGAGCCCGCAACGTAGTTACGACCAGGCTCTTGTCAAATGCACCAAATGTTGTCGGAGTGATTAAATGCTGGGACATTTGTGTATTATCTCTGTTTAACTGGTGTGGAGGCAAGGGGATGGTGCGGACGTTGCCAAGCTCTGGACCTACCAAGGTGTTAATCACTGTTTTTCAGAAATGCTGGTTCTGCGTTGGGGGAAAAAGAAATAAATGAAACATTTTTGATAATTATGTGACTTCAGTAGTTTTTAGCATTTCACTTTTAAGCAGACTCTTTGTCATACAAAGAAAAAGCTACTTATAAAACACTACTGCATCACCACTCCCAGCACAGGACTCCTCACAGCCCAGTCGTGGCACCCATTACTGGGTTGTGCACAGTAAGTTTGGCAGAGCAAGAGAAAAATTCTCAATAGAGCACGGCAGTAGCCCCCCACCCTGTATGACCTCTCCCCAGCTCAGACTTTAGATTGTACTGGCTTACGACAAATCCATGCAATTCTTGTGTGGCTAGTTAATATGAGACCAAGGGATGTTCCACAAAGAAGGATTTCTTGCTTAGCTGGATAATTTGTTAGTGTGGGCTAATAACTAGTCTGGGCTAAATTGACTTTATCTTTGTTCACTTTCTTCGTGGAACACCCCACACTTCATTTGACCAGTTTTTGGCCTTTTACAATGGTGATAATTTAATTGTTCCTCTTCTGATTCAAGGAGGATGGTGATTCATGTTTGAGAACATTGCATACCTATTTATGAATTGTCTGTGTGTACCCATAACTGGTGTTCCAAGCGACCTCTCCTATTTTCTTTGCTTAGTTTGGGGAAACCCAGTTCTGAATTTATGGAATTCTAGGATGTGATAAGCATATTAAACTGATTTAAGTTTTTGATTATGTCATTCTAATATAACCCTTCTTGCATACATTTTTTTGTGTATATAAAGTGTATAAAGAGCTACCCTCATGTACATTATCTCCTGATTTCTCAAGATGACACTTGATACCCAGACACTGAACCTAACAAAGCAATAGTGGGAAAAACTGAATTAGAGGAGGAGTGTTTGAGTGTTAAAATGATTTGTCAGCTGTGGTGGGTAAAGCCCAGACACATAGGTGCTGTTGACAGTGTGTCTGTAGTCAGTCTATGATCTAAGTTCTGTGTCCTACAGTGTGACTTGACTGAATTTTAACTCCTTGTTTATCGTGTGCAAAAGATTGCAAGGATATCAGATGTTGTTTTTACTGATATGGATACAGAGTCAACTACGTCTGCACATTCTGTGTCATGATCCTTGGTGTTTAGAGAGACTACTCTCAGAAAGTGTTTACCAAAGGACTACCGGTCACTCGGAGTACATTACCAATAAGCGCTTGGAGCTTGTTTGTTTTGATCTCGGTTTACACCTCATGCCTTAGATCCTAATTCTACCTGATGGGAAGTTGGACTTGTAGCACCCAGTCTTTTAATTTAGCCCTTAGGTCACCCAGAAGTACACCAAGGGCATATGGCAGACCTGGGAGGCATGTGTATAGGTTCATGCACTCAGCAGCAGGTGGGGTGGTCGATGGCGAAGGAGATGTGGACTGGACCTTTCTGATTAAGCTGCTCAGGCAAGTTCTAATTACAGACAGGGTGTTGCCCTGTTACACACCTTGATAGCAGTGCAGTTATTAGTGAGTGTGTGTGAGAGAATGTTGAGAGCTACAGCCAAGAAATTATGCCGGGTAAATGACACAGCTTGGTTTAGATGATGGGGGATCACATTACGCAAGGCCCACAGAAGACACTGAAACATCCACTGTCATCACTCCCCGTGTAAGGATCCTAGAGGACACTGAAATCTAAGTGATGGGCTGGAGTGGAGCGTGGTTGGATTCCCTGGCTTTATGCCCTCGCTGAAGATCTCCTCCACCCCAAGGCGTACAACACAGTTCCCCGTGTCCTTGGATTATGGCCTCATGGCGCGACCTTTTACCCCAGGTGACTGGGCTTTTCAAACCTGGCAGGCAAATGGCACACAACACCGTTGCCTACTCCGAATGCCTGGAATATGCCTTTGAGCTTTGATCAAAGCTTCCAGAAAAAAACCACGACTGCCTGGCAAACCTGAACATGCATGTGCAACCGCACCTGTTCCTTTCCTTTTCATCGGTGTGCCGAATGGGGATTGTGAGAGCGTCTTCACCTCCGTCGCCTTTCTGTCATGTTGGGAAAAATGAGCACCCACGACAACACCTGCTGTTGGCACAATGATGCCAATTCTGCCTCGGAACAGGAATGGCACCAAAGCAAGCGGCAGGATTTTGCCTGGGGGGATGGAGCGAAGTGGGCTGAAGTCGTGTTGGGTGAACCAGAGGAATGGCAAGGTGGTGGTCTAGTAGGGCCGCCCCTGGTGTGTGTCACCACACCTATGCAGATGGCCACCAAAAGCCCCTGCAACATGTCCGCCATCCTCAGCTCTCACCACACCACCTGAATTCAATTCAATTTTATTTGTGTAGCACATTTTCAAAACAATGCCTTGTCTCAAAGCACTTTACATTTATCTCTGCCCAAAGCCCCCATCGAGCAAGCCAGAGGTGACTGGCAAGAGAAAACACTCTAGAAGGAAGAAACCTTGGGAGAAACCAGACTCAAAGGGGGAGCCCATCCTCCAGGGTCTGGCAGAAGAAGTCAAATGAGCAAGTTGACAAAGTCTCTATTCACACTCTACAGATTTTAAGAATTGAGTCTCAGTGCGGAGGGCAGGTAGGTAATGGCACACAGGTGCTGGTGCCGCTTCTGTTGGCACCATGAACAGTGGTAGCTTTGCATTTGCGTCACTCCTTGACACAGCCGTGACAGTGAGCCCACGTGCAGCTCACAGACATGCTCCATTAGCTGTGATTCAACAGGCAGATGATGCTTTTAATTTATGAGGTGTATCTCCCCCTCCATGTAATCATATTGCTTTTTTTCCCCTCTCAATTTCTATGAAATGCTGTCATTGGACTGCGGGGGACAAAACGAACCTAATCATAGTTTTTGTTGCATGTTTGTTTGCAGCCTTCGAACACAGTCCTTGCGTCTCTTGCGTCATCCTTGCCTCGGGCTCTTGTGGGCTGTAAGAAAATGTCGAAGCCGTAGCTCTTGAGTAACGTCGGCGGTAGCATCCTTGCTGTAGAAGTGGGTGTCGAAATGGGTCATTGAGTTTCTAAGATTGGTTTTTATTCCTCTCGTTTGGACATTTGTCTGTTCCTGGCGGCTAGCTGGCTTTTACATTGGGTGGGGTGGTCATGGTCCTTCCTCTGCTCGCCGTCTTTGACCTTCTTCTGGAGGTTTCTGTGATGACAGGGGTCACGCGGCCTTTTCAGAGGCGTGCTGACCAGCCCTGCTGACCAGGTGCCCGACTCGCACACCCGTTATTACCGAGGAGGCAGAAGAGGTCTCGGAGAGCCACGGGAAATGGAATAAACGATACTCGGTAATGGGCTTTGTGCTGCTGTCGCCACGGTGACGGCGGGGTTCCGTACTAATGAGGTGCTTTTTGGCTCAGGAGGCTTTAATTAAAGAAGGCGACTGCTGTCCGTTCTGTGAGCTCAAAGTAGAAAAACAGGACAGGCACAACACGGGTCCGGTCACACATACATACACGCACACACCCCTGGGCGTGCGAATTGTTTTCCTACTTGTGGTAGCATGTGACATTTCATTGCACGCTAGAGCGTCCTACCTGACTTCTGGTTTGAGGATGCTCCTCTGAGCCTGTGAAGATCGTTGATAAAAAGGGTTAGAAACAAACCCACCTTTTGGGGAAGCAGCTTCATGTCACACTGAATAATTGAGAGAAATCCAACCTTTCCTTAATATAAATTTATTGAAAGAAAAACAAATCCATCAAGAAATAATTATCTTTAACGTATCATATCTTGTATCTAATTTAAGTGTTCAAAGTAATTTAGATGTCTGGTGTCTATCCTCTGGGAACGTGTTTTTAAACTGCATACCATATATTCCTGTGTGGACGGCTTGTCTTGATGTCAGTTTTGACTGTATATACGCAGAAGCATAACACCCTTAACGGAGGCCCTGAACACACACCTGCGGGGTCTTCTGAGGGGTCGTCGTCATTTTCATAAACATCACAGGCAAATGCAGCTGTGCAGTGTGCTGTGCAGCTGTGCCTACAGGAAAATTTGACTTGGGGTGCCATTTATGGGGATGGCTGTGCTGAACCCTGTTTCTTCTGTGGTCCCATTAAAAAATAAAATAATTCAAATATCATTTATATTTTAATGTGGGGTGGAAGCAAGGGTGGCCACATATCTACTGGAGGTGGCCATGGCCTAAGACGCCCCCCCCCCGCCCCCAGCTGCTGGCTTAATGCTACTCTAATGACAGTTTTCGTCAGAGCCCTGGGGCTTAAATGTAACGTGACCGCTTACAAAGTTGCTTGACAGCCAATAAAAACTTTATTTTGTACAGCTGTGGTGGGTAAAGCCCAGACACATAGGTGCTGTTGACAGTGTGTCTGAAGTCAGTCTATGATCTAAGTTCTGTGTCCTACAGTGTGACTTGACTGGGATCCATTTTGGCATCATTGTGCAATTGGCCAGGATTGTGTGTGTGTGTGAGAATGTCACAGGGTCCAGAGCCTATCCTGGAAGCAACGGGCATGAGGCAGGGAACAACCCTGGACAGGGGGCCAGCCCATCGCAGGGCACACTTTACCTCCCTGGATCGGCTATCTGGTGGTGTTACTTTTGACACCCTGTGGTATCGTGGCCCCCTTCATGACTAAGGACATACTCGCACTTGGCCGGCTGCCTAATACCGTACCTGAGCATGATTGTCCCCCCCTCCCTCACTTCCCTGCTGGCAGGCTCACACTGCACTTTAACAATCCATGCCGGAGCAGGCTTTTGTCATCGCCGTCCGACTTTTTGTTTTGAAGATATAGGAAGAACTTTGCGTGTGCAGGCGGGCAGCGATGCTGCCCTCACCTGATTGGCTGGCCTGTGTCCCTGAACCTCTAGTCACACAGTCAAGCAGGAGCCATATTTACCCCCAGTGAAGTAGCAAGGGTCATGGGGGTTGAGAAGGATGCCAGAGCTGTGCTGTCACAATGTGGGTCATGCCCGGAAATCAGGGGAGAAACAGACTTTGTTGTGATGAAACGGATTTCCTGGTTCAATAAACTTCACAGGGTGGTGCTTTTAACCACAAGATTACCAAAGTTATCTCAAAATCATGGTGTGTTTGGGGAGTGAAGTGGTTATTTTAGGTGAGGTGGTACTATGTACCTAGATTGTTCTGGAGATAACTGGCATGGGGGTGGGTGGAGACACAGGGATGGATGGCTGGAGGGAATGCGGTGGATGCCTCTCTTCTGAACTAAACATCAACACTGACCTTTTTTGTGGAGTAACCCGGCTGCTGGTCCTGCGAGGGCCCTGCCTCCACCGTGCGTGAGCAAGAGCGGTGCTGCTGACAATCGAACGTTGTCAGTATTACAAAAAAAACACTGTACATCTCAGCGGGTTTCGTTCCTGTTTTTGAGTTCATGTGGAATCAGGTTTGAAGTGTGTTGTTGTTGTATACATGCATGCAGCTGAACGATTTGAATAAAGCGCTAATCGTAAAGTTTATTCTGTACCATGTCTGCATGCAGTGCCCAGACAGAAAAGTGCAAAAGGCACTGGCACGCACTGGCACACAAACACATACACTGTTGACAGTATAGAGATGCCAATTAGTTTAACTCTCTTGCTGCAGTTTTGTTTAAGCTGCAGGTCCCCCCCAATTGATGGACTGTAGTTATTATTTTTTCCTTTCTGTCCTCGGGATTGAGGACGGTGACACAAACATACCCTGATGCTTCTGTAGGTCATAAGCATGGAATTAAATTTTCCTTTTCAAAGCATCTTGTTTCTGAGGTCAGAGAGGATGTTAAATGCCATTTACTGGCAGAAATAGATGTGTGTTTCCTGCTGTTCTCAACTCGAAAACACACCCAAGTGTGTTGGGGGCGGGCGGGGGTGTCGGTCATGTTGAGTCGTTCAGCCGTTCTGTCGCATGCCCAGAGACTCCCTGCCTAGGTTCATGCTGGACGTCCAGTTTAGTGACGCATGTGCTAATGTGTCACCCCGCTTGCATCCGACGTTCGTGACAGCGTGTGATCACTGTGGGCTGAAGGTGTGGGTTTTTGACACCTGTGTATTTGAACCCACCCCTCTTTCATACACCTCTGTGTCCAGTTAGCGGCTGACATGGTCGTCTGGGCGCAGTGCCGTGAGTGAGCTTTACCCCGTGATGTAATTTTGCAGCCGTTCTGGTCATCGGGTTAAGCTGTCGGCCAGTGGCTCCCCATTCTAGGGGATTGCCACACGAGGGCGTGTGTAAAAAGGGCCTTAAAAAGAGTTCTGTTGGTCATAGCACCGTGTGGAGGGTTACTCAATATGGTGGCTACGTTGGCTTGGTTGGTGTGAAAAGATTCTAAACAACCCCCCCCCAACCAGCACCCAGAAGTGGATCTCACAAGCCCCCCCCTGTAGGCCAGACCAAGGCTGCTCCCATGAGACCATCCATCTGGTGTAATGCATGGGTTCATCAACCCCAGCCAGTTCTTAAGCATCTAGATTAATGTTTTTCATTGGGGGGGGTTATTACTTTTGCGACTCGCCATTACAAATTACAAACAAGCAGAGTGTGACCTTGGGTGATGGGAAATCGCGTGACCCGCACCGACTGCTTTCATGCCATTCCTTTGGAGAAGCCCTCCCTCATATCCACCCCATGCCAGCAGACACACACACCATGCATTGTGTTCTGTCTGCCCCTTTATAAGGCACCTAGCTCACTCGTGGTGTCACCGACCTCAGCTCTGTTTGTGCGGTCTTACACTGGATAACCCTCCACGCCGGTAGCTGCCCCCTCATTCCCATGACTCTGAGGCAGGGGGGGAGGGCTGAGGTTCATAATCAGAGGCCTGCAGTATTTTCCCAGGGTTCGCAGCCCCTGAGACTTCCACAAACACAAGCTGCCTTTTGTCCTTGTCATGCACAGACAGACTGCCATATGACCCCCACACCTCAAGGGGGCGTGTACTTTGTGTCCAGCGCCTGTGAGACGCCCTCTTACAGTTGGTTTCAGTCTGTGAATGTGGAGCTCCCGAAGACTCCTGTAAAGCTGGAGGTTCTCAGCTGTGGTTACATGTTCAGACTGAATTGTGTGGAGCACTCTGTCATTGATTTTAATGCATTACTGCCCCCATGCTGTAATGATACACCCAAGTGTGATACTTGGTTAATTCTGTCATCTATTAACATAAAAGATTATTAAATGTAAGATTGGGGTGAGGGCAGTTGGATAGTTAACCATTTATACCAGTATAGGAATCTTTGTGTGGGGTCACAAGACACAGGTGTGCATGATTGTGTGTGTGTGTGTGTGTGTGTGTGTACAAATGCACAAATTCAATATGTAAGCATCCAAAATACGTTCTTTGGCCTCTTTATTAGGTACACCTGTTCAAATGCAACTAATAAGTGATACAGCTAGGAAGCTTCAGTTAATCTTCACATCAAACACCAGAATGGGAAAGAAAGGTGATTTAAGTGACGTGGCATAGTTGTTGGTGCCCGAGCAGGAAACGGGCTACAGTGGGCACGGGCTCACCAAAATTGGACAGTGGAACATTGGAAAAACATTGCTGGTCAGATGTGTCTTCAGTTCATCTGCAGCATTCAGATGGAAGGGTCAGAATTTGCCCTAAACCACATGAAAGCATGGACTCGTCCTGCCTCTTATCGACAATCCAATGCAATGTTGGCTACTCAGTGGTGGAACGAACTTCCTCTTGCCATAAGAACGGCCAAGTCCCTTCTTGTCTTCAAGCGTCGTCTGAAGACACACCTCTTCAAGGAGTATTTTGGAGACTAATACCCCCCTTACTGTCCACTCTCTACATTAAAAAAAATCCACTAACAATCTTTGCCCATGCACTCTTTTTTCTAAAAAACAAGGTTTTTTATACAACATTCTTAGCGGTAATTTGATCTTGATGACAGTTGTTGATTTTAGGTCTAGCTTATAGATCCCTTATAGTCACGGACGACAAAGCACTGGTTGTAAGTCGCTCTGGAAAAGAGCGTCTGCTAAACGCTCTAAATGTAATTCCAGGGTTCTGGTGGTATGGGGGATATTTTCTTGGCACACTTTCGGGCGTCGATCAAATGCCACAACCTACCCGAGTGTTGTTGCCGGCCATCCCTTCATGAGAACAGTATGCCCAGCTTCTAATGGCTACTTCCAGCAGGATGACACACCACAAAGCTCCCGTTATCTCAGATTAGATCTCAATCCAATAGAGCACCTAGGGGATGTGATGGAGCGGGAGATTGACATCATGAAGTTACAGCCTACAAATGTGTAGCAACTGCGTGCTGTTACCTTGTCTACATGGACCGAAGTCTCTGAGGAAAGTTTCAAGCACCTTGTTGAATCCATGCCAGGAAGAATTAACTCTCTTCTGACGGCAAAAGGGAGTTGAACTCGGCACTATCGTCGTGTAGCTAATAAAATGGGCAGTGAGTGAAAACGCGTGTCTAGGAAATACTGCACGAGCGACATCTGTATTTATGTTTGGTGCCGTACTGCGGTTTAGTTTCACTGCTGTGGTTGGTCTGCATCTCCGCGGGAAGGTTGTCCTGCAGACCCCTGCGAGGAGACCCCCTGCCGCCGCGGCCCCTTTGATCCCCCGGCGATGTGGTGGCAGCAGCACGCTGTCGCATCATCACATCACGAACACATCAAAGCAAGAGCCCCCTGTGTGGCACAGCGGTTACCTCTCCGGACGAGGAGAGGCAGCCACGGGCTAAGAGGCCCCGCCATCAGTGTCAGGGGTGCCGACAGCAGAGTGGGAGGTAGGGACACGGGGTGACCAGCATCCCGGCAGGTTTCAGTCATAACTTCCATTGAGGGACTTGGGAAACTGTTTAAGTGAAAGAAAACGGATAAATGCCGTGATTCTGGGCCTGTGTGTGGCTTAGTGGGTTAGGGTGCTGTGCCTGACTGGACGTTCGCCATTTCAAATCCCACGGCTGATGCACGCCCTGAACCCCAGTTACTTTAAGAACTTGCTGACCCAGCTGGCTCAGAAATATGCCGGGCTGCCTTGGATAAAAATGGCTACTAAATGAAATGTAAATAAATAAAAAAATACTTCTGAAATGCCTCAAATGCTTTGAGTCCATAAGTAGCTCTGGCCGTTCAAAATTGTGTCTCGGGGTCTGTGGTGTGTATGGGACGACCATCCCAAAAAGCAGTAATGGCAAAATAGGAACAATCTGCGCAGTCTGTCCCAAATTTGCAGACAGCTGTGGAGTTATTGTGGAGTTTCTGTGGGTGAGAATTATTTGATAAGGACCCAGAATCATGGGGGGGGAGTCGGGTCATTATTTCTGTCAGTTTCCACTGCGGTGGGAAAAGTGGAGATCTTCCATTTGCCATTGGAACTGCTGATGGCCAATTAGCTGGTATTAAATTTAGCCTTGGACTGGCTGCTTTCAGCTGGCTGGTTTGCTGAAGGATTTGAACTGTTTACTTTGAGAGGCTGTGTGCAATCAGCCGCCCCCCCCAATCATTAGCCATTTTACATACTTATGTTAAGTGTCTGGTCTGGGTGCCGCTTTTGTTTGGAGGGATGGGATTTAGCCTGTGGAAGAGGGCGAGAACAGGCTGATTTTTCAGGCAGATGGAGGTTAGCCGGTCCTGGAAACATGGCCGGAATGGTTTAGCGTGCTTGTGGTCTGTTAATATGTAGGACGACATAAGCCCCCTGGCCCAGCATCTTCTGTATTTAGCTAATCAGTGTTATGGGGACGGGGGGGTCAGAGAAGCAAGACTCAAGCAGGAGTCGAGGCATCTGCAGGCTCTGGCTGAAATCACCCTGGCAACCTGCGACAGACAGAGCTGTTGGGCAGCCCATAATTGGGGGGTGGGGGAGCTTGCTGCATTTTATAGCTCTCTCGGCTGTTAGTCACCCAGGGCAGTCTTTGTTACTGAAAGGCCACAGTTGGTGTCGGGTCCAGGAGCAGCACAGTCCAAGCTTACCCCCCCTTTGAATGTTTAGCACAGAGTTGGGTTATTTAAACAAGCCTCGCTTGCCCTCTCATCTATACTCCTCACCTCCTTACAACTGTGAGGCAGAACTCTTGAACTTGAGTGGGGGTCTGCATTTGTCATTGAAAATGGCTGATTATTGGGATATGCTTTTGAGATTGGTCTCTCTCAGTGCCTCCGGAGGAGAGCGGTCTCTCTCAGTGCCTCCGGAGGAGAGCGGTCTCTCTCAGTGCCTCCGGAGGAGAGCGGTCTCTCTCAGTGCCTCCGGAGGAGAGCGGTCTCTCTCAGGGCAGAAATGCATCTCCAAGCTCCCTCTTCATCCTTAACGTCCCCTCCCACCTGAGCCGCATCTATCAGTTTACTTTTTTTAAGCTCATAAGTGATCTCACTGCAATTCATTCATCACACAACAGGGGCTACGGTCTCCTGTTTATACTATTAAGGGCCTTGAACAAACATCGCTGTCCCCACTCCCCTCCTCCCCCAGGACTGAATGCTAGCTAGGCCAACGTTCACCCTGCCCCCGCAGGTCGCGCGATGCCTAGGGCCCACAAATCCCAGTTTGCCTGGACACCAGATGCTATTCAAATGAGGCATGACAATAGTCCTTAAGCTTTGGCCCACCCTAACCCCCCCCCAGCTTTTCAGTCCAGTATCGGAATGTTGTGGGGCGGGACTCTGGGGGGCTCCAGCTTGAGGAGCTGAATGAACATTTAAGGGCTTTTGATGTGCATCCTGTTGCTGTTGGTTTGTAAGAAAATCCCATATCCAGCGTCTCTCGATATGGCCGCATCTGTTTAAAACTCCCAAGCATTCTGGAGGAATTCGGTCTTGATGGTTGACTGCCCTCCCCGACAGCCGCACCTCCGAGCTACGTTTCTCCTGCTGTTACGAGTGCTTCCAAGGTGCCGCTCATCACTCTCCGTCACGCATCTGGGAACAGGCACACAGTGACTTTATTGTTTAGGGATGGCTAGTTTGCATCATGTCCCTGAAGTAATAAACAGCTGCATTTTTGTGAGGTTTCTCCTTGGGACGACTGTACTTTCACAAGGCCAGGGAGGAGTACGCTCTTCAACATTTGCTTCATGATAGGTGCAGATCGAGCAGAGATTATGAGAGGGACCCCCCCCCCCCCAATTGGTCCATCCATATTGTTTTATGTCCTTGCCTTACTAATTTTGGCTTTGGGGTTATGTGGTATGCCGCAGGGGGTGGGCAAGGTGTCAGACATTCCTGGATGGGGCTCATTCCCTGTAATTTTTTAGTTCCATTTACTTTTTTTTCTTTATTGCGCCCCCGCCCCCAAAAAGCTTCTGGCCCCTCGTTCAGCCTCGCACTCCGCAAAGCTCCTCGTCTTCTCAGAAGTCAGACTTTTTCTTCCGCCAGCTTCTGTTTGGAATTCTTCACTCTGTACAGCTGCCGCTGACCTATTCGTCAGCCCGATTTAATTGCAGGTGCGAGGCGGGGGCTGCTGCTTCTAAGAGCCATGCCGTATATATTTGGTTTATAAAAGTCTGGGACTTTTTATCTGTGCAGAAGTGTGACAGATGACCTATTGAAATCATTTCAGTGCAGTGCCCCTGTTGCCGCGGCAACGTGGGCTCGCTTTTGCTTTTCATCTGACCATGTGACCATGGGCGCGGGGGGGGGGGGGGGGCTTTGACGTCAGGCAGTGAGGCAGAGTTTGGTGCTGGGGCTGCCGGAGGCTTCTGAGAGATCTCGTGGAGTTTGTGGTTCTTGCTCGCAGCTGCTGCCTCCTCTCTCCTGCACCGCTGCCGTCCGCCACCACCGCGATCCACCAGGGAGACGCCGGGTTATGGGCTGCTGAAGAAAAAACAAAAAAACAAGGCTTACATTTGCAAGGCGAGGTAAGCGTCGCGCATTCTGCGTTGGTGAGTTTGAGGTCTTCATCGGTGGGCTTTTTCTTTCTCATTTCTCTTTATAAACTAATTTTTTAAAGCGACCGACAGAGCCTACGGGCGTTGAGGGTCTTAGTAGCGTTGGCGTACACCAGGGAAGGAAAGGAGGGTTTCTAGGCGACGGAGTGTGACGCTGGTTGTTTCGGCCGAAGCTGATTTAGCGGCGGATGAATGAGCGGAGCGGAGCGTTCGCCGCTTCAGGGATCCGTGGCATGGCCAGCATGCTGTTATCGCCCGCCGGGTCTGCACGGGTCGCCGGAGGACTCCGGTTGGGTGTGGGGATGTAGCCGCATGGTGAGCTCAGACAGAGCTCTGCTTTCCCACCCCCTGACAGTCCCCTGCTGCAGATCAGGCAGGAAGTGGAGGCTGAATCAATCTCAAGGCTGAAATCCCAGCAACTTCAGACCAGCCTC
>JAODJU010000138.1:10761091-10796970 GCA_026776725.1 Gnathonemus echidnorhynchus | reverse complement strand
CCCCCTCCCCCCCCGCCCGCATGTGTGTAAATTTAGAAGCATGCGGGGGCGCTCAGTCACCGACCCACCCTTGGGCCTGGTCGGCTCCGGCTTCTCCCGGTGGGCTGTGTGAGGCCGCCATGCCAGGATGGGTCTCGGGTTCGCCGATCAGAACCCAGCAGCACTGAGCTCAGAGCTTATGCTCCAGGTCTGCCCACATGATGACACGTTCGTCGCATTTCTGTACATGCAGCTCTTCTTCCACGTGATGACATGTTCGTTGCATTTCTGTACATGCAGCTCTTCTTCCACGTGATGACACGTTCGTCGCATTTCTGTACATGCAGCTCTTCTTCCACGTGATGACACGTTCGTCGCATTTCTGTACATGCAGCGCTTCTTCCCTGCAAACATCCTTTTTCACTCTGGACAGAAATGTCTGCCAGTTTAAAGAAATGAAAATGCATGTTGGCTTTATGTTGGATATAGCTGACTGTGCTGCCATTAGCACTTTGCATTCAGGGGATTCGGGCTGAACTGGACCTGCGCCTACAGTGTTACCGGTTCAAAGAGATGATCTTGGCCCCTTTAATTAACCATGCGCCAGCTGTACAAATAGCGGAACGTGGGAGCTGTGCAGGGGCAGCTGCCAACTGGTAAGTACCATCGTGTTAAAGATGCCGGATCGTGCTTAGTAATCCTCGGTTAATCCCTAAGTGATTAACTACATGCGGGACGCCTCTGGGATTGGTACCGTGCCGTGATCGTGAGTCCTCGTTCAGCTCTGACTCGCGCCCGAGTCTGCATCGCCCCAGAAATGGGACATGGACCTTGAGAGCACTGGAGAGGCTGTGGGCTCGAGCAGCCAGCAGGCGGCACCAGGGGGCAAGACGGCATTAGAAGGCGCTTTTTACAAGCCGGGTCTGGAGCCAGTTTGGATCAAGGAACCAACAATCAGGATGCCTCCCTGTTCCCTGAATGTTCTGAAGGCTGCACTTCTTGTCATCGGATTGTCTTATTTAGGGCTGGATGGTATATCAAATTTTAACAGTATATGTTTTCAAAAGGAGATATAAGGTGGTGGTATATTGTTTGTATCAATATACCATTTATTGTGTATTAAAATTAGGACTCTATTCAAGATTTTTAATATAAGCCAATAGTATTCCTTGCTGGCTGTAAACAACAAGAGGGGTTCGGTCGTGATGTTGCAAAGACTCCCAGAATCCACAGCTAAAATCAAAGCCTTCAGTTGATGGGGTCTCATGGGGAAGCTAATGGAGTGTGAGAATCATTTAGTGATGCACCAATAAGGAAATTACTGACCGATGGCCGATTATTTCAAAATTTGACATCGATACCGATTTCTTTGGGAGGTTCTGCTTACATAAGTTTAGAGAAACACTCCACCCAAATAAATTAAAAAATAAATGAATTGCATTCCAAAAATATGAAAAAAGTGTAAATTTTTTGTATGAAAACACCAACAGATCACTATGTTTTATAACCAAACGCTTGCTATCAAACGCTTGCGTTACCGACAGACTTGTGTTATTCAGCAGCACCGCAGTCTTCTTTGGAATGGATTTGTTTTTCAGAAACTCCTCATACTCATCACTGTCTCGCTTTAAGGTGATCAATCAAATTTTGTGCTGAAATGTTTATTAGTAGGTCCTCCCCATGAAATTTTTGCATGGCGATGTTTGCAAAATGCTTTTCTAATGTCATTTTCGCTAATGTTCGAATAATTCCACGTAGCAGACATTTTTCTAACTGTTTAGCACGTGGTGTGTAAAGCAATAAGGGGGTCACCATTTTACAGGGAATTATCGGCAGTAAATGTCAGCCGATTGTTAAGCGTAGGCTGATGGCCGGTTGTTGCTGTATTGGCTGACACCGATTGCTGGCTGATACAATCCATACATCTCTAATAATTGTTACTTGGTTCATTTTGTTTTAAAAACCATTGCCAAATGGCTCACAGGCTAAATAGATGGTAATTTGCAATATATGTTTTATTTTGTTGAAGGACAGTACCTGAAAATGATGGTCTTTCCAGTTAAGGATGCTTTAAGTTTGCTAGTTGTCACAGGCTTCTGTTTTTACAGGCATTTGCCAAATAGGTTTTAGATTTAAATTTTTTTTGTTCATAAACATTAACCTTCATAAACTGACAAAAAAATTCTGTTGGTGGACATAGTGGAGTGAAAGCCTTTCATGTCGTGCTGCTTTATCGAAGCAATTTTCGTTTTCTTTTAAGATAGGGCAGGAAGGAGGGAAGAGAATGTATTTTAATTTCATTTTGGCCACATTGCTTTAATAAGTGTTCATGACCTCTCACAATTGGCTTTGCGTTAAAATCGAACGTTTCGCCCACTTCATAGAAAATACCAGATTTTTTTGTGTTATCTCAATTTTGCCTAAATGTATGGAGATACCAGAAGGTCCACATCGTCCAGCCCCAGCATTGTTAGGTTCTTCCTTCGTTAGATGTGTTTCTCCTGCTCTAATGCTGCTTTCACTTGTACCTGGGCATCCACTGGAAGCTCAGCTTAGCCACACTCACGCATAGTTGACTTCTTGACAGCATGAATGTTTATAATGTGCCGTTTGACTCACTTTGACATCACTATGGATTATATTGTCTGGTAAATGAATGAAATGAAATGAATGAAAATGCGCCACTTTTGACTGGTAGCTGATAGCTTTGTTGTTCTGTAATATACAGGTATGTAATGTAATATGTATTATTTGAAATGGTACGATAGTTTAACAGTCTTTTCACTTGTTGTGTTTGTGATGCTTCCCTCTTTAAATGTTATTCTCCTGTGGTTGTGGGCCACCCGCATGTTGAGGCTTCGTCCCGCAGTGTCACCCGATGTTCTTTAAGCCGGTAATGGGCCTGACTGTGGTGGTGCTTACCGGACGTGTCCCCAGAAAATTGACCCCCCCCCCCCCCCCCTCCCCGCTGAAGGCCCCGGGGACCCGCTGCAGGAAAGCAACTGAGAATCATAAGCGCTTTGTTGACGTGCGGTTGGCGAAGTAGGGCCCTTCTCCCCTGACGTATGTTTGGTGCTCTGAGACTTGCTGTTTTTAACAGTGTGAAAGCGTCTGGCAATCGTCGGCCCGCAGGGGGAACAACGGCGGTGATATTTGAAGCCGGACGGCGTCACCTTCACTGAATGTTTGAGGGACCGTGACGCCACTGGTTTGGTTCCATCATGGCCCAACGGTGCTCCTCTGAGGGCAGACTTTGGTCGCCTTTATGTGGTACTGAGCTGAGTGCTGAATTCTTACAGAAGCGAAAGGGGATCGTCTAGTCGTGGGGAGACCTTTACCTGCTACACCGGGCTGACTGAAAATGCTGCTTTTGGTCCAAGACGAGCTTCAGCGTAAGATGCAGGAATGAGCGCTCTCAAATGACAAAAAAAAAAAGTGGGACGGAAGAGTGTGTGCGCCTGTGTGTGGGAAGAAAACACGCCCACATGCCGGACTCCGTGTGTATGTGTATCACACGTGTGCAGGCGTGGGTGTATGACTGACACAATTTACTGCAGAGAGGAAAAGAGTCTGCCACATGAATAAAACATCACCCCCCTCTCACCATCACACGTCTTCAGTCAGAGGCATCTGTGGCTTCCCAGGCTCCGCCCCCAAGCATGGGCAAAGCATCTAATTGGACGATGGATCCTGCCGTGGGTTGTCTGCCTCTCAAGTTTTACATGCAAACCGCAACTTGGACATGGAAGGTTCCAATCACTATGGACAGCTAGAACCTGGAATGTCTTCTGACACTGCCAAATTTTTTTTCATGTTATACGTAAAGCAAGTTCACTTGTCTTGAAGCTGAGCTTGATGGACATATATGGGGGGAGTTGAGCCTCAGAAAGCGAGATAAAGCCTCTGCTCAATGTATACATCTCCTTGACGACCATACAGCCATACATCACCATGGCAACCGCATATCTCCATAACAACCTACCTGAGCACTTTTGCGATTTCAAGCTGTGTTTGGTGGGTCTCCGCTAACGTCCGCAGCGGTTTGAGGGGGAGGGTATTGCGGGTATTGTGGCCCACACCTCGGGGCCACGTATGAGGAGTGCTCAGGGGGTTAGGGGTGCCCGAGTGAGGCTGTTCCATGGGGTGTCTGGTTAATCAGTGGCTCCCTACTCCCACTGCCTTTGGAGTGGGGTGGAGGGGAGGGTGGCTGGCAACAGCTAACGGAGAGAGCAGACTTATATAAATCCCCCACATGCAGCAATCAGTCAGTGCAGAGAAAGCCAGCTCAGCCCAGCTTCTGAGGTTCCCCTCAGTGCTAGTTTTCTGTGCACCAAATGCAGACCTATCTGGTGTTTTTTTGTTATGATGTAAACATACACTTTCAGTATCATGTTTTTTGTTGACAATGGAAATTGCAGTAGAGGCCGTGACAGAGCAAGATGGAGTTTAGAGAGTAATATTCTGAAGTTTTTGGCCGTCAGTAATTTCTGCAGCATTTCACCCCCCATATTACTCTCTGTTACCTGCATCCACACCTCCAGCTTGGTTACCCAGGTGATGTGTTCAGGTGTGCACTGCCATGCCCATCTCTATCCATCTCCACATCTCTGTGCCAGGGCTTGACACATCATCCTCACCATCGCAGTGCTGCTGTTGGGGAAAACCCAGCTGGTCTTTCTCGAATGTTCTCTTCCATGCTTTCTCTTTTTCTTTTCCTAGTCATTGGGAGGCTGATATTGCAGACAGCTTTGACTGTCAAGTGACCCGTAATAACAGCATTTGCAGCAGACTGATTAGGCATCCTGCGATTCATAATCACTTTTAGGGAAGGCTAGGGGGAAAAAAAAAACACAATTTTGGAGTGAAATGCTCCATAAGCAGAGCTCCAATTAGTCACACGCTGGCTCTAATTGCCCTGAGGTTTGAGCAGCGCTGTGGAATTGTTCATTTAATTTTCAGACACACTGGACCATACCAGTGTGTTCATTTAGTGCACCTTCATAACTGGACCCTCTTTCAGGCTTTCCAGGTTTGCATCTCTGCTACAGCTGTGACCCTGGTCACTGAGGCCCTCTACTTTAAGATGCTTTAGGACAGTGGTCCTCAACTTTTTTTGTACCGCGACCCACTTTTTACCATGCCAGCTCAGTCGCGACCCTATATCAAGTATAGGTTTAAATTACCGCCCTGATCAGGCATGCAGTGCAGCGCAGTCTATGCCTGTAGCTCAAATCTGATTGGATGTGCCAGTGAATTTTTTAAATTATGCATCTGTGATCTGCCTTGTGACCATTTCAGAGCTTGCCGTGACCCAAATTTGGGTCGCGACCCATGGGTTGAGAACAGTTTCTCTGGATGTACTTTGTTGATGTAGAAGATTGCACATTGGTTGAACGCACACTGTAGTGGTTTAGGAACTCGACTTTACCACCTTTAACTTTCAGTATCTGGTCTCGAGGTGAGAAATGTATATGCTCTTGAGAAAAAGGCTTCGGCAAAGATGCAGCAGTAAAATTCAAGAAGAATAGCTGTCTAAACAGAAACTATATATGCAGGTTTGGATAAAAAGGTTTTTTTTCTAAGGAAGGTCTATGGTTCACTTGAGGGGCGTGGGGTGAATTCCATATCTCGTTCAGTTATAACATCGTCCCTCCTACATGACCTCTGATCCCTGTCTTCAGGCAATCTACAAGATGGTCTCCTCTGTGATGAAGATGCCGGAGGATGAGTCCACTCCAGAGAAGAGGACAGAGAAGATTTTCCGGCAGATGGACACCAATCGTGATGGTGAGTGTGTCTCTCTTCAAATATGTACACGAAAAAACACGCACGCTAACCAAAATGACCGGGCTGCTCATATAGAAAACCTTGGCATCTGTTAGTAAATTACGATACCCTCCAGAATTGTCTTGTGTTTTTAGTGAAACCCTCAGTTCCTCAGAAGCAGCTGGCTAATTTAGATTTTATTTGCATTCAGAAGGTCCTAGCTATATATTTTATATATATGTTTTTTTTTTAATACTTCATTCATTGTCATGAATGAATATTAATTTTTGCTGGTATATGGAATGCTGCCCTCTACTGGTAGGGGTGGAATCCTACTCTGTGGTATGATGTGCATTTCACCCTCAGAAGCACCTCCAGTGGCAGCCCCCAGTTTGTCAGTATTTTTTTTCTGCATTCTCCAGCCTTTCCACCAAAGTCTGACATCAGAATTAAAATCCTCAAACACTGCGAGGATTCTGCACATTTTCGCCTCTTTATAAGTCATGCTGATCCTGTGAGGGAGGGGTCCATGTGCCTGTGGGTCTGCAGTCCCCATCTCCCGTGCATTGAGGTGGAGACGCTGCAGTCCTGATCTGTTGTTTTCATCTCCATTCTGTAGTAATTTTCCAGACTAGCTTCTTAGGGACAAAGACAGATGTGCTGAGGGATATTTTTTTTTGATTGTTGTAACAAAATAAACTGAGAATATGCTTTTTTCATCATCTTACATGCTTTGAAGTCACTGTTGGGGGCTGTAACGCAGTAGACTATCGTCTGAGGATTGAGGAACTAAGAAATCCTCAATGGGCCACCTGCTGTACATACAGTGTAACTACAGTCTGGTGTTCCATTCCAACAATAATTGCATAATTTATTCAGCTGCTCTGCGGACATTTCCCAAATTGACAAGTTTTATCCATTTACACAGTGGGTTTAGAACTTCATCCCGCACTTTCACCCTCTAAAACTTATAGTCATAAAACGAAGCTGTAAAACCACAGCACCCCCTGCTGGCTCAAAGTATGTCATACAGCCTGGTTTCCAAAACAGGGGAACGGCTGTGCTGTCACGCACAGAGAGACTTGGATGCGGGTGAGCTGACCAGGTCGTTTTATGTCATTCCATCCAGGCAAGCTATCCTTGGAGGAATTCATCAAGGGAGCCAAGAGTGACCCGTCCATCGTGCGCCTGCTCCAGTGTGACCCCAGCAGTGCTGGCCAGTTTTAAACACAGCCGACCAGGCACAGTGTAATTCACTCCTACCTCCTTTCTCCTCTGTGTTACTTCAGCTTATGCAGCTCCGACCAGGAGTAGCAATCACTCAAATGTTCCTGTGTGATGCATCAGTTTGGGTCACTTTAACATGTACTTAGTATTTTCTGATCCACTCTGCAAGGACATAACTTTGGGTTAAGCATTGGAGGGATTGAGATCTTCACCCATTTAAAGGGGTTCAGGGGCTTGTATTAGCTGGTTTTGATTACCCCCCCAATATTTACGCCCATGCCACTCTATATAGATTAGCGTACATTTTTTAAGGGGTGATTTTAGCAGTGGTACCTGTAGAAAATTTCAGCTGGGAAGGCCGTCAGGTGGCCAGTGCCCACCCTGTTTTTCATTGTTCCATTTAGAAATTAAAGTAATCCATGTTCCGTCTTCATTATCTTGACATGGCCACCTGTTTAGTAGTGGTAGCCATGACCCGTCCCTGGATTTTAGGTCATTCATTTTATGCTATCCCTGGATGTTGGTGTGTGGTCTTTGGTGGGAGGTGGCCTGCTACAGTGTGGGCGGGACCTAGTGTTATCAGCCACACCCCCTCACTAAGCCATGCCTTAAAAAGGTGCACAGAGGTATCACTGAGTAACAGGAATGTTTTGGACTTAGTGACTCACTCCAGTCGTTAGGGACTTTTGTGTGGGGCTCAACCAATATGAATTTTTTTCTGCACTCCAGTGCAGATTTTAAGGAGTGGAAAATTCTGATACCTGATCATTTTGAGTAATATTTTAATACTTTAAAATAGGCACAAATACTTTAAAACAGTGCTCTCCTGATATGTTTCTCAACTTCAAACAGTAGAAACTCACCTACTATACAAATATTAAGCCAGGAGTTGATACATAGTAACCTTAGAACAGTATAGTAAACACTCCCTCTGAACTTCCAAACGCAAATTTAAAACACTTAAGAAAATCACTTCCAGTCCTACAGTTTTGTCTGGTTTGATACGATATTTCCATACCCACTGGACCATTGACAGCCCTTTGGCTAAGCTCGCCAATACTCCCAGGCTCTGTGTGGGGAGTTATAATGCAGGAGGTTTCGCTTCCCAGCATTTGCCCCAGTGACAGAGCTCCTCTTCTCATCAGGAATAGACATCATCCGCTGTTTGTCGATAGGCTTTGTGAGGTTAAGCCCACACTTGCCTGTCACGATAACATGTTTCAGGTCAGAATTTGACTGATAATCCATCGTCAAAATGATATGGGGGGGAAATTTTAGCATTAAAATAAAAAATCAGCGGCTGCATCCATCATCAGAGTTGGTGAGAAGCCTTCGGCTGTTTTCCTTGCTTTTCTGCATGATTATGTCCTGAGCTGCACATCCCTGTCTGTCTCTCTGCCCTTTTAGGCTGTTGATATCAGCTCTCTGTTGTCTCTTAGTGTCAATGACCTTGCCTCCTAAAAGGGGGGGGGGGGGGGGCGCTTCCGGTGTTCCACTGAAACCCCCCTCGGCTCGTCCCACTTTAATTCAGCCTTGATTGCATTCATTAAAATGCTAATTAGCCCTGGCGATGCAAAGGAAAGGGGAGTCACAGAGTCTGGGTTTGGCCCCTCATCAGGAGATGCCTGGGATGGATTTAACTTTTTATTTATTTTGTTTTCCATTTCTGCTTCTTTCCAGTGCTTTTTTGGGTTGACTCACCCAACGTGTGTCAGGTGTTTTACCAGAAATCACCCCCAGCCCTCCCTCTCCCCCCACCCCCCCAGCCTTAACCCTGCGGAGAAACTGACAGAAAAGACCTTCAAGCGAGTATCAAGCACGAGACCCCAGCGAGGATCATAGATTCACGGGGTGAACCTCGAGAGAAGATGGACACCCCCCCCCCCAAACCCCAAGAACCTTCCTTGTGATTTCACTACTGACCATAACCACCTGTTGACTGGTCCCGGTGCTGCACGCTTTCGCGCTTCCCCAGTGCTCTGCAAGACTCAACCACAACAGCACACTCAAGCATGCGTGAGACATGAACAGACGTAGGTGTTCCTGGATTTGGAGATAGATGTGGGACCTGACCCACTGAAAGGTCATGATTTGTGTTCTTTCCAATCCACTCTACGCATGATATACACAGATGTCCGTTGAGCATTCTATAACCACAGAAGGACCACACGTCTCGCTATGCATCTGTTCCTGCGACTGTACTGGCAGAGCGAGGACGAGCTTCGCTTGGTCCCTTGGCTTTTCAGCTTTGCTTCCATGTGCATTTCAGAGCTCCGCGCGTCAGCGGCGCTCGCGTGGACTCGCATTTTTTTCCTGCGGTGGAGTTTGTTTTGCGACACCGCATTTCTTTGTGCTGTCTTAGTTAACGGGTAAGCTGCTCAAAACTGGTGTTTGTGTGTCAGGAGACACTGGGGCCAGTATTTTTTGACAACGTTATTTTAAAGCAGAACAATGCTGTCGCTTAGATCGTTTAACATCTACAGTTCCTCATCGGTAGACTCCAGTTGCAGTGAGATTTAGTGTTTTTTGTTTTTTCCCTGAGGGCTTCAAAGAGGTAGCCAAGCATGCATGTGTTTTATTTTTAAAAATTTCTGCGTCAAGCAGGGAAAAAAAAACCTTTACATCCAGTTTTAAATGTTTTTAAATGGTGCATGTGAGGTTTTTAGTGTTTTGTTTTGTTTTTTTTTTGTTTTGTTTTTTTTGTAGTTTTGAGATTTGCATACGAGTGCAGAAGGGGGTGGTGCCTGTGCATTTTATGCAGCCGTGTTTGCGATGCGCAGATACACGGGTGCACCGGTGCCTTCGCTGTGGCGTGTGGTCGCCGCCCGGGTCATCGCTACAAGTCACAGGGGTGTGTTCACCAAGATGGGGGACCCCCAACATCCACGGCCAGGCCATGAGAACGTGCACACGGATCACTTGCACGACACGGGTGGGGCGGGGTGCTGTGGCGTGGGGGTGGGTGGGTTCATTTCCGGCTGCTTGTCATGGCTTTTTGTCCACACGTGAGGCTGGAAGCGCATGGTCACCTTCCGTGCTTGTTGAACATCCGTGATAATCAAACGCGAAACCCATCAGGGCTCTGAGCCAACCAGAAAAAAAAGATAAGGGAGAGGAAAAAGTAAGAATCCCTCCCCAGGGCTGACACTCCTCCTGTGTCTGGGCTCCGGCAATCATTTAGGAATCCCGGGAAAACAGATTTCAGCTTTTCTCCTTCCCCTTGGACACAGCCGAGATTCCAACCCTAAACTCAGTGGTGTCAGTTACTGCAACACTGTCGATTTGGACAAATTTGAATGTTTTTGAATAACTGCTGTTTTGTATTAAACAAAATTAAGCCTTTGAGAACAACTGCAACTACTGCAGCAACATTGATGGTTTCAAGTTGTGCTGTTTTTTAAAATTTTAAATACTGTATCAGGTGAGATATTACACACATCAGCATCATGTGGTCAAGTGCCAAATATACGAAACCAGTATTGTATAAATTTATACTGTACAATTGTTATCTGTCGAACAAAATGTTTGTAATTGTTGCATTTGTAGATTTTGTATGGTAACCTGTATTTTGTGACAGTGTAGTTTTTAAAAATAGAATTTTGTTTTGGTTATCTTATAAAGCAGCAATATTTAAAAAATGTCTGTTTAGTGCTTTGGCTGTGCGTGCATGCGGTTTTTAAATCCTGATAACACATAAATGGTGGAACGTTTATTTGTCAAGATGTAATTATAATCATAGCTTCTGTAGTATAGACTGAATCCAGCACCTTACAAAGTAACCAACTTTGAATGTGACGCAATGTTACCGTATCATAAAGATTTGCTGAGCTGGAATCTGCTTATGCTCACAGAACAGTGATTTAGGATTTCTGCCAGGATGTTTAAAATGTTAAAGGCCATTAGTAATACAGTTACGTGATTAAGTGATGCTGAGTGGTTATTTTTAATCCAGCCCTAAAACTGCTGAAATAGACAATTCATCAAATGTCAAAAGCAATCTCTCAAGACGACTGCTTGGACTGTGCTTGGCTGGTCTGGTCCAGCTCCCCATCGCTGATGTTTTGACCTCACCCAGTACCAACACCAGCGCCTGTTGTGCATACTGGGGCATGACTGCATTAGCCGCACAAATCAGTCAGGAAAGCGTGGCTTTTAATGGTTGAAGTTGAGAGAGGCTGGGTTCACCAATGCAGACTTTGCAGTCAGTCTCAGTCCTGTTTTCTCCTTTACATTGTAGCCACTGCACCTTGCATATACTGTGAGCATATTGCTTTTAAAGCGTTGTCTTATTCCATCCTCATTGATGTTGGAGGGTGCGTATTTAGCCACTTGAAATTAATGCTGCGGGGTTCTCTCAAACTCAACATACACACCGGTCACTGAAGGACAACGATGACATGGAACCGCTGCTGTTGTAGATCAGGTGACCGTGCTCAGTTCAGATTCCCGTTCTCAACCCTCAGATTAGCAGAACATCTGAAATACTGGAGAGAACCAGGAACTAGGAAGGAGCCGTGATTCCAGGCAGGTTTTTGAGACGCCAAACCCTGAGAACCATGTTGGTCCTTGGAGAACAGGTATGAGAATAACCTTCTTGGCCACCAGTCAGATGGTCATTGTCAGTCATAGCTCAGAAGGCAGTAAATTCCATGGTTGTGTGCGAGTGCGGCAGCAGTGCTGGGGACAGAGCAGCAGATCTTTGTGGCTCCGTTCCCTGTTCACACACTTACAGGATCTGCTTTGTTGATGAAAAGGTCAGCCATCTTGCACACCTGGGATCAAAACGCAGCTGCTGCTGTATGACTTGCAAAACGTTTCCAATGCTAATGTAATTCTAAAAACTCCAGGGTTACATGTAAATTGAAGCCGACTTAGTTCTTAGTCTTCTGACCCATTAGTTTGCTGGAGAGCAATGGTTCTGGAAAGACGTTTCGAATTAGCTACCCCTGACGGTTTTAACGGCGGAGATTAAATCCTGTGTTTAACAAAATATCGACCGTTACCATGAAAACAGCAAAAAAAAATAAAAAATTGGTTTGGCGTTAGCATGATTGCAAGATGGAGCAGGGAACCCAGATGATTGCTTGTGTATGCAAAGCAATCAGAAATGAGGCAGAATGGCTATTCAGCAGTTACTAAAAGGTCAGTGAGGGCCTAGTTAAAATCAAGTACAGTAAAAAGATTCAAACTTTAAAAGATCTTGAAATTAGCTTCACATCTTTGACGACAACCAGTAAAAAGCCGACCGACTAAAGCATTACTGCTTCATTTACGCTGCCGTTTATTCAAAAAAAAAAGCAAATATGTACAAAATTATATATTCAAAAACACCTACAATAAAATTTTGTACAAAGGCATACAGGATTTCTTTCCAGAGACTTCAGCAATTTTTTTTATCTGGCAAATGGTTTGTAATATTATATTTACATGTATCTAATTCACAGTGCTTGTTTCTATAGACCAGGCGTGGGCAGTCTTATCCGCAAAGGGCCGGTGTGTATGCAGGTTTTTGGGGTGATGTTTAGGTCAGCTGTTTAAGCCCATGTGTGATGACTGTTCAGCCAATCAGTCCTCTAATTAGTAACCGAATTAGGGAGCTGCACTGAAAGCCCACAGGCCCAGCAGCCCTTTCTGGATGAGCACGCCCACTCCCCCTCTGGACTTAATGCGCAGTTTGAATTTCACAGAGTGATTCATTACAATACTTCCCCTTCTCCTTAAAATGGTTTAAAGGACTTTGGTCGCTACACATTTGTTTTTACAATAATAAAAAGGAGCTACATTGAACAGAACCATGGTAGCAAATTATAGATGCGTAAACACAAGAATGCAATTTTTTTTTGCTTTTTTTTTTTTGGCCTGGCAAAGCTAAGTGCTGTAGTGGAGAGAAACAAAATGACTTTTAGCTCATGGTGCAGATGACCGAAGTTTCAAGTTCCTCACGGTGGCTCTCCCCGCGTCTGTTGCAAACGTCACAAGACTTGTTTTCAGATGGACGCAGGTAAGTGGATGGGTGCAGCATAACAAATATATACAAGTACAAGGTGACCTGGCTCCATAAGCATTACTATCAAGAGCACTGCCAGGACACACCTATAATAAATGCTGTGGTTCTTTAGTAGATTATCCCTAGAGCCGTTGCTGTACAGTGAACAATGGCAAAGGGCTTCATCTGCAAGCGAGACAAGCAGCCTCATGAGAAAACCTCGTTGTCGTGACATACCTCTGTCGGCCTGTAGGGGGCAGTGTAGACTAACTACATAGTGAAGGAACACGAAAATTTGAGAGACCTCGCTTGAAATAGCGTTCCACTTATCAGAACCTTTCCCTGGATCTGTAAGGTGACACACTGTTGTAACAATGATCTCTCACCCAGAACCCCTAGCAGTCCATGGAGAGTTCTACATCCAGAGTGGCAGGCCTAAATCAGAACTTGTCTCACTCCCCCCCCCCACTTTGCATGATAGGGACTCTGTAGCATACACTAGTGACACCCTTGTTCCAGGCTGTATTTACAGAACAGGGTCAATCTGCTCCATTATGTCCCATGACGCTATTGCCCTCTCCTGGGAAACGTGCAGCCAGCCGACTGGCCATGGTCCACCACCCGTCCTCAGATTTCCGTCAGCGTGATTCTGTAGTTGTCGGCCAAGCCCTCGATGCCCAGGATGAAGGTGTCCTCGTTCGAGTAATGCTCAATGATGTTGTCATCCATGTTGACCAGGATTCTGAGCGAGGAAGTTTAAACGTGGGGTAAGAAACCAAAGCTTAGAAAGACAACGAAAGGGAAATTTCATATTCCCAGTGAATACGTAAAGGAGAAGCCCACCCCTTTTTGCTCTTCTTGTATATCTTAGCCATCTTCTCTATCGGCAGACCATATTTTTCTGATATCTGTGAAAAGAAATACTGCTGACATACAAGAACACACTACACACAACATTAAGACATTTTTAAATCCCTCCCCAGTGTCACACAGCCATGAAAATGGTGCCGACGTGGGGTGTACCAAGGGAGACCCCGTGAGAGATCTCCCTCGGTGACCCAGAAAAGCTGTAGTGGAGAGAGAATCACTTACTGCCTCCATCAGTCCCTTCAAAGTCGGGGTCTTCAGCATGAGGGCGTCGAACACCTCATCAGACTCCTTCCTCACGTAGAGAAGAACTGCGAAAATGGTACCGATGCACCAATAAGGACATTTCTGGCTGATACGATAGCCGATTATTTCGAAAACTGACACAGATACCAATACTGATTGTTTGGGTGGTTCTGCTTAAAATAAGTAAATTTTTTCAGGTGGAGTGTCCCTTTAAAGAAGTATTTGTGTTTTGGTAAGAAAACACACACCAGCAGTCCCAGAGCACCATACAACTGTATTTACGACATTTATAAGAGAGAAAGCTGATCATCAAGTGTGATAAACGCCATGATTTTCCGAGTAATGTCTTTTGATTTCTCACTGTCTGCACTGGATTTTCTTTCGCTATCAAGCTCTTGCGTTACTGACGGACTGGCGTTATTCGGTAGCACTGCGGTCTTCTTTACTAGAACGGATTTGTTTTCCAGAAACTTCATACTCCTCACTCTCTCGCCTTGAGGTGAGCAATCAAATTTGTTGTGCTGAATGTTTATTAGTAGATCCTTCTCGTGAAATTTTAGCAGGGTAACGTTTGCAAAATCAATTTCTTATGTTTTCGGCAACATTATTCCACACAGCAGACATTTTCCTAACCGTTTAGTACGTGGGTGGGCGAAGCGATACGAGTCACCATTTTAAAGGGAATTATCAGCGGTAAATATCACCTAATTTTTAATCATTAGTCAATACCGATAACTGGCCAATACGATCGGTGCATCCCTACGTGTGTGCCTAAAACCCCCTTACATACTAGGGCATGACCAAAACACTACAGGCTCCTGTGTGCTCTGGAGGTCCTTTTGTACAAGGCATTAACAAGACGGTTAATACTGCATTAATCGAAGCAAATGTACGTAGCGTCTTATGTGGGGTCTCCTCCCGGCAATTTTGACCCCATACTGATTAAGCGGCACCGGTGGAAAAGCAGATGGGTAGCATGGAGTCGTCGTGCGAGCGACCTGCTAAAGTGCTGGCTGCAGTGCTGCATGGCTGCTTTGCATGCGGTGAGCAGTCACCCCACGAGCCATTTGCATGGATATAGATCAAACGGAGAGAAACTGTTTTCAAGTTCGGGCCACACGCACCTCGCTTCTGCGTCTCCTCCTTGGACATCTTGGCAGGAGGGGGGCCACAGTCGTCCTCAGGCCCTCTGAACATTCTCTTTACCAGGATACTCCTACAAGCAGGTGTTACTTCAGTTACCTGTTACTGTCCTAGGGCTCTGCTTCCCTAACAACCCCCTAGTCATTCAGGTCTAGAGCTATTTTAAGGGATGGAAATGAAGGGATTGCAGTCAACCAGCAACTCAGAATCACGCAAACACGCTATGGGTGTGCATGCTCTTGTTTATGGGCTGCAGGACAGCCAGTCACCCTGCTCCACGTACCCTTCCCTATCGATGTCTTCTGTGCTGAAGGCAAAGACCTATGGGAACAAAGGAAAATGGCCACTTTGATAAAAGCCGCAATAAAAGTCCCCAAAAGATTAGGCAGCGAGAAGAGCAAGTATGGATTAGGGTGGAGGGCAGCCGTCTCTTATACCACAAACATCTGAAGAGCCCACGAATACAGTGCTTCAAACAAGGCCCAAAGCCCTCTAAAGGATTCAATAATCCAGACCCCAGTTACCAGGATGCAGGACACCTTCCTCACAGCAACAAGGAGGGCGAGTTCATCTACTATGGATTCACATTTTATTTTTTTCTTTAAAAAAATGGCCAGTCCTAATGAAATCTCCACAACGGGGCAGAACGTACACAAGTGTGCAATTCACATGAATGTGCCAACAAAACAAAGGACCACATTTATGAGAGATTTCCTCCAAGTTTTCCCTAACAAGTTTTTGAGCGCAAAACGAGCTTCGTGACAGTTTGCAGAAACGATCCGGGCACCTACAGCTGGTGACACTGCTGTGCACGGTGTTCGGTCAAAAACATACATCACATAATAAAACCGGCCGCCACATTAACGACAGTGAAGTTGAGGCGCTCGCTCACCTGCCCTGCTCTTTGGAGGTTTCCAAAATGGACATCCGGAATGAAGAGGACGGGTTGGGAGTCCAGGTTGGACATGGATTTGAAGTAAGTGACGTCAGCCTTCTTGGACGGGGATAACGCTGCCAGGTTGGCATCCTTCCCTAACCAATGACAGAGTGCTCACAGCGTCAACACCCAATAGGAAACAGCATGACCTCAGCAGGTGACAGCTGCGATTGGATCAGTGAAACTAGGCGACTGAATGGTAAGCAGCAGCACCACAGTGGTGCCATCGAGTCGCGTACCGTTACTGGTCTGAGTGCTGCATGCCTGACCTTTAGTCTTCTTACGGTTCTGTTTCCTCTCCTCATCCCGGATCTTCCGCTCAGCTCCCTTTAAAGGGGAAGACAGACAGACACATCAGTAACCCAATGGAACCAAATTTAAAAAGTGAAAGTACAATGGATTATTGATCCCTATAACAGACCCAGAAGTACGTTTGCGTCTCTCGCTCTCTGGAGGGATTTCCCATGAATTTTTTAAAGCAATTAATGCAAGCGCCAACAAAACACAACTGTTAAATATTATAAAAGGCAAGGCAATCCTCATAGTATTATTGTTGATTTGCCGTTTCTTTTTTTTTTCTTTATAAAACAAGGTTTAAAGTTGTTAGCACCTCTGAGAAATACCATATTCAGACTCCAGATCAGCTGGAAATATTTCGCAGTAACTTGCAGGGAACATATTAGGTTTCAGGGCACAGAAACACGCCGGTGCTCAGGCTGGGAGAGGAGGGGCCCTTGCAGCTCACCTTGTCACAGAACACCTTGATCTGCGAGTAGGCCCGGTGGATGGGCCTGTTGCTGCGGTTGTTGTAGCTGTAGGTGTCGATCTGGATCATCAGGGGAAGCCCTTTCACGCCCTTCTGGGAGGAGAAGTCCGTGCTCAGGCAGTTGACCGTGATGAAGATCTGCGAGGTGGGTGAGGAAAGGTGGTCAACGCATCTGCAGGTCTGAGTGAGCAGGGCTGACCCAAACTAAACAAAGGTGTCCCTTCCTCCTCTTCTGGCCTGCCATCATCAGGCTCCTCCATCCAAACCATCTGTCTATCTAATCCATCCATCTGTCTATTCTGGTCCTCTCCATCTATCCATTTATCTATCCATCTATCTTAATCCCATTCAGCAATCTATTCTGTCCATCCTATCTATCCTAATCAACCTATTCTCTTCATTCAACCTCTAGCCTTCTATCTATGCATCCATCATCCTATTCCTGTCCATCTATCTATCCATCCATCCTAACCATCCATCTCCCTCTCCTATCTATCCATCCTATCCACCATTCAGCAGTATTACTGCATGCACTGGCATGTCATTACAAAACATGTTTCTGAAAGGTCTAGCTTGTTCTGCCACAGAAAACATCCAAAAGTCTGAGTCTGCTTTAAAGGGAATTAAAACAATGAAACACCAAGTTATGAAAACTATTCAACTTATGTATTCAGCAATTTACTAAATGAATAAAAATTATAGCACAATTATTGCCTACGCACAGTGCCAGAGAACTCCAAGTGCAGCTTTCAGCTTTGCCCACACTGATTCAAAATACGCTTCAAAAGCCTAAATCATTTCATTTCTCCTGGACAGACATCAACACTTCTGATAATGCAGCACACTGTGTCTGGTCACAGTGCGCCGTGGCTGCAAAAGGATTTCAGCGTTTTAGGACGGACGCTGTGTTACTGCGAGGAACATCCACATCCCCGCCGGGCTGACCTGACCTCCTCTGCACGCGACTGGCTTACGGCAGCCAATAGGAAGCAGGGCAGCGAGGTCGAGACCAGGCCAGTCGCTGGTTCATTAAGCAGCCGGGAGCGTTTGAAATGGGCCCAAAGCACTTCCAAAAGATTTATTGATAGGTCACTAATAATCACCCGTCTGGACCCTGTGGAGATGGACTGGAGGGCCAACACAAAATCCCCCACAAAGTCCCTTTCTTGATTTTAGAAGCTACATTAACCCTCGGTGCAGGGGGGGGGCAGCCTAATCCAAAAGGTGAAAAGAAAAGTGTATATCTGTTCCAGCTGATCAGGGCCAGAGGTATGCTTACCCTGGCTGAGCAAGGTTTAAAAAAAAAAAAAAAAAATGGCTGAGAAACTTCTAGAATCAGATTACTAAGTGACATGGAGACACCAGGCAGCCATAGTACTGGCAACGCCCCAAGCCCTTCTCATGCCCCCGGGGCAATAGGGCAGGGCGGTGCAGGAAGAAAAGCAGCGAGATGCTGTGTGTGAGACCCAACGCTGGGAGAGGAAGCCACTTCGTGCGGCATACCCATAAACCACCTGAAGGCAGCCCAGAAGGATTTTCAAACACCTTCCATACTTCCTCTACCTTCCCTGGCCGCAGTCCCTGAAATGTACCCAGCTGTTGGCTTCGTATGTTGCAGTCAGTGGGAAAAGCCACACCAGTGACCTACAGTACCTCGCGGTGAGAGTGCGGAGAGAGTCACAGTAGCTGCACTGGGCTGATCTTCGACTTCTTTCGCCCGTTACGGTGTTTGCAAAGATCTTGGCTCCATGTTGGGCAATACTCTGCATTAGGAAAGGGGACTTTCCATCATAAAAACTCAAATCCCAGGACAACACTACCTTTGAAGTCATTCTCGGGACAGTAAACTGCACAAACAAAGGTATGTTATGACGTAAAGCCTAGTCTGTGCTGTATTTTCCCGCCTGCCAGCACAGTCGGCACGGACATTCCCGATAATGAAATTTACGGCATGTGGAAAAAAGTGAAGAGTGCCTTTGACTTGACAGAAAGTGGTTTGCTGGTCCCTCTGAAGTTCTCGCATGCAAGGTTGTGTCGGCCTTTGCTCAGCCTATCAGGGACAGCGGTGTTGGACGTGCAGCAGACGTATGCGTTTGGGCGCGGCCCCGTCTTCGTGCTCACAGCGGCATCCTAAATGCCAACAGGTCAACACAGGAACCTGTACAGACAAATCAGCTCCCACAAACAACATGTGGGCTTCAAAGGAGAAGCGAACACGCTTCCTCTGTCACTCGGAATCAGTGGCCAGCACATTCCCAGACTGCTCTGAGTACCTAGGTATTTATTTATTATTTAGTGCAATATATTAGGTATTTGCAAATAGGTTAAATATTTTAACTGGCACAAGAATGATCAGTTAGACACATAGTAATTAGTTCAGCAACAAACTCAGTGAAGTAGAGACTGTCTGTACACAGTCAGATGTTAACGGTGAGACACTAAATCAAACTCATTGCCCAAAGCTAAGGCAGAAGTGTAATTAGCGATCAGTGGCATGGATCAATGCATTTCTAGGCAGTTCTAGGGCAGGTCATATGATCAGACATAAAATCCACACCAGAAGTTTTTAAGTGGCTTAGAAATCAAACACTATTTCAAAAAATTTGCCAGGTCAATTAAATAGTTCTCTTAAAAACAAATCCAGTGCAGGCTCACTAAAAGACGGTAAAATCCTCTATGACAAGTAATTTTCAAAAGAATTACGACACCACCTTCTTGTCTGAACCTGTAAACTGGTAATGAGGACTTCCACAAACAGCAAAGCGAGGTTCCTTCACCAAGTGGTCGACGTGTGTGTGTGTGTGAGACAGACAGAAAAATGCTTCTGAGAAGCACGCTGATCTCTCTGAATTAGCGCCTCATTTAGTTAGCAGACAGATCTGAAGGAGGGCTGCTTGAGCAACTGTCTAACTGGCCTTAAGTAATAGGAGGTCAGCCGTGTGAGTAATCCACACGCGGAGCGAAAACACACACGGCACATCTGCCCGGCGCCCGCGCCCATCCCACACGCTTCACACAAAGGTGAAGCAGCCAGGACGGTTGCCTAGCGACCGTGGCGCTCCATTTCCATGCCACCGCGGCCCGCCACAATGAGATCCGGGCTCTCAGGACATCCTTTTGTTTTTCGGGGGTCCCGTTCCTGCCGCTCTGCACGAAACAGACGTCAGGATGAGCAGTTTGCTCTTTCCAGACATGAATTAATGAAACCAGAAGTTAATTCGGAGTTAATTCAAAGAATAAGTTTCCATCTAATCTTCATAGTGACCGTATCTGAAGATTTGGAACGCGAGAATATCCTTCCCGTTTTCCTTTTGTGATCATGTCGTTTTTTTTTTATTGTAAGGGACCAACAGACTGTCACCCAAAACGCTAATGATGAGATGGCATCTTAAGGTAGCAGCGCTGCAGTGACAGAGCGGGGCAACCTCGAGGGGTACTGCAGAGGACGACAGGTGATGGGACGTTTGCCCTGGCGTGCTGCATCCCATCCGTGATGACAACTACCGTATATGACGCGGTACAACCTGGACCACCGGCACACTGAGAATTCCCCCGAATGTGCATATAGGAGCGGACCAGCCAGACACCAGCACACAGACACACACACGCGTGTGTGGCTGAGCAGGGAGATGGATTGCAAAATACTCTGTGCATAAGACGCACATATCAAGGCCCAAAGATCCCCTGGATTTATCGGCTCCGGGACGACAACATAACACTGATGATGCACCCACCGCTCGGGGATCAATCGCCTGTGTAAGTGTTACGAGTGACTTCTGCTCACAGCCATGTTTTAAAGCCCACTGCGGTTACACAGCTCTAGGTTACACAGTCTTAGGTAACAGCAGTCAACAATCCCAACAGAACTCATCATCTATAGATAACTTATGACACCGATTCTGGATGAGAGAGAGAGACACACACAAATGCTAAGTTCTACTCTTCTGATTTCTCACCTGGACACAAGACAATGTGCCTCTGACCTCCTTTCACAGAAACCTGCGACGCATTTTAATTGAATAGCATCAAATGGGAAACTTCAACTTCCCAAGTAAATCAAAACGGGAACTAAGCCATCAAGAGGCGACACAGGAACCTCGGCCACAAGGCCCCTCCTCGCGTTCAGCTCTGTATCTCACCGAGTTCCTTTTTAATGACACGGAAAGTTTTCAACCATAATGACTCAGTTCTTTGCAGATCATAATTTTAAGATATGGTCACCATTTAGTGTTTGTTGTATTATTACTGTTGGATCTAGATATTCATTTAAAAAAAAAAAAAAAGTTGCCGTTTTGGGAATTATCAGCTCTGGGAACAGCTTAATTCAAAATGATATCGAATTAGAAGAACGGTACAGAATAAACAAAAGCGTTCTGAACTTGAGAGAAACGTACTACTCCAGTACGGATTAGAAACAGATTTATAATAGGATCAACTGGCACTTTCAAACTTCCCCTTAGCTTATTAGTTCGATGCATCAGCACGCTCCAAAATGGAACCACTGACCAGCTGGATTCTGGTTTCCTATCCTAGATACAACTGGCCTTTTAAGCCGCTTCTCTGGTTTCAATATAGAAATCAGTACAGACCGATTAGTATGACTGGGCAACCGTCAAAATGTAAATATGTGAATCGCTTTTTAAAAAAATGTATATACAACAACTCCTTTGTATTGATGAAGGCTTTAAAAAGCCAAGAAAGAGTCTGAATCCCTAATCATAGAGGGGGCACCAATGACCCCAGTCCTCTTCCACCCATCAGCATTCAGAGTCCATCCTGACAGCAAATATTTACCCAGGGAGCCACGGCAGAGTCCCTCAGAGGCTTATTTGCAGTGCCCTCGTTAAACAGAGGAGGCGGATGGCAGCCGGGCTGTTGGGTGGGGAGGGGGTTGGGGGGGGGTTCCTCCCTTGACCCCGCCCATCAGCTGTGTTCCCCCTCCCCCTAACAAGCCACAAAACTACAGGGTGAAATGAAGAACGGCACCTTGCATTCCACTAAAACCCGAAAAGCTCTTGGGCTCCCTGACTTTAAAAGCCCAGAATACTGGACCTGGTTCTGCTCTGATCCATCCCAGCTTCTACGTATCTGATGTAGAAAAGGCCATAACGTGAAAGTAATCCTATGGTACTGGACAGCAAACTGAAATAGTGGGTTTCTAAACAAAGCATTGCATCCCTCACTGTGATCGGCAGGGAACCCCCGTCCCTATGACTGCTGGGATGAGATCACAGGGGTGTGGCACCTGTTTGCCAAACCAGTCTCTCCAAAATGCATCCATTGGCACTTTTTCACTGCCACCAAGAAGCAAGCTGTAACAGGGTCGTACTGACAGTTTTCCATTGTAAATTATGGGAACTGAACCCGAGCCAGACCTAGTCTGACATCACCCTGCTTACTAGCAGGGATGAAAGCGTGAATAAATCAAGCTGACTGCATCACCACCACCTGACTGGTCGAAATGCAGAGGGACCAGGGTTTGCGTCAATATGCATGGATTCATTCATATCGCCCATCACGATGTATCGATGCATCCCCGATAAGTCGAAACGTGAAAATTCCAACCTACTACTTAAAGTACTATAGATTAGCTGAACGGAATGGATCCGTAATGCAAATTTATGCAAGCAATTGTTAATTCCGGTAGCATTTGATGCTAACATAACACGGCGATTCTAACAGACGCGCTGGAAGAAATTAGCACATACTGTAGTAATCATGATACACATAGCGTGAACAGTAAATAAGCGCCTCTTCGGTTGAATGTCATGTTCTGTCGCTCTCCAAACCACAGCACCTCTCTCTTCGTGGTACAGGTCGGCTACAGCTTGGTTCCTGTATGCCAGTGGAAACGCGCTGTACGGATTCAGTACAGCAAAGCCTTCCAATGATCACAGGGGGTTCTAAGGCAGCAGCGGGGGGGGGGGGGGGGAGAAGAAAACTCCAAACACACAGATTATAAAGGCAAGAGAGATACAACACCTGGAGTGTTTTTACCCCACGACCGAGGGGCACATTTCTGCTCACCTTCGCCTCCTCATTGACGTCCCAGGTGAAGGAAACGGCGTTGTACGCAATTTCCTCAATGTTCCCAATGGTGTTGAAGCTCTCTTTGTAGTCGGCTGCAGAGGGATATCAGAGACATGAGATTTTGGCCGGACCCCTCCCTCTATCCGAAACAATTTTCATCACCTCTCAACACAACACAAATGGGTGTAATCAGGGCCGTTATATCCAGGCAAATTTATGACAACAGATGCGACCAAGTCAAACGAGCCCCGAATTTAAAGGCGGATAAATGTTCCCCAACCGAAAAGGAAAATAAAAAACCAACAAGAATTAATTTGAAGCAGTGATGATCCTAGGCGCTCTTTTAAAAGCTGTTTTTTTGAGGTTCCAAAAAGGATGTTTATATGTGCGCCTGCTTAGATGTGCGCCTGCTTAGATGTGCGCACCTTTTGTAATTGAAAGGCAGAGCTGTTGGACAGAGGTTTAAACAGCTTTATGGGTTTAAAACTGGGGAGGGGCAGACAACTGCACCCATAAAAATCAAATCGGCACAGTTTTATCAGTCGACTGGCTCTGTTTGGCCAGGCAAACAAACCTGACCCCTCCAACGCCTGTCCCCAACCATATCAAACGCAGAAACAAGCAGGTTTATCTTGAATAAACGATTGAAGCCGAAATGAATTGAGCCAATCTGAGTCATTTGGTGAGTCAGCCAGCGCTGTGCCACCCTCTACATCCGCATGGCGCCGGTCCAGGCATCGTGCAGCCCGCCAGCCTCACAGCGATACCTGCCGCCCCATTCGCCTGCCATCTGGTTCTTCGGGGGGTAAGGTGGGCCCAGCACTGCAAGGGGTTCTGGTACCGGTTTCACGGCTGACAATCGACTTGCAGTCGGGGACACATTTGTACACCAAAGACTGCAAATTCTCCATATACGACAATGACCACAACTGACCCTACTTTCCCCGTCACGCTTTTGATATATTGTAGGGTCAGCATAAGTAATTAAATGCGAACGTTGCAGACGACATACAAAAGGTTTGGTGCTGCATTTACCCGCATCACGTTATGCTGCACTTGGCGATGCACTCACTCCCATTGATCGCAGATTGCGTAAAACTAAGGAGAGAGTTTGAGGTTGGAAATCCAGAAATCTGCCCCCCCCCCAGCACCCATACAAGGAACGGCACTGCAGGGAGATTGGTGCCCATGTAACGACAGACACAGCTGTGAAATACACCTCAGGCTCTGAGCAGAACCCCTTTGTCCCTACAGACACTTCGCCGTCTTTCAGCCCCAAGCTCGCCAATTCCCACTTCCCCATGTCCTTCATCCACCTGGCCAGCACCCCGCTAGTAAGGGCTTGTTCCTGCATACACCCCCCCCACACACACACACAAACACCCCATTAACAGCTCTATTCAAATCCCACATCCAGCATAACGGGTCCGACGGCTCCTCACGGAACGCTTAACTTGTTATGCAAATCGGCAGCACGGTGTCTGGTTCCAGGTGCGACACGCATGCCCAGAATCTTCTGCCAACAGGCCCAACGGATCCCCAGCTCCCCCAGGGTAGAGAACACCGCCCTTCCCCCTTTTCCTTGGAACTGGCTACTAGGCCCAAACATTCCCCCTCTGAGGCACAAATCATGAGACATTTTTAAAAAACAAACAAAAAAAAAAAAACTGACATATTTACAGTCTCAGAGTTCGAACCCAACATCTAAACGTGTTTTTCCCAAAACATGCTACACTGAGTCTCAGACACATACTTCATTTAATAATATCTACCATTATATTTTTAATGGTCACAGTAAATCGGTCAGGAGAGGAGCAGAGGTATAGGCTCTCCGTAAAAACATCACAGCTGCCAACTTATCATAGTTGTTTAGGGATCATTTTGTAGGTTTTTCGTGCGATAAACCATTTTGTTTTATTAAATTTATACAGAATACATAACTGAAAGTACAGATAATTTTACACCTGCTGGTTCACGGCCCAGCACAGACATCAGGGTGCTGAGTGGGTCACCAGGTCAGGGCACAGTCCGGAAGGCTGTGGGCTCACGTCCTGTGGCCAGCAGAATGATCATATTGTCATTAAGCTCTTGACCAAGACCCCTAACCGCAACTGCAATCCAGTGATGCAGACCTTGCAGCCTCTGCTCATAATGTGGTATTTTTGAGAATTTTCATCGCAACTTCAGTGTCTCACAAAAATTAACATTAAACATTACAAATAAAAATGTAATTAAAATTAAGTTATTAAATAAGAATTCATTTAGTAAATGCCAAATCACAGAATCTAAGAATTTATTGATTAAGGAGAAAATAATTTTTTTTTTGGAATTTAGTGATCAGTGGTCACTGTTGACACACCACAGCACACCGTGCACAACAACGAAATGTGTCCTCTGCATTTAACCCATATGTGACATCGTGACATAGCAGGGGGCAGCTAATTTAGCGCCCAGGCAGCAGTGTAGCAGGATACCTCAGTGGTGCCTTGCTGGTCGGGGATTCGAACCAGCAATCTACAACTACAAGTGCGCTTCCCTAACCATTAAGCCACCACTGCCCACTTTGCATACTTTGCATTTGCATTGCACTACAGGTGTTTGAGGTTTGTCTGTTGTTATTTCCTAGTAAATTATTGCCTAGCAGTTGTTATTGCACCTTTTTGTGCTATTATGTCTGGATCATTTATGGCGTCTCAATATTGCCACTGTCCTGCATCACACACCAATTCTTGTATGCTCTTCATTCCGAAAATAAATTGTTCTGAGTCTGGAGTTCTGAGAGAGCAGTCAAAGAGCAGTGCTTAGCTCCGGACCAAGTGGGTTCACGTTTTTAAACATCCAATCTGAAAAAGACTATTAACCTGTAAACTCAACTTAATTCAGATTTGCGTTAAAGAGTAACTTCAAGGTGGGAGTTAATCATTGAACTACAACAATCCAGTCTGCCCCAAAGTGCCCCAACAATGACAGAGGTCTCTGCTGGCCAAGCACTTTGGATGGTATCTTCAAATCAGTTTCCTGATATACCTAAAAAAAGACCTTCCCCATAGCAAGCTGCACTGCAGATGAAACAGACAGATACACAGACAGACAGGCTCCGCCCACATGATATCACTGACCGTCCATGACGCCCATCCACCACACCCTTACGGAAATGGGTTTTAAGACATTAAAACCACTAATAATGTACAGTGAGAGGGGTAGCTAAATTATAGCTAAATGGCTAAATTTAATTAGTGAGATTAGCCCTTTAGTACTCAGACAGCGTGGCCCCTCTCAGTTTTCAGTACCTATTAACGGGTCGCAAATCACAGCCCGGCCCACGAGGCGCCGTCTGGAGCAGCCTATAAAACCGTCAGCCCGGTCAGACGACGCACGCAGACACAATTTATGGGCCGAACGAGGATAGCGAGTAAAAGACCGAGTGGAGGTAGGAGAGGTAGTAAGTTTCCACGCTGCACCAAACCACACCGCGCGAGACATGCGGCGGCGGCGTCACGGCTGCGATATCCAGCGCCTTACCGGCTTCTTTCGTGAGATGGCCGTCCCCGGCGCGCGGGAAGCATCCTGCCTCGACAAGTCGGGCATTTTTTCGCCGCTCCGTTTGCCTCATGCAGCGCCAGAGGTTCACGCGTCCTGGCACGTCCGGCACGCTCGCGCTCAGCAAGGATCGGACAAGCCCTCACAAGGATCCGCTCCGCCGTCGCCCGCCCGCCCGTCTGCCGCTCGGATTGCAGCCGCGAGCGCCGCCGGCTCCCACACACTGACCATACCGCAGACTACCAGACAGGCCTCGGTGACGCGCAGCTACAGACATTTTAAACTCTTACGGAAAATTAAGCTATTTCATATTTACTCGAGCAGCACAGACGGTGAGGTTTAATGCGAGTCTGTACAACTTTGACGGGTGTGAAAACCAAACGTTCCTCCAAAGGGCAGTGGGATATTCAAAATGAGGAAAAACATCAGCCTTTTGCGGCAAAAAGAACCAAAATAAAAATACGAATTTTGAATTAAAACAGGGAAAGAGCCAGACACAAAGTGACCTCTCATCCCGGCCGTCAGCTCCATCCTTCTGCCAAGGCCGTCTACAGCGCCGCCCCCCAACCCCACCCCTCCCCCCCCAGGGAGAGCAGCCTTACCGATGTCCAGGACCCTCTGCTTAGCCGTGTGCTGCCGCGAATGCCAGTACTTCCAGTACTTGAGTTGCTCATCCCGGTTCTTGTCCTCACTGAACACGACCATGATTACACTCTGAAGAAGAGCAGAGCGTGAAAAACGGTCAAATTAATTAAGAAACAAAATGGCTCCTACTCTGAGGAGACAGAGTTCCACATTACTGTATCTTACTGTCACATTAGAGGTAGAGACGTTTTGGGTGTTCCTTAAAACTTCCATTACGATTGACATAAGCCAACAGAAGATGACACAAACTCAACAAGCCACGTTACTGCTGTTGAGCTCAAACTTGGGTCATACTTGACCTACATAACGACAACAATGGGCGAGACATGAGGCACTTGCAGTTGACATTCAGTATTTAGTTTGCACACCTCCTGAAACCCTCCAAGGTGCAGCGCCCCCCGGTGGCCTGGAAATGCCTCACTTACCCTCACTTTGCTGATAGGATGGCGGAGGCACTTGTTGGCTCCAGTTTCACTGAGGGTCACGGCATAAAACTGGCCCTTGTTCAGGTAGGTCATGGGCCCCTCCCCCTGCTTCTGACGCAGGGACTTGGTGGCTTCCAGGGTGTACTGGAAGGTTCCACTGCAACGAAACAGACGGCAATTCTGAAAAGCTGCGGTAAACGCAGGATGGGTTTAAGGCTAATCGAGTTAGAACGTGGGCCTTACAGCGCTTGCTGGTCGTAGATAAAGTCTTCGGGCCCCAAAGACGAAGATGTGTGGTATTTCTGTTCAGGAAACGAAAGAGTCTCATAAACGATTCACATCGAGTATGTTCCGAGTGGCCAATACCACCAGCTAGACGCATGAACGGCACAGGGCTGAAGTAAAAGGGACTGACTGGAAGCTGCGGAATATCTGAGACATGCTGCACACGTGACACAACCTGAGGTCCTGTGGCTTTTTTCTTTGACCCAAAGCCACAAAAGCATCACTTTCTGCCCGCAGACCAAGGCCTGGACCTCACCTCATGGTCCTCCGTGTAGGAGTCTTCATAGCTGCTGTCTGGGGTGCTGCGCTGGTCATCTTTTATGTATACGGCATGTTCCACAGAGGGCGCGCTGTAGGGGCCCTGCTCGTAGGTTGCCCGCACCACCTCCTGCCCCTCCACCTTGTAATGACTCCCCGGGGCCATGAAGGGCGGGGTGTACGTCTCTGCCTTCACGGTCACCACGGCTCCGCCCTCCACGCCGTACGGCTCTCGCTTGGCCTCGGACGTCTCCGCACTCAGGGACAGGTTGACGGGAACGGATTTCAGCACCTGGACGCGGTTGCCCGCGGTTCCCGTAGCCCCCTGAGTGTCACCGTCCAAGGAAACGTTCCTTGTTCGACAAAAAGACGCAGACATTAATGCTTTTGTGCGAAGATAGTCAATGCTCGTTTTAATGCATCGTAACCCACTTCTATCACAACTGACAAAGTTGTGGAACCTTATTTTTTTCCATTAATATCTTACAGTCTTTTTCTTGAAATCTGTCATGGGAGCATATTATCTGCACACACACATTCACACACAGCTGTTGTCCTCCAATTGTAATAGATTTTGAATAACCTAACAATAACAAACATGTAATACATTAATCATTGCACTAGCAAGGCTATATCTTCATCCGTTTTCTTTCTGATCAGCTACACCATCAAAAGAACTACACTGTTACAACAATGCACCGCTTTGAATTATCGATCATTTAAGCTAATAGTTCCAAATTACATTTTTTAAGGGTTCCCACCAATATTACGTGTCTCGAAAAAAAAAACAAAAAGGGAAAACAAACAAAGTACTGACCGTTTTTCCTGGTCTTCTGGAATTTCAACTACTTTAGCGATCGGCAGCCTCTTTTCTTTGGGAACCTGAAAAATCAAGATCAAATTACGTCGTCAGAAATGAGTATCCATTCACGCGACCAGCCACACAGCTACCAAACAGCACACTGAGGCTGTTCTGCAAGAGATCACATCAATAACCAAAGTATCACACACACATTTAAAACTCAAATTGCTCAAGAAAACTATTTATATTCTCTGAACAATGACTTTATTGCGCTTGTGGTTTTTTCTGCTGTGGATCTTGTATAGTTTTCCTTCTCTACTAAAGCCACCCAGTAAACTGACATGACCATTAAACCACCACACTGTAACTCACCACAGACCATCACTTTGCTAAAATATACCTGCCATTTTAATTTACTTTTTTTAATCACATTGCTAAGATATCTACAGGCCATCACCTAGCCGCATGTTTTTGGATTGTGAGACAAAACTCCAAAGACTGGTAGAAACCAGGCCACGCAGTGAAAACACACTAAAATGCCACCCCTCAAATCACCATGCCCCCCCCATAATAGGATACACGAGGCTTGAAAACCAGAGGGAAAGCTACCAGCTTATGGCAAATGTGAGGAAACCAAATATACAATGAAAATGTGGTTCAACCAACCAGCAAATGGTTTCATATGACAATCCTGTTTGCCATTTCTGTTTTCATAAAACTACATATTTTTTTTATTCTATTTTATTTTTACATATTATGTAACTTACTCATGCATTAGTCATGTAAAAAGATTTGAAAGTGTAATTAATGTTTTACTTTGATATATATTATATGATATATTGTTTAATATTATCACATTGTTATGTTTTTTTACTTAGATAAGTACTTTTATAATTATATATATAATTTCACTTTTATCCAAAGTAACTGCTGGTATGTATGTCCACATATAATAAAATAGCCTCCTCATATTCCAGCGACTGGGGCTCAGGAAGCAGCTTGGCGTCCATGACGACCAAGGGCTGCGTGCTGATTGGCTGAAGCTCCCCCTCCTGACCTTGTAGTAGTCATAGAGCAGCCCCAGGGCGGCAGCACTGTCCTCATCCCCATTGATGCTCATCATGGCCTTGGTGGCGGCCGTCAGCGGGTTCTCCAGGTAGGACTTCCAGGCCTCATCCTCGCTGGTGTAGGCCCTCCGCGTATGGAAGGACGTGTCACTGGGAACCACCACCACAGGCCGCTTGCTGCAGGGACACGTGCAGAGCAAGGCGACGTGATGTCCGCTTTGGAGAACGCACTCAAACCGCAGGACCCAGGTCATTCCAGCATTTAAACTGGGAACTGGGCTTCTCGGACAATTTTATACATGCAGAATAATTTCAGAACCCAAACACATGCACCACATTTCTCCATTAACATTCCTAAGAAACTCAGGTCCTCTCCCATCTCAGTAGATTGTCCATCAAATTTGGTATGAAATGACTACTGAGATGCGTCCCTTATCCGGTGACCGGTGTGTTAACAGTGTTGGCCCGTCAATGCCCATACGGTACGGCCAGGACAGACGCATCAAATTCTCCAATTCTGTGTCGTTGCGCGTCATACTTCCTCATAGAAACATATCCGCTTTATGGGCCAGGTCAGGTAAAGATCACGCCGAGAATGAGAAATTATACAGTCGATGAAAGAAAATACCAGTCAATACACTGATATGACTATTGTTGTTGTTGTTGATATGCGATTAACGGACGCACATGTGAAATTACACAACTGAATATCACGACAAGAAAAACTGGTCGTGTGACTCCTGTAGAATAACTGACAATACGGACTTCCAAAATATCCAAACAAGACACTCCCATAGCCAGGCGCTGCATTTCAGCACTGTCTGAACAGTGCACTACAAAGCACATGGCTGTTCTGTAAACTTTGGAAATTAATAAGAGTCAACTAAATATGGGTTAGGAAAACACTTCTTTCACACTGATTTGTAGTTCGGTAAAAATCCTTATTCGTGCGCATATTATGCGCCTGTTATATAGCCACTTCTCCCACCATTCGTTCCCAGCACATAATTGCAACTTTCCGTTATAATATTCTCCCCAATAATTTTCACTCTTTCCAAGCCCTTAACGGAATCTGACAGACGCTATTATACAGCTGTTCTGTAGTTGACCACAACACGGAGACCTTTACACAGCCGGATTAATTTTCATATGTTTGGGTTTGTTTTTGCTATGGAAATGGAGGTCAGAGCCCCATTCTGTTCCAGCCCCCCCCGCACATCCAGGTCCCACCGGCACACGGGTGGGTGTCATTCGCTTTTCGCTGGGCCCTCAGGCCGTGATGATCACTCCGTCACTGTCTTCCCAAACTTTCCACCAGTGGTATTCTTATTTAAAGAGCTTCTATAGGTTTCTATATGGTGTAAATATAAATGATTTGATTAGAATAAGCCAATTTAAATAAACCCATCAATATAAATATAACATAGTTAAGAGGATATCAGAAAAAATCCATATAATATCCTGTCATTCAGCTCCAAAAAAACAAATTGTGTTTCTTTCAGGATTTAGATTTTCAGAAAACCAACAAAAAGAAAAAAAAACATATAATCAAACTAACTGAAATAATTAAATGTTACTTAAACCAATTATGACCCCAATTGGTGTTTTAGATTAAGATTGCAAAACGCGGTATTTGGCAAAACACTTAAATGTTATTTTATAATCACCCAAGTTATAAAATCTTGCACAGGCCTATAAAACTGTCATGAAAGTTTAAAGTTTTACGATTACAAGAAAAATCTCAGAATAAATATCACGGCTCACTTTTAGATAACCTGGCACCAAAATGCAGAAAACGTCGTATTTTAAAATTCACCTTTTGTTTCTCCAAAAATGGCGATTTTAGTTAAACAGCTTTGGACAGCCAGTGTAACTTGATTCAACGCAATAAAACTTTCAGATATTCTAACCACCGACATGATAGGCATATTTTATGCAGAGCTGGAAAACTGCGCAAAATATTCACTATAATCACAAACAGTTCGTGCGGGAACTACAAAAGAATGCAAAAATAACAGGGGGGCCAAGCGCTTAAGAGTATCCCAAAGCTTAATGAAGAAAGCGCTGCAGTCCATCAGAACCAGTATGTTCACTTACTTGTCGGTCTCTTGTGACATATTTGTTCCGACGAGCTCTCCTTCTCCCTTTCTTGTTCTTCCTTGTGAAACTGGACTTTCAAGTCTGCGCAGGTAATGGTGCAGCGAACGGGAGAAGCCGTCGGAACTCGGGCTACAGGTACGACTGCTTTTTTAATCGGCTTCTTTCGCATCCCTTGTTGCCGGATCAGGTACAACGCGCGTTCAGGTGCATTTGGAAGGGGATTCACTCCTTGCACTATGGAGCCTGCATTCCTGCACACACCGAAATATATAAAGTGGGTAATATTATTCAAAAGTAAGTTTACCTTATCTGCACTTGTAGATGAGTGCCGTAAACTTTGTTGGAATTCTTTCAGTGTAAAGTAATTTAGTTCAAAGAGGGCCGAGCTCGCCGCTGATTGGCCGCGCTATTCCGAGCGCGTCGCGCTGATAGGCTTAATTAGAACAGGTAAGACCCGCCTTACCTGTAACGCGCACGGAAGGTAAAGCGCGTTTTCTGGGTAAAGGGGGTAGCCGTGACCAAATGACTCATTGCCTGCGCTATATTTATTATGTCCCAACAGTTAAATAATGGGTCCGAATGTTCCTGAATCGGTTCAAGGTATTAATTTTATGTACGTGCATGCTTCATGAGGCTATCGCTCCGCTTCATTTTGCCTGCGGCACTCGATAATAACATCGCCGTTTGGCGATTAATACGATTGATTTCCACTTCATGTTTACCATTAAACGTGCAACAGGCCAAATACTTTTTTGTGCAATTAGTTTTATGGTGGACAGCTGAAGTTAACTTGTGCTGGGGTTGTTTTTCACGTTAAGTCTCTCTGCAATTTTCTTTTGACTACACGTGCTTTTGTTATAGGTCATTTCTGAAGTAAGGCGGTGAGTAATCTATTGACATGATGCCATTGTCCTCCTAAGCGAACCTATTGTAAGGATAATCTTAGGTTCTTTAACTTCCTGCTGCCAGATAACCAGTTGTATAAATCATTTAGCTTTTCTCCGGTGCTACCTCCATATTAATTGCCTATTTTAACTACTTAGCCACATATTAAATTATATATTCTTTTTCGTAGCGTCTGACTGTTTTGTCATTCACGAGTAATAGAATATCCTGCCTCCCAGACTGTGGTCAGCTTCTGTTCGGGGGGGGGGTTTCTGAGGACACCCCTCCAATACAGATATGCTGAGAGATAAAATCTGCATAGCCAGCCTGCTTTTAAACAGACATGCTTTTGTTGGCTGGATAAAGCAGACAGACAATCGCTTTTCAATGCCCCGATAGCGTGATGTGAATGCCTTTCAAACAGTGTTATTTATAATACCGATCAGAAATGTCCTGCGGTAAGTGCCTGTCAATTGATTTATGATATTTGAACAGCAGTGACAACCTGTGCACGTGTGTTCTTTCCATATTGCACTATAGGGTGTTTAAGTATTTACATATGTGCAGGAGGGGTTTGGGGGGGGGCAGCACACTTTAAAGTCATGATAAATAACCCCCATAGAAAGCAGTCGCATGCAGTCAGTGTGTGGTGTGTGTCTGCGTCTCTGTGACAAGCGTGGATCTTTTTTTTCCCCCCTGTAATTTGTAGATGGGAGTGTCCTGGCTTTTCAGTGTTCCATGAACGGTGGCTATTAGACAAACAGGCGGGGCTCACGTTCCCATGGCTGATGCTATTGCTCATCCCAGGTGGATTTGCAGCCTAATGCAGAGATGAAAATGACGGCATTGGGAAACCGTCGGCCTCACAAAGGTTTTCTTTGGGCTAAATCTGGCACAGCTTAATTTGGCAGGACGGGGTGGTGATGGACTGAGCCGGGCCGAGCTCAGCCGGGGCAGGCCTGCTTGGCGGGATGAGAACGTCGGGGGTTTGGGTAGTAGATCCGGGTCAGATGCAGTTACAGAACGTGCCGGTCCAGTTTTTTCAGTGTGTGATGCATGGTGCTCCGGGGACAGTGAGTAAGAGGCTGTTTGCACTTCGCATGTCTGGTTTATGATGAGGCAGTAGGTTTCTGCGTGGACCTGTTCTCCAGTTCTGGGTTCTTCCCCAGGGTGGGATGCTCCTACTTGCTTTTTCCCGCATCTGCCTTGTCTTCAGAAGAACCCCTTCACTCACTGTCTAGTGGGGACAGGGATGACCGACAGCAGGTGCCGAATACCACTGGCACTAATAGGGCTTGTGTTGGCATACAGAACGTTTTGCGCAACAAACACAAAGTTTCCAGTGTTTCTTTGTGCGCACCTGGGATTTCATGGGAAAGGAGCTGCCTGTCCAGGCCTGTCCCTCCAGTGCTCCCCGCACACAATGGCGAGGGCCTGAGCGACTGGCGGGCTGGAATGCAGTTGCTCTTGGGTCCATGCCGTGCATATCGCCCATACCTGGCCGGGAGGCTGAGGGCCGCGGTGGGGAGAGAGAGGCCAAGGAGAATGCAGGACTCGCATTCCTGAAGGCCTTAAAGGTACAGCAGCACTCCTGGGGGAGGGGGGAGGTGGCACTTAATCTGACTATGATGTTGTTACTCTGAAAGAAGGGTGTGAATGGAGCTACTGGAAAGTCCTGGAGAGACCATCTTTAGGAGTGGCAGGACAGGCCACATTTATGAATTTAATTAATTTTTCTTTGCATTTCAGGTTCATTGCAAGATGACCAGTTGCATTATTTTCATTGTTTCACCCAATGGCGCATGCTGTAATTAAACTGAAAGTTAACTGTCGCTCTTGTTTACAGTACATTGGTTCTGTGATGTTTTCTTTTTGTTTTTTTTCTTTCTTCTTTTTTGTAACCAAACAAGTTTGACAACCCGCGCGTTCTGTGAGAAAAGCGGAATCTGCGGGGCAGCGCCCCAGAACAGCGTGTCCCTTCACGCCGGTGCTCCTGTGTCAGCTGACGCGGGGTGGAGGCGGCCCCTCCCACTCGGCATGCCGTTCGAAATGCGCGGGGCGTGCACCTATCAGATCAGCGGCGTAGCATCAGCGCTAAACAGCACTGAAAGCGGTCGCATTCAAAAAAAAACCACCAAAAAAGGTCAAGGCAAATGGGGTTTGACTTTCAGTGTTCCTGCAAGGCAGTTTGTCCTTTCACTGCACAGTATTGTGCTCAATAATATTGTGAATCTTTTGAGTGAATCAGCTGCTGCACCATTGTCAGCAGGCCCATTTTGGTCCTCTCGCTACCATCGCTAACAAACCCATTTTTAACATGCGACGGCTCATACAATTCAGCGCATGCTTTCCCACAACACAATAGGGTGTTATGTTACAGGCCGCATCTGAAAGCTTCTTTCAGGACGAGCAGACGAGCGAAGGGGCGAATCTCGGGCCGTCTCCGACAAATCCTGCCTTTTTACAGAGACAAAGGAGACCCGGATAGAGTTTTCTCCCTACACCTCTGGCCTGGCCGCCACTGGTGAGATTTCCTTTCAGAAGCCCCTGGGCCGGACAGCCCTTCCTGAACAGGATATTAACTTCTTTCTCCTCCCGAAAGGGGAGGAAGCACCTCCCTAAAAAGCCCAGAATGGGGAGGGCACTGCCTGGGGAGGGAGTATTAGCCTGGAAGATACTGTAGGAAATGGGGGCGATTTTGCATTCCGCGATCTGCAGTATAAATGTGCACGTCGCCCCTCCTAGATCCGCTCCCAGCTGTTTTTTTTTTTTTTTTTTTTTTTTTTTTTTAAACCGGCTTGAATTTCTGCGTCTGACCTGACCAGAGCCCCCCCCCCCCAGGCCGGTCACTCTGCATGCCGTACTGTCGCTTGCTGTCACCGAGGGTATATTGGTGCCAGTGTGGCAACCGGCCAACCACAGGTC
>JAODJU010000138.1:10739780-10755758 GCA_026776725.1 Gnathonemus echidnorhynchus | reverse complement strand
AATATAAAGTGCAGACAATAAGAATAAAAATTAACAAAATATCCAACATATACAAAATACAAAAAAGTGGCAAGTGGCAATTTGATATTTTTAGTTTGTTGTTGCTGGTGCTTGCAGATTCAAACAGGGCCTAAATAAAAGCAGTGAAAAAGTCAAGACAGATTTTCATTCGATATTGCTATGTCACCGGTACATTGGATGGTGGTAGATTTTAACTAGATCTTTACTACCCACCACCCACCATTTTCACTGTGCGATTATCTCCGCGATTATTTAACTTATCAACCATGATTTTGACTTTAACTTCAAGAGATAGTCATTTTAGTGTTTATGTGGATTTCTCTTTTGTTTCCGTGTTTTCCAACACATCGCAGTGCAACACATGACTAGTGTCTCTGAGATAAACATCGCTGTTTTCATTTAATTACCGGAGGTGTAGCGACTGAATTGAACGGCTGTGCTATGAAGCAGACGCTAACAGCCCCTTGGTGACAGAGGACTAAAATTCATTCGAAGAACAAAAGTCGGGAAATATTCAGAATCTAATTATCATCTATTGGAAAATTAACGGCCCATGGAAACTTAGAACTGACCCGAAGGCAACACGGTTTGATTAATAACATGCCGTGTATTACTGAAAGCACTGAAGCCTGTAGTGTGAGTGTCTGAATTGCCTGTGGGTGCTATTTCTTCTGTCTGTCAAAAGAATAATGTCCCGTTCCTGCAGCTATAAAAAGGGGGAAAAAAAACAAATCAGAAGCGTAACTGAAGCCACCCTCTCAGGAGAGGCTGCAGTATAACCTTGAGTAATCTGCCATCTGGTGGACACTGAGAGCGTAGCAAGCCAATTCACTGTATTCAATCAAACCGATGACGGCCAGACTGTTTCCGGTGCTAACGCCACACCCTCGTAATCTGAAATGCAGTTGAATGGATGACAACCATCATCTGACCGCTCGTCCTGGTCAAAGTCGCTGGGGGGCAGCATAGAGCGTAAAGCAGAGCGGAACCCAGCCAACTTAGTAATTGAGTTTGTTGTGGTCTCAGGTTGCCATCTATCGGTTATTTTCTCTTTTACATTACAAGCGGGAAGATTTTTAAGAACTTTAAACAAGTTGAAGCTTTAATGTTATGGAAACAACAACCCTAACAAGCAGGAAATACAATTATTGTATTATTCCTCTGGTGCGCTAATCTTGCTATATCTAAATTAAATTAACTGGTAATTTGTTAACATGCAGCTTTGCCTAAATTTTTTTATTCGTTGGTTGGCCTGGTAACTCAGTGGGTAGCCCTCTCCTCCAGGGCCAGGAGTTCACAGTTTACCTGCCAAGCTCTGTGTATGAGGAATGTCTCCCCTGGGGTGTGTGAATTCGCTCTGAATATTACAATTTGTCCCCACAGTTCAAATACATAAACATAAGGGAATTAACATACCTAAATATATATATACATACTGTATACATACACATACACACAAGAGCATAATTTTAAGTTGAGCATAGAGGGGTTGTGGTCTCCAGAGGATCCAGGAGGTTGTATTGGCTGGTTTTGATTATTAGGGGGGTTAGAACCCCCCCATAACTTACGCCCATGCATACACACACACACATAGTGTGTCAGATTGTCTAATCTGCCATGGACTGGGACCTCATCCAGGATGGTGCTGAAATGTTTTGATGTTAAGTGAATCTCAGTAATTTCTTATTCAGTTACTTAATACACTATATTGCCAAAAGTATTGGGACACCTGCCTTTACACACACATGAACTTTAATGACATCACATTCTTAACGCATAGGCTGTAATATGGAGTTGGCCCACCCTTTGCAGCTATAACAGCTTCAACTCTTCTGGGAAGGATGTCCACAAGGTGTAGGAGTGTGTTTATGGGAATTTTTGAACATTGTTCCTGGAGAGCATTTGTGAGGTCAGGTACTGATGTTGAATGAGAAGGTCTGGCTCTCAGTCTCCGCTCTGATTCAATCCAAAGGTGTGCTATCAGGTTGAGGTCAGGGCTCTGTACAGGCCAGTCAGGTTCCTCCACACCAGACTCGCTCATCCATGTCCTTATGGACCTTGCTTTGTGCACTGGTGTGCAGTCATGTTGGAACAGGAAGGGGCCATCCCCAAACTGCTCCCACAAAGTTGGGACCATGAAATTGTCCAAAATGGCTCTCAGTGCTGCAGCATTAAGAGTTCCTTTCATTGGAACTAAGGGGCCAAGGCCAAGCCCTGAAAAACAACCCCACACCATAATCCCCCCTCCACCAAACTTTACACTTAGCACAATGCAGTCAGGCAAGTAAGGTTCTCCTGGCAACCACCAAACCCAGACTCGTCCATCAGACTGCCAGACAGAGAAGTGTGATTCGTCACTCAAGAGAACACGTCTCCACTGCTTCAGAGTCCAGTAACTTTACACCACTGCATCCGATGCTTTGCATTGCATTTGGTGATGTAAGGCTTGGATGCAGTTGCTTGGCCGTGGAAACTCATTCCACAAAGTTCCATGCACTGTTCCTGAGCTAGGCCACACAAATATAATATTTTTTAAAAATACCAGATATTTTTTGTGTTATGACTCCCACTATAATGAGATTATGTAGATAAAAATGACAGATATAAAAGTAGCACGTCACGAGGTTGTATACATAACATTGTTATGTTGTATACATTGCTTTAATCGTCGCGAATGTTGCTCGTCCATGCGAGATTTGCAGTCGCAGGGGAGGACGGGGTCTCGACTTGGGTCGGGGGCACAGGCCCTGGGGCGTTTGCCCCGGCCGCCACGCCTACCAGTCTGCCCCTCCTTCCAGTCAAGGTGTTTAGGGTATGTCTACACGTCTGCTGTATTTAAAAATAAACCTGTAAGATAAGCAACTACAGCGACATGCACGTCGCCGCAGCCAGGAGCCGAATATCGAGTGGGAGGGGTCTCTAACCGTTATCATCTAATACCCCAACTCTACCCAAAAGCTCCTCCTACCCTCGGGATAACCCCCCACCCCCCTCTCGACATTGCCCCTACCACTCTACCCTTGGCTCCAGGCTGCAGCGATATATGCTTTTTAAAATGTATGTAGAGATCATTCTTTTATGAATATTCAGCGGGACATAGATAAATCTGTTTCTTCCCGTTCATATAATAAAATGTGGGTTTTATTATTTTTTTAAAGAACTGCTTACGGTTTTGTTTAGCTACTGGATTTCACAATGCACCCATTAATGCTATAAAAACTTTATACAAACAATTAAGGGTGAATCAATTACGAGCAGTTGTCAACAGAATAACGTGGGAGCGCGTCCCTTTAGGTAGAGCTACTCCCGATTGTTGTACTTCCACAGGGAAGGGTGGCTTAGCAGCTTATAAATCAGAAAGTACACGTGATCATTCAGAAAGGCAGATTTACAAACACAAAAGAAGCGTCGGTCAATAAATGTGTTACACGCTGAAGACATTTTAATAACAAGCGTGCTGATCAGCTTGATACCGCCAGTGTAGTTCAACCCAACTCCAGGGCTCGGAACCCGTGAGTTACGTAACCCGGGGAGGGGAGGGGGCTCCCGGAGCCAGTGATCGCGCAGAGGAAGAGCTGCCGCCTACCTTTCCTCTTGGGGAAGTGGAAGTCATTGGCCCCACCGGCCGCCCAGCGGAGACTTGCGCAGCAGCTCGCAGACGCCGACAAAAGGCACCGCGGCCGCTGGCTTCTGGCTCTTTAGTGGAAGTCGGAAGCAGGGAGTCTGATTTGGTCGGATTTTGACTACGAAAATAAGAGAAAAAAAATCTTATTACACCTTATTAACAGATCCGCTTATTGTAAGCCCACAGGTAAGTCCGTCTGTTACGCCTGTAAATGTATTTTTAAAATATCCTATTTCGTTTATACAAGTTGAGAGTCGAGCGGTGGATGTTGCTACATTTGTTGCGACTAATAAAAACGGAAACATTTACGATCGGAAATCGCAAAGGAAAAGCTTTAATTATATAGCAATAATATCGCGGTATCGCATGGAACGGAAAGTGCTGGCTGGCACGGTGAACACGGCGTGTGGAGCCGGGATCCGGACGGCGCGTCGGTCGCCTGTTTTATCCAGAATCCTCCGGTTAACCAGCTTTTTAGAAGCTGATCTCGGAGTGAAACGTACTTCCACGGTCATCGCGCTTTTTATTCGACTTCGCGGGGGGTCTCAGAAATCGAAGTCTGTCGTGGTCAGTGCGGTGCCCTAGCCGGTGAATTTATTATTAGCTGTATAGGTATTCGGTTTCTACCCTCCAGATAACCGCTGCGATCTGGGATTGCTGAGTAGCCGTTGCTGTGCTTGGGGGATACAGTCTGCTGGAGCAGTGGATCGTTTTCGCCTGGAATCAGAGTCCGGGGTGCTTTGCGGTCACATCTCCTCGTCTGCGGACTGTCAGGTCTCACGCAGCGGAGGAATGACCCGCAGCGTAGATCTGCGGAAAGCATGGCCGCTGGCGGCTCTGTTGACCTTTTCGAAAGCGTGCCTAGTCGTCCGGATACGGCTGGTATATTCCGGTCTGGCTGGAATTTTTAAAACTAACCCGCCGCTTTGAAATGTATAGGAACTGGCTTTATATGGTTCGTGTGCTTTTGGGGGGAGGTCTCCGGCTTGTTAGGCGTGCCTTATGTTAGCGCAGGAGGCGTGTGGAGCGTTTTTGTTGACTGATCAGCTTTAACAAGCATGGCATATAAAATGAGTTGCATTACATGTTAGAAGTATCATTTACATAAGTCTGTAAAGCTGGTCATTTCTCGTGCACCCGGGATGCACATGTGTTGTGTAGCTTTTGGTGATTTTATATACTGGGGGGTTGTGGTGTCAACGGTGTGTTCATTGATTTAATTTCTCAAGCCACTTTTTGACCTGTCCGCTCCTCATCATGTCCAGGTGATTAAGTGACCCATTTTCTTTGTCTGACTTGTCGGCTTCCTTCTGGGAAATATCAGAGATTAATTGCCTTCTTTGAATGTCCTAAATAACTGCGATTAACCTAATTCACAAGTCGCCTTAGCGGAGAGTCAGCCGAAGCCGTACCTCTCCATGTGTAATGTTACTGGAACTGGGCGGTTTGAAGGTGATTAGGGTAAGAGATAAGAGTTAAGCAACGTAGCGCGTCACACCTGGGCAAATGTAGAAAAGTCACACCGTCGCCAAGCAGCTGTACTTGATACGTTACCCCACTGGATTGACAATGTAGCCTCTTTGAAGGCCTTCTGTGCATCAAAGATAAAACTGACCTGAAGCTGGTAGGTTTTCCTCTGAGTTTGCTGCTAATTAAATGAATGTGTTTGGCGATACAGCTCAGACTCAGACCGTACACCAGTTACAACTATCTCTTCTGACCTCTCTGATCCTTACTAGAGATGACGACCTAAGGCAGGGGTGTCAAACTCCAGTCCCGGGGGGGGGGGGGCGGAGCCCTGTGCAGCTTAGTTCTTTCCCTGTTCCACCATAAATGATTCAGCTCAAGAGCTGTGTGGTAATTAGCACAAGAAGTTGAATCAGATGTGTTAAATGAGGGGAAACCCAAAAATGTGCAGGGCTTCGGCCCCCCAGGACTGAAGTTTGACACCCGTGACCTTAGGGGTGAAAGGTCATGGCCCCTGTGGGATTGTTTTTCTGTCTTCATACTGGAGGTTAAATGTACACAAAGACTAGGCTTGTGACTTGTAACAGTTAATTCCACCTATGGTTAATATACGCTACAGCAGTGTTTCTCAAACCAGTCCCTAGACAGTCCACGTTTTTGCTTCCTCCCAACTCCCAGAGCAAAAATGAGGAGAACATCAGGAGAAATGAGAGAACATCCAGTAAATATATTGCCAAATGAGAGTGACAAGTTTACTAAAGTCAGGAACACTTTTCTGTGCCTGCACCTGTCTCTCTGGGTTTATTGTCATGCTGGTGTGATTTACACCTTTCCTTGTGCTCCTGCTCGCCCAGTAGCCATGGCCCGCGGGCACCAGAAGATTCAGTCCCAGCAGAAGAACGCCAAGAAACAGGCTGAGGCCAAGAAGAGCAAAGGTCACGACCAGAAAGCCGCAGCCAAGGTGGCCCTGGTGTTCACCTGCTCCGTGTGTCGGGTGAGGCGCTCCATCCCACCTACCTCGACCTGAAACAGCCACTCTACCATCGTGGATAAGCGTGTTCTTCTAGATGCTGGATGCCGTAGTGATGATTTCGCAAAATAAAAACCCATAATTTATGTGCTAAGAGCTTTTGAAATTAGACCAACCTCACCTGAGCTCTTTCTCCTCTCACCAGACACAAATGCCTGATCCAAAGACCTTCAAGCAGCACTTTGAAAGCAAGCACCCAAAGTCCCCCTTGCCCCCAGAACTTGTGGGCGTGGAGGCGTGAGAGGGTGGCTGTGCCGGGATGTCATCACAGGAGCCACGGGCTGCCTGTCCTTAACCTCCAGGTGTTGGTGACACCTCCACCCACCCAGGACCCCTGCAGTCCATGAACCGGCCTGGTGACGACCATCTCGTCTCATGCATATGACTATACAATCAGATCGTTGCTTGAAAATGATCTCCGCCTATTGTCCACAGTCCAGTGCAAAAATAACAAATGCTAAGGAAAAATTAACTGTCTTAAAAAGTTAGTTTCCATTAAAGCGCTCTTTGTTTCTTTGCAGTCAAGGGGGTATTTCAGGACATTGGAATGGTGCATCTCAGTACAGAAGGGTTCCTAAATTGTCGGGTATTCTGATACAGGAGTTCTGTATTAGAAGTTCTTGGTTCGCGTTTCTTTGTTCTTTTCCCTCTTGGCTTAAAGGTTCTGCTTTTTTTCTGCTGTGGGAACTTTTTTTTTTTTAAACCCTTTGACAAATATCTGCTGTGTAGAATATCACACGCAAGTAAATGGTCATGCCTTTAAAGTTGCAGCCCAAATCAGGATGTTGGGTTGTGTAAAATTTGGGGTGCTATAGACCCCCCCTGACACCTAGTCTAATTTGTGACGGCTGCCGCATAGAATGACCATGCAGAACTGTTAGTGTTCTCTGTTTGCTGTCCTGGTTTCTGAATAATTACTGTGATGTGTGCGTGCGCATCTGGTTTGGTAGTGCTGCCATTCTTTTTTTAATAGTTCAGTGGCTGTGATTATTTTATTATTTCGGTGGTGAGCTGCTAATATGAGTGATTGGGGTAAATTGAGAGCTTCCTATCTCTAGCTGTGTGCATTTCTCTTCCACAATGAACCACTGGTATATGGCTACAGTGCTCTCTTTCAGAAGACTGGTCTGTTTATTGCAAACCTTTTATACATTTGTATTTTTGCCCCAATGATGTAATATAACATTTTAATAAAATATTAATTTGATTTAATGGTCTGTTTCATTCAGCAGGTTCAGGATTCCAAATTCTGACTATTAGCTTTCAAATTTAGGTTTCACTAATTAATTCATTTAATAGATAAAGCGCATGTTTTGTGCCATACTTTGTGTGTTATTTATAACTTAAATTTACTCAGACAAAATGGCAGTTACCAAATACTCATAGAGGTTGGTGTGTGTGCGCCTGTATGTATTAAAAGGATGGGGAATAATCTTTTTAAAGCACAACCTTAATTTTGAAGTCAACACATTATTTCTTTGATGAAATTAACTCATGCAGCATTTTGATATTCAAATGGGATGATAGTATTCACAAAGATTTTGAATTTTCTTTCCATTAAATTTAGGGATTTTATGTCTAAATGTAAGTTTTAATGTTGTGTGATTTTTCTGTAATTAGTCGCAATCAATATACTTTTTTTAACAATTCACAGCACTAATATGTATATGACTTTTATTATTTATGTTGGACAGTTCCAGGTTTATTATGGACTTGTCTTTATATAACTCCTGTCTCTCTAAAGTAGAGGAGCACATGTTACTGGGCCTAACAGGCTGTTGGCTCTGACGTCACCCCCCCAGCGTGGTGCCCAGTGAGAAGGCTCTGAAGCTAATGACAGAGTCCTCGCCTCCCCCGTCTCTTGTCCCTCCCCCACCCCCCAGCGCCCTGTTGTGTATGGGGCTGTTTGGTGTGTGTGACCAGAGTGGAGGTTGATGAAGCTTTTTGACAGGGACCAGCAGTACAGTTGAAGGGAAAAAAAAAAAAACAAAAAACTTGATACTATTCTGATAAGCTTCTTTCACGAGCTGGTGTGTGTGTTTCCTCAATTAGCTTTAAAAATCACAAATTATATGAACGGAAAAGTAGAAAGGTGCCGAAATGGATTTTCTGGGGGGGGGGGGGGGCCATGCAATTCAGAATCTGCATATTAGTGTAACTACGGTCTTGCCAACACTCTCTCTGGCATGCCTATTATTTATTAATGGGCTTAGTGTCTCACTGAGCCAACTTCCACTCTCCTAGCATCAAACCAGTGTGTGTCACAGTGGTGCATCCAGGCACACTGAAGGGAACCAGATTTTAAGAAATAGTCTCATGTCTCTGCAGCTGCCATCCAACATTCCGAGGGGCTGGCAGCTCCGTCCGGACAGATGGGCCTTGGAGAAGCTCCCCTGTGTAATGAGGGGACGCGTCTGTTGGCCTTCAGCTGACGTAGCTGAATTAACAACTAGAGGAGGCCTGGACAAGTCACAGCAGGTTAAACTGAGACAGTGAGAAGATGCAAATGGACTGACAGAATGAGGACAAGGGGGTTCAAATGGACTAAGTAAAGACGGGTGGGAACTGAGCGCATGGAGGCAATCAGAGCAGTGCTGAACAGTACTCAGGGACATCAAGCACTGCTGATAAACCCTTCAGACTAACACGTGACCTAAATTTATTAAAACTTGGCTATGTTGACCTGGAAACTTTCAATGATATGGTTCTCTGAGAGATGATGTAATATAAAAACCCTTAAAGGCGACTTAAGTAGAATAGATGGGAACGCTTGTTTGAAGAAAGGAACTGTTCTGTTTCAGATGGGTGCGGCTCAGTGACACTGTGGGCAGCCGTGTCACCTCGCGCAAGAGGGGTGGGGTTCTCTGATGGACGCGTGTCGCGATGCGATCCAGGCAAGAAACTGAAATCTGATGATGATCGGATGATAGAACTGTATTAATCACGAAAGGAAATTGTAAGAGAAGAATGTGATGATTTAAAGGCACAAAAAACACTTAAACATTGATGAAAATCATGCAGCCCCTAATAGCAGCTGCTGCCCACAACTCCAGACATATAAATAACATAATATCTGCAATTCAGTGATTTCTTGAATTCATGAAATCATGCCAGCTATCAGACTAAACCATTGCTATATAACACATTGAGGACCACTTGTAATTGAAATCAACTTACATGCAAACAGAGGGGCAGCGTGGGGGTGCAGTGGTTGGTGCTGTTGCCTCACACCTCCGGGACCAGGGTTTAAGTCTCCACCAGGGTTCCATGTGTGGTCCAGTTTGCATGTTCTCCCCATCTCATGCTGGGGGTTCCTCTGGGTGCTCCTCTTTTCCCCAAAAGCTGGCTGAGGTTGATTGGAGTTACCAAATTGCCCATACTGTAGGTGTGCATGTGTGAGTCCATGGCGTGTACACGTGCCCTGTGATGGGTAGGTGCCCCATCCTGGGTTGTTCCCTGCTTTGTGCCTGAAGCCTCTGAAAGAGGCTCCAGACCCTGAATAGGACAAGTGTTTAAAGAAAAAGGATGGATGCAGATGGAGATATCATGGTAGCCTGGCAGGTCCCCTTGCCCAGATCGAAGTCATATCCCGAAGAACTATACTCACTCGGGAGAAGAAACAATTAGCTTGTTAATCCACACACCCTCACTCCCTGCTCCAGAGAACCGATCAAACTGTTGTTTGCCCCATCTCCACAGAGGTAAAATCACCGTCGCAGCAGGCTGACAGGCCCAGTAAGAAGGTAGCTTAGACCACAGCATGAATGCTCAGTTTCAGGATGACACCACCTTTCGAAGATGTATTTAACTAACGAACCACCACTTCCGTTTTGTGTTGCAGGCACAACAGGAGGTACGTTCTTTTAGCACATCTTTCAAAAGAACATTCTAGGTGTGTCATTATATATTTTTAATTTCCTTTTCCAGAAGGAACCAGGTTGGTTTATGGGCACCTGATTGGTTTGGGGGGGTGGGTGGTTAAGTCAATTGTACATCTTGATAAAGCAAGAAAATAATGAAGCACTGGGTCTGTAGCAAGCTGAGCATGAAAATGCTGCCCACCACTAAAATTACTATTACAAATTACAAATGTACTTGGGGATTTGAAGAGTATCTTCTGATAGGACAGCAGGAAGGAAGGACCATACAAGCTCTCTTACTTAAACAGGAAATTGCTGCTTTTTTTGAATGTGTTGCGCTGTATGTCATGTGACTACATATTCTTAGCTGCCCCACCCTGTGCGGCCCTTAGTGTCGTCCTCCCCCAGATAAGTCTGGCCTTGCCGGGAGACACGGACCTGGCAGGCAGGATGTGTTCCAAGGGGCGTGATGTGGCCAGATAAGTTGCCGCGGTTTCACAGCGGTCCCGTCCGTGCTGAGACGTTTGAGGTTTCGAGAACTCCCCGCAAGGTCGTGATGCAATGGTGTCTGTGATCTCCCCCTCCACCGCAGCCCTTTCTGGTAGTTTCCTGGGGTAGTGGGTGGGAAGCCAGTCCATTGCAGGGCACACATACACATCAATACACTGTGGGTAATCTAAAGAGACCACTTAGCCTAACTGCATGTCTCCGATTGTGAGGAGGACACTGGAGTAGCCAGAGGACACCCACATATGATGGGGAGAATATGCAAACTGCTGAATTAAGATTTTTATTCACCTTCTATTTTAGAATAGTTTTTCCCACCAATGTGACATGACCTTTGACATAGAGCCCACCGGATCACAAAGTGCTGAGTTCCTTTTCTGAATAACAGAACAGTCCTGGCAGCTACACAGCAGTGACTAGTGAAGGGTAAGCATGTCCAGTGAGTTTGAAACTGCCTCCAGAAGGACTGGAATGACTGGTTTGGTCAAATGAACCATGCAACGCTCTCCTCTCTTTTGCATCTTAAACCTGAGCCATACTGTTGCAGGAAGTGTTGAAAAGCATCACAGTAGGGAGCAATAATCCCAAAGCTGTTCATAAAAATGTCACCAGCAAGAAATACTGGAAACATTCAAATGTCATTTGGCTATGAAAAATTCTGGAAAAAAAAATATAATGTAATTATAATGTAAAGTAAATTTAAAATGTTCCTGTTTAATATTGCAGCAAAATGCTTAAATAGTTGAAAAGCTATGAACGTGTATTTTAAATCTCAGATGTTTACTAGAAGTGTTATAAAGAGATAAATACATTTTCCATGGCAACTCATCTAGTGTGTCACGGTGACACTTTGGACAGGATGCCACTTGAACACAAGGCACATACCAGGGCATTTTCACAGAGACCAATTCATCTAAGCACATCTGAACTGTAGAAGGAAACATAAAAGCCAGTGTTTCCCAACTCAGTCCTCGGGAATCCCCAGACAGTCCACGTTTTTGCTTGGGAGCTGGGAGGGAGCAAAAATATGGGCTGTCTGGCAAGGAGCTAGGAGGGAGCAAAAATATGGGCTGTCTGGCAAGGAACTGGGAGGGAGCAAAAATTTGGGCCGTCTGGCAAGGAGCTGGGAGGCAGCAAAAATGTGGGCTGTCTGGCAAGGAGCTAGGAGGGAGCAAAAATGTGGGCTGTCTGGCAAGGAGCTGGGCGGGAGCAAAAATGTGGGCTGTCTGGCAAGGAGCTGGGAGGGAGCAAAAATTTGGGCTGTCTGGCAAGGAGCTGGGTGGGAGCAAAAATGTGGGCTGTCTGGCAAGGAGCTGGGAGGCAGCAAAAATGTGGGCTGTCTGGCAAGGAGCTGGGCGGGAGCAAAAATGTGGGCTGTCTGGCAAGGAGCTGGGCGGGAGCAAAAATGTGGGTCTGGGGGTCCCCGACGACCTGGTTGGAAACACTGATATAAGCAGTACCCACACAAAGTTAGGGGATAGGATGCAAAACCTCAGCAGTGGAAGTGTGAGACTATAACACTGACCATGAGTCACCATGATAGCATCATGAGGAGATGGAAAGTGATACTACTTTTTATTGGTGGTATGGTAGGCAAATGTTCTGTGAACTTGTGTGGTAAACTTTGATTACTCTTTCTATACCGTAACAAATAGATGTTTAGACCTTCACAACTGTGGCCTAGTTCCATGGCTCTGAAAATAAAACCATGACAAACTGATTTCTTTGGTGGGGAAAGGGAAAAAAAATAAGAATGAATACTGAATGATTCTGTCCCTATATTTGGAAACAGTCTCCATTCCATTTCTGTTATGGTCTGTTGGTATAGAAAATACACTCAGTGGTCACCCATCCATCTTCCAGCCACTTATCCAGTACAGGGCTGTGGAGTGCCAGACTATTCCAGGAGGCAAATCACCGGGACACCAAGGGAGATTTTGAGACACTGCAAGGGGGAAGCAGGTTGCCCAGGGGACGCCCACATGGGTGCAGAGAGAATAAGCGAATTTCACTCAAGGAAAGCTGGAGGTAGGATTAGACCTGTGAGCCCTGGAGGTGCCAGGCTGAACTACTAACCTCCACAGCACCCTGTAAGAATCCTATTTCATGCTTTTTCCTAACCCCAATGATACTTATATAAGCCGATAAAAGCAAAACTGAGGGGTAATATACAAAGATCCCTGTTAATATCTACCCTGCTCCGTACAATTTATGAAATTGAAAAAGTAAATCCTGACTAGATGATCACTTAGTAAGGTATGCAACTTCTGAGATCAAGTCAAGTGATCCACTTCCAGCATCAGGACGATCTCTGCATTTAGTTGCCCCCCCAAGCAGGTACAAGCGCACAAACCATTATGCCCCTGAAGAACCACACTGACTAATGTCCCACATATTACATAAAGGCTTTGTTAAGCAATGTTTACGCTGGAGAGCAGAACATACTCTACCCCAGGCCAATTCTGTGTCTCTAGGCAACATCCAAGAAGCCCTTTGCATGCGCCCCCCCATAACATGAAAACAAGACATTGGAGCAAATTGCTGTGGGCAGTAAATTTGCATAGCTTGAGGCTTTGAGGACCTAAGACGACGAAGCGAGGAGTCTAGCTATGCCTCAAGTCTTCTTTCTTAGATTTATCTCAGTCCTTAGCAACTATGTGATGTGTAAGTTTGCCGGTTTAAATCGGCCCCGAAAAAAAAAAAAAAAAAATCGGCCCCGACTTACAGGGTGTGTGATGACATTTTCGAATCCTTCATCTGACCTACTGTTTTCTCCCTGATATTCAGGTAGCTCAAAAGATCACTGCATTTCTGCAGTATTATCTGCAGTCCAATGTCCTGAGTCACCATTCGCCCACATGCAGCGATGCACCACGCCCCCCTCCCACACCCCGTCTACATGCCCCACTCTCACGGCATCCTACCCAAAGGTGTGTCATCAGTAGTCAAACAGAGTAGCAATGGCATGAAGAGCGGGGGGGGGGGGTTGGGTGTGTGTTTTGCCATGCTCCACTGTGTGCCTCACAGTCATAAAACAGTACAGTGTATATTATCTCAGACTATGACAACCACTGTAGTCATACTCTGGAATTTGGCATGCTTTGGGATGTAAGAAAAATCCTTCCTGTCGACCCCCCCCCACTTCCCAATGAAGTGAAAACGCAAGCCTCCAGAGGTCTCTTAAAGCCCCCAGTATTTAAGGCTATGCTACGTCAGCACCACCCAGAAGCACACCGCTGATTTCAAAGAAGCCTACTGAAATGGGTTACCGACTTAATATTATGGTCTGGATGGAGGCATGTGACAAAGTAAAAAATAGAATCGCCCTCCCCATGGAAACAGGCTGAAAGTGTGCCTGAAAGAGCCGTACCAGCAGGCCATGTGCTCCAGTTTGCTTTACAGCACCAGCTGTATAAACGTACATAGTGATTATTAAATGAAATATCATATCATTTTGAAATTGACTCCATTCGCCTTGCCCAATCTTTGGCTTTTCACACACACATACACACACACATACACACACACACACATGTTGGGTAAACATATCTTTATGGGGACCGCTCATTCATTTCTATGGGAAAAATGCTAACGCTAACTATGACAACCTTAACCCCTACCCAGCCCTAATCATAACCATAAGTGACCAAGCGAAACAAAGGAGTTTTTGCATTTTTAGTTATTTCATTGCAGTGACAGATTTTTATTAAATTGAGTTTTTTGGTTATTCATCACGTTGTGGGGACATTGTATCCCCATAAGGTAAGGTATACCCGCTCACACACACACACACACACACACACAGGTTTGTAATTAATAAAAAACAACACTTCTGGGATTTTAGTTTTTTGATTGTAGTCACAAATTTGTTAGAAATTTGAGTTTCTTCTTGTGGGGACCGAAAAAATTGTCCCTACAACATAAAAATAACCTACACACACACACACACACACACACACCTTGGTTGCTCACATATCACCAGGAGTATAGGTATGGGATATAAATAAGTCTATGTACTAACCCTAACCCGGCACAGCAGGGGTTAATTATCGTCTCGTGTGGAATTAAAGTACATAGGGTGTCAGGATATTCAACAGCCTCATATTCATTAAGTGATGAAAATTCAATATTATCGCAAGCACCGAAGTTGTCACCAGACTGATTCAGTTCATTTATTTAAATTCCCTTTTATATGATTCATCTGAACTGTGAAAGTGAATGCAAAATTAAATATGCCTGTCTGTCAGAGATCTTTTAAGCTGTTTTCAGTTTTTTTATGTTTTAGGGCCGCTCATGCTGTGTGTCATAATTTACTGTGTCGGATTTCCACAGCAGACCTTTTGCCCAATCAATTTCTGACTATCTGAACACACCCATTTATTAAAAAAAAAAAAACACCATTGTCTTCACACTGTTCTGGTTAGTGTGTCACTAATGCAGCAAAGCTGGCTATTAAAAATAGAATCACATTCTGAGTTATATGTCAACTCTTAGATGGACAGGGACAGGCCATATCACCACGCATAAAGAGGCCATGGTTAAAGACAACTGAGAAATTATTTCTTTTGTGAAATTCCATGAAAGACACACCTCAGATAATTACTAGGTGAGGTGGTTTTCAGAATGATTACTCATTCTGCTCTGAAGGAGAAACTTAGGAAGAATAATTTTGACACCACAAGAAAGGCAATGAGGTAAAGTCTGCCATTAGTGAAGCAGGTTAAACATCTTGGGATTTTCTTCACGATTGATGGTGAAAGGGAAGCTGAATTTAAGAGCTGGGTTGATTTTTTAATTTTTTAATTTTTTGAGGGCGGGAGTTAAGTTTTTAACAAAGTTCATGGTTTATATGCTATTCTATGTGTCTGCACTCACCCATATTCATGAGCTCAAAGGAACAAAATTGCAAGTGCAAGTAGCCAGATTAGGTTTCTGTACAAGGTGCTCATGCTCACTTGGGTACACGGTGACCCAGAGGGAGTTTAAACTAAAAAAAGGAGTCAGAGATGGTGGATTGAGCATTGTATTAAGATGGTACCTGCGTGGAGACCCCAGAGCAGACCCAGGGCACACAGGAACCGGTGGGTATCCCCCAACACGTGCTAGAGCCCCCGGCCGCAGTAGGGGATGTCTGATGCGTCCTGGTTGGTTTGCTGCCATTGAGACTGACACCAGAAGAAAGCAGTGTGATGATGATGGTAAAGATGAAGAAAGGTAAGGTTACACTGGAGAGGTACGGTGCATACCAGGGTAAAATATTAATTACTATTCTGGCTGGCAAAAAGATCTACCACTACTGTCCTATTCCTGATTAGTTAAATCACCGTACAGGAGTAAGTGTCAGTGCTAGGCTTAATCGTTCAGATCGCATTGAAGTATTCATGTTACAAACTACTTTAGATAAAACTGACTATACATTTTCCCCTTGTTTGTTTCTTGCTTTAAAAAAATCATTCACACACCCCCCC
>JAODJU010000138.1:10722182-10739680 GCA_026776725.1 Gnathonemus echidnorhynchus | reverse complement strand
TGATTGAAATGGTAGTTTACAAACCCTGTTGTAGCTCATGGTGTCCCTCCTGACATGGATTAGGTGGTCACCCTAGTTCCCAGTATGCAGTGGCCAGTACCCACCAAAAGTGGTTCAACAACAACTGATGAACCAGTGATGGGGTCATGGGCACCCAAGGCTCATTGATGCACATGGGGAATGAAAGCTAGCCCGTCTGGTTTGATCCTACAGGAAAGTCAGTGTAGGATAAATTGCTGAAAATGTTAATATTGGCTATAATAGAAAGGTGTCAGAACACACAGTGTGTTGATACTTGCTGTGTATGTGGCTGCATTGCTGCAGACTGGTCAGAGTGCCCACACTGACCTCTGTGCACCTCTGGAAGAGCCTACAATGGGCATGTGAACATCAGAACTGGACCATGGAGCAATGAAAGAATGTGGCTTAATCTGATGAGTCACATTTTCTGTTATGTCATGTGGTCGACCGAGTGCATGTGTATTGTTTACTTGGGGAAGAGATGTCACCGCTCTGGGCAACGCTCTGCTAGGAAACCTTGGGTCCTGGCATTCATGTGAATGTTACTTTGACACGTACCACCCCTTCATAGCTATGGTGTTCCCCAATGGCAGTGGCCTCTTTCAGCAGGATAATGCGCCCTGCCATACTGTAAAAAAAAATTCAGGAATGGTTTGAGGAACTTGAAAAAGAGTTCAAGGTGTTGACTTGGCCTCCAAATTCCCCAGATCTCAGTCCGATTAACCATCTATGTGATGTGCTAAACCAGGGTCATTCAAATCACGGTCCTCGAGGTCCGAGCACTGCTGGTTTTCTAGCCTTCCTTTACCTGTCAGTCAGGTGTGAAGCCTCTGACCAATCAGAATCAGTAATTATTAAACTAACTACCTGGGAGAACTGAAAACAAGGCCTGGATTTGGAATTGAGGTCCAGATTTGAAGAACCCTGTGCTAGACTAAGAAGTCCAATCCATGGAGGCCTCACGTCGAAATTTACAGGACCTGCTGTTAACGTATTGATGCCAAATACCACAGGACACCTTCAGAAGTCTTGTGGAGTCCATACCTTATTAGGGTCAGAATTGTTTTGGGAGACCTACACAATTTCAGGCAGGTGGTTTTCATGTCATGGCTGATCAGTGTACCATTGAGGAAGCAGGGTGACCTAGTCCCTTGAGCAATTGGGGTCAAAGGCTTTGTTCAAGATTCGACAGTGAAATCACACTGATCACATTTACAATTTTCTAAATCTGGACTATGACTTTGAGAGTGCACCTGTCACTAAACCCAGTGCAGTGTTTGTTCTGGTCTGCTTTGAACTGGAGCAAGTTCCTGTTAGTAACAGTCAAATCAAGTGCACTGATCACTTTTCCTTGTCTGTTAAAAATGAATAAAAATAGTTACCTGTGGTTTAGCAGTAGCTAACGAATAAATTATGTGTGTGAATCACGGGCCACAGAACTGGAGGGCTTGTAGTATCATTAGGGTATTATTAAAAATGCAATGAAAGTTAATAACGAAATTACCTATAAACAATTCTATTTAAGCCAATAAAACTTTACTAATAGAAACCCGGATTATAGCCATGTTTTTTAAACAAAACAATATTTTTAAGCGAGGCAAACAATTCTTGTTACGCACGGTGCTGCGATTTGTTATCTACCAATCAACTCGTTTTACACTGTATATTTAATACTGTATGTCAGTGGTAGCATTAGCCAAATCTCAACATGGATGGCAAAATAGTGTTCCATGAAGTTAACGGGTTCCGATAATTTCGGGGAAAAAATGAAGAGGTATTAAGTTATAGCACTATATATCTGCATTTTTCAACGCAAATAGACAAGTGTTCATGCCCCCTCCCCCCCGTTCAGATGCATCTGCCTTTCATGGTCTGAATCATGGGAGGTAATAGAGGAATTTTAAAGTATTGCAAACTTATTGAATGAGTGGAGGGTAACTAAAAACACTCAGAGAAATACTGTAATAACCGAGGTACTGAGCAGAGCGAAAGGCTCCCTTCTCAGACTTCCGCGCAATCACGGAGCACGTCAGTCAACGGTTGCCTTGGTAGCCTTTGACGTCACAGTTCCGTGTCTCGCCCCCCTGCTCCAGGGGCCGGTGTGATTGGAGGGAAACCCCGTGGATTTGACCGAAACGGACTGAGGGAGATAGTCAGCTGTGTAGCCCGAACGACTACATCAATAGCGCATACACTCAGGTGAGTGGGAAATATTAATAAAAATATATGTGTATATGTAGCGTAATTCATGGTTAATGATGGGGCTCTATTTGTATACGTTATCGAGCCAGAATTTTGGTAGCATTTCTGTTTCATTAAAATGTGCGGCTCCAGGTGGCTAGCTCGCTAGCCTCCTAGCCGGAACAATAAAGATTCGGGTTTGGGGGGTTTGTGCGGCTAGCTCTGGCAGGCGTGGCGTCCTATCAGTATTTTATTGACAATTCGAGTGGGATATTTCACTCGTGGTCTGTGGCTTTCTCCGCCGGGTAGCGCTGCAAATGCTGATCCGCTCGGTTTCATTGTGTGGCTCGGTCAGTGGACGGATGTATTTTGCCATTGTTTTTCACCCCCCCTCCTCCTCCTCCTCCTCTCAGCTAACAGGCTATTTGCCGTTAGCCGTTACCCGTGATACTACTCCCCGTATTGTTTCATAGGAGTCGGCCGTTAGTTCACTGTCAGATGCGAGCAGGTAAGGGCAGGGCAAGCCGATGGCGGGTAGCTGCGCCAGCTGACTGGCCCCTCTGTCCTGCTTTTGCGGCTACGACCTGAGGTCACCCCGGGCGGCTCCTGACAGCTCCCCGAGCTGCGCTTCTAGTATGATCGGCATCGCCCCCATTTATTTATTATTTTCTGACGAGCAGATTACCCGAGAAAATGTCTTTTTGAACCCCACCCACGTATCGGCCTCTTAAGCCGTAAATATGTTGGCCAAGGCTGGGTTTAGCCTCCGTGTCCTGCTTTCTTTGAAGAAACCGGGTCATTGGGAGGGTTCGCGGCTAAAAGCTAGCGAGCTAGCATCTCCCCCTGGCGTTACATTAACGGCTGCCCCAGTCTGCAATGCCAGTACAAAATGAACGACTTCATAGGACTCTACATAAATGCTGGCAGACGCGACCGGTAATTTGGCGGCAGGGACTTTTATCGTGCGCGGAGTCGGCGGCCATGGGTGAGAGGCGCCGTGGGGCCGTTTCCGGCTCTTCCCCGCGCCTACGGCTGACGGCCACCGAGGCTGTTGAGCTCTGCTGGTCGCTGCTCTGCAAAGTGCTTGCTTTTTTATTATTAAAAAAGGTGCCCCTCCCTAGCGAGATGCCCTGCATTTATAAGGCACAACCCGAGCCTCAGGAATTGAACGAAAGCGACGCTAGCTAGCCATTTTCAACAGGTAGGGGGGCTCTGGGCGTGGTGGGGACGGAGCAGCATGTCCGCATTTTTCCCCCTCAGACGGCGGCGCGCCCCCGGAGCTGGCCCGGCTCAGATAATGCGAGTATTCACATGGTCATCGCCCCAAGGACAGCTATTTTTTGTAGTTTTAAAAAAAAATTACTGTCCGTATTACTCCTATATATTTTATTACTTGCCCGGGCTCGACCCGTCTTGCTTTGTAGGAATGACTAACCGTTAGTGTATTTTATATTGTTGTATATGATTAGGTACGGCGGCTGAAATATCTGCTCGAAAGCTCTGTGTGTGTGACCGTAGTTGGCTGAAAGACATTTATTTCATGGGTTTTAAAACCCCGGGATGCATCCGCGCAAAAAAAAGCCCAGGCGGCCAGTGCGATTGTTTTATGAATGATACTGGCCATTTAACTCGGGAAATCGTACCACAGAGGCATGGCGTCAAGCGGTGACAGGCGACAGCGTGGTCTTTTCACCTGCTGGTGAAATGTGGAATTTAAATCCAGGATGGCAAACGGAAGCTGCCGCGTCGAGAACAACCGTATGAAGGCTTATTGAGATTGTACTTCTGTAAAACCTCATCATGATGTAGGGCAACTGATTCACTCCTATGTGAATGTGCCGTTTTGACAAAAAGGATAGATATTTTTGGTTAGTTTACGAACCTGGCAATACCAAGCTAATGTCTGTTGTTGTGTATGGTGAGGATAAATGTCTCGCAACCACAGACATTTAAAATTCTAAAATTATAATTTATCCTTCCTTACTTTCTGAAAATTGTCAGGTTCCGGTTAAGTGATAACGTAATTTTCCGTTATGCTAGTTGTAATTATGAAATTTGTGTAATTCAAATGGAAATATTGATGTTCGATCTTCTGTTATAGCACTGTTGCTTATTCAGATCTTTAGGGGCTGACTTTTGTCATTGGCGTCGCGTGTTATTCGACCTTGTGTAAGGTGTTGCAATTCATTTTAGGGTGATGTTGTTCTGGTTGCTCAGAGGTTACTGCTGCAATTGGACTCAATGAAGTTAGCATAGAGTGCAAGAGTTAGAGTGCCACACCTGTCTTCCAGCTTTTTGTAAAGTAGTGTTGTGGTGAATATGGATCCTTTTCCAAGTTGAACAAGGCACCAGACACCTGCAATTGGATGCTGAACAACTGCAGGACAATTTTATGATGCCAGTTTAACTAATTAAATGTTTTTTGAATTATGTTATGAAATCCCACACTGGGAGAACATGCAAACACCACAGTCACAGGGTCAGGGCTAGGATTGGGGCTGTGAGGCTCTGTGCCCACTGTTATTAAATCAACCCGAATGCACATAATCTTAATCTATGTCTGATTGTAAATAATCTGTTTTAAACTTATTGCTATTTTCAGAAGACATATACAGTGAAGGGTCAGGTTTTGGCCCCAGTCCTGTGGGAATGGTCTCCACATTGTTCCATGATAATACTCAGTGCTTTTTGTCTGGTTAGTCTTTTATTTCACCTCCCATGCAGCTTATTCAATCAGTAGTGTTACAGCTTATTTCAGTATCAAATCTTTCAGTGTTGCTGGAGAGCATGTGCAAATCAGAGCAATATAGGTTAGCATGCAGTAATGCACAGCAAGTGAGCTTGAGTATTGAGGGACATGGGGCATGTAAGTTTCTTTTAAGATATAACTTTTTACAGCATCCTTTCCTGCAACCATCTGGAGCCCAGAATCCTGTGTTGACTAAGTCTGATTAAAAGCAGGGATGTTATGCATTTTGAAACTCAGTAAGATTCTTATTTTCAGTACTGAGCAGCCATGGACAAGAGTGAGCTGGTGCAGAAGGCCAAACTGGCAGAGCAGGCGGAGCGTTATGACGACATGGCGACCGCCATGAAGGCGGTGACAGAGCAGGGGGGCGAGCTGTCCAACGAGGAGCGTAACCTGCTGTCAGTGGCCTACAAAAACGTGGTGGGGGCCCGTCGCTCCTCCTGGAGGGTCGTCTCCAGCATCGAGCAGAAGACCGAGGGCAGTGAGAAGAAACAGCAGATGGCCAAGGAGTACCGAGAAAAAATCGAGAAGGAGCTCAAAGAGATTTGCAACGATGTTTTGGTAAGTGACAGTACCCTATTAACAGTTTCACTCAGTGTGGTGCCACAGGTTTTTCTTTTTTTTATGAATGCATGAATTTATTTTACAGGTATAGGTTTAAAGCACATGTTTTTTCACTCTTCAGTACATAGCGGTTGGTTAGCATGTTGTATCTCAAGTCTGATTTGATTCCCCTCTTTACAGTTTGAATAAGTCCCTGCTGGCTAGATTGCCTGGGGCTTCTGAAAGGCTGATTCTTATCTTATGATATTGTTGCTCGGTAAACAGTTTTTTGGCAGTTTCAGATTAAGCGCCATACAACTTTTTCTCCAAAAAAAAAAATTGTCTGGCTCATTGACTAAAATGCACAACATGTGAGGCCCTGCTTTAGCCAAACTCCGTTGTGCATTCCTCATCTCATTTGTCCCAAGGGACTTCCCCTCCAAGAAAATGGTTTTGCAGATATGTTCTGCTCCATTCTGAGAGTGGCAGGTGTAGGGCAAGTGGCCAGGCAGAAATGGACTGAAATGCTATTGCTGGTGGTTAACATTTTGTAGTAGCCCAGCGTACCCAGGTTGTGGAAAAAGTACAGTGATGGTTGAAAGTGGCAGCAGGTCAGTTATTTTTTTAAGTACTTCTAAGTGTCACAAGAGTTCCAGGTACCCTTTGGAAGCACCATTCATTGTCAGCCACTCACATAGCCCTGTTTATGGGCTGAGTCGTCTGGCTAGTAGCGGACAAAAAAAAAACTGCTTTTTGAGATGTTTTGATTTACCCTAAGGTTTTATCCCCCCATCTTAAGCAGGAAGATATCAGATTTAGGCTGTGTTTGGGTTTCCCAGTTTATTGTAGTAATTTTGTTAAGGCTTGTATCAAATGTTCTACCAAGAAGAAGCTTTCAGACAGAAAGGGAATACTTTGAGTGTCCCCCCGGCTCTTCATTTATGTGGGAGACTGCATGTTGTCTCTGGGTGTATTTCTTCTCTTGGAGCAACTATTGATTCAAGCAGTGGCACTTGTGTGTTGGACATTATTAAATTGATGATTCGATACTTAGGTATGTTCAGTTTTGCTGGCAGCGACTTCAGATGTCTGGAGTGTCTCTCTGCAGCCTTGTTTGTGAATAAATAAAGGCAAGAGCATGCAAATGTCTTGTAATTCCAGTATGAACTAGTCCATGAAGAACATTGCTGCTGCATGAAATTCAGCATATTTTTGGTGTACCAATGATTTCATTTCTGGGAAATAGGTACCGCGTATTTGATCATCTGGTCATTTGTTGCTTAAATGCAGAATTGCCTGCTAAAGTCAAGTGTTTTTTTTTTGCCAATTTCAGTAATGTGCTATGATGTAATAGCCCTGCACCTTTTCACAAGCCCCACCCCACCCCACCCACATGAACACCTGCAGAGCCCAAGCTCTGTGGTTTTGATGCATTCAGTACAGCAACACCTTTTCACCACTACCGATACTCATCTTTTGAAAAAGCTCCAGCAGTCCTCCTTCCGGCTGAGTTTTCATATCTCCTCTGTAGTGCTTTAGCATTGGGGATGGTGGTTGGCCCTATGGGTTCGGACTCAGCGTGGCTGAAAGGTCACTGGTGCAAATCCTGTGGCCAGTGGGGTGTTACTGTTAGCCTTTTGAGCTAGGCCCTTAACCCCGAAATCTGCCCCAGGGTAAATAATTGACCCATCTCCCTGCCCCAAGATTTGCTTTCACCTGAATTTGTCTTGTAGGAGACAAAAATTGTATATATGTGAGAACTAAAGAAATGTGATCTACCTGTATGAATGCTGGCACAAATGGCAAATGAAACTTATGACAATTTTATTACCTTCGATGCCTCTGCCACTTTTAGAAAAGGGATGTAATACTTTAGTAATACTGCTGCTGAGCTGTTCAGTCACTGCACCTGGGTTTAGCTGTGAATACTCTGGGGTGCTGACATGCTTTGCTGGGAGTTTGAAATGTTTTGCTCCAGGCATATCCTTGGAATGTATTTTTGTCTATATTGTGTGCTGTCAGCCTAAAATGGAGGAGGGCAGTTGTTTGCTTGCTTATCAGCTCACCAGCATTGCAAATCCTTGCATGGTGTTAGAATTGAATGAATGAATGAATGAATGAATAGATAAATCACACCCCTCTAGAGATTAAACTTACCGGATCCTGTGGTATTTTGGCCATTGGATAACTATGCACTGCTTTTAATGGAGATGGGTTACAAGTTGATGTATCAAGTCTTTTAAGGCCACAGTCCTGTTGCTTGCTATATGTTTAAAGCTACCATCCTACTGGCTGTATTGGAGAGTTGTGTGTGTACTAATACTACTAAGAATGTGATTTTTCCTAAAATAAGGTTATTGAGATAGGAAACTTGAGATATGACAGTTCAGTATGAACATCATCCAAGAGAAGATACACAATTTTTCTCTCACTGTTAAGAGCATCACTTACACTTTGTTGCAGTAGCAGCCAGCCCTGTATCACAAGCTGTAGCGAGTATGCAAAACACCCAAGCCAGCAATTCCCAAATCATCCACTGGTTTTTTTATATTACTCGCATTGACGTCACCGCAGGCGGAAGTCGCTGCGCTCACACCCACTGAGTAGCAAAAAGATTGAGAGGCAGCGTTAGCGTTCAGCCTGAATACCACTGAAAACGCATCTAAAATGGGAGAGAGCTGTCGTGCGATTGATTATACAAATAGATTTAACACGAAATAGGAGCTATATTTTTAGAGACTAAAAACTAAATAAGTATTGTGCGTAGATCAGTCATGTATGAATACCCGATTCGTCAAATAGGTCTGGATTGGCTAATGAAACTGGTGGTGGTGGGTTGATCTCACTGACCAACTTCTGCTACTGGAGTTCAAAGGGAACAACATGAATCTGGTTTTGGTCTCTTCATCAAGACTTTCCCCACTGCCATGCTCCTGTGAGTGTGGACTTTGATGCATCTCAACCATGGAGGTTCCTGGCTAAGCATGCCAGAATTTGTGTTGTGTATGACATACCAATGTCCTTCTACACCACAAAACTCAGTCATTGTAACTATACACCGACACTGTTGCATTCACAAGGTACTCAAGCACTACTCCCCTTTTATGACCATGAAAGAAAACGGAAACTGTATGTAATACATATTCCAAGCACAGTCTCAGAACAGAGTTGGTTTGTTGTGCTCTGCTCAATGATAAGTGTGGTCTGTTATAGGTAAAACTGTCTGAACATCTAGTGCTAACTTGGTCATTGTCTTAATTGTTACATTTTATTGCCCCAGGGCCTTCTAGACAACTTCCTCATCCCCAAAGCTTCTCCAGCTGAAAGCAAGGTCTTCTACTTGAAGATGAAGGGAGATTATTACCGCTACTTGGCTGAGGTGGCTGTTGGAGAAGAGAAGACCTGTAAGTTTTGGAGTCTGTTCTGGGGTGGGGGAGGGTGTTAGATAATTCATAGCAGAGCTATTTCATGTGTCATTTCTGTGAATTGGGCAATTTATTCACATAAAAAGAACAAGATCCCATCTCTCCTCTGTAATATTCACACATTCCATTATTCCATTGAACTTCCCTTTCCTGCCATTAATTCTTTCTCATAACTCTGGGCTGTATTCAGTAGCCTCCTCCTCAGTTATTCCCTTCCACTTGAATTCACCGTGAACCTTGAACCAGATATGTAGATGAGGAGGCTGGTTTGAAAAGCCCGACTGAGGTGGAGAGAGGAACAGAGGGTGTTGGAGCCCAGAGACTTGCATCTTCCCAGTGAGGAGAGCAGGGCGTGCCCTGGCTGGACCAGCAAGCAGCTCTGACAGGGATAGGATGGGCGTACTGGGAACAGCGAGAGGACCAGTTCCTGCCATCCCCCCTCGAATTGAACCCCTACGGGTGTGTTTCCCTGGCACAGATCAGCGTGGCGCACCCTAGGAGGTGGGGCCAAGGGAAGAGGTAGCAGAGCAAGTCTCGGCATGTGCCCAGGATCGAGCGAGCGGCTGGGAAGGCAGTGCCACTGCCAGCCAGAGCCAATTTTCATGTAGGCTGAGGAGGAAGGGGAGCAGCTTATTTTACATTCCTTCCTTCTGGAGCGAGAGATCGAAACCAGTGAAAGTGGAGCAGACCTCACTTGAGATGGGCGTTTCCTGCCATCGAAGGCTCTGGTTTTGTCCCTTCGGGGCCCCCTTCCACCTGGGCCACACCCATGGAGCAGCCCTGCTGACCTCGCTTACCCCCTGCGGAGGCTTGCCCCACTGGAATATCTGAAGCAGCCAGGACCAGGGCGTGGCACCACTTTGTTCAGTAGAGCAAAGCCTTGTGTGGCTTTTTCAGTCTAGTCTGCGGAATCACAAGTGGTTGGGGTTGCATTTGACACGAGCTGCTTCAGTTGTATCTTTTAAAGTCTGAGCAGTGTAACTGCTGAGTAAATGTAACTGCTGAGTAAATGAAATGGGCTGTTAAACACCTTAGAGGTTTTAGACCTATGATTGCGTCAGAATAATGTGGAAGAGGCCAGCATCGGCATCCACCCTTTTCTGAATCACCCAATATTTATTTTGAAGATATAGAATACAAGAGGACATCTGGTACTTCGTTAGTTCTGTACAACCCATGGGGCAAAGTACTGTGGAGCTCAATATTGCAGGCAGCTTGTTTTTTCCATGTTTTCTACTGCAATTAAAAATATTCATTAGATCACTGAATAAATGCTAAAGCCCCTGTCCTTTTGAAATGTAGCTGGTTTGCTTTTAAAGATTCAGGATTAGCAGGCCTTTTAGATTCCTTATGATTATTACAGCTATAAGTAAAATGTGTGGTGCCAAACAAGGTCCCCGATGAACTCTTAGGGTAAAAAAAGCCTGCTGCTGTAAAAGTAGCTTTGTTTTCCGACCCCGCACTTATTTCACACCCACACGTGCGCAGTTTTGTCTTTGAGGGTCAGTTAGCTTCCATTGTTTGCCTACCAGAAGAGTAGGGACCCCCCCCTCCATTTGTGACTTCCTCTGGGGGGTATGTAGGGTTCTCCAGGCATTCCAGAACCACTTGTCCATGATTTTTCTTCCTGTCCCACAGCTGTCATATCTTCTGACTTTTGCTGCTTTTTCCCCACTGCAAGAATTGCCTTTTTTTCCCTCCATACCACGTGTTTGCCTTTTACATACAAATGAACGTACCAGTTCCCCCTCCATGATAAAAATACACAGATGTGTGTAGCCTTACGCAAAAAAGACACTTCCATTTGGATGGCACTTCTTAGCACCTGCAGAGAGCAGGTGGAGAACTGGTGGTATTACACTCATGCATGATTGGCACATAATTATTTTTATTCATGTTTTTGTGTGTGAATTGGACGGACAGCGTCTGGCTAGATGATTTAAATTTGCCGGGGGACAAAGGCCTTATGTAGAGGCTGTTGCAAGGAATCAGAGAAAGGCACAGGGCTGATCAGAAGGCTACAGGATGCAGCGGGTTTGGGGGGGGGGGCGGTGTTACAAAGGGGCTTCCTTTGTCTGAAACAGTCAGACCATTGTGCTGTCAGACATGGGGCGGAAACCCAGAAGCCATCTGCTCGCCTCGCCACGAAGTGTCCAAAATTGCTGCTGTAAACTGCCTAATCTTAAGAAAAGCTAAAGAAAAGGTTAGATAGGACAGCGCCTGTCAGTTAAACATTCAGGCAGCAGCATGCGAGCATTTTTGTGCATGAAGTACGTTTCGGTTTCAATCGTAAAAGCATTTCCTGTCTTAAGTCCTCCTTAGGGTGACAGCCTTGGCTCTCACAGCTGGGATGTCACCAGTGTCTATATTTTTTTTGTCATGAATACAGCTAAACAGCTATTTTGACAGTGGAAGAGCTGTTGGTGGGGTGAGGGTCAGTCGGAGATGCTATTCTCTGATCAGATTTCATATTAGGAGGCGGTATACACAGCAGCTACAGCGATAGGGTATAAGGTGTTGACTCTACTTCCCACTGTTTCTGCTTCCTGCCAGCATAGTTTTGAAGATCCTCCTGGGTTAAATGTAATTTTTCTGAAATTCACCACATTAGTCTGAAGTGGCGTGTCTATTTATTTATTTATTTATTTATTGATTGGCTTAAATGACATGGGTTTTGATAAAACAGAAAAGCTTTGCAGTGCGACTCGAGGATGGACTTTATGCCGAATGGGGGCTTAGTGCCTAAGGTTTCTATAAGAGGTTCTATTGATTGAGCTCCATCAATTGCTCACCGGCTGTCCTGTTCTCTAGCCATCATCACCAACTCGCAGGAGGCTTACCAGGCAGCGTTCGACATCAGCAAGAACGAGATGCAGCCCACACACCCCATCCGTCTGGGTCTGGCCCTCAACTTCTCCGTCTTCTTCTATGAGATTCTCAACTCGCCGGACCAGGCCTGCAAGCTGGCCAAAGCGGTGGGTGGTGCACTGGCACTGTGCCACAGTCTTGCCTGGCAGAGCGGTTCAAAAACCTCATTTCAAACCTCTCCTTTTACCCTCCCCTCCTCTCTCTGCCCCACCCCAAGGCCTTTGACGAGGCCATCGCAGAACTCGATACACTGAACGAAGACTCGTACAAAGACAGCACGTTGATCATGCAGCTACTGAGAGACAACTTGACAGTGAGTATGACTAGTGTACTATCCAAACGTTAGCACTGCAAGATCGTTGTACAGCAACTGAAAGCTTGGCATCATTGTCAACTGTTTAGACCCTTGTTCCATTTAGGAAGGGAATTAACCTCAGTTGCTTCCGCTGTGTAATGTGGTACCAAACATTTTGGGGTCCACACCTGAGGGCCATACAGAGATTGATGCAGCTCTTCTCTTCCTTCCCAGCTGTGGACTTCAGACAATCAGGGTGATACTGATGAACCTGAAGAGGGCAGAGAAAACAACTGAGGCTGCTCTGGCCATCGCCAGCACTGAGACCACCTCATAACCCTGCTCTCTTTACTTCATTCACCAGTGTCATTTCTGTCCAATTTCAGTTGTTTTATTTTTGTTTTGTGGGTGTGGTCAGGGTGTTTGTGGGGGGAGGGGTTAGGGCGTGTCCATTTCCTTTTTTATTTGGGGGCTCGCAGGAAAAAAACGGGGGGGGGGGGTGGGTTAGACAGTGGGGTTAGGGAAAACACATGCGATGCAGCAAGTTAAGTTTAAGGTCAATAATATACTCCATGTATATTCAAAATGTGTTATAACTTGTTAGGTGTTTTGTCTTTTGAAACGACAGTTTCTCTGCAAGGCTGACAGATGCCTCCCACATCCTAAGGACAACATGTTCAGTCCAGCTAATACATCTAACGTCTGGTTGAAGGAAAATCTGCTGTTTGTCCAGCCCATGATGGAAACGCATTCCAATTACCGTCACTTATTCTATTCCGGTTTTACTTCTCCTCTTAAGTGACCAACGGAAGCCATTTTTATCATTGTAACGTGACAGGGATAGAAAACGTGAGAACAAGACGAGCACTTAAAAGGCTTGATGTTTGTAATGGCGTCCTGTATTGAGCAGATCAGTAAGAATTCTCCTTTTGCTAACGTGGTGTTTTTCTTTTACTCCTGCCCAACGTAGTTTCTTACCCCCTTTGGTTAGTTTGTTTCCAATTTTGATACTTGCCTAAATTGCATGTGACTAACTAGTAGTCATTGGGGAGGGAGAGAAGGCAATGGGGCTGGCTAGCTGATTCATGTTTATGGAGTTTTCATACAAATCACTCAAGCATAACTGTTATTTGGAGCGAAATATAACAACATGTATGTGGAAATAAAAAAGCTAATTTAAAATGTTTCGACGCCTCTTTACCTTTTGGTGGTTTCCTATTAGGATTTGTCAGATCCAGTTTTGCTTGACGACCTTTGCTGATGAACCCTCCACCGTTTCACGTCTGGCGAGGAGGCGTCCCTGTGCGCCACGTTTGCAGCGGGGAAGCGCCGTCAGTGCCTTCAGACGGATATGTGTGTCATTGGTAGAAACAATGACCGCAGGCGAGCAGCTTCTTTAAGTCAAATGTCATGACCTCTGATAGGAAGAACAGCCACAAAACAAGCATGTATTCAGCAGGATGTTTTTCAGAACGATGGTGTGGCCGGGTGCGTCGCCATGCAGCGTGGTTTCATATAAATACGGTTGGATCCTTTCAATGCCAGATCTGGTGGTGTAAAAGTTAGAAATCTTAAATGAAATAACTGTAAAGCTATTTTCTTACGTGGTAATGCAGAACCGAGATTCATCGCTGAACATGGTACGACGCCACTGGTCATCAGTCCACGCCTCCCAGTTACGGCACCGTTCCAAACGCAGCCGTCTCTGCGCTGGTGTTAACGGCAGCCTCCAGCATCGGGCGACTGTGACATCTGCATGCCCCACATGCCGGGCAATTGCACTATACGGCCACCCGGCTTCATGCAAACCCACAACGCATCCCACACGTCAAACTCCTTCAAGTGCTGTTAATGCTCTCTAATGCCTCTATAAGGCATCCTCTGTGTCTGGTTACTAGACGTACCAGCTCCTAGCAAATCGAATCATTTAAATACCCATCGCTGGTCTGCATGTGTAGCAAATTACATCCAAATCGGACCATTACTTCCGGGTGCTTAACTGTTTTTTGTTACTGAGTGTATTATGGAAAGAGTGACAGTGAAATCTAAATTCAGGGGCATCTTATGGAGACAGCTGAATTAACTGTTCAGTGCATTTCCTATGTAGTTCATTACAACCACAAATTCTCTTGCTTATAGACGTTAAATACTGCGTTGTTTTTACCCATCTATGCATGGAAATTACTGTATATCATTACCGGTTAAGTATTGCACCAGTTTGGTTCTCACATAGAAATCTAATGGTTTTGAGCAGCCACTACAAACTTTCAGCTACAAAGACGACCCGCTATCCAATTCCCAACGGACTCCTAGAAATAGGTTTTCCGCAGGGGTACATCCTGTCCGTGTGTGATTACCTCGTGCATTTGACGACTTTAAGCATTCAGAATTTAACTGGCTACTTATATTGGTATAATGTGTGCAGTTAAAATATATAAAGAGCAGAGTCTTGCAGTCATGTTCCCATTGTACAGTTCTATCCCGGAAAATATGGTCCTACGCATAATAAAGATGGTAGCTTACCATTACAGCCGGTAGCTTACCTAGACAATTGGAAAAACAAACATATTAAATGATACTGGACTGGTGTAAATATATGTAGATGGATTTCAAGTAATTACTTGTTAATCAATTATACATCTTTATAGTAGTGCACGGTTATCTTGTATCTTAATTTAAAAACTCGTCTGCTGCTGCTATGTCATTCTAGTGCTTTTTTCTAGTTTTGCTTTTCGTAATCCTAAACGTCTGAGTTTTTTTAAAACAGATGTATTAGAATCAGTGTTTTAGAGCACCCTCTGCTGGTCAAGTATTTCAACAGAATACCGGTAATGTAATTATCTCTAGGGAAAGGAGCGGCCAGCACGTTCAAGTAAATATCTCTCCAGCAGGAATTACTGCCACAGAAAGAATAGATCTTAAAAATATCTTCTCAGTATGTTGGTAGTAACAGGGGTAATTAGGTAACCAAAATAATAACAATGATTTCAAACACCACCGTCCTTTTAAAGCATCCAATATTCTAACTCAATCAGCATGACAGAGGGACCTCCAGCCTTGTCCTCGTCAACACTCTCACCTGTGTTAACGAGAGAATCACTGAAATGATGTCAGCAGGTCCTTTTGTGGCCGGACTGAAATGCAGTGGAAATGGTTTTTCTGGGATTAAGTTCATTTTCATGGCAAAGAGGGACTTTTCAATTAATTCCAATTCATCTGATCACTCTTCATAACATTCTGGAGTTTATGCAAATTGCCATCATAAAAACTGAGGCAGCAGACTTTGTGAAAATTAATATTTGTGTCATTCTCAAAAGTTTTGGCCACGGCTGTACATACTTTCAGTTTTTTTTTTCTCCCTGAGTAGATGGTTTTGTCACAGAAGCCCTTAATTAAAAATATCAGTTATTCTTTACAAATATTCTGCTGCTCTGTTGCAGAAGATGATTTTAAAGGTAAGAAAAACATATGTTCTGTTCTTAATGATTTAATAAAAGCTGGGTTGTCATTAGTCTAATTCATTAGTCTAATTCATTCATATTGTTTACATTAATTATTTTCTTTAGGAACTGAATTGAAATATTTTAGCTCGTTTCTTTTTTTTTTTTTTTTTAAATGTCTCTCTCTTTGCACTTGGTTCTCCTGAATAATAATGAAAAAATACAGTTAACCCACATCTGTGGCTGCCCACATTGACCTGACGGTGGCACTGTAGCAAACAATTTAATTTTCAGGCTTGTAACTCCTGAACTGCTTGGCCTTCTGGATTCCGGGAAAGGAAAGCTTCTGCAATATAGGAATTTCTTTTACTGCGTAACAGATCTTTGTGTGGATAATTTGAATGATTAAATGTTTGCAGCAATGTATCTGTTTGTATCAAATTTGTCAGCTGTTCTACACATCCTGCTTAGCAAGGAAATACATTGGTATGTCAGTATAGTCATCATAAAACTTCTTTTTGCTCCCTGCTTTAAGATAATTTTAACTGAACAACAGTCTGGCTGGTTTCAGTTACTTTTTACTTGATTTAATACCAAGGTCCTGTTTGTCGTATACGGGTATCTTAGTTGGCTAGCTAACTAGCACTAATGCCAGGAATTTGGTTTGTCGAACCAAGCTTACTTGTTATCCTGCCATACTGCTGTGGTGATGTGTCTTGCACCTTAATCTTGCTCTGTGCAAGTTAGCTTGGACCAGCTACAAGGTTCGCGTATCTAATCTTGGCCAATGAAATGGCAGCAGTCAAACACACCACCAAAAATGGCTTCTCCATTCCCTCCCAATCTGGTCCATGAGGGAGCACTCAATCATTCATGCTTTTTGAATAACAGAAGTTCTCAGAGATCATCAAGACCCATTAAGCCATTCTGACAAATACTTCATAGAGTGATACAGGTTCATTAGGGAACGATGTATCTTGTTTAATTACTAGGACTATATACTCGGAATTTGACGCCGTAATCGCATACTGACTGTGATGCATACCCTCTGTCAGTCTGCGATTTTTGACCACCAGCTTTTCTCCATGTAGTTGCAGAGACAGAAGTCTGTCTGCTTTGCCGCACAGAAGGGATACAATGTGCCCACTATTTTAGCTAAATGTTCTAACCTGTTTCATGTATATATTTCCTTTGTGCTTTATGCTTTATTTGCATGCTTAGTTATCACATCCATTTTGCCTTTCTTCATTTCCATTTATTAAAATAAATATCCCATGGCAATGGTGGGGGAAAAATTATTTGAAGACTATACCAGTGAATGAAAATATAAGCAATGCAGTAAACTTCTATATTTAATCTCAGACAAGTAATTAACAAATTAGCTATTAAAAAGGGGAATACATACTTTTAGTTCAATTCAATTTATTCCAATTCAGTTACTACCTTTCAAAACAGAGTTGCCCCAAAGCGCTTTACATGCAAGTTGCTAGTCATAAATCAATTTCTGTTTCAGGTTTCTTTAGACGTTTGTTGTAATGTGAATCCTCTGGGGCAGGAGACCTAATCACAGATAATCAGAATCAGGCAAGAATCAGTCAGGGGTGAATGCAGCTGTTGGGAAGCCATAGGGTCTATCCCGGGACACACTCGTACCAGGACCAGGGTCGGGACACACTCACACCGGGACCTGGGTCGGGACACACACTCGCACCGGGACCTGGGTCGGGACACACTCGCACCAGACCAGGAAGCAGGAACCACAGAGAAGGGATAGCTGGCATGCTGGGGAAAGTGGGGATGAAGAACACTCGATAGCGGCAATGATACCTCACACTGAGGAATCTGACTAGACCGGATATGATGAACTGGAGATTAACAAAACCGAAACTACTATGAGACATAACTGTCAATATTCCAGTGGGGGAGATCAGGTGTGAGGACATGGCTGCAGTGTGCGGTCAGAATCCAACCTCACA
>JAODJU010000138.1:10694859-10709609 GCA_026776725.1 Gnathonemus echidnorhynchus | reverse complement strand
TTTGAGACCCAGGAGGCGGCTGAAAGGGCCATTGAGAAAATGAATGGCATGTTGCTCAATGACAGGAAGGTGTAAGTGCATTTAGTTTCATTTCTTATATAAGTATTTGTCAAGAGATTGTCCTCTTGGTGAGGGTTAATTTTGGCAGAGTGTTGCTGATCAGGTTTATGCTTCCTGGTTTATATCTTTACTCTGCAGCCTTGTCAAATTCGGTACATCCTTGTTTAGTGGACTGTCCCGGCCAAAATGGCTGCCACAATAAAATGACAGCTCATGGGCTCCACATTGCCACATCAATGCTGGGGATAAATTTCTGCTGCCAACACTGTTACAGAATAACAAAGACGTACATACTGTATACTTCAGTTGTAAACATGCAGATTGTCTCTAGGCTTATCTGTGTTGTCATGGTACTCTGGTTTTGAAAGTGACTTTCGCTTCAGGTTTGTCGGCCGCTTCAAGTCTCGCAAAGAACGTGAAGCAGAATTTGGAGCCAGGGCTAAGGAGTTCACTAACGTGTACATCAAAAACTTTGGGGAGGACATGGATGATGAGAAGCTGCGGGAGATATTTGGAAAATTTGGTAAGTGACTCTGCAAGTCATTGTCTGCTCCGACTGCTTTATGTATATGGATTCTAACAGACTGATTTTCTGTAGGACCTGCCCTCAGTATCAGAGTCATGACAGATGAAAGTGGGAAGTCCAAGGGCTTCGGCTTTGTCAGCTATGAACGGCACGAAGATGCCCAGAAGGTAAGATTGGATCCTTGGCCAGTTTTATTTTACCAATGCCAGTTTTGTTCCAGTTGTCTGACCTGTTTAACCTTCTGGTGCTGCAATGTGATGAGGTGGTAATTTGGTAAAATTCCATCTTGTTTTATGTTTTCATCTTTGCTCATATTCTCTGGTTTTAAGTGGAGGAATGGATTAGTCCCAATGGTAAAATATAAAATATATTTAAGATCCAGAATAGCAAAGAAGTTTTGCCTAGTTCATACTACTGTCGACATAGTTACTACAACGTTTGAGTGGAACTTGTTCTGGTCTTTCAGGCTGTTGATGAGATGAACGGGAAGGAACTGAATGGCAAGCAGGTTTATGTGGGGCGTGCCCAGAAAAAATCTGAGCGCCAGACAGAACTGAAACGCAAGTTTGAGCAGATGAAGCAGGACAGGATGACTCGATACCAGGTTTGTGTCCAAAGACACAGTTGCTGTTGCATGTGTTTAGCAAGGTGTGACGTGAAGTGAGAGCACTAATGAACTGTATGTTGTCCAGGGTGTCAACTTGTATGTGAAAAATCTCGATGATGGGCTTGACGATGAACGTCTGCGAAAGGAGTTTACCCCTTTTGGGACCATCACCAGCGCTAAGGTGAGAACATCTAGAACACATCCCTTCTGTTCACTAGAAGAATTTGTCCCTTGGACAAAAGCATTAACACAAAGCTGTTATGTATGATGTCATAAAGCATAGTGTATGAACCCAGTGATTGTCTTACCCAGGTCATGATGGAAGGAGGTCGCAGCAAGGGCTTTGGGTTTGTGTGCTTCTCCTCACCTGAAGAGGCCACCAAAGCTGTAACTGAGATGAACGGCCGTATCGTTGCTACCAAGCCGCTGTATGTGGCCCTGGCTCAGAGGAAGGAGGAGCGTCAAGCCCATCTCACTAACCAGTACATGCAGAGGCTGGCCAGTGTCAGGGCTGTGCCCAACCCAGTCATCAACCCCTACCAGCCCGCACCACCTTCTGGGTACTTCATGGCTGCCATTCCACAGGTTTGTCTTTGCTCCAAGTTGTGTAAAGACTTAAGTTGTTTTGAGACTTAAATTGCAGCTGGTAGCACGACTGTTTCTCCCACAGACCCAGAACAGAGCTGCGTACTACCCCACTGGCCAGATTGCACAACTGAGGCCAAGCCCTCGCTGGACCACCCAGAACGTCAGGCCCCAGCGTAAGTATACCCTACTGTGTAGCACTGTTGGTTCAGAAGATTATTTTCTGGTTATACGACACAGGCATCTTGGTTTGTTGGCTTGTCTGCTGTTCGCATGTTCTGGGCGGTGATAAAACCATTGCCTTCATTCCACAGATTTCCAGAACATGTCCAACACCATGCGACCTTCAGCTCCCAGGCCACAGTCCTTCGGTATGAGACCAACATCCTCCCAGGTGCCGCGTATGATGGCTTCTCAGCGTGTCGGTAAGCCACAGCATGGTCGCAAATCATAATCACAAAGGGTTTGACTGCTCCCATGAGACTCTGACCTTCTGACACGTTTCTCTACTTCCAGCTGCTCAAACGATGGGACCCCGCCCATCCAGCACTGCGGCCGCAGCTGCAGCAGCTCCTGTGCGTGGTGTGCCACAGTACAAATATGCTGCAGGTGTGCGCAACCCTCAACAGCACCTGAACACTCAGCCCCAGGTAGCCATGCAGCAGGTAAGGTCCTTTTGGGGGTATCAGTTTGCTCACCAAGGTACACTAGTAACTAAAATGCTGCTTATATGAATTTTAAGGTTTTACTTAGTCATTTGTTTTCTCTGCAGCCTGCTGTCCACGTCCAAGGCCAGGAGCCCCTGACTGCCTCTATGCTGGCTTCTGCTCCCCCCCAGGAACAGAAGCAAATGCTGGGTAAGTTTGTCCCACCTTGTACTCAGTGATCCGCTTTTACCTCACTTTTGGACCTGGGTGTTTGACACGATTGGTCCTTCTCTGCAGGGGAGCGCCTCTTCCCACTTATCCAGAGCATGCACCCCAGCCTGGCGGGCAAGATCACTGGCATGCTGCTGGAGATAGACAACTCAGAGCTACTCCACATGCTCGAGTCCCCAGAGTCTCTACGTTCCAAGGTCAGCATTCTGGCTTCCACCCTCCTCCATGTAAAGATAAGCACTCCACGTGCTAAATGCTTCTGCCACCAGATGTATCGCATTTGGTGTCCAGTCTGACTGCAGGTGTCTGCTTTAGGTGGATGAAGCGGTTGCCGTGCTGCAGGCTCACCAGGCCAAGGAAGCTGCTCAGAAATCGGTGACCAATTCAGCCAGTGTACCAAGCGTCTAGGCAGAGGTGAGACCTCGAAGCTGAACTTGATTCCTCTACAGACTTTATGGAACTTCTTCATTTAGTGTGTGGGACATTATTTCTTTTGTAGTAAAATTTGAGCTGCCTTGTCTATGAGGATGTTGGTCACTGACTCTCATTTCCTTGCAGGTTTTGCTGCCCCTTAGCTTCACCAAGAAAACCAGTTGGGGAAAAAATAAAACATTGCAAAAAGAAAATGGCTTAAAAAAAAAAAAAGAAAAACATGATTTTTTTGCCAGGTCTAAAGTTAAGGTAGACCTAGTTAATTGCAAAATTAAAAAACAAAAAAAAAAAAGAGAAAAATTAAGAAAACGAAGAAAAATGACATCGGTGTGACCCATGTCACTGGACCACAATCATTCCTTTTTATTAGTTTTATTGTGTGGATGCTAAAAATATTGGCACTTTTCAGTGGTGGGGAAAATCATAGCTGACCATTGGAGTAATCTGGATTGAACATTGCTTGCTTTAATAAAAATTAAACATTGACTGCTTGTCAGGTTTTCCTTGAATTTCTGTACACCAATGAAGCGCCAAATGGTTTCTGGAAGCAACTTTATGCAGCTTAGAACTCTAAGTGGGTTTGAAAAAGCTTTAGGTTTTAATACTACAGAGATGGTGGACTATGAGTAATGCTGATTAGCTAAAGACAAATGTTCCTGCCTTAAGCATAGATTGACCTACATGTTCTCTCATGCAGAGAAATTGCTTAAAAGGCTGCCGTCAACAATATTCAACCTAAATGTTGTCCACACAATTAGGGAATATTGGCTTGGCTTGCTTTCATCTCAGAACATTTGCTTGAATACTCATGTGAAGCATGAATCACCATGACGATTAGACTCTCCTTTGCCAGGCTCCGCTTCTGTGTCACAGACTGGATTTGCTGAGGAGGGGGGCTCCCATGTTAATGGGAGTTGTTAAAGCGTATGCATGAGTAGTGTGTCAATTATGATCTTGTGGTTGAGCACCTGTAACTGAAATGTCATTTAGAAGAACTGGTTCCCCTGCTGTCCCAGGGGTATTTGCCAGTGTGCACATCTGCAAAGTATACCCCGACTCTCTCTCGTAGGGGAAATGGTATCAAGCTTTAGGCATGACTGGCAAGATATGTCAATGGATGACTGTTCAGCTTTTATTTTACGATGACAGAAAAGTTTATAAAGCCAGTGGAAATAGCTGGCGAAGTATTACTGGCTATTATCTTGGCCCAGTATAAATCATGCACTAAGAGTGGGACAGGAACATAGGACAGCATTGGAGCTCTTTTACACTTATCCATGCAATGTGCATTCTTGTTCCCTGGAGACACTTTGAATGTGGCTTTTTTCCAACTGCTGGTAGTTCTACTAAAATGGAAGTCTAAAAACCATGAAATTTGGATTTATGGACATTGTTTTTTGTAAACACAAAACAATCTAACATTTTTGTCAGTGTGATAGCAGACTGTTTCGATCAAGTAAGTTGTGCCACTTAATAACCACCAGGTGGCGATGTATAAATATCAGCCTTTGCTAGCTGTGTTTAGATGAGGTAAGCCTGTGTTTGTAAGGATAACTTGTGTGAAAACCCCACAACTCACTCTTTGTACCCTGAGGTTGATAGTCACTTTAAGTCTTTTCTGGTGGCTTAATGGGACACTAGGAACTGTCCCCTCTGCAGGTGATGGCAAAGGACTGGCTGGGAGAATGATGTTACACACAGCAGTATAGCAAGCGGTGTGCGCTGTCCTGCAGCAAACCACGTGATACCCTGACAAACTCTTCGAAGAATGACCTTAGTGGAAATCATGTGCTTTTGGAGTAGCTGTAGAGTACATTAGTTTTTAAACATTATGATTACCACCCGTAGTATTCATACACATTTACCATGGTGGCTTACCTCATCTCTTTAAGTCATGTGACTAAAATGTGATGATCCCATGTGTGCAAATTGGAGATTTAAAATAAGCAAGCATTGCATTTTTCCTTTCCTTTGTACCATGCTGCCATTCCTCTAAGGCAATTATGGCTTTAACAGTCTGTAATGGTGGAGCTTCAGTGGGTGCATGTGTGCCCCCCCGCCCCCCAACCCAGTTTCACAACATTGTAATGCTGCTGCCAGGATCTCCACCAAGTTTCATTCTGTCATTAAAATGCTTGCCTTGATTAGGAGTCTGTTACTTTAAGCCTACATCAGCTCCTGTCTCTGAGAAATTCTCACGTTTTTGCTCTTGTACTAGCATGTCGCCTCATGCAGGTATTTTTCAACACTCTAAAGCAAGCATGGTTTGCTCAAACTATCCTGCTGCTAGATGCGTAGGCCTAGGATCTGATAAAAGCTGAACCTGACCTTGAATATGTTTACTGACCTTGTTGAAATGTGTATCTGCAAATGAGGCACATATTATAAGGTTACTGCTTCCTCGAATCACTAGGCCACCCACGGCAATCTGACCTCTTCTTGGTGGGTGAGGGCCATTGGTTTGAGACTGCGTTGTTAATGACTTGGTCATCTGTAGTTATCTCATGTTCTATGTATGATTTTCCATTCTAAATTTCTCATGCTTGCTTTGGGATTATTCTGGGGTATCCCATAGTGTTCCAGTCCCCAACTTCAGATCAATGAACTTACCTGGGTGATGTTTGTCCAGTCACTCCTCTGGATTACCATTCTTGCCTGGGTATGTTTACTCTGGTCAATTACTCTGTTCTTTCTGTCCTCTCTTTTTTTGTTATTAGAAAAAGGGTGGGTAGTTGATAGAGCACTTGAGCGCTCCCAGTACTATCTCGGGTGTTGGAATTTGAGAACTTCTGAAGGAATGCGCTTTCGGATTCTCCGAAGGTTTTATGACCTTTACAGAGGTCTGCTCCCACGCTGACTTGAGAACAGCCTTGTCTGGGCAGTTTTTCCACTTAACCTCATCTTAGTTTTAGGAGGGATACTCCCTACCATTAGTGCTGGAAGGAGCACTTCCTTAATCCAAAAGTATATCCTGGTTAAGTACACTAGTGGGAGCTCAGGGTAACCGCAAACAGCATCACAAATTCTTTCCCCAGCCCAAGACAGGAGATGTCCCACTCAGGATTGGCACAAAGCCTCAGTGCCTCTGGATCACTGCGTGTGATGCCAAACCACTTGCAGCCAAGGCACAAGACTGAAATATTCTTGTTTAATAGGAACAGAACCTTTGGCTTGAGGCCTGGTTTGACAGACATGGGGGAAAGTTGAAGGTGTGCATTTTTAATTGTTTCATTTTATTTTAACAGTCATAGAATGCTTGAAAAAGTAACCAATTAGTCTGTCCAAGAAATGTTTCTCAGTCACAGTACTTGACGGAGTGCCATTTTAAATCCCAGTTTGCTTCAGGGTCTTTTCACAGTAACGCAAGCATGCTTACATGCCTGTGGGTTGCTCTTCTAACAAGGCAGTTCTCACTTCTTGTTTCTGGGAATATTTCGATTTCTGGGTCCTGGATTTGCACAATGAGCTTTCACGTGTAGACGATCACAGACCCTCGCGCTCCTGGCTTCCCGTGTCTTTGAACTGTGAGGAGACTCGTACGTCTTGTGAAGTTGCATATTTCCCCAGAGGCATTGATCTGTGGAGGTGCACTTTGTGGACAGAAGCCTATATTATTGTTGACTTAGAAGCCACTTGCAGTTTTTTAAGAAGCCGTCCATAGTTGCCCCATCAAATCCCACAACTCGCCACGTTATTGGTGCTCGTTCCTCTAAGAGAAACCACAGCTAACCCCAGACTTCTCCCACCTCACATGATGTCCCTCTATGGACTTTCCAAATAATCTTATGTTTTTTCCACTCCTATTTTTTTTCCCAATTTTGGATCCCTCACATAGGGAAACAGCCCAAACCTTCAGTGTTTTTCCAGTGTGTGAAATTAAGATCAGGATAACACTAAACCTAATCACATGGCTCAAGTTAGTCTACGGCTGCTTAGCGCATGTTCTGTGGTGTCTGGTGACCAGCTTATGCATGCGAGCACCCTGGCGAGGGTTCCGTTTGTGACGTGTTTTGTTACCCTCGGCCACCAGGGGGATGCGAATGCATATTGCACAGATAAGTGTTAAACAGCTCGACGTCATATCTAATGCTGCTCTATGTCCCTCTCCCACTTTCTTAGCACATGATCGATGATATCTACAAAGCTGTTAATGATTGCCAGCAAGTAGATTTATCACCCCCTACATCTTGGGCTGCTTTGAATGTAGTGAGTCAGCATCTATCAGCAACGAGCGGTAGCCTCGTGTACAGAAAGCTGGGCTCGCTTCATAACGATGTCACGCTGTCTTGTGGCGATTAGCTCTAGGGCCCTGCTTCTCATATTCCTGACCTGAATCTCCTCCAAACCCAGCCCCAACTCCACCCTATGCGTGCGTCATTCATTGTGCGTTTTAAGTTTCTGGCCCATAGTTCTTTCTGTGAGTCACCCGAGAAAATTAAATATATATATGAAAATATATATATATGAAAAGTGTTGACCTTTGCCTGTTGTTCAGTTCATTCATTAAGTCTGTTACTTTTGTAATGGGAAACAGCAGGTCAGTCTGCAGAAAGCATACAGAAGATCTTAATTCCTGACTCATGCTCTGCATACACAGTGTTTAACACAGTGTCTCTCCCTCAACTCACTCGCAAGCAATAATGTAAATAGATCCTCAAAGGAGAGAAAACGAAACTGATAAGCAATGCTTTAACATCCCATATCAGGTTTGTGGTGGTGACTGAAAATAGATGGAAACTATATTTTTCAATTATTGATTGAGTTCGGTAACAACAGTATAAAAATTACATGATTGTAAAATAATGCCAAAAATTAGGTAAGCACTGTATGATTCCACTGTTTTTACCAAAAATATCAGACGTTTTATCCAATTATTAATCAAACGTTGTTGGTGATATTAGTTCAGCTGCAAAAACATAATTATGGAGTTATTTTTTCTGAAATATAAATGTCATGTTCTCTTCTGAATTGTAACAAAAGAAATATGTATTACATGATTGTCAATTAAATAATACATTTTTTCATATCTATTTTCAGGAAATGTCATTTTATGCTTTGCACATTATCCTCTGCTTAAGTTTGACCTGGTTTAAGTGGAGGGACAATATGGTCAAACTGGGTGTAGGGCAAAGGGGGATGGGGCTAACTGGTGTAGCTGGTAGTACGGGGATTAGCGAATACCACTGGTGTACTCTAAAACGGGCTTTGCCTGAAAAGCAGCGTCTTTGCCTGCGTCCAGCTTGCAGGCTGTCTGCTGCTGCCCCAGAGGCTGATGGGAAGGGCAGCGTTTTCTGTGCCTGTAACATCCTCACGTGAGCCAGAGCCTCAGCACATGGGGCATTTAGCAGGTAGCGACATAGCTAAGGCGCTACAAATATAGGCAAAATGTCAGGGTTTCCCTTTAGTGGGGATCTTGGACTGGAAAATGTGAAGAATAAAATGTGTAGTAATATGAGTTGCATATGTAGTTATATATAATACTACAACGATGTTTCCAAAAAAGTTGGGATGCTGTGTAAAATGTAAATACAAACAGAATGCAATTATTTTAAACATGTTGCTGGCATCAAATTCAAATTGAGCCTATATTTGTCATAAAACAATAAAAATTCTCAGTTTCAAAATTTAATATGTTGTCTTTGTTCTATTTTCAATTAAATATGGGTGTATATGAATTGCAAATCATTAAATTCTCTTTGTTTATATTTTTTATAGCGTCCCAACTTTTTTGGAAACGGTGTTGTGCACTGAATAAATTCATCTGCCCCTGCGAAGACTTCAAAATACAAAAATACTAACAGTTAATTAGTATATCATGTATTCTGGTTTTTGAATCATCAAGAATAAGCAGGGAAAGCAGCGCACATGGTGAAATGGCAGAGATGAGTGTGCAGTGAGGCTTTCTCACACACAATGTTAGCCCTACAAGAGCAAACATTCTGGGGTCACAGTACAGCCTGAAGCACAGTCACGTTGCCAGATCTTCGCTAAAACCCCACGAGAACGTCTCCGTTTCTCGTTTCGGCCATTATTTTGTCTGAGGTATTTTTATTGCTTTTATTTTCCCGTGACGCCCTGAGCACGTTGAAAAGGCAGCTCAGCTGAAACGTGATTCGCAAACGGCCACCTGTAGCAGTGCTGTCGCAGGCTGACACAGCTGTTCGTCAGCCATCCCTTTGTGGTGCTGTCTTTTTTTGCTTTCCCGTCTGATCTGTTTTTTTTTTTTTTGTTTTTTTTTACTTCATATCCAGGGGGATGGGCAGTATTTTCCCCAGTGAGCCACAGGACCGCCAATGAAAACAAGGAAAAGGAAAGTGGATAGCCTGGAGCCTTTTCTCAGGGCGCTCCATGTGAGAATGAGCTAGTGTTCAGTTAGCGGACCTCCATAGAGGCACATTAATCAAAAGACCTTGGAACATGTTTGATGTTAATTTACACAAATCATTATACTTTAACTTACAGAGAAACCAGAATAAACCAGCATAACAGGCAATATCCTGAACTGAGGTAGACTGACACATGAAATTGTATATGAATATCTAATCAGATATATTATAAATTTACATTATCATTTGACATATAAGAATTGAATACACATGAATGATGTACATGGGTTGGTGTGTGACTGTGTGGATTAGGACATTTGTGTATATAAAATTTAAAATTAGAAATATCTTAAATATCCTGCAGTTTTGGTTTTTCAGTAAATTAATAATTGCATTATATGTACATAATGTGTGAGACTATTCAAACATTTGCGATGAGTTGGGTTCTTCCTGGGTTCTTCCCTGCCTTCCCAGACCCCTGTGACCCTGAATTGGACTAGCAGTTGGAGAAAATGGATGGATGGACTATTCAAAAGTTTCCGTAATCGCAAGACATTTTCTGGACAGAGCTGAAATATGCTGAGGCAAAGTGACTTTTTTTTTTTTTTTTACTGGACTGAACATGGCTAACAGACTCACATTTTATAGTTCACCATCCCTAGCAGAGTCAGGCCTGGGCTGAGCAAGGGCCCTGAGTTGGGAAGGGTTCCAGGTGGCCTGCTGCAAAGTGCCTTTCACCTAGAACACTGAAAGCCAGAGGTCCAGACCTGTATAATTGTATGAATTGTATTTCATTCTTGAGCCCTACTTAAATGTCCTCAGTTTGGCAGAAGAAATAGTAATCTAAAACGATCAAAGAGCGCCCACCATGCTTGATGGATGAGCCTGTCTTCTCAGTTTCTGATCATTCTAATTCCACTATAATGTCTCTAAATGGCAGATCCGCTTCTGGTAAATGAGTAGTTAATTCTCTTACACCATCCCTTCATTTTCCATATTGCTCATCCAGTGCACAGCTGCAGTAAGACTGGAGCCTATAACAGGAAGTACAGGCCACACCCTCTCCATCACAGGGCATACACACGTAAGTGCGGAACATGTGTCTCATACTGTGCTATGATGATCATTTCCTGGTTTGCAAAATACTGTGAGTCATTCTCAAAAACTGTGAGCTCATCTGTCCGTTGAGGCCTGTCTAGTTGAAAGGCTTTTTCACAGGTATTGTGCAACTGGGATTGTCACTCAGGATATCTTGCCTTGCCTGTGTTAAAAAAATTAATGGTTAATTGACATAAAAATGCATAATGACTCAAGAATGAGGGCCTGTCCCATTTTATCCAGCATCTACTCCTATGTCATTAGAAGCTGTGCTTAGTGGGAGGGGTTGTTGACAGATAAAGTTTCTTGAGTTGACATGAGATGGCCTGACCTATTTTTACCCCATCAGGGAATTAAATAAATGAAAGAAGTGTCCATACGCATGAATGATGTACATGGGTCGGTGTGTGACTGTGTGGGTTAGGACTCTACACCCATGATCAGAAGACTGCAAGTTCAAATCCCACAGCTGGTAGAGTAATTTCATCATTGGACTCTTGAGCAAGGCCCTTAACCCCTATCTCCTTATGGATTGGGTGACCTTGCCTTCTCAAATGTATGTCACTTTGAATAAAAACGTCTACTATATAAAATAAATGTTAAGACAATTGAAGCTGCTTAATTTGACAGAATGTCTACTTCAGTAGCTAGAGGAGGATTTATAGAAGAGAATTTGTAAATTGCTGATTGCTGTTAATAGGAAAGTATCATAAAGTTTGTTGCTATAGCCAATTGTTACGCGACACGTGACAAACTGAAGAAACACGTCAATAAGCTTTTGCCAAACCTTCCTAAATTACCTTGCATTTAACTTACAGCTATAATGCTATATTTAATAAGAGCATCCATAACATAACGTGATTTTCTTCAACATCCCCCATGAGTTTACATATGTATGCAACCGATTCTACCATATTTACAAATCGCAAGAACGTCAAGGGATTATGCAGTATGTGAGTGTGACCCAAGCTGCAGAGTGTCATTGGTCCAGTCTCCTTCATATCTTGGGCTAATTTGACAGCCCTCAACTTGGTGGAGGTCCAAGCAAACACTTAAAATGGAGCTGAAACAATTACAGGAGTTATTAGAGGGTAGTTGGGGACACACCTTGCCTGAAGTTCCTAAATGGTGAATAATAGATAATAAAAGATAATCGTTAAATTGCCCGGCTACAGAATTGCATCATTCTCCAATTAGTGTTTGCTGTAGTTAACCATGCTGTGTGACCTGCTGTGTGTAAAGAAAGCAACTGGCTTGACAGACAGCTTTAGCAGATGGTTGGACATCCTGTCTTGGAGCCACTGTTGAAGGCTTAGGGGCTTCTAGGAAATGTCTAAAACTGTAGAGTGGTAAGCTTAAGCAGATTCAACTCAACTTGCGGAGAAATCAAATCTATTCTTTCAGGACAAAGTCCCTTAAGGATAATGAAACAGATGCACCTTTTGTGACCGGCTGGCTCTTTGTCTTTCTGATGGCTGCAGATCATGATAAGTTAAGCATTTTACAATGCTACTCTAACTTTTTTGCCGATAATCGTAGAACTTTGGTCAAAACGAGTCAATGTGCTTTTAACCTGCACTGTATGGTGGTTGTAGTTGCATCATACGATTGAATTTGTACTAAATCCTCATTGAAAACCATTCACACTTGAGCCACAGCAATCACATACTAAAAAGAAAGCAGACAGTTATATTCAGTCATAGTTTAACTGCCCAGGTTGGATGGGCATGAAGACCCTGGTAGATTCACGGGGCCCAGAACTTTATAGCCCAAGGTGATATCTTGCCAGGAGGCCCAGAATTTCTAACTATGCCCTTGGTTGTCCCAATAAATCATCTCTTGCCAGTCGTGGTTCAGGTGTCACCTGCTTCATCCCTGTTCAGTAATGGAGTGACTGGTCATCTTCCTATCCTGTCCAAGTCAAGACTTTTCACTTATCACAAGTGTTGGGTGCAACCCTGAATACCCTCATTTAGTCTAGGCTTGGTTTTTCACTTTTGGCATTATGTGCTGTGATCTCTGGTGCGTGTCTGTAAATTCACAATGTTGTGTTTTGATGCCTTAGTATTCCCAAATGCAATTTTCAACATGATAATTATAGCTGAGAATGAGAATGCAAGATTGTGCATCCAGGTACGCTAGTGGATCACACTTTTGAATTAATTCACACATTTATGACAAAAGTTAGGTATATCATCCCCTAGAGTGCACTTTTATAAATTATTTTGTTCTGTGAAAATGTGGGTGTTTTGTAAGACTTGTAGTTTGCATAATAAGACATTTATACTCACACATACGTGATACCTTGTGACACATCTGTTAAGATGCTGAACTCCAACCAAGTCTTTCTGTTTGCAACCGGTCTGGACACTGCGGCTCAGCAAAACACTCTCACGCCTTTCTTTTGTTTGTTTAACATTTTTGCTGTTGAAGGTCTGTTTCCTAAAAGAGTTCAGATTCATGCCAAAGCAGAACGGTTCACCATCAGACATGGATGATGAACAAGTCTGTTGCCGTGAGGTTTGGGGAACTGAGATTCTCTTCATCCTTGTCTGGCTCGATGTTGCTCAACTCGTGGCCATCGATGTGAGCCCATATTCAAAGATTTTACCTCTTTCATGTTCCCGCCCTCCCCAAATAAACAGTCAAATTCCCTGGCTTTTAAATACTGCCAACACAACCTAATGGATCTCCACATTTCTTTAGACTTTAGATGTTTTTGAAGTTTTGTAGCTTTTCTTAAGATATCACCCATAGCTCATGCTTGTGAATAGCTGGTTTAAGGTTATTTTATGCAAGTACAGGATGTTGGTAGCCATAGCGTCTGTATAAACGTGCAGTCAAGGATGGCCAAGTCTAACCCCAACACAGGCTTTGAAGTTTGTTATGACGTGGGAAAAGATAAATGTAAATGAATGTATTAAAAATTAAACATTGTGTGTTTTTCATCAGTTGTACTTCTTACGCAATTTTTACTGTTTTGATGAAAGTTATCAAGCATACATGGTTAGTTCCATGAATTTTTAGTAAAATTTTTAAATGAATAAAAAACTGAAAATCCTTGTGTATTTGTTTGTGATTATAAGTAACAGAAAACATCGAAAACGTGTTTTGATAATTTCTGCATGAAAGGCTTTGAAAAAATGACTGGTCTGGCAAACAAACACAAAAACATGTTCATCATTTATAATCTTAAAACAAAACTTGTTGTTTATGTGAGTGGTTTTAGGCTCTGTGAAAGCTCCAGAAAGTCATTTTTGAGCAGTATCAGTAACTCAAAGAAATGGAAGACTAGCATTTCATTCAGAACAATTGTACTTCTTGTGAGTAAAAGTGAGATCAGAGCATTTGTTTGACAAGGCTAGTTTCTGACAGATTTCTAAAAAGGGGTCAACAAGTGGCATGTATTCTTAGTAGAGAACCTTCGTGAAACTACCATTGTTATTCTTTTTTCTTGGAATTAAGTACCTGAGAATATGTGCAGTAGCCAATGCATTTTGCCTTGTTTAGAAGTTAAAATGCAGTAATACATTGTTCCGTATTGTAACTATTAATAATAGGTATGTTCATAGATGAAACCTCATAATTGAGTTCCGTTAAAAAAAAAACTACCCTCTGGCAAGAGACTCAGATCTATCAAGACCAGAACCACATACCACAGTTAAACAAGCCCCCAGTCCCTGCCTCTGTCACCCCCCCACACTCACTCTGCACGCATCTTTCTACACCTTTTCCATCTACTGGACATCATGTATTTTTATACTTTTATATTCCAGTGTTCAGTATGCCTTTGTTCCCTTTATTGTCTTTATAATTATTGTTTGTATATTGCACAGCTTCTTACACTGCTCTGCACTATTTTATTCCTTTACTCTGTTATTTTATTTCTACTTATCTTTAATTTTCTTCATTTATGTTCTCCCATGTTATCTGTGAATGTAAGCACCAATCCTGTCAAAACAAATCCCCAGCACATGCAGCTGTAACTGGGGAATAAAGTGAATTCTGATTCTGACTAAGTACGTCCAGAGAGTTTTGGAAAGAGACTTGGCCTGAAAAGCAGTTTTTTTCTCTAATATCTTCCTGAGAGGTTTTAGTTTCCTTTTCTCCATTGTTTTTTTTTTTTTGGCTTTTTAGACATAGATTTTGTTATTAGTAGACCCCCCTCCAGGCCAAACAGCTCCAGGGATGTGGGTTTCACGCCCCCACCCCCCCCCCCCCCCCCCCCCCCCCCCCCC
>JAODJU010000138.1:10631017-10694431 GCA_026776725.1 Gnathonemus echidnorhynchus | reverse complement strand
TCGCCCCCCCCCCCCCCCCCCCAACCCCATGCGTTGTGTTGTTTTGCAGTTCAGAAAGAACAGTCATGGACACTGAGTGATCCTCAGATTGAGATGGTAAATGCAAATGATGCCATCTGAGACCCAGAAAGGAAATACTACAGTATAATTAACAATTTGCTTCATTACCCTCCATACCGGTACTTTTCACATGGAAGTACACCAAGAGGACAATTTAAGCTGTACCTAGACACTATAAGGTAAAATTAAATCGTTTATTTACCAATTACTTATTTTTAAAGTTTGCCTACAAAATTCCTAAAATGCCTACTACAAATTGATCGTAGTCAAATAATTAAAAAGTAACCCCATCTTACTGTAAAATCTGCCAAGAAAATTCATAGAACTGTCTGCAGAAGAAGCACATAAACATTGTTTTAAATGCAATAGGTCAGTGTTTCCCAATCCAGTCCTCGGGGACCCACATTCAGTCCACATTTTTGCTACAGGGAGCTGGTAGGGGCAGGGAGGTCAGAGGGAGCAAAAATGTGTACTGGCTGTGGGTCCCTGCGGACCGGATTGGGAAACACTGCAATAAGTAATTCTACTAATCTTCACATTTAGAAACACTCCTATTTCGAAGGCCTTTAAAATGACTTGGCTTGATTTGGGATCATATTTTTTCCCTTGTTTACTGGTGACTGGATTCTCTCTCAAACATAAAGAAGCTAAGTAGATAAATCCACTTAACTAGTTGCTTGCATTCAATCCCCAACAAGCAACAGAGCAGAAGGACCATCTCAAACCGATCTCAAGCAATTTGTCGGGTGAAGGAAGTAATCTTTAGGTGACCGGATGGAATTTCAACTGATTCGCTGCAAAATCAAAAACACATATGGGACAGCAACAGAAAATGCTTGTATTCCAAATAACAATCTTGGCAATTGTGTAGGAGAATGAATATTCCAGTTATGGGCAATATTGTTTCATTCTGGTTTACCTATGGTATGGAATAGCCTTACCAACACGCAATCCTCTGATGAAATATCGCACCTGTATGACCTTGAACTCATCTGCCAGCTGGCCCAGCGACCTTAAATTTCTCCATTACCGGCATTGAAATAAAAACCGGGAAGACAAACAAAACAGGATGTGCTCTGAAAAACACTTACTAAAGTATTTCTTGAAATTAAAGATACCTTAACTAAAGAACTCTTGTTTCAGGCCATTACTTGTATGTCATAGATCATTATAATTTGTTCTGCTTTATATTTTTATACCATACCAAAACGAAGTAGGCAACTCCACCAATTTTAAATGACAGAACAGCAAAAAAGTAATTTTTGCTTCTTCGAAGTAAGGAAAAAGTTAAAAAGTAAAACGGTTGGCTTTTTGGGAGTTGACACATTTCTAACTTCATTAACTCAAATAGTCTGCACAAATACGACCGCCTCCAAGGATATGAAACCTATGTATAATCTATGTATGTAGTAATAAGTAATAAATACATTTCAGTAAAATTCTAAATAACGAACATGTAGCCGGGAAAAGCAGACCGAAACCCGGCTTTACGTCTTAGGAAAGTTTTCTAAAAACACCCGAAAACTTCACGTCGGTCAGTCAGACACTTTCGCTTTTAGTTGCGCTTCATGCGAAACAGCAACTACGTTGCCTCGTACGGTACACACATCCCCAAGCTCGCAAAACCCCAACCTGGCTGCCAAGCGAACTCTCGCGAGCGTGTATCCGTCCTTCTGCCGATCTCGCGAGAAGATTTGAACTGGCTTTAATGAGGAGAGGACGGCGGAAGGAGAACAGCAAACCCGAACGGAGCCCTCCTACTGTCGGCTAACGCCAAAGAGAACGGATTAATAAGCGACGGGCTGGGTGTGGAGAGGTCCGCCTTGGAAGTGGGAAGAAAGGGGGCAAAAAAACCAAAATCAACTGTATATAACCACGTATCACTGGGGAGCTGGACGCCGCCGTCGCGGTTACATGTCAGAGAAGGTACGTTAGTCGCTCGCTCGCGGATTGCCTGTGTGTTCGACTCGTGAAACCGACCGTATGGTTACCGAGGTTTGTGCCCCACCCGGGCGAACCGGCAGCCTTGTCTCGCACCTGGGTCACGCTGGTTTTGCTTGGCTTCTCCGCCTTGGTCCTAACCGTGGGATTTTTTTTTGTCGCCGTTTACTTTTTTGCGTCCCCGTCGGTCTGGGCCCTGGCTGGGTGGCTTGCCAGGCTTACATTCCGGGGACATCCAGCTGTATAAAGATATAAAGATGGGGTGGTTTTTGATTTACACAGTTAACAAAACATTAGCGGCAGTATTCTTTGCCCTCATAGTTGTATAAATTTGCCACAAATGAGAATTTATTTTAAATCTGTTAGTATTTGCCTATTGGGTTATTTCGCTACTGTTTTGTTTGTTCTACTCAGTCTACCCCGTAGACATTTGTAATTTATTTTTAAAATTTCAGCATCCGTTCAGTGGTGAGAGTCACGTTGTGATCGCTTGTTTGTGGATTAAAACTTCCGCAACTTGTATTTGTTGGACAAATGTTGAGAAAAATGTTGGACATATTCACATTATTCAAGTCAACTAACAGGTTTAACTGAACGGTGAACGTTAACTGCCTCTCCATCCAGCTAGTTTGTTGTAGTTCTTCCAGGGCAAACGGAGAACCAAGTTTTTGGTTTAAAGGGGAGGCAAGTTACCAGTAACAGGCTACAGACTTTGTTTACTTGTAGCTGTGCGTAGTTTGCACAGTTTGTCACACCGCCCCTGGTTTACGTGACGCCCCCAGAGATGGTGGGGAAATTTAAGGACTGGTTTGTAGTTTTGGGTGGCTTAACTTTTACGGCGCTAGCGATGGGAATTACCGCAAAAATGCTGCGATGCTTTGTGTGTGGGCTTTGGATGCGTTCATCGTTAGCAATTGTTTCCTAGCCGCCCCTTCAAAAAACACCCGAAGTTAACATTGGTGAAAAGTTCTCTAGAGTTTACCACCTGTTACACGATAATCAACGTGATTTACCTGTAATAATAGCCCTTTATGGCTTTGTATCGAAAAATGTTTCTGACTTCCCACCGCCCCCGACAGATTGCTGATAGTGTTGCCTTTGATACGTAAGGCTGCTCTAAGTCGCTAATTACGCTCGCTGGTGTAAGGGGGCAGCGTTGTGATCGTCGCTGACTCTACTAGTGGTCTTTATTTATTTATTAGAAATTGATATTTTTGTTTAATTCCATTTTTGTTACTGGGGATATAAATGTTAAGATCCACAAGCGTGCCGTTGAGTTTTTTTTCTATTTCAAACGTTTCAGTCGAATTCTGTTTAGAGGCTTTGGTTTGCTTTGTCTGGAAATAAGGTCCTCTGTTCAGTTTACTCACGATCGGTGCGTGTACAGCGGCGAAATCAGGAATACGTACTATCAGAGTTTTTGTCTGCCTATCAGTGAAAGACATAAAAGGCGATTTCTCATTTACTCTGTGCACTATTGTTTTGTCCGTTGTGTAAGCTTTGGTTGTGGCTGGCTGTGCACGACAGTAAAGGTGGATGTTGGAGAGTCTCTCAGTCTGGAATGTCTGTTGCAATCTTCTGAAATACGGAATATCACGCAGCAGGCTTCAACGACGAAGTAATGCTGTAAAAGCCTTTATGTTCTTGCTTTATGTGAGGCAAGGATAACCGTTTGGCGTACGGCTTTAACTATTCACTGCACGTTGTTGCTACAATTTGTTCTTCGACGCAGTGTGCTCCAATAACTAGATATTAAAAAAAATAAAAAGGAGTGAAGCGTAAATGGAAACAGGATTTCCTATCAGGACGTTTCATTATACTGGGGTCATGGAAATCTGAATGCTATACGGGGAATTCGAAGTGAGAGGGGAGAATGTTTGTCGTCATTTAAAATGTGCTTTTAGGAAAAAGACATTAAATTGATGCATGGGTAGTAAAATTGGTGACCTAAGCTCTCGGTAAAATGGGTAAACTGCCTACAATGTCTAAAGGGGCTTAATTTATATTTGTGGGCAGTGTTATACTGCAGATCATTCTCAAGCAAACTAAATAACTTATTCTGAATAGTTGGCTTCATACCTTATCCGTGTTTTCCCTTACCTTGACTCTGATTGTATGACTGAATGATTGAACCTCCTGAACTGTATTTCTGCCAGTTACCACACCGAATTCGCTTTGGTCCAGAGTCTCTCCAGTTTTAGGAGAATCTCTCTGTCAACTATATGGGCTTGATATAGATCCAAAAGTTGTTGGAACAGAAAGTTTTGCTGGACTATTACTTAAATATCATGATTACTGTTACATACAAACTAGGGAAGGTTTTTGCTGAAATGAAAATACAGGACACTTTTTGGCAGGTAATTAATAAAGTTACTTTCTGTTATTGGAGAGTTTCTCTGTTTCTGGGTTTGTGAAGATGAATGGGAAATGGAGGAAGTGCTTGTGTTGTAAAGTCCTGTGGCTTCACCAGCCAGGTGATTTCAATAAGCTGAACTATTACACTGACGGTTGCACTGTTATGCTATTAGCCTGGAAAGCAATTCTTTTCGAAAGCCAGTAGCTGTGCCTTGACCAATAATGTAATTGTTGCATCCTACAGCTTGAAAGCCAGTTCAGCCAACTGCATTCTTACGTAGTAGAAGTTGCGTCTCAGGAAGTGGAGGCATTTTTTGTACTTATGTTTTGGAAATTTTTATTGGTATTTTACATCTTGAGGGATTCATGTTCTCTTCAGTAATTTGTTTAGGGTGGTGTTTGCTTTTTCTTTTGCAAACAAGACATTGAGTATTTTTCATGTCCCCCTGACATTCTGGAGCTCCTCCACAGAGAGCTTTCTTTTTGCTTTGGCTGTAGTAAGATGGGCTGTTGGCTGTATAACCCTGGATTATGTACTTGATTGCCTGTTACATTTGGCCCCATAGTACTTTTTTCTCTCCAGTGTCCTGACTTTTTTGCCAAGTGGGTAGTTATCCTGACAGGTAGCGGTCAATATTACAAATGCCTATAAATGTTCTATAAATTCTTATTCTCATGTTGAAGTGATCTCATTACCATCCTATGGTATTCTAACAGCCATAAGTTAGCCTTGCCAAGGTTTTTGTCTGTCCCTCTTGAACACCTTTGTCTCTGACTTGCGCATTTTCTGTGCCTCTCAAAAAAGTACTAGTTTTAGAAAAGACATCAGCTCAAGCTTCTGTGCAACTACTGAATATCATGCTGTCCTCCCTTGCTAAGCTCTTTTGGTCTTGTGAGCTCAAATAATTATTGAGTGGAAAGAATAAACCTTCAGGCTGTGGTTGGCTTCTCAGAGGACAAGCTTTTTATTTTTGCAGAATTGTCACCCATGAAAATGTGGGAGATGTGAATTTTTTTTTTAAGGAATTCTTAGTGTTCTGAAGTGCTGTAACTGCTGAGCTGCGAGTTTTGGAAATTTATTACCAGTAACAGCAAGTCTTAGTTGTGCAGATGATAGTAGGTGGGTCATGGTTGGTATTTCTGGTTGCACATACAACTGTAGTTTGTACGTGTTGGTGTTTTTCTCTTTCAATACTAAATTGGCATCGGTGTTTCTAGACATGCGAGGTGTTCCTTATAGGTTGGCTTGTAAGGAATAAGGTTTAAGGTTTTTGCTCTTTTTGCTTTTAATTTTACGGGTAAATGTAAATTCATTGTATTGATGGTATTTAAAATGGCTAGTAATTACTGGGGATTAACTGTTAAGCAACCAATATCTGTTATGCAAGACTATTTCCTTGAAGTTTGTCAGAAGTTTGAGTGCTTGGTCACTTCTCCTTTGTGTTCTAATTACAGTACATGAGTTAAAACTTTTTATATGCATTTTTTAATTACTGAATTGACTTTGTTTCACCAGAAGAAAATGCATTGCTAACCTTTTTCACCTATTCGGGACATGTATTAATGTATGTATTAGACCTGGGAAGTTAGCCTTTGTTGTTCGAATAAAATTCAAGTTTTAAATATTTGCACATTCATTGGCTAAAATGCACATTTGAATTATTGAAGGTTTGTGTAGGCTACTATTAGTTATCTAATGTGTGTTTTGTTTTTCCTACTGGCACTTGTTGCTTAACGTAGAATAAGGGATCTGGCACTAGGAGCAGTCATTTGTAAATTACTTCAGCTAGCCTGTTAGGAGGCTAGTGAAATATGTCAATCAGAAGAAAAATGCAGCAAAATACAATAAATCCCCAAAACCTGAAACGTGCAGTTTTGAAACGGTTTTGATTTTGCCAACATTTTTTACTGTGGGGGAGCCCACCTCGATACTGGAAGAGCGTTGCTTTGCAAATAGGCAAAAATATTCCATATACTGCAGCATAATGCATGTACAGTATGAAGGTAAGCATTTAACAGTGGCCAAACCAAATTAGATGTAGCTTAAAATAAAGGAAGGATTTGACTAAATGCCTGTGTCAGCTGTCTAATGTCAATCATTTATTTTAATTTCATGCCACAATGTACACATCTTTGTTGTTGCTGCTGGCGTTTCACTCGATTGGGTAGCTAAATAACGTGTTATATCTTCGTCATTTTCTCTATTGAGACGGAAGTAGGTTGATGTTGCAGGTTTCACCTTTCAGTGGCACAAAATTAGCTTGGGCTTCTGTGTGGCGATGGGCTGAATTTGTACTATAACTTCATAATATTTAAATTTGAATTATGAATTTGCTATAAAAATTAGAATGGCTTTTTAAAAGGGGTTCGCCAGTCCTATTGTATGTATATTTATGTATAAATTTATAGCCATTTACCAAATTGTTTATAAATGGCAATGTCAAAGTTCTCTCACAGGTCAAATATAGTTTAGTTTTGAGAGAGAGGCTGGCTGTAAAATGTATTTCAAAGCTACTATTACACCAGGGGTGTCAAACTCCAGTTCTGGGGGGCCAGAGCCCTGCACAGGTTTTGGTTTACTTTCGTTTAACGCACCTGATTCAACTCCTTGTGCTAATTACCACAGAACTCATAAGCTAAATCATTTGTGGTGGAACAGGGAAAGTGCTAAGCTACACAGGGCTCTGGCCCTCCAGGACTGTTTGACATCCCTGTATTACGCTATGCCATAAGTTGCTGTATGAAAGAGCAACTTGTGGAATGATTAACTGGAATTTGTGCTGCTGATTTCCTGAATACGATTTTGTTGACCATTTTCCCTAACTAATTTGTCATTCCTACATAAATGTGTTCCTTTCCAGTTATAGTAACTGTTATCCATAATTTGTCAATTATGCTGCTTTCATGTTTGTTCTTTAGTGAGTTTCCTTATTTTAGAATCTGTTATATGAAACCTGTTTGACTAGACTGCCAAAGATTCCAGCTAGCATTTATTTGGACTGGTTTGCAGAGCAACCTTGATGGTTTCGGATTGTGCAGCAAGTACAGTAGACAATTGTCGAATAGTGTTTTGGTTTATTCTGTTTTGCTCCTAAATTGCTGTTAAAATCTGCACAAAATATCTGATGAACCTTGGTTAGTGAATCCCAGAATTATAATTTCAATTCTATTCTGGTTGGTGGTTTTTTTTTTTTTTATAAACAAATAGTTTTCTCTTGCATTTTTGTTAGTTGTGGGGATTATTTAGTTTTACGGTAAAACACTGCCTTTCAATGGTACTGTCCCTAGGATTGTCTTGGGCATTTGAGAAATATGGATTTTCATGTGGGTGTTCAGAGCCTGATATGTGAGTCTAAAGTGTCTGGCCTGATATCAGGGGTGTGTGTTGGATGAGCTTGTGTGTGTGTGTGTGTGTATCTGTGCCAGAGTTGATGTGGATTTGGATGATTTGTTGGTTTTTCAGTCCTCATAGTAGTTCACCACCCAAATTTCTTCTTTAAACTGGTTTTGATGTATCTTAGGTGTTCACTAGGGCTGCCACTAATGACTGTTTTTCTATAAATTAATCTATTCATTGTTATATCGATTTGGTCAATTAATCTAAACACTTAAATTTCCTGCAGAAAATCAATTTGACCGTTTTAAGTTTTTGACACTGGTCCCAACAAGTCTAACGTGCAGGAACACACATACTGGCACCGTCAATCAGCGTAGAATCAGACCAGATTTTAGCCTAAACATTTTCACAAACACTTATTCAGTGGAGATTCTGTAGCAGGCAGACAATTTTATGGTTTATTAATGTGTATTTAGCAGCTACAAGGACAAAAGATATTAAAAAGCTCCTTGTACTAATGGTAATTTAATAAACATGAATAGACAACATGATGGTTTTGCCTATTCTGGCAGTCTCGAGGGGCCTGTGTGTTTTCTATTCCAGTGCTCATACAGAGGTTGTACCACCATGCTATGCCATCGCACGTTGCACAGTAAAACCACCTTTTTGTTTTGTGATAATTTGAACTATTCCCATAATTATTTAGTGATATTAAAGGAAAACATTTGTTATAATGGATTGAAGCGTTTAGGAATCATAAAGGTAGTTTTACATTTGGATTGAAGCGTTTTAGAAATCATAAAGGTAGTTTTATTAAAATAATAAGATGTGTTGATTTTGAAATAACGATGTCGGCGCATTTTCAGCAATGATGATCATTCACTACGTTTAATCGCTGCAGCCCTAGTGTTCACCTTTTCACAGGAATACTTTTCATGATAGTTTGCCGTGTCAGAGGTTTGTCTTTTTTTTTCTTCTTAAGGAAAATGGGATAAAAGATAGTCAAACCCAGACCAAACTCCCCCAATTGGTGCCAGTTAGTAGTGCTGATTGTTTTTTAGTCTCTGTAGAAAATCGGCAGGCCAGATTCAGTGATTTACCAATGATGTCACATTGCTCAGCCCTACTGATGCTGATGAGTGAGCGAGTGAGTGACAAGCATGTCTTAGCATGTGGGGTTTCGGAATATCTAGTTAAGTAGCAGAAAGGGAGAGACTACTACCAGATTTAGATTTGTTTCCGTGTTTGCTTGCTTACAATGAGAGCTGCGACAAGCGAAGTACAGAACATTCAGTCTCGGCCAGCCATAGCATTTTTGACACTTCTGTCTTCTGAGTGGTGCTCAATAATTAATCTAAAGCAACATGGAAAATGCCTCCATTATTTTTATCCTGATGAGAAATGGTGTATTGACACATTTGTCTAGGGGAAAAATGAGGTTGAAAATGTCAGTGAAAATGAATGGTGTTAACAAAATTCCAAAACGGCAATTATTCGCACTACAAGATTAATTAAAAATTCTTAAACCTAAGAACCCACACACCAACTTGTTTCCATTCTGCCTATGACAAGTCGGCATGCAAATGAGAATGTTCCACAGGTCCTAGTCATCTTGAAAAGGTACAATATCTTAGCAGAATCAACTATTCAAAGTCACGTATTTCAAAATGTCTCTCACACACAATGTTTAACAGCGATAACTCACAATCCTAGAGTATGACAGAACGGTAAAATCTATGCCTTGTAAATAATGCACAGAAGTGTAATTATAATTTTAAAACTGCACAAAACAATACCCCTGCATTTTGGACGTCTCCGTTCACATACAAAACGTCATGGAATGGTTAAATAAAGACATTGCACAGACCTACTTGTCGATGGTTTTCTTCCTCAGATCTCTCTCTGGCATGGTTATGTTCAAAGCAGTCATTGACGAATGGTGTAGGATGCTGTGGTGTAGACATCTCAAACTAAGCAAACATAAATGACCCCTTAAAATAAACAAAAAATGGTGTGTTACTGTGGTGCATATTATATGAAATTATGAGGAAAATTAAGACAAGTTCATGGTAAAGTTATAGGTATTACTGAAGAGCTGAACTTTTGTTAGTGAAAGTGGTAGTCAGTTCAAATGTTAATATAATGCCCGTTGTGATATTTTACCAGACATCTGACCTAAAACAATGTTCATTGTAATTTCCCCTAAACCACAGCAACATTAGTACAACAGGCCAGTAGGCTGAACATTCCTAAATTTTTTGGAAAAGAAAAAAATAAATATTCCTAACTTGAACTGTCAAGCACATTACTTTACTGAATAACCAGAAAGCCATGCAGTACCGCACTACAGAAGGCCAGAAAGCATTTCCCCCTTTTCAGCCTATGACTGAATTTCTTGTATAATATTCTAAGCATTAGTTCATTCTGTCCCCCTACCACAGTGCCATTACAGTGGGATGTATGTGGGGAAAGCAGCTCCTATGGTTGGCGCAGTAGTCAGGGGCAAGTTGGCGAGGAATGGGTTCCAGCCAAATGGATTTTGGCTTTGGGAAAGGGGATGTGACTAGCCTGCTAGCTATGCTGCATCCCATCAATTATTTTGCCAAAGCTGAGGCAGAAGTGTTATTCCCATTTGCTGTGGATGGACAGGACAGATTTACTTTGAAATGTACTGAATCAGTACAGCACTCGCTTTCAAGTGGCATGGCTTAGTAGGCACTGGTGTAGCCTTACAGCTCTGGCGCTGGGGGGGGGGGATTGAATGCTGGCCTTGGCTCAGAGAGTGCTCCCTGTGTTCATACAGGCTTTCTCATTATGCATTTGACACTCTGGGATCACATAACCTGAGCTGTCTGGCTATTTTTCCTCCTGTCTGAAGAGGACAATCTTCAGAGCAGCAGGAGTTTTTGTGTAATAATCTTGTATCTGGTGAGCTAAAATCATCATTGGTTAGTCCTGAACCAAATTAATTATAATTTTGCTGTTAAGTGGGATATATTGTACAGTTTTGGAAAGTAACATGCGTTAATTGGTGGACAAAAAAATGATTTACCCTATGATTATGAAATATCTGGCATACTTTAAATTTAAAAAACCATGTTGAGAATGGCAAATTCTTATTTTGTATTTCTGTTAAACGACACAATGATGATGGTATGTAAAATGGCTTTTATTGGGCCTGATTTTTATACTCAAACCAGCTGAACTGAACATGACATTGCAGGGCAATCTTAACTCGATTTAAACATCAGACAGAATCTTCAAATGTTTTATCGGGAGATTGAGACTTTTTGCCCTTTTTAGACACTGTTCAAAAACGTGATAGGATTTTTATATTGTATGCAAAATGTAACTTTGTGAAGATGTTTTTAGGAAAGGATTCACGGAAGTTTTTATATGGTCATTTTTTTCTGCAGCATTAAATTTCTTCTTGTAAGCTGCTAACATTAACAGCAAACCTTTTCCAATTTGATCTCCTTCCCTAAAAATGGCTTGTTTCTGTTCCAGTCAATCTGGTCTAATTTTCTTTGGTCTGAATGTATTTTGCATACAAATGATACAGCAGACTAGTAGAACATATTGAAGTCTGTGATTGATCTTTGTATGACGAAGGGGAGATCAAGTTCTTTTTATGATTGCAAGTATTGCCGTAAGGTCTCAGCTTGTAAGCATTTCCTGCTTCATGCTGCTTGTGAATGCAGGGCATATTTGTGAATGCAGTGTTGCAGACTTGTATGTGGACAGACACAAGCACTTACTCACCCAGCTGAAGTAAGACGCCAAACTGCTGATATCACATCCTTTTTGTAGCTGAGTGAGAGGGCTGCAGTACTGGTTGTAGATGGATAAGGGCCCCATACTGGGTCATTTTGCCTTAAGAAGAATTGCTCTTTTCATGGTCTTTATTTCTTTGTGTAAATTATTTATTCAGTCTAAAACCTGGACATTTAAATACTGGACAGTTTGTAGAGTATAATTTTGCTGTGCTGCATGTTTCCAATTTATGGTCAGGAGGTGGTTGCAACTATCTAGGGGTTTGATTTGAAGTGTACTGCTGGAGACTAGGTAGGCAGGTCATAGAGTACCCCTTTCTTTGAAGCCAGAAGTGTTTTGGGTTGGGGGTGTGGCCACTGGTTGTGTTGTCTAGTGCCCCCCCCCCCCCCCAAACATCTCACAGTGGGGGCCTTTTTGCCTGAGCTGCCATACGGGCCAGTGATGCTGAATGTGGGTGCTAACCAGAAGGGCAATGCCATGGTGTTAATTAGCATGAAGTAAGTGCAGAGTGGCTGATGGTGAGATACTGCCCCCGCATGCTGAGTCACTGATGGACAAGTCTGGCAGTAATTATGACTCTCAGCTGTGCCTCGTGCTCTGACTTGTGCTGTGTGACTCTTTCCTCTAGAATGCTAAGACACCATCTTATTCATTTCCCTCTTAAGCAGCAAGATAATATGAGTTCTGCTTTGAGGAATGAGCGGTTTGGCAATCAAGTGACGCAATGCCTTTGAAAAGGCCAGTCAGATGAGAGTTGCTGGCCCAGCATGAAGGCGACAATGAGGTTGTTGCATTCTGCTGCAAGAAAAACCCGGTTGGTTTGTTCCTAGTCTGTTCCCAACTTGTCAGTGGTTTTGACGCATCCCTTTGAATGTCACTTGGGATAGTTATTGACTTTTTTTCTTCTTCCTTTCTCCTTTTGAAAATGGCCTGGTTAGTGGCCCTTACTGTAATGAGTGATCTCATTTGCACTCCTTCAAGATCTTTCACTTTGTCCTACTACAAGCCTATTATTCAGTGCGTCAGTGTTGCACAACTTTCACTTTTGATGTTGATGCTTATGGCGCATTGTGAGCTTTTTCTGTACATCTTAATTCTTAACGGTTCTTACTTGCTTATCGTGGTGTTTCCCAACCCGGTCCTTGGGGACTCTCAGAACCATCCACATTTTTCTCCCTTCCCGCTCCCTACCAGGCAAAAAACATGGGCTGTCTGGGGGTCCCTGAGAACCAGACTGAGAAACACTGCCTTATTGCATCTTCCTTAGTGCTTTCATGCAATGGGTGTTTAATCAAATTGATGTGATTTTTTTGTATCTGCCATTGTGCTCCCATGTTCTCAGAGTCAGACTGTAGCTTGACCTTGGCTTTGTTTCAAGCACTTGTTTACTCCAGTAAATGGAGACCACATTGCACCTGCACAGAAATTGCAGTCTCCTTGCTATATTACCTAAAAGCTGGTGTTAATAGATTCTGTATGGCCCTTCCTGAGTTTCAAGAATATGAATATATTCTAGCAGAAAGAATATGCTAAGATTGATTCAGGGTAAATTTGTTAGTGTTGGCACTGAGCATTGTGTTTATCTGCATTGATAGTTCCGTATGAGGGAAAGAAAGAGTAGCGTGTTTCAGGACATTGCACTTTTGAAATTTTCTTTTTGAGGCTACAAATGCATTTGTGCAACAGAGGCATGAAATGTGTCCACCTCTGGTCTAGAATCTAGAATTTGGGCGTTCTTGCGCTTTATGCCCTCAGGGTCCAAAATTAACACCCACCAGGTGCCAGATGTGGGTAGATTTTTCCAGTAAATCCCAGAAAATGCTACACTGTAAATATTTGTATCAAAAGTCACATAATAATAAAACACTTTCCTGAGAGTGTACAGTGTTTAATTTATGGGCGCTTGGCTTCTGTTCTGAGTTTCTTTCTCACTCACACACAGACACAAACAGACACACACACACACACACACACACACACACACACTGTGAAGAACTAAACCAGCTCTGCCTCTTATTTCCTCTCTAAGCCTGGTATTTTTTGTGTGAGCCTCTTAACTGTGACAAAAACCATAACCAAACAACTAACAATAGCCAATCAGAGGCAGAGTTCGGGTATCTATCGGGTTCGGGTTTTCAGAGGCAGAATGTGGCTAGCTATCACTTTCCATCAGTCTGCCACCAGCTACCGTTTTGGCTAATTAAATGTGATGTGGCCATATTTACAAGGAGTATGGCAATCTTTAAAATGAAAACCCACCCAGGAAAAGAACAAAATACCTGCGAAAAAGTTCTGTGTGAAATGGAGGTTTAGAGAGGGCAGATATGTATGAGACGGCTCGCTACAGTATGATGCAGAGGCTATGGTGGCCTTGAGTTCTGTGTATCTGCAGTGTGCCAAAGACAAAAACAGAAACAACTCATTTGTTATCAAAAATAAAATGAGGAAAACTGGAGAACATTGGTGACTATGAACACAGCAAGTGCCGCATACTCTGGGCCTGTGATGGGCCTGATGGCCCAGGACCGAGAAGCAGGAGGCCAGACTTCATGGATCATGCAGAGTGAGGAGTTTGAGGAGGAGCTTCAACTTGATTCAAATGTAACAAAACTTCAAATGTACTTTTGTCCTCGAAGTACGCTTTAGCAAACATGTTATGTAGAATTTTGAGATCAAGACTACTTGTTGTATTGTGGCTTTTTAATCTTTAACCACGATAAAATTTTGTTCAAATTTTTCTCTGGCCTCTATCAGTTTGTATTCAACATAATACCTGTATTATATGAATGAAATGCTTTAACAAATGTATATATGACACAGAAGGAAATTTAATTTTGGTCACTGAAAAATTGGTTTGGTCAGTGGATTCCCCCCCCCCCCCACCCTCCCCGTCTACCAGCCAGTGACTCAGAAAGTTAATTTCAGACTCTGCCTGCCCTGTGAGATGTCACCTGCATGTACAAAATTATTCACGCCAGCCTCCCCCAAGCCCAGTCTCTCGTTTCTACTTTAAAGTAAAGAAAGTATTTTACAGGAACCACCCCCACAGTCAGTGTTATGAATATGTCCTGTTTATGAATGAATACAGATAGACAAGGGTCTGCCTCCCGGGACCCCCAAAAGGTTAATTATTCAAAGCTTTTGAAGGTGTGTGTGTGTGTGTGTGTGTGTGTGTGTGTGTGTGTGTGTGTGTGTGTGTGTGCGCCTGCATTGTCTTATCTTTCTGCTACCTGGGTAAGCATCCGTAACTTCCACTGCCCACCCCTCCACTTTCCAAGTAAAGGAGGGTGTGGGGAGGTCAAGGAGTATGTGTGTTAGGAGGGAATTAATGTTTGAGTTCATTTTTTTTTTTCTTCATATCGCTTGCATCGCTCAATTTTTGCTTGTCAATTTCCTGCTTGTTTTTATTTTTCTGCAGTCCCAGTGTTGGGGTCCACAAACAGCCGGTACAGATATAAACTGCCTGGAAAGTACACAGCCCTTCCTCTTTTTGTTGATAAATGTAGCTGGAGATGAACTTGGTAACTTATGGCCGGCATGAAGTGGTTCTTTTAAGGCAGAGAGTTTGCTCGTTATCTTTGTGGCTTGTTCACGAAGGTCATGAACGCAACACTCCATATGACTCTCACAGCTGAAACAGAGTTGCGGTGCCCATGGAAACCTCTTCCTTTAATCAACGGCATTTTTTTTTCCCTTCTCCTTTCTCCAACTACCCTTCTCCCCTCATGAAGAGGGAGCATTATCTCGGGCAAGTGCTCTTAGAGATTCTGTTCAGTAGGGAAGCTGGATCTGAATCTTGTTTGCCTAGGAAGAAGATTCTCCTTAACCACTTTATTAAAAACATCAGGTTTTTTCCCTTCTTTAGGGACACCACTCCTGAACCACCACCACTTCTAATTGATGCACCTGTGCCAGCAATACTGTAATACACTCTCCGCTTTGTATTTGTGTTGCGGTTGTACTGTCACATGCCAGCCCGAGCTGGCCTTCGGTACAAGGCTAAGCTTGTTTTTCAAAGCTGGAGGATATTTGTGGCAGTATATGTTGGGGTATGGGCTCATTTTCACCTGCTTGGTGCTTTCATGGAGAAGCACCCAGATTCTGCAGCCTAATTAAGCACCTCGAACTGTCAAGTAATGCTTATGCACAGGCAGCATGTTAAATGCCTTAAATTTCAGGAGTATTGCAGGGGCAGGGTGTTAGAATTTGGACATTCTTCAGTGATGAGTTTTTACTGACCTTGACATGACAAAGCTGCACTGCTAAAATCTTGACCTTGGTACTTTGAAAACATCCTGCTCATGAGATTTACTGTTTTTTCTCTCTCCTTTTGCATGTAATGTGTGTATACAGAGGGGAACTGAGACCTGCATGCTTTTTGTTGTTGCTTTGTTGCCTATTGACAGGTTATGCTTGTACTTATACAAACTCTCAGAAGCCCTTTTGTGCACAAAGGCACTGATTACCATAACACATTTTTCCAAATCGTGGGTCACTCCCAAATGACTAAGTGTAGAGGCTTTATTCTTGATGTCATTGTTATTCCACTCAAGACAACCCTCTTTCTAGAAGTTTTCCAACACTCCCAGAAGGTTTTGCTTTCATTTGAGTTGGTAATTGTTGTTGTGGATGTACTTGTTTAAGAGTTATAATTGTGGTCTCAAACCATGTTCTATAATTATGCATTATAGATGCCTCCTGGTGCCTACTGTGCTGTTCTATTAAGAGTGCTCTTCTGATAGTATTTTAAAGTCTCCCCCATTTTGTTTTCCTTCACTTTGGTGAGTTTAATTTCATGTGGTGATCAGCCTCTGGCATTAATAACCGTATCATTGTACCCCCACATTAATTGTAAGAAGTCATGTACGCAGCTGGAACTGCTGGATTGCGTCGCTGAAAATATCAGACAGTTTGAATATGTTGATTTATTTTTCTGCCAGGCTCTGAGCCTCCGTAGTATTAAGATCTTTTTTTCTTTTCACCCAACCTCATCAATGATCTTTTTAGCCCTCTTATCTCCAAGGGGTGTCAATGTTTAAAAAAGTGAATTTACAAGAAAACGTTATGTGCTGTGTGACACTCTGAAGGAGACGCTGTTGGGGCGCACACACAGTTTGGGTTTCAGTATGTGCCCTGTAGTTGCATCCAAAATCGAATGTGCCTGACCAGATGACCGCTTTGAATTATTGCTTTGACATTTGTGTAGAAAAGGTATCTGTTGAGGAAACTGCCAGTGTTCTAGCTGTATCTTGTTAGATGTTAATATGCATGCTCAAATAAAACCTTCTATCTCACACTGAGAAAAGAACTGCTTTAAACAACCTAAAACTGAAAGCAAATTTGGTGCTCACTGTATCATCATGACTAAACATCTTTCTAGTCACTGTACACATTCAGGCATTTAGTTGTATCATGACCAGTGTAACTGCCAGCTTGTGGCTGCCTGGCCTGCGATAAGCCCAGTTGCCAGTGTGATGTTGCACTGCACTGAGGTTTCCAGACTTTTCTGGCTTTTCTGTCCTGAAAAACAGGTTGTTATGAAGATTTGCCCTCCAAATCTTTCTTTGTTTGTAATCTTATCATTGGATATTGATGCAAGTTACTCATGTTTTATCAGTGATATTTTGCCCTCCTTAGTTTACCACCAGCCCTTCAGGTTGAAACGCATTTGCTAGTTTATTAAATACTCCTGTTTTGTTAATGCAAACAGCCTGGTTCTCCAAATGGCTCTTGTGGCTACAACTCAGTATATGGAGCATCCAGACTGGGTCAGTAGGTTCAATTACTGTTGGTCTAACCATTACAGCAGATGAGGCATCTGATCTAAATGATTTTTAGCTTAATTGCATTTGTTAGTGCTGCACTTGGTCACTGAAACAGTCTCCTGGGATTTTTAAGCACTTCAGTGTCTAGAGTTTACCAGGAATGTTGTGAACCACAGAATCAATGACATTTCTCTTCAGAAACTGAGCGTGTTCAGGGAAGAATGGTTAAACTGGTTAACAGGCAGGCCACAAATGCAATAACAGCTTAGTTCAACAGTGGGTTTAAAACTGCTTCTGTGGTCATACATCTACTCTTGTATTGGTTCTAGGGGCAAAAGTGAGTTCTACCTGGTGTACTTAATAAAGTGGCCACCGGGTGTATGTTTTTAAACAGGTTTGACCCAAGTCTTGAATTGTGATTCATTGGTCACTGTTACCCCTGCAGGGTGCTGATCAGGTCTCATACTGGCCAGAATTCTGAGAACACAATGCCCCTGAAATGGATTGTCTCATCTTTCTTAATCTCCTGCAGTGTGCTTCATTATGTCTTTGCTGCTCATGGTGCTCCTTGCAAGTTTAAAGGATTTTATTTCTATTTTCCCACCCTTTTTATGTAAGCGGTCTGCAGCATGTGTCTGTGAATCACAGCCCTGGAGCCTAATGGTGAATTTGTATTTAAGGCTCAATATTAATATTTGCCTGAATATCAGAAACTTGAAATCTCCTTCAGGCTAGTCCCCCCCCCCACATGAGCATGTGTCTGAATCTTTTATTTCCAAGTTGTTTGTAATATCTGCAGCATGTTTATACTGATGCTTTAGTATTGCCTGTCTGGCTTCTCTTAAAGTTCAGAGTGTTAAAGATGGACATTTGTTGATTGATCATGCAGGCTTTGTTCAGGGCTCTCTTCCTTTTGTGGGGAAAATTTTGCCAAATAAGCTTATTGTGATTCCATGTTGGCCATTTCACAGTCCCTGAAGTCCTGTCTCATCGTCTTGCTTCTGTTTTTGTGGAACTCACTTTTTAATTGTGAATTTCATGTGTTTTATTACACAGGTTCGCTGGCGTTGCTGCTGACCTCACCCTCCTCCTGGACTGAGAGCACCCCCCCCCACTAGGCAGTTTGTGACACTTGACTGTCAGATTTGAGGCCACTATGTCTTAGATCCAGTGCTTCCCACTCAGAACACCTGCCCCTCCATCCCTCCCTCCCCCCTCCCCCTGCTCTGCTCATGTACACGCTCCACCTGGAGCTATGAGCCTGCAGAAGCGCCCACCGGCCGGCTCGGACCGGGACCTGCAGTCTTCTGCCGCATCCTCTGTCAGCCTGCCGTCTGTCAAGAAGGCGCCCAAGAAACGACGGCTGTCCTTGGGTTCCTTGTTCCGGCGGCGGCGCGAGCCCAAATGCCGGTCCCGTGACCTCGGGGCAGACACGGTGGCCAGCGTGGAGAGCGTGCGCTCTGAGGGCTGCCAAGAAAAGGCTGCTGCTTCTGTGCCAGCTACGGCCTCCACCTCTTCTTGCGCTGCCTCTTCGGTGCCATCTTCATCCTCCTCGACCTCCTCATCCTCAGAGCTGCTGGAGTGTCCCCTGTGCCTGCTGCGTCATGCACGAGACCGTTTCCCTGAGATCATGACGTGCCCCCACCGCTCCTGCGCAGACTGCCTGCGTCAGTACCTGCGCATTGAGATCTCAGAGAGCCGTGTCAACATCAGCTGCCCGGAGTGCACTGAGCGCTTCAACCCGCACGACATCCGCATGATCCTGGCTGACCGTGCCCTCATGGAGAAATATGAGGAGTTCATGCTGCGTCGCTGGCTGGTGGCAGACCCCGACTGCCGCTGGTGTCCCGCTCCTGACTGCGGGTAAGACTGAGCATCTGTGGGAAATCCATGTAACTTCTGTTGAATTTCATGGCTGTCTGCTTTAGCAGCTCGTAACTGCTTATCTGGTGTTGGTTCAAAGTGAGATCAAGCCAATGCTAAGCAATGCCGGGCGCGCCCAGACTGGGGTGCCATCCTATCAGAATCAATCATTTATCGGCAAGTACTTTTACATACGAGGAATTTACTTGCAGTGTCATGTTAAACAAGCAAGGACAATACACACACACACACACACACAAACCTTAAAAGTAACCTAGACTTGCCTGAACCTGGTTTTGGTGACCTGCTGCAAACTGGTTTGTGATCAGCGTACTCTCTACACCTTGGCCATTCTCCCAGTTTACCAAAACTTTAGTAATGTCAAGAAGTTCCATGCCTTTTGCCAGCCTCCTGCTCCTTTGTTCATGAAATATATTTCTCGTCTTATGTGCTGCTTCACTGCGAGTTTTCTCTTGGCCATTTGGCAGGACATGGCATTGGTTGGTACGTGGGTGTGCTCACTGGCGACTGATTCCCCTGTGTTGCATAACAGCCATTGCTTTAATTGTAATTTGAGTTCTTCTGTCCTTTTCCAGGCTTTCTGTGAGGTTCAGTTTCAGTAACTTGTCTAAGTTGTCCTGAAACCCCTTAACTTTTAAATTTATTTGTTGCTGAAAGCTGTGCTCGTAGTTCAAGTGCCTTGCAATACACTTACCAACAATCACAGTCACACTTCTTGCTGCTTTTACCTGCTGTGTCAGTGTTTCTGGCTTTGTTTCCCTCTCAGGTGATTGATAAAAGGTCTCTTGTGTGGAGCATAATCTCTGATGTAATATGGTGGATGTATCATGTAGATTGAGCTGTGTGTGTGTGCATGTGTGTGTGCGCATGTGTGTGTGCACAATTTCACACTTTACGAGATGAATCGCAGCAGGTCTGTATTTGCAACAGCAAACGGTTTTCAAGCTGCTGCATCTTAGGCCGCTTTTCCACTGTGCCAGGTACCGTGCTTCGAGAGAGAACCAAAAGTACGGAACTTCAAGGTGTTGGTTTTCCACTAGCGTAAAAACTGGTACCAGCGCCAAATGACACCACAGCTCGAAGCAGGGTATTTTATTTTGAATTTGAAAAATCTCTGTAGTGTAGTTCCAATCGACAAAGTGTTTCAAGTCTAACCCCAAAGTACTGAGGTACCAAAGTAGTAACCCAGCTGGTTTGGCACTTACGGTACTGGTACTTGACCAGAAGTCAATGGAAAAGCAAAAGTACCAAAAGTATGGTGCTTGGTGCTGTGGAAAAGCTCCCTTACACTAGCCAGTATGGGGAGCATGAGGATCATTGAGGCTGCAAGCTGAACAGGTCAGTGGGTCATCTTGGGTGTTGGCTCCTAAATGCCTTGTAATCCACCCAATCTCACTACTGTGCTTACAACAATCAGATTCCCTGCCAGAAGCCTGGCAGATGGCCAAGAGGCTTAGGTTAGCAAGTCAGCCGCTCTGTCGTTGGGCTTGCTCAGCCTCCATATTGTACCTGTCGGTATATAGTGCACGGCCTGTATGTCACTTAACTTTAAGCAGAAGACCCCTCAGGATTGGTGGTATTGCATTTAATAATCTTGATTGGAGCCGTAGATGGGATTAAGTCAGTAGGTTTACATGCCCAACTAAGTCAAGCTCCAGTTATAGCTCAGCTATGCCGTTTAATCGGACTACTGTCCTTGTCCCAGTATACATGCACGGGAAGGGAATCGATTTGTTGATCGAAGTATGTCCGACTCCGCTACAATAGGTGCCGATATGGCTCCTTTTAAGCTTGTTAGTACTAGGCTTTTTCCAGTTGACCTATTATGTCACAGGCGTAAAAAAATAATAATAATGTATATGTGGACAAATGAAGTGAAAAGCTATCTGGTTAGAAGAACAGATACAAGATCAGGGTAGCATAGCAAGCATTTTGTACTATGACAGTACATTGTTGGATTTTTTCAAATATCGTAATATAAATTTGCTGTAATACATATTTGGGTGTTCATAATGCAAAATAAAGGGTTCAGCAATTTCTCATGAACCCGTCTATGTGCGTAACATGAGATATTGGTATTAATATCGCATATCATTCAGTCCTACTGCAGCCATTTTTTAAACTCTGTACAAATTACTTGGCCTTGCATTGGATGGCTGGATGTGCTGTCATTCACTGCTGGTAACAGTTTTTACAGCAGTGGAAAACCAACACCTTGAAGTGCCGTACTTTTGGTATCTTTATGAAGTAGTACCTCTGCTGTGCTCCATGCGTTTTCTGTGTACCAGCTTATTCTGTTCTGGGTCAAAACCCGGGCGGGGGGGGGGGGGAGACTGTGGAGTATGCGGAGAGCGCCTGGGCCAGTCTGAGTCCGATTGAACGTGTACATGCAAGAGAAAATCGACTCCCAGTCACATTATCTGGGTGTCTTAGTTAGACTTCCAGAAATTCTGTTTGAGTTGATTTCAGTCGGACTAACGTTTGCATGTACTTAACGTCCGGTTTTAGTCGGACTAACACAATAATATGATTTTCTTAGTGTGCCTGTAAATGAGTTTCTCTGCATCTTTCATCCTCAGGATAGTTTTAAGGTTTAATCTTTTATGGTGCAATTTGCCATCTTATTGTCATATAATGATACTGAAAATATGAAAATTGCATTCTATAGTCAGGATCAGAGGTCTACTATGATTTTACTTTGTCCTTGAGCATTGGCTCTAGTGCTTTTTATGCACTGAACAGGCGTTTCCTGGACACAGCAGTGTGGATGTCGCGGCAGACCGCTGACCTCTGCTTTGCTGCCAGTGCACAGAGTGAGCGTGTTGTTCGAGAGCACATCTGCAAGCTGCAGACGGGCCAGACATCCACAGCCCTGGGAATGGGGCTCTGCTGGGATACCTATTCGCTGACGACTGCTGGCTGGGCTGTTTCCTGGGGGCTCCGTTGTCCTGCCCCATCGGTCAGACGCATGTGGACAGAATGACGTCAGCGCCTTGTGAATATGCTGCTCTTTGTTGAGTCTGTCTGGGGGAGTGTGCTTGGAGAGCTCCTTTTCATTGTTTTCCCTGGCTTGTGGGCTGCTATCTCAGTTTCCTGTTCATGTACTGAATTCAAGCCTTTTTTTTGTTTTTTAAATAACACTAACCCCATCAAAGGGTTACTACGGTATAGTGCCAAAAGACGGGTGGAAAAACTAATATGCTTTCAGTTCTTTGGAACTGAAAATGCCCTCCCCCTTCCCTCTTTGTTCTTTTGAATAGCTGTTTAAAATCTAAACTCCGGGTCTCATCTGGCGGTTGTTGCGGGAGTTGGCTGGGCCATGGACCTGTGATGTATGAGAATGAACTATTCTCAGAGAAGCCCCCTCAAGGGAGGAAAATTAATTCCCCCCCACCTCACCTGACCATTCACTTTTTCTTTTCCCCCCCCTCCCTTTATGAGCCCCTTTTGCCGGCTGCTGTCCTTGGCCCTAGGCCAACATACCTGTTAGTGGAAACTTTGTCGCTGAGGTGCTGTGGACGTGCACATCTGTGGAGCATTTCGTCCTGGGGACGGTTTGGCCCCAGCAGCACCTTCACCTGTCCTCTCGCCCCGATCCAGCCTGATTTTTCTCCCAGCAGTTCAGCTTTTGTGGAAAGACTTTCGATTGTTTCGATGGAGGAATCGCTTTCACACAGTAACAGTTGGATGCAGTATCATTTCTTCCTATATACTCTCTTTAAATAGTTTCAGTTAATTTTTTTTTTTATACACACACTGCACAGGCAGTGGCGAGTCCCTGGTTTCATTCTCTGCTGCTTGTCAGTTTTTTTCAGCAGATGGGGCCCTTGTTTGCACTGCACATGCACTTGCGTATGTACCTGAAAGCACACAACAGTGTGGCACTTGTCGTGCAGCAGTTTGCTCTGCTGTTCCTGCAGTGTGCTTACAGTCTGCTGATGTGTAAAATGATTTGTCGTCTGCCGTAACTGTTCTGCTTGGGCGCTGTAGTACGTTGCAGCTGGTAAAGACACTGCATGGTGTCTCGGCATGTGGGAGGCTCAGTGCCAGGCAGGCTGTGTGCTCTGGCAGGTTCCTGTCCCCATGTCCTTTTAAACTAATTTTTAAATGCGTTCCAGTGCAGCGTTTTGCACAGGTGCATTGGGAAACACTGCACCTTGACTAAAAGGAATCGATCACATCTTGTATTTGTAAGGGTTCGTTTTTTTTCATCTGTCCTGTCCAGATATTTGTTTTTGAAGCTGCGCATTGGCCTCCACATATTGGGGTTTAAATGCAATGAATAAGTCCTGTTTGTTGTCTTGGAGTTGGTATTTGTATCTGAAAAATCTTTGATCATTTTCCTGTGGTCTCTGAAAGCGCTCCAGTCTGAGTGAACAGATCGTGTGATCTTGTGTGTGGGATGTGTGCGGTGATACTGATTGCTGGCTGAGTGTGGCTTGGCTGGGCCCTCACAGGAATGGAGGGGCGCCTTGCACTCTTCCCCTCCCCCGCTGCCTTTTTGAGGCTCTGCTTTGGGGAGTGGCCCCTGTTCCGTGTCGCTCTGTGACCTTTAAACGTGTCTGCTGTCCTTCACAGGTATGCGGTCATTGCCTTCGGTTGTGCCAGCTGCCCAAAGATCACGTGCGGCCGGGAGGGCTGTGGCACGGAGTTCTGCTACCACTGCAAACAGCTGTGGCACCCCAACCAAACCTGCGATGCTGCCCGGCAGCAGAGGGCCCAGAGCCTGAGGCTGAGGACCGTGCGTTCCTCCTCACTCAGCTATAGTCAGGAGAGCGGGGCGGCAGGTAGCTACACCTAAAACCTCTGTAAAAACTTGTTAGCAGTTGTGAATCCAAATGGGTCTCCTAAGTGTGTGTCTCATCTGACAGCTGACGACATCAAGCCCTGCCCACGCTGTGCAGCTTATATCATCAAAATGAATGATGGCAGCTGTAACCACATGACCTGTGCCGTGTGTGGCTGTGAGTTTTGCTGGCTCTGCATGAAGGAGATCTCGGATCTGCACTACCTGAGGTGAGGCTGCAGTCGGGGGTCCTTGGAGCCTTTTTCCTATTCCCCTGGTTAGATTGCAGTTTCATCAAGGCCTGTAGCTCTTAGATGCAACTCAAACCATTTCACAACCAGCTTATTTGATTTTTTTTTTATTCATTAATTCTAATCTTTTTTGGGGTTTTTTATTGTCTTTGTTATTCATGAAAGAACTTGAACTTGGTTTCTATAGTCTTGGGAAATCCCATAGCACTGTGTTCATACCAATGCTGTAATTTCCTTCAACGTCGGAATGCAATGTAGGAATGCAAGTGGCTCTACTGGATGTTTTGTGAACTATTTCTTGCCGCCCTCAGCCCATCTGGCTGCACCTTCTGGGGCAAGAAGCCCTGGAGTCGCAAAAAGAAAATCCTGTGGCAGTTGGGCACGCTGGTGGGGGCTCCGGTTGGCATCGCACTGATCGCCGGCATCGCCATCCCCGCGATGATCATCGGCATTCCTGTGTATGTAGGGAGGAAGGTGGGTCACGTGATGCTCGTAAGAGGAGAAATGGCTTTTCTAACAAAGGTAGCCATCTTCTGTACGAATGGCCCCGTCCTCGGCTGCACCGAGATGTTCCAGGACTTGTATAACTGAAAATTGATTGCTGCTGTAAATGGCCTGTTATGCTGAGCAGCAAGTTTTCATAGGCCGGACACAGTCCCTTATTTGGCAAATCTGCTTGTTCTCTGGTAATTGACAGATTCCCTTGAGGACCAGTTTGGAGACTCTTAAAACTTAATATTCCACATTGAAGAGCTAAATTCTCATCCGCACTCATCAATCTAAAATCGTCCTGCTGGAATTTAACATTTTATATGGATTTAATGCGTTTTTCCCTCTTATCCCAACTCATAAACCAGGTGTAACTGGACACTGGGTCTGTTGATGGTTATTCCTTTGACCAAGTTATTTCAGTCCACCCAAACACCACTCTGTTTCCTGGCTATTTTGGTGACTGTTTTGACACGGATTTGTCTGCCAGCTCTATTCATTGCCATATGTTGGTCTCTCTCTCTCTCCCTCACCTCAGATTCATAGCCGCTATGAAGGGAAAGACATTTCTAAGCACAAGAGGAATCTGGTGATTGCCGGTGGCGTGACCCTGTCCGTCATAGTCTCTCCCGTGGTGGCTGCTGTGACAGTCGGTAAGTGGTGTCCTTTTCCCCCTTGTCCAATGCAGTGCTCAAGTGAGGCAAATGGCACATTTCTAATGTGTCGACTAGGCGTAGATGCAGCTAGGCTGAGCTTCCAGTGAATCTTCCAGTGAACTTCCAGTTACTCTGGTCTAAGCAGTTTTGGAGCAAGAGCTACGCAACAAGAATTAGCATGATGGGATAGCGGCGTTAAACTCCTTCCAGCTTGAACACAATCCCTGGCAGTAGTGGGGGGCAGTTGTGTGTTACTGTGGGGAAGAGGCAACATTTATCAGTTTATTCCAGGGCAATTCCTCATACTTGCCAGCAGTTATTGAACTGACTATCTCTGTTTTACCGTTCAGTCAAACAAGGTTTAGTGCATTGGTTAAATAATCGCATATTTATTCCTTTAACGTACAATAGCAGGTTTAGATTAAAAGCAGTTTAAATAATTCGCTATATCTTTTTGGTGCCCCCTTGTGGCTGATTTGTATCATTACTGCTCTGTTGGCATTCTTTCTCAACGCGTTTCCCGTTCCTGTTTTTCTGACCTGTGTACCTGTCTTCCGCAGGCATCGGGGTTCCCATCATGTTGGCCTATGTGTATGGCGTGGTGCCAATCTCCCTGTGCCGTAGCGGTGGCTGCGGCGTGTCTGCCGGCAACGGCAAAGGTGTGCGCATTGAGTTTGACGATGAAAACGACATGGCTGCGGGCAGCGGGGGAGCAGTCACAGGTGAGGAAATGGTCTGGGAGGGGTTTGTGTGTGTGTGTGTGTGTGTGTGTGTGTGTGTGTGTGTGTGTGTGTTTGTGTGTGGAGTGCAGTGACAACTCGTGCATCCCCCTGAGATCTAAGCTTATAACGTGCAGTATTTCTGGGGAAAATTCGTAAATGTAAATAAGACGGTAGTTTGCACACTTCAGTGATTTGGCATTAAAGGCCCCCACCCCCTGTACCCCTCAGACACAACCTCGGTGGCAGAGACGCGGAATAACCCCAGCATCAGCGAGGGGAGCGTGGGAGGCCTGACGGGCAGCCTGAGTGCCAGCGGGAGCCACATGGACCGTATCGGCGCCATGAGGGACAACCTGAGCGAGACGGCCAGCACCATGGCGCTCGCTGGGGCCAGCATCACCGGCAGCCTGTCGGGCAGCGCCATGGTCAGCTGCTTCAACAGGTCGGGGCAGCCGACGGCACCTTCTGTCTGTCTGAACGTTTGTGTTGGAGTCACAGAAGTCAGTCTATGGCATCCTACCCTGTAGGAGCTGACACAACTTGACATAATTTCCATGAAGCAGTTAATGGGGGTATGCTGGTTGACAGAGGCTGGTGTGTATTTTGGGTGGACAAAACATGGTCTTGCAAGTCTAACTGCTGTTAAGGAGGCCATGCTGGTTACATCTGCTCTCTACCCCCAGACTGGAGGTACAGGCTGATGTTCAGAAGGAGAGGCACAGCCTGAGCGGGGAGTCGGGCACCGTCAGTCTGGGCACGGTCAGTGACAGCGCCAGCACCAAAGCAATGGCTGGGTCCATCCTCAACTCCTACATGCCCCTGGACAGGTACCAACTCGGACCCAAGTCCAGTCTGCGTAGAGGCCGCTCCTGCAGCCACATGCCATGACGTTAATGTGGTGTTTCTCTCTCTCTCTCCTCCTCCCTCCCTACTTGTGTGATTAGGGATGGAACCAGCATGGAGGTTCAAGTCGACATAGAGTCTAAGCCCAGCAAGCAAAGACACCACAGTGGTGGCAGCAGTGTGGAGGACGCCCAGCACTCTGCCTGTCCTCCTTCCAAGGTGCCCTCCTCGTCATGCCCCTCCGGCAAGCAGAGCAAGACCAAGCTACGGCGGAAAGGCGGCTCCCACGGAGGGGAGATGCGTGAGGACATGGAGGCCCAGTTACTGGGGCGCCGCCGCACCAACTCCAGCGAATTTGACCCTCCTTCCCTGAGCGGCAGCCTGCCGTCAGTGGCAGAGTCGCACTGCAGCCGCGTCTCTTCCGAACTCAGCTGCTCCGACCCCGAGAGCGCCAAGGGCCCAGGCCGTGGCTCCAATGACTGCCATCCTCGCTTGGCTGCCGTCAGCCCGCTGCCCGAGGTGGAGCACGACCGCCTAGAAAACTGCCCCTCTCTGGCGCACCCTCAGACCCTCCCGCCGAGCCCCGAGGTTCCTCCGTTGTGCTTCGTCACTGAGGAGAGTGTCAACCTGATGTGCTCCTCAGAGCAGGACCCCGGCACAGGAGAGCCTCCGAAAGAGGAAAACAACAACCGGCCTCAGCTGGCCAGCGCTGTGAAAAACGCCTGTATTCAAACTGAAATCTAAACCTTAAGTGCTGTCTATGGAGGCCGTGCTACTTACTTGCCACTAACCACCCTTGCTTCACCTGTTTGAGGGGCATTTCCTTGGTCAAAGGAGTTATTTTCCAAACCAGCTTAAATTTTTGCAATCTGATAATTATTCGGTTTAAGTGAGTAGATGGGGCATCCATTTAAACGTGGGAAGCTGCTTACACTTTTGAGGAGGCGATGTTGAAATTGGCAGAAGAGAATGCTGGTAACTAGCGTTTTGGCTGCAGATGGGAAGCGTGGTAAGTGAGCATAGGGGGTGCGAGGTGGAGAAGGTCAAGGCACCATTGATGTAAGACATTTTGTTCTGGTTATTATGGTGCACATTCTCAATTCAGCAAAAAAGAAATGGGGACCAGACAGTGCTATTTTATGCGAATGATTGTGGTAATTATATTACATTTGTAAAAATGATTTTTATTTATTAACTTTGTTGTGGAGATGATGGACAACAGGAAGCTTCTGTGGAGTAGGATATATGGTATTCATTGAATTGGACGGAGTGCCGGAGGACACTGGGAAGCAGAGCTGGCTGACCGGGTAGCGGTGGGTCTCCCTTCTTGGTGGGCTCACATGAATGGATGTAGGACGATAGGGTTTGAGAGCAGAAGACACAGCTGGAGAAACAGGACTGATGACCACTGTTCTGGTTTGGAACAAATCAAAAGGGTCCTTGAGCCCTCATTTTGTTAGCTGGAGATTTTCAGTTCAAAGGCAATTTATTCAAGCTGTTGAATTCACCTCTTTCAGTTTTATATATTTGCTGATTCATAGTGCCTTTGAAACCTCTTACATTCGCTGTTCTGTTTTCGGCATAAGATTGATGTGAATGTCTTCCTGACGTTGTTGGGAAAGAGAGAGCTATTCACATACTGTGGTAGACATGGTGAAATAACGACTACAAATTGCCTACCAAAGACCACACTCAGGCTTATGCTCTGTGTTCCTGTTAACCCTTGACGTCTGTTCAGAGAGGGGTTCCAAGTGGTGCCCTCAGCAGGGTGCAAGTGAGCACTCACACCCTCACCATGAGGAACACGTCTGAAGACTCAAGTTCACAGGTGGCCGTTTTTGTACCTGCTTAAAGATACTGCGCAAAGCAACTAAGGAAAGGCCTGAGCACCTGCACTCTTAACACTTGTTGTGATGTTTAATTCTGATGTACCACAGTTCTCTAAGCATCTGAGGGTTGGGATTCCCTCCCTAATCCCTGCTCCCCCCCCACCCCCCGATTCCTGTCCATGTTGCCATTCTGGTGCTGCTGAATGACTGGAGTGATGAAAATGCCACAAGCTGCAAGCTGCTTTTTGCCATTTCTTTCTCCCATTTCTTTTACTTTGAACACTAGTGCCAGGTATGACTTGTGCAGAATCGCTTATGGTATTTGTATATTTGTTTGCTAATTGCTTTATAATATGCGTGTAAATGCATATCTATAATTAAAGAGCTTTTGTGTATCACTTTGTTGAATAAATCGACATTCATGTTTCAAAAAGGTGTTGCGATTGTTTCTAATATTAGCGTAAAATGGCAAATGAACAGTCCACAACGGGTATGAAATTAACATTCCAGTTTGAGGCAAACACTGCTTGTTCCAAGTTATAAGATTTAGTCAGTTGGTTACCATTTTCCCAGAGCACTGAAATGGGCAGCCCAGTTTATTAATATGGGGGGGGGGACACACTAAGTTTTGCAACTTCATAATTTTTACATATTGTACAGATCGTAATGCTATTGCATGACATGCTGCTTTATTGCTCTAACTACAGGAGATCTTTACCCTGAATTTAGCAAAATACATTCGTTCTGAGGGTGGAGCGGGATTTCATACAATGGTTAAGTTGTACAATAACTGTTCTTGGACATCCTAAAATCTGTACATACATTTAAAATCCTTTAACACCAGGAACAAAACCTGAGTCGAATAAGATTACTTCCAGTTGAAAGGCACACGCCTAGCAGAGATGCTGCTTTTCCCCAGGGATGCATATACACCGATAGTGTAATGCTATCAGTGATAATACTGCTATGACACTCTTCACCCTCCCCCATTCCAATTTAAATGAGTATCATTTCAGAAGCATACTCTTTCCCCAATCAGAGTAAAAGTCACCTGCAAATCCTTTTGTGACCTTTGCCGCATAAGCCTATGAATTTTAGCTGTTTTATAACATAGGTTAGCTGCTGTTGCCAAGGCTCCCTTTATTTTTAAAGATGCATCTTATGCTGGAGAAGGAAAAGCAAGCATGTGCATTGAAGCCATGGTGGAGTGTCGCAGTCTTGCTTCAGGAACTGAAATGCATTGCAGACCGTTGTCCCTCACTGTGGACAACTGTGTTTTCTGACCTGCTTCCAGTGACAGCCCTTGTATAGCACTACATTCGAACAAATGGTCCCAAATGCAGTGTTAGATCCCACTGTAATACTCTGTGCCACTGGTCCCAAAAGCTGCCCCATCATACTGCTTATTCCTGATCCCACTAGTTCATGTTCTGCCCAGTTCTCTCCTGGTCTCAGAGTGCCTTATTACCATATATTGCTTTTTCGTTCAGGACAACCGTTCTTTAACTGTTGTTATCTAAAGTCTTATCTTCTAGTAAAAACATAAGACTTTAGACTTTCTGAAAGGTAAACTCTTAACCCGAACCTGTTTACAAAGTCATAATGTCTCTAAAGTAAATGAGTGTAGAAACTGGGTATATGACCCTTAATTTAATGGACAGTCCATCCTTGTAAAAAGCTTTTCTTTCACCGTAGGAGATTTAAATTTTCATTCCTTTCAATACATAATGCAGGTTTTTTTACACTGTATATCTGTATTGTTTGCATAGATCGTCCTCTCAAATGCATGCGAGAGGTAGCAGGAAGACATCAGATGTATTTAGTTGCGAGGTCCCGTACATCGTTCCCCGTGAACTCCTCGCTCTCCACAGCCGACAGATGGTCAAACAGGTGAGTTATTTGCTGCCGTTCGCTTTGGCCCAGAAGCATCAGCACCACCTGGAAAGAGAGAGGGTGGCAGTCAGCAGGAAGGTAAAGGAGACACCATGGTTCTGGCTGAAGGGTCCTCTTTTAGGATCCATCTTTTAGAGTGAGGCCTGCAGGTGGGAACGTACCGAGAACCTGTCTGCTGCAGGCAGGTGACTCAGGTGCTGGTAAACCAGGCCGGGGTCCTCCTGCAGCAGGTGCCCGTCGAGTGCCCGTGTGATAAAATTAAAAGTCTCTCCATCCAGCTTATTACTCAGAAAGAGTGGTAGAGTCTCAGGTTCGACACGGCGCAGGAGCTCTGCACAGGCCTTCACGTCATCCCTGGAATGTGCCGCGTTCAGGGCCTGTCCGAACTCGTAAGCATTGGTGGGCTGGAGCAGAAGGTTGGCCCTCTCAGCGCCGTCGTCAGCTGATGCTCGAGAGTCCTCCTGTCTTGTCTTGCTGTTTGAGGGATCGGCCTCATCGTCACTGTCATTGGTCTGCATGAAGGGGAACCCAGTCATTACACTCGCCTGTTGTTTCATGCATTTGGTTCCCGATAAATTACAATTATTTAATTTTTCAAAAAATCTATATACAGAATAATACAAAACTGGCCTTTAAATAATCATAAAAATGCTAACCGTATTTGATATTTCTGTAAAGTAGTACTGCACGACATATAGCAGGAGTAGACAACCCTGATCCTACAGCTTATCTGTCATACCTGATGAGTTACTATCTGCCTGAGATCATGTGTGGTTCATCAGAGACCCTGCAGCATGAAAACCTGCTCTCCAGGATCAGGGTTGCCTACCTCTGGTATACAGTAACACTCTTATTAGAGCACAATTTCTGTACAAAACAAATTTCACTTTTACTTTGTACAGACTTTAGGCATCATGCCCTTGAAAATAGCTTCAATCCAAAACAATGGTATGTTTATAACACCAAGTGGAGCATCTGGCTAACTGCAGCCTCATTTCAACTGGGAGTTAAACTGCGGCTGATGGACGTGCACGTCTCTCATTCACCTCTCTGATGGTGATGTTCTTCCTAGGCTTGTCCGGAGAGCTGGTCACCAGGGTCTGCCTCAGCAGTACCGTCACCTCCTGCAGCTCTTGCTCAGCTTCCTGCACGTTGGGGTCCAGGCGCAGCACCTCCTGCAGGTCAGAACTGCATGCCAGGTAGTTCTGGGCATGCACACAACAATGGGAGTCATGTAAACACTGTCAGCTTTCAAGAGCAGTGTTTCCCAACCTGATCCTAGCTGAGCTGAGAGGAAGTAAAAATGTGGATTGTCTGGCAGGGATCTGGGAGGGAGCAAAAATGTGGGGAGGGGTCTTTGATGATTGGGTTGGGAAACACTGTTTAGAGAAAACCAGGGTAAAGGCGGGGTGCCCACTGGCTATACCCACCTCCAAGCCTTTGTAGGCCATCGCCCGTCTGTAATAGGCTTTCTTATTGGAGGGCTCAAACTGCAGGGCGGAGTCGCAGTCCTGCCTGGCCTCTGCAAAGCGCTCCAGTTTCAGGTAGCACAGGGCCCTGGAATCACAACGCAGATGCCTTGTCCATTACTGCAGCAATGTGCTGGCTCTCACTCCATCCTACTTGCTTCTACAGGATGATACCAATTATATACCAGCTGGACAGTAAAAATTAAGACATGTCATGCTTAGGTTTACTCTTCATCTTAATATAAGCCTTACATTCACACTGTTGTCTCGTTTGATAGTTAACAGATAAGTAAAACCTTTGAATAAGGACGCAAACCTGCATGCTGAACTCATCTCAGTCCTTGTGAAGGTCCTAGTTGCCTTTTTAACAGCCATAGAATGGCTCCCATAGCGGTGACAAAAAAATACCTCCATGCCGGCTAACTAATTTCAAATTACGGTCAAATACCCTTCATGTTGAAAAATATACATCACATACATTCTGGCATATTTAGATCTATTTAGCTCTTGCAGATCAATTTACTTCAAGGTCAGTGGTGCAAAATATTCTACTACAGACAGTTATTGTTTACATATACAGACGCTCCTCTAGGATTTGAGATACGTTCAGAACGGCCGTTCGTAATTTGAAATGTTTGTAAGTCGTTATCATTTTAAGGGTATACACAAGTACAAAGAACTAGGATGCTGGGAGTACGCACATTACGCTGCTGCGCAGCGGGAGTAGCGGCCAGAAGTCGTACTAGGCGGGATTGGCGCACAGAAAAAAAAATTGATGTTGCGGACAGGAAATGGGAACCCAATGAACGTAATTTGGACTTACAATGCTCTTCGTTCGTATGTCTGAAAGTTTGTAAGTCGAAAGTTCGTAAGTAGAGGAACATCTGTATTTTTATATTGTTTACTTAATCTTTTTATTGGTACTCAACAGTTGAATACCTATTTAAAAAATAAAGAAAATAAATAATAGTAGAATTCCACACATAAAACTGATGTACTCATTTTTTGTAGAAGCAGATTTTTGGCACTTCAGACTGAGAGCCTCCCAGGATGTGGCAATAACAGCCACCTGTCACGTTACTGACGTTTCCAAGGGGATTTTCACACTGAACATCACCTCGCCCAGCTTCTGAGAGAGCGAATAATCAACAGGAGCTTATGGCCTGCAGCTCCTTAAATGTCACACATTTTAAATCTGCTCAGTAACCAGCTGGGCAGCGACCGTCCATATTGGACACCGGTTCTTTCTGAGGCACTCCCTGCTGCTGGGCACAGTGTTGCAACACAGCTGGAATATTTAGTTTTGGAATCAATAGTTACAAAGTCGGAAGAGACAATGGGAGAGTGGTTGCACAGGCATGTCGTGTCATATGACCCGTCCTTACAAACCACATGTTCGTCAGACTGCTGCTGTGGTTTCTAGCCTCAGGGCAGGGCCCACACGCCGAACCACACACGTAAAGGGCCCAGTGACTCACTGAGCCAGCGTCTCCAGCTGCCCCTTCCTTTCCGCTGACATCGTACCGTGCAGAGAAGCCAAACTGCATTGCGTCTCAGTGGGATGGTGATATTAGGACGCATGGCGTGAAAGCAAGCATCAACAGCCAATCGCATGAGTCTTTCGCTCCAGCTGGCTGCAGTGCACCCTCACCTGTTGGTGTAAACAGCACACTCTTCGGGTTTTAGCGCGAGGCATTCGCTGTACTTCTCCAGGGCCTGCTGAAACTGCCCTTTCTTCACAAAGTTATTCCCCTCTTCCTTCAAGACTGAAAAGCGAGCTTCTGCTCTCTTAGCTGAGGAGGGAACAGCACAAACAGCGAGGCATTAAATGGATCACACAGCCATTACATTCTTAGCAGCTCTCACATACTGTAGCATCAGTCCTGAATCCACTGTCTGACATTTCTGTTGATTGTTGCAGGTGTGTATTTGAATGGTGAAATGCCAGGCAGTATCTGGGCCTGCCTCTCTATTCTGGCTGTTACAGGCACGCCCAGACCTTGAATTCATTCAAGCTGACATTCATATTCTATCTGTTTTTCATCCATTCTTTTTTTTCTATTCTATCCATCCATTTTGTGCGACTGCAGGCTCACGGCGAGGCCTATCCCAAGAAACACATGGTGGGCATCACCCTGAAGAGATGCTAGTCTATTACAGAGCCAGACACCCAGTTCTTTAAGATGGACCAAACTCTTAACTACTCTTAACTACTCTTAAGTACTCTTAAGTACTCTTAACTACTCTTAAGTACTCTTAAGTACTCTTAAGTGTAATATTCTTTGTCTCCTTTAGAAGGTCCTCAGTATTTTAATGAGAGTGAGATATCTCTAAAGGAGAATCCGCTCACTACACCAGCAGACCCAGAGCAGAGCTGCCAGGAAGGGTCTCTCACTATGTGATGCTGCTCACAGTAATGAGGAGGACAAGCAAACACCGCAGACCCGTTTTGGTGCCACAGTGGGCCCGCTGGTGGTAGGCAGATACACCTACCAGCTTCCTCTGCTGCCCTGGCAGCTCGGGCCTCTGCGAGCTCAGCGCTGGGGGGCTCCTCGTGCCGGTGTTGCTGGGCCGACAGCGGCACCAGTGGGATGTCCGGAAGCTTCTCCCGCCAGTCAGGACCATCCTGCTCGATCAACAACTTGGTGATCCTTTCAAAAACAAAAACAGGATCGTAAACAGGCCTCCTCATCGGGTCACATCGTTTCTGCTGCGTCAGATCGATTACAAAGCGGTACAGGCTGTCCTGTACCCTGATCCTTATTTTAGCCCTCTCTTATAGGACAAGTAATTCTGCCTGATGTCAGCCAGTGTGCGCGGAGCTGATGATCTGAGCCACCACAGGTTAATGGGACCAGGATCTAGGTGGACAAAATCTACAGTGCCAGGGTCAGCCCCTCCCACACCAAAGGGCTCTGTGCTGCACAGTACCTATGGATGCTATCGTGGGCGGCCTGCACCCCTACGTCAATCTGCAGCACGGTCTTGTAGTCCACATAGGCCTTGTGGTAGCGTTCCAGCGACTCGTAGGCCATGGCGCGACGAAGCAGTGGCTTCAGGGTGAAGGGCTGCAGCTCCAGGGCTCTGATGTAAATAGAATAAGCGTCTGGGTTCAGACCCACGTCCAGCGTGTGTCCCAGCCTCTTAAGCCTCCTGTCCATTCATGCGAACCCCTGAGTGCGTGTGTCACTTTCAGTTCAGACAGTTAGTAGAGGTAAAACTAAAGGAAGTAATCCTGAGGACAATTACAAAAGTTACACTACTACAATACAATATTTACCGTGAGCCTTGTCTTACATACTTTTTTAAAGGGGCTAAAGGTGTACATCAATATTTTTAGTAAACTCTACATGTTGACAGAATATATCTTACTAGTTCTCTTTATGAGATTCGGATTAAATTCATGAATTATTATTGGCTCCTGGACAATATAAAGAATTAATGCAATGATGTCATTAAGGACATAGCATGTTTTTGCACTGATAATCACTATTACACAGCAGGCAGACTGAGACCCCAGTCTCCACGTTACAGATATCTGCCCTTCCTGCTCATGTGTTCCTGCATCTGCCCACTGGGCTCCTGGGGCTCCTGATCCTTCTTGCTGCCTCATTTCTTCCCTGCTCCGAGTGCTGTGTACGAGTAAATCCCCCAGGACCAAGCTGATAGGTCTGGCTGTTCCAGCAGATTTTACCATAGTCCATTAACCTCTTAAAACTACAGAACGTATCTTGGCGGCAGCCTCACAGGCATGTTGGCCTTTACCTGGTGCAGTCCTGGATGCAGTCTGCGCTGTTCCCATCTTTCAGGTAGCAGGCCGCTCTGTTTGAGTACAGAATACTGAGGTCCTCAGGGCTATCGATTCCTTCAAGACACACCAAAGCATACAATGTTCAGCTGCTGGGGACTGCGCAGTACCTGCCAAAGACTGCTTGGTTGATGCTATAGTACAGAGCTGCTCAAAGGTCCGAGCCCTGCTGATTTTACAACCTTCCTTTACCTTGGAACCAGGTGTGAAGCCTCTGGCCAATCAGAATCTGTAATTATTAGACTAACTGCCTGGGAGAACTGAAAACATGGCCTGGATTTGGAATGAAGAGATTTTGAACTAGTCAAAAGTTTACTTACACTGCTCAAAACCTGTTTGAAGATCTGCACTAAATTGTACATACTTGGCTATTATCTGAAGTGGAATTTAGTCTGGACTGATATGTAAGTAAGTGGAAATGTTTGGGTCCAACCAATGTTTATTAGTAAGCCAATGAGAGGGTGACCTCTCTGCATTTGTAGTTCCCTTTGTCAATATTGGAAAAGGCAGTGTCATGGTCCAGGCCTGATTTCTGATGACTAAATCCATGGCAATCTGAACCGGCATGGCTATCACCATTAAAACAGGATTGATCACACATACTGCACATCTACATACTTTATGTACCTGCTGGTATGCCACATCTGTTTATTTATTTACACATCTTTTTTTAGCTTAATTGGTTATTTTTATTTCTTTTTATTGTATCTTTCTCACCCTCACTGCTCTACAAAAAAAATCCCTCTTTTTGACCCAAAACACAGCTCCAATCGGTGACAGAGCTATCTAAGGCAGAAGGCCTGTCCTGAAGTCTCCAGATCTCAGTCCCATATGACTTGACAGAAGAGTCAAAGCAAAGCGATCCCCAAGGGCTGGACATCTTGGGGAATTGCTGCAGAAGAGCACAGAAGTTTTGTGATAGATTTTTTTTTCATTTTGAAGTATTAACAGAATATATTATGTATAACACTCTGATAAAATCTAGTTTCCTAATGAACTCAAACCTTTAATTGGTGCTGCACCTAACCATAAAACTCCAATATAACTGTGTTGTTAAATTATTGTAGCCACATTTCTCAAAATAAAAAAATTATGAATATATTCATAAAACTGAAAGCAGAAGTAATGAGTGTTATTAGGCTCTGGCTGGGATGTGCCTTTCTGGCTGGGATGTGCCTTTCTGGCTGGAATGTGCCTTTCTGGTTTGGGGACATAGTTCAGTTTCTGAGAGGGTGACAAACACCATGAACCCTTTGTCTGTTCCTCCCCCCATGTCAACTCACTCTGTCCTTTGACTGTGTCTATAAAATTCTTAGTTCCTCTTTGATTCAAACACAAACATCTGTCCAATAACTAATAATTAGTGAAAATAATTAATATGTTTGCTCAATACAGAACTGATGAACGAATGTACTTAAAAACATCATTTTAACTTTTATTTTCTTTTACTAAATTAACAGATTTCTTGGATACCAGACATTACCACCAAAGATCTGTTACACTAATGTTAACCGTAACTTTCTACAATTGATTTTGTGGCTGAATATTTAGCAGAAATCAATGTCCTCCTCTATACATTCCTTTTCAGTTGCTGTCAGGTCAAAAAGCTTCTATGGTCACTTGAAAATTGGAATAAAGTGACAAAAAATGACCAAAGTCACTCCACTACACCTGAGTATTCTGGAAAACTATCTGTGGTTGTGAAAATCAATTCTGTTTCTTTCTATTTGTTGCGAAGCAGCATCATGGTTGGGTATTAAAACTCACCATTGTCTGTAATAGAATTATGCAATTAGAATTAAAGATACATTTTAATCATGTCAGTTCTGTCGATATTTTCAGAACAAAAGGAGATTCAGATACCTGTTACCTAATGTTATCAGTACTGCGCTGATATCTGGTCTAAAACACTAGTGTTCATGCTCCTGATTAAATCTGCCAGTTGAATCACTGTTGAGTCAGGCTGTTTGTTCTATCCAATCGCCTTCCACTTTCTGAAGTCGGCAAGAGGAGGGCCTGATGGGCTTGGCAGTATTATCTAAGGCCTGAAAGATTTACAGGCCTAATTATTGGGGGCCAAGTGCAGCTCTGAAATTTAATTTCACAGTGAATGGTCAGAAGCCACATGACTTTAAGACCTGACCTGAATAAGGTATCTGTTGAGGAACTGATATAAAACAGGGTACTGCTAAGAGGCAGATTAACACAGGAAAAAAAAACACTTCGTGATTTTTTTTTCCCCACACGCGCCCTTGTTTTATGAAGCTCCCATTCTTCATTATTGCCCTGTTCATATTCATCACCATTCGAAATGGGCTGTATATTCAAGTGTCCTACTCAGCACAGCTAGCTGACAGCTAACAGCACAATATTGACAGTCCAAAGGTACGCGTCGACCAATGAATGATGACTTCATGGCACGTTTACGAATACAATTTACTACGGCCACAATAGCGACACGGGCAAAACTATTATTGAATATTATCCAAAGTGGTAAAGGATGTAGCAAATTCAACTATATATATATAAAAAATATCAACAGGAAGAAATAGTTTTTGGTGTATTTTACCACTCCTGGCACTAGCTTAAAATGACAATATCCAAAGTGTGACTGTTTTAACAGCTTCATTGTTTTAAGTTCTGGGTTTTAGGCATATATGTCATATATACACAACCAGCGAATGACTAGTGCAAATACTGAGCTGTGTATAATATCTGTTTGTTTATCTTCAACAAACTACCTTTGTGGCCACACCTGGCGCAGGTGCACAGCCAACCAGTGACGTACATGTACTGCTTACACACCCAGCAAACCTTTTTCTCCTTTTGTCCCGTCATTATTTAAAAGCAAGCAACATCCCCCGTGACCCAGACCAGGATAAACAGCTGGACGACGGATGGAAAGAATGCAGCATCTGCTGCGGAGTGCAGCAGTTTAAATCCTGTCACATGGATCCCTTGTCATCAGGCAATTGTTTCTGATTGGTCAGTGATCTAACGCATCAGAGATGGGTGCTTGGAAACAGATGCTTCCCGGCCTCAAATCCCCAGAAGTAAACAAAATAAATGCAAATTCATTTAGTATCCCCACAACATCAAATTTATACTAATATAGTGCGTGAGGAAAGAGGAAGACACTGTGGTCAACAGAAAGCACTTTCTGACGTTACCAAACAGCTTACAGAGATCCTTCCTTATATGACTGAACGTGGTTTCATATCTTATTTTCCCAGCTCATTATAAAGCGGTCCTTTCTCTTGATCTTTGGTTTGCATGTAGTCCTTTGCTGGATTTGTTTATTACGCATCAGCTGAATTATGTGACACCTTGAAAAAGCCTTGAAATGATTAGGCCCCGCTGTTTAAAAAAAACGTATATAATACTGCTATACTTATAATTAGTCTGTTGATGAGAGAAAAAAATGGAAAATAATAAATGGTTGGTTTTTGCTGTACCTAACAGTTCATAATGGAAAAAAGAGACTGAACATTTCAGGTGGTTATCAGCTTTTGCTCTGTAATTCTCAACACTCCCAGCATTGTTCTTTCTTTTTATTATATTTTAAACATCAAAAAGGAGAATTTTTTTCTTCTTTTAAAAGGCAAAATAAAATGAAGAATCCTACCTGCATCTATGCAGCCAGCAATGGCTTGTGAGTATTTTTCAAGTGCATCCCCAAACTGTCCATTTTTGAAGAGCTGGTTCCCTTCATTCTTAAGCCGGGCTAGAGGGGGGGGGAGGGCCCCGCAGGGGGCGTCGAGCCGGCTGCCGGTTCCGCTGGCCGCGGTATTATCAGCAGAGCTGGTGTGGCGGCCGGTCTGATCTGCCGTGCCGCTCCCGGAGGCCTGAGCTCCGTTGGGGAGCTTCTTCTCGTGGGCCTCCTGCGTCCTGCACTGATCCAAGCTGCCTCTTTTGCCCCTCCGACGTGTCCCGTGTGTGTCAGCTTCACCCTGGAGGGCCCCCTCCACTCTGCCGGCCGTCTTTTTCTGCGCGTTCCCCATGTCTCCCCTCTCGGCAGGAGCCGCAGCGCTCTCCTCACTCACGCAGAGGCCGGGTTTAGCTGGAGGAGCAGCGGGGGGAGGACACACCCACCGACAGAGTCAGCGGTTACATCACACTGGGGAAGAGGGGGGAAGGGCTTCACACTGAGGACTTCTGGGAAAGCATACCAACAGCTACCAACAGCTTGTGGCCAGGGAGGGAACACTGGCCGGTTTTAAAAATAAAAATAACATGAACTTCCTTGCGTGTTGTGACAGGAAAGTCAGTCTGCGTGCAGCTAAGAAACACCTGACAGCCCTGTGGCAGCTGAAGCGGCCGTCGGCCTGCCTGATCTTTTCCGGTGGATTAGCAGTCTAGCAAATCCTATATCAAGCGCTTACTGCAACGTTGGGGCTAATTAACCCATTCAGGCCCTGCAGTAGCTCAGCTCCTCTCGGAAACAAATGCTTCTCTTGGAAAGCGTCGTCTGACGTTTCTGCAGTGCTAGCAACTATTATCTGGTATCAGTCCATAAAGCCTTTTGGTTTCATTCTGACGTCAGATTAGGTTTTTACAAGAAAATTGAGCTCATTACTCAGAAGAACACAAGCTGTTGAACCCTCCTTTCTTGACCCTATTTTTAGCGCCACTGGATATACAGTAACACGATTATAACACACTATAATGTTAAACTTATAGCACCCAAGCTGTGGCTCTCACGTGTCTGTTAATCACTTGGATTCCGGAAAGAACCGGTATGGCTGTTTTCACAATCTATCATCTCCCGGGACACTTATTAACATGCCCTCGTTTATACACTCCTGATGTATGCCCGTAAAAGCTGACAAAGGTCCAAGGTGAGATGTAAGCACTGAAAGTCAGTTTCTGCCATATCATGTGTGTATGCTCCAAGCAGCCTGAGGTCTCAGGAACCGTGTCGGGTGACATGATGGCAGGTGAGAAATGATGCAATTACTGGGGGTGGTGAGGCGTGCAGGGCGGACACGGCGTGAGACTGCTCACCCCGCAGCTCCTCGTCTTCCACCTCCTCGATGAGGATCTTCCTGCCCCGACTCTCACTCTCCTGTGCACATTCACGCAGTTTTTTTTCCACTTCCTGAATCATTTTCTGCATACAAGGCACACAGTTAAAAAAGACTTGGGTTATCAAACGACGTCACTGCAGCACAATTCATCATCGCCACATAAGCAGTTTTTGCGAATTAATTTTGTATTTATTTGGTAGCTACAGATAAAGAGCGATGCTACAATATAGGATTAAAACAAATTATGATTGCCTACATCTGAAATAAGTGTTTCTCAAGATTAGATGCCCTTTAATCATTACCTCTACTTGTTCACAGTATCCTAAATTAAAGAGTGGACCACACTAAATACAGATTTAGTTTACTTATTAAGCAGCTGAAGTATAAAGACCCCACAACATTGCACAGAATAACTGGTTTGAAGATGGATGATGTACAAGGGAACTACATGACTTTTTAAATTCTTGGCCTGTATGGCCATCTAGTGGAAAAACACAGGTACTGCACATTTTTAAAAATCGCTGACAGAGCACAAGGGTGACTGAACTGGGTGAATTTAGAGATCAGTGGTCACTGTTGACACACCACAGCACACAGTGCACAACAACGAAATGTGTCCTCTGCATTTAACCCATATGTGACATCGTGACATAGCAGGGGGCAGCTAATTCAGCACCCAGGGAGCAGTGCTTGGGGGCGATATCTTGCTCAGTGGTACCTTGCTGGTCGAGGATTCGAACCTGCAATCTTTCAACTACAAGTGCGCTTCCCTAACCATTAAGCCACCACTGCCCAATAACACACAGACGCCACCCAGCCAAGGATGGTAGCCAGATTTCTGAGTTTAATCTTCGAGTGCTGCCAAAAAGGTCAGCCAAACAGCATTACAGATCACACTGATTCTGGAACCGTATCGCATGCAGACCTACAGTATGCTAAAACGCTAAATGCACCTTCGCAGAAGCATTCTCCGGTTCCTCTCGCAGCACGTTGCCTAAGTCATCAGCGGCCACCTCCAGATTACCCAGCTGTTTCTGCACAGTTGCACGACGTAGCAGAGCTGGGGAAACAGGTCAAGTCGCAGTCTGGTCAATACTGGTGACAGTGAGTGATGTCTGTCCGAGCTGGCTGGTCTTCCCTGGGCACTGCGGTCAGTTACAGAGTTTGCCTGTATTTTGCTGCCTAAGGCCCCTGTGTAGGCCGTGCTCAGGGCTACTGCAGAACAGAGGCCGGTGATCTCTGAGCAGCACCTTTCACGTTCCCTGGTTCCAGCTCCAGAGCTCTCTCACAGTCGCCGAGGGCACCGTGCCACAGCTGCAGCTTGATCTTAGCCTGGGCCCTGTTGTTGTAGGCAGCTGCTGTTGGCATCGCTGATACACTTCTGGAGGGAAGGAATCACAGACCATGAGCAGCTAAACTCATCGCTTCATCTCTGATAATACCTTAGAAATCCATCCAACTGCTTATCCATTATGGGGTTGTGGTCAGGCAGCACAGGGAACAAGCCAGAGAACAGGAGAAACCCTGGACAGGATGCCAGTTCACCACAGGGTACATATACACACAGACTACAGGTAATATAGATGCGCCAATCAGCCTGACTGTATATTTTAGACTGACGCAGGAAACCCTCAGACACACAAGGAACTCCACCTACACTCAGCTGAGGGAACTGAACTTAAAATCTTTGAGGCACTGTAACCTCATACCTAGAAGAATGTGGGTTTAAATTGCACCCTCCCCCCATGCGTTTGTGGAGTTTGTACTCTCTGTGTCATGTTGGGTTTCCTCCAGGTGCTTCACATTCCTCCTGCACTCCAAAGGCATTATGATCAATCCCCTAAATTGCCAGCAGTGTGTGAGTGTGCGCCCTGTGATGGACTGAAATTCCACCCAGGGTGTCCCCTGTCTTCTGCTCTACGCTGCCTCACACAGTCTCCAGGTTCACCACAACCCTGTAGCTAGTAACGCAGTTTCAGGAAGATCAGTCGCTTAATGATCCTCACCTCGTATAATACGCCACAGCCTCTTCATAGTCGTTAGCCTTGAATGCCTCGTTCCCTTTCTCTCTCTCCCTGCTTGCCAGGACGGCTCTTTCTTTCTCAGTCAGGCCTGAAAATGTCTCCTTTTTTAGTTCATTTCGTGACTAAATTGCATGATAGCTATAACAGTATAAGAAAAACATGGGACCTGCTGTGTCCAGTTTCCGGTTGATTTTTGGAAGGCACTGGTTGATGATGATTGGAAAATCCTTCCCGTTATAGTTCCCATCAATTTTTGAGCATTCTTTTTCGATGTCAAACCTTTAACACAAAAAGATGAAAGTGGAAAAAAAACTTTCCTTTTCCATTCACTATCTGAAACAGAACGTGTGATGTATTTCACAATATTGCTTTATACCATAATTCTTTTAAAAACCATTTTATGAATATGAAGGATATTAACTCACTTATCCCACTCCCGATAATCCCTAGGAAGAGCTGACTTCCTCTTGGCTTCAGTTCTACCTGGAACTGAATTCTGCCAATGAGAATTTCCATTAAGGAAAAATCAATGAACCATCATGTAATTCTTTTTTCTTTCTTTTCACAGAACGTTACACTCTTACCATTCCTTACATGTCTCACACTCTACCCAGACATATATTTTACCTGCTTCTGAGAAATTAAGGAGTTGGAGCCTCGGACTGGGGACAGATCTTCCACGGCATACGAAGGAGACCCCTCCCTAAGTTCTGCCTCGGTCCTCTTAACCTCGGTCTCCCAGCTCTGTCCGAAAAGTAGCATCATAAGGACATTCATCAGGCCGACCGCAGAAGCCAGTCGGCCTCTGAGCCTAGAGGAATGGCTTGTTCTGCTCTACCTTCAGCTCTTCTGTGATCTGGCTCCACTCTTCAAAGGAGAAATCGGCTGCTGTGGCTGGGGCTCGTTCCTTACGCAGAGCCCGGCTTTTAGGGTTCAGCTTCTCAATGCGCTTCTCGCAAAACTCTGTAAGGTGTGGATACACACCCTCCTCTCCAGACCTATTGTGCAAAAAAACAACAATACTGCTTACTCACTTCTTTATTGCATGTGTACTCTTATCTACAGCCTGTCTAGTACGCCTGTTATTCTGTAGTCCTATACTGTACTTGGAGATGGACAAGACAGCGAATTTCACTTTTTTTTTAAATATCATACATTTAACAAAGTAGAACTTAATATGTATGCTGACAAAAATTCTGATAGATGTTCTCTCATGTCACCGTGTACGCGTACACAGCTGCTGATGACAATACAGGTACCATGAACCTTGAATCTTGAGATGAAGGGAGTCACATGCCCTGAGCAGTTCGTGATGGTCGACACAGTTTGATGGGTTAAAACACTTATGTAATCAGCAGTTTAGGAATGCTGCTTATCAAAGTTTTTTCCCCCTCAAAGGTATGTATGTGTCTGTGGAAGGGGGATGGATCCTGACATACACAGATTAAACGCGGAAATGCACTTCAATTTTACATTTGCGTTAGCTGAAACAAGTTTTGCAACAATGTAATAAAATAACGGTACTCCACACTTATACGATGGCACGGTGTTTTCTTACCTCAACACATTAACAATCTTTTCCAAATAGCGGAGGTCCGAGCAGTTCTGGATGTAATCATAATCAAGATGCTCCACCGGGACTTTGCCATGGACTACCTCGCCTGGTGTCAGCAGCGACGAAACCATCTCAACACTCATCGCGGTGCTGCGATTGTAATATTATAGGTTACTATATATGTTATAATGAAATATCTTGTCAAATGCATATGAAGTAAACCACAAACATCGAGAACGCAGAAAAAATAATTACATCTTTCTAGGATGAGAAAATTGGATAAATTCCCTACTACAGTACTATATAGCTATATAAACTAAATCACTACGCCAAGAAGAACACAAATTATGGGTATTACGAGTTATAGAGAAAGCATTTAAGGCCGGATTAATCGGCTAGGCAAATGGTACCTATAGCTTGGATTCATATCGATCCAGCCCGCGAACATTAACGGAGCTCTGTCTCCAATGTAATCTGACTTACCTCGTATGTATTTTAAATACGTCATAAACGTTTTCCTGGCAAGGACGTGAAGTTGTAGTAAGCTATAACTTAGCTAGGTACCTTTTTCGATTTCAGCTGAGCGCCGTCTGCTTTGGTAAACGTCGCGTCCCGTTGCTATGGAAACCGGCGCTTATTTCCCCCGAATGTTGTGAAGTGATATTTTCACATGGTCCAGAAGAAGGAATAGAACAGCACAGAGAGGAAACAGAAGATATGAATTACATATAATGAAAATTAATTTTACTTTAACTTTACAGGGCTATGTGAATTCGATGCAATTGTTCGAGAGCTGGTTCTGAGATTAATGAAATTTAAGTAACATTTGACAATAAATCAATATGAATTGTAAAATGAATACACTATGTCATTATTCCAGAAAACACAGCTAGACACTAACTACATTAACTGTAATACAAATAGAAATAAAACATAAGAATCGATATTAAACAGAGTAAAGTTAATACTGGATTGGCGTCTCGTATTTTTCAGAGTGAATATTTTTCACTATGCAAAAATATTTTAATTGAAATATTTCTCATTTTAATAAAAACAAAAAACAACATCTTGCTTTCTAAAGCGATGTAACAGATTCAGCAGCAGTGACTGATAGGTGTCGCCCGCTGCTTGTCACGCTGAGGGCAGTGCGGTGCGGCAGCCTCGAGCCAATCAGACTGTCACGCTCCAAATTTGAACTCGACGGGAAAGGTTACCTCAGTTTGTTAGCGGTCTGGCCGTCTATCGTAACATGGGAACGTCGCTTTAGCCAGCAGTGCGGGCTCATTTTCCTCTCCCTTTGTTTTGCTCAAAAGTAAGTAAACGATAATTTGTTTAACGTGAGGAGAATCAATTGTGCGACAATGTCTGCGTTACCTAAATCGCCAATATTTCCCAGACTGTTTTTGAGTTGGTGATGTTAATGGTTTTTCTTATTAAATGGAAAGTATTGACAATGTGCGGTTTGGAGGATGGTGGAGAGAACTTGGAAATTTGCCTTACTGGTATTAAGTAACTCTTAAGTGCAGCAGCAGCCATGTTGACTGCAGGGGACATTTAAACATTTTGCAATATCAGCCATGTTGACTGCCGGGCATTTAAACGTTTAAACGTAACCGTCAGAGTGGAGCGGGCCCTGCGCGCTCCCGCATCAGCGCGAGCGCGGACGGCCTTGGCAGTGCAGGGGGCGGGAGCGGCTCTCTGGCGCTCGGTTCGCTTAGTTTGCGCGGGCGAGTGGGATCTACAGGGAATATGCGGGCGCAAAATTCAAACGTGTACGAGGGAGCCGATTTAACTGAGATTGTGACGTGGACACCTTGATACTGAATAATACGTTACCATAGACCGTTTCAGAAACTACCCACTAAAGTCAAATTCTATTGAGTAAAATAAGAATATTTTATAAACTAGATTTCCCCTTTGTTTATGGGAAACGAGTAATTCTGCAGCTGTAATTGTTGGGATGTTTTTTGCACGGTAATGTATAGTTTGCAATCGACTGTTTTCTTGCTGGGTGACCGTTTAGGACGCCTGCTTTTGTACGTAGCAAATGTTTCGTTGTCTAAAGGGAATATTGTCGCTGCATATGATCTGTGCCATTGTTTTGAATATTGCATTGCGATTTACCCCCTCTATAATTTTATACTTTAATTATTGCCTGTCCAGTCTAATAAACTTGATTTGTTATAATTGAACAGTGCATTGTATATGTAATTCATTTGGCGTTCCACTACAACAGCATTATCTTGTTTAAAATTCATGTTTTTCAAATATGGGTAACTTTAATTTTGATCTTTTTCAGTTAACCTTGGCAGGAGTCGTTTTAATCAAATCTGTCTGCAGCTGCTGGTCTGAATCCAGCTGCGGCCAGGAGACATGGATGAGATCTTCAGTTCACATGTTCTCCAAAGCATTAAAAGCAAGCACAATGCATTCTGTCAGGACAGTGGATTCAGTGAAGCACCGCACATCTCAGAAGCCAAAGCCAGTGAAGCTCTTTATGACACACCAAAAGAGAACCTTTCACAATACCATCCAGCTAAACTTTCATCTCATACACCTAGAAAGAATCGTCCAAAAGACTACTTTAGGTCTTCAGAAAAAGATACCAAAGAGAGCACATTTTTAGCTTCCTATTGTGAGACTCCTAAATTACATAAAAAAGATGCTGGTCTCCGAAGACGACTTCTCATGTCTAAAGCTGCCACGGATGGCAAGACGGCTTACACAAAAACACCAGAAAGCAGGCCTTTTATGTCTGCAAGGCCTGGGACTGAAGGAGATCTGTCCACTGAAATCTTTGATTCTCCTGATACCGGGCTGTTTGAGGCATTAGCAACCAGCACTTTAAAAGCTGAAGAGATGACCTTGTCCTGCAGGAAGCGACGTCTCATATTCTCCCAAGTGAAGTCCTCTACCCTTGAAGACGGAAGCCACAATGTTACTCAGCCTCCTCATTTTGAGGGACCGTGTACAGAATTCCTTGCAGGTGAAGCTGATCTCAGTGAAAGCATTATTTACTCGCTCCCAAACCTCCTAACCCCTCAGACTCCATGTGATGGCAAGCTTTTGATGTCTACAAATGAAACCTTCCATACTCCTGTAAATCTTGCTACAAACCTTGTTGACAGTCTGAGTGGTTTGAGCACACCCTCGTTCACTCCGGTTTCTAAATTGGACATATCGGTTTCTGAGGACAGTGGGTTCACCTCACTAAATAAATCACAGGACTCCTTGGTGGACCATGATGGTTCATTCCAGGAACTGTTGCCTCAGTCAGCCTCCAAAGCTAAGGAGACTCCGAAACTGGCCGAACTAAGGCGGCGGACCAAATTGGAACGTCAACGCAGACTCCCAACACTTCGGGAGGGAGGTTCACAATCTGAGGAAGAGATCAGGGTGACTGAGTTGGTGGCAGGAAAGGTAAAACCAACACCTAAGGGACAAGAGGCTTGTGCCACAGAGGAAGACCATGAACTCTTTCTGGAGAAAACTCCTATTGGAGCCACCACCGTAAAGCTTGAGGACCTCTCCCTGACACCTGCACTGCAGGTGGTACATGCCATCTGCCAGCAGACTGCCAAGTATTTGCAGCCCCAGTTTAGCCTTGAGGAGTTGCAAATGTCACCAGAGGGTGGCCAGTCTTGTATAATGACCAACCCTCTAACAGGTCTCATAGGGAGGAAGATGGGGCTTGAGAAGCTGGACATCCTCAGGGAGCTAAAGATTAGGAATCTCCATCACATCTTGAAAGGGATTTTTCATTTGCTTTCCTCTAAAGATATCTACAGGTATTTTGAGTACTGTTTTGTAAATTAGCAGCTATGCATCAAGTTATACAAATGTGAAAACTAATCTGTTTACAATTGCACCTTGTATTGTTGTGCATTTCAAGTTTTGGACAAGTGAGTAGAGTTTGGGATGAAATAATTTCACAAGATAAGATGGCGTGTCGACGGAGAAAATACTACTTAAGGGAATTAAAGATGGCACTTAAGGTAATAGCATTTGAAGTATCTCCAGCTCTCATCACAAGTCATTTGATTAATGCAACATGAATTTTGTTCATGGTGAAAGTTCCTGACTTGCTCCCTCTGTTTTTGCAGCTGGGCAGTGCAGCCCATGTTCCCGACGCAGAGACAAGACTGAATCTCCTAAGCAGGTCTCCTTTGAAGTTTGTTCAGGCCCAATCCAAACTAGCAAGCGTTCGCACACCAGTATCAGGCAGCAGCTCTGCAACCCTAGTCAGGCAGACAACGCACTCCGACAGCAAGCGGGATAAGTTCCTACAGGTAAGAGTGACTGATGTCATGGCCTGTATTGTCGGCTCAAGTCTTTGATCAGTTAAGCGTCCCAGTAACTGTATAAATGGAATACAAAGTTGAAATCACTTAAAGGGGCAGTTCAGCCTAAAAATGAGTTTTAGAGAAGCTGCAGTGCTGTCTATCCATCTAGAAAGTTCTGCTGGCAGTTGATTTAGTTTTTAGAGAGATTGGCCAAAGAAATGTAGGGCTTCTCTCAAATATGGGAGTGAATGGCATTTTTTCTGTGGTGATCTAAGCAATTTGAAAAATTCAACAGCAATATATCTTACCAAAGGTCATGACCTGTTTACTGGATAATCCACAGACTTTGTAGAAAGCAGCTTAATGTAGGAACTAATTTCGTCTCCTGAATGCCACACACCAATCGTATAACTGCGCAGAAGTTATAGCTGGGGTGCTCATGCTTGTGTTTTCTGCGCAATGATACGATGGATTTCGTTAGAAGAAAATAGTAAGCAGATTAATGTAGGAACTATAAAGCCTGTGGATTATCTTGCGTAACCAGGCCATGATTTCTGGGAAGGGTCACTGCTGTTGGATTTTTCAAATGTATTTCTCTGGCATTTTAATCACCACAGAAAGAATGCCTTTCACTCCAATTTATATTTGAGACCCATAGCATTTCTATGTCTAACACAGGGTTTCTCAACCCAGTCCTCAGGGACCCCCAGACAGTCCACATTTTTGCTCTCTTCCAGCTCCCAGCCAATCAAGTACACAGAATACCTGGTACAGGTGCACAGGGAGCAAACATGTGGACTGTCTGGGGGTCCCTGAGGACTGGGTTGAGAAACACTGGTCTAACATATCAAAAAGTAGGCAACTACCTGCAGAACAGCTTAGATGGATAGATGGTACTAAAGCCTCTCTAAAACACCCATCTTTTGTCAGTTTTGGGGTGAACTGCCCCTTTAAACACAGTGGTTTGAGGCCCCAGCAAAATGTGGACTGCCGCATTCGTTGAATGGGTTGAGAACTGGGTTAGTAACTGTGCTTTTGGGAATTCATGCTCTTCCTTGTCCTGCAGGTTGCCAAAACCCTCTTCCATGATGAGTGCCTCAAACCATGTCCAAGATGTCAACATCCGGCCAAGTGCCACTCTTTCAGAGGGGAGGGCCTCTGTAGTCAGGAAGACTGTGCCTACCGGTTTTGCACCTGGTGTATGTGTGCTTATCACGGGTCCAAAGAGTGTGCGAGCGGTTCGGCCAAACGTCATGGCAAGAAGGAAGTGGTGTCGGGAAGTGGTCAGAGCAGACGCAGCCTCAGAAGGTTGTGAGAGACGCTGTCTATGTCGTGGGTTGGGGGAGAGTTTGTATGTGTCTGCTTACCGTTGGAGTTTTTTTACAGTTTGGTTTTATGTGTTTTTAAATTATGAATCTGAGACGTCTTGGGAGAAATCACTGGCAATCACGCGTGTTTAAATCGGTTTCTCTCCGTATCCGTAATGTACAGAATGTATTTTTTCCTTCAAACATGGTGTTGTGCATAGTTAAGTTTTGTGTCTGTACATCTATACTGTTTTAATAAAGCTTGTTTTTAACATCTCATTTCAAAGGGATTTAAATTGTCAGTTTACATATCATATATCTTGTACTTTGTTCGAGAAATCCGAGTAGACGAAGTGGTTTGCCAGATCCTTAATTAAATTGGAATTAATTTCCATTGAGCGTTTAAGGGTTAAACCAGATTAAGCTAACGTGATAGTGCCGTGATAGATCCCAAATTATGTGTAACAACCCGTACGGATATTTAGATATACTAAAATACAGATCTCTTGCAAAAACCAGGAATAGTCATTTTATATCACTACGACTAAAAACGTGATATCGTCCTGGAAGTCCATTTGTCATAGGCTGTCATCTAATGCGCATTCAGTGTTAAATGTAGAATATTTTGTCGTAAAATGCCAGTGGTTCAAAATGTCTTTCCCCGATAGAAGACGTTAACATGCAGGGTTGCCAGCTCTCATGCATCTGGCGTGATTCTCGTGCTTTCAGGCGCACGCAAGAAATCTCACGCCAAATCGATATTATTCCATTATAAACCTAAAATAAGCTGATAATTAAAAAAGCATGTTGCAAAAGCGTTGGGGCAGTTTGTAAGCCCTACAGACTAGTCAAAAGGTAATAAAACTGTTACATACATGTAAATGCATACGCATGTGTATGCTGACTTGTCTAGAATTGAAAATCTCACTCCAGCCAGCTGATCAAAGTTGGCAACCCTGGAAATGACTGACTGAATGGGACATGAGCCGCAGACACGCCGGTTTTCGGGCTTGGAGTCGGGGCTTGTCCGAGGTTCCCCGAATGACTGCGCTCACCTCCATAGCAACCTCCGGGAAGCCGACATTTACACACGGCTGCCGAGGCACGAAGGGCGACTTAAGCCTCTGCCTACCGTCCAGTGACCAGCGACCCCTGCAAGTTCTCAGCATTTCCCCCCAAAAAGCACTAAATTTCAACCACAAACTTCATGCGGCTACAAAATGCGTAAGATTCTTACTACAGGTAAAACAGCCGCCCGCACTTTGACCTTTTTAAGTAGTTTTAATGAAATATCAGATCACTAATGTGCATTATGTTTTTGAAGATGATTAAACTTAAAATTCACTGTTTCTTTTCAGAACCTCCGGATATATCGGACGACAACTTTGTAAGTATTTCTCATTGTAAAGTTTTTGAAATTCTGTTAAGCGATGATTGTTGTAGAGTAAAATAATGCGTGCCTGACAAGGTAGCATGTATTTCTCTAAAAAAGGACGCTTTATGGCTAAATGTAATTCCGTAAAGTTAAGTGATCTCCGGTCATCGGGAAGCCAGAATACAAACCGCTCCTAGGGCTGCCGGCTAAATGTCAGTCACACCTGTTGTAGCAACAGAAAGCAGCCCCGCAGTTTCGCTGTCAGTCATTATACATTGCGTGTGCAGCGTAAAACTGCAAGAATGGCATTGACAACGAACACACTATAAACGTACCCCAGTAACCCCTTCACTAAATAAAATCAAAAGATATAATCAAAACTACCGAAAAGACGGTATGGACCAGATGTTTGAAATATATCTGGTCTTACAGCCTATCTAAGCTTTACTTTTTGGTACTTGTTACTCGCTTTATTATTTTCTCATATCATTTATTTAATCTATACTCTTTAGTATATATTGTTTTTTTCAGGATTCAATTTTGTACTTTTTAATTATTTGCACCACATTTACTTGTTTGCACTCTTTACTATGTCTCGCTACATGTATCGCCTGTGCTCTGTCTACTTGCTGTGTTCACAAGAATATCCCTCTCGGGTCAATAAAGTTCATGTAATCGAATCTACTCCTCGTTTAGGAATTCATATTAATTAAAATGTAACAGTATGTACTGTATATACTATTATTGTCCTCTGGCACAGAGGAGAGCAGGGAACAAACACTGTTCACTGGATTTATTACTGTTGTGCAGGAGTCGTACCTGGCCTCTGATGACCTCCTGGTGCACTATTTCAATGAGTTTTTAAATCTTCTGGTAAGTGTGTCACTGGTACAAATGGACAGCACATCTTAGGTTTCTGTGTATATACCTAACTGAAACAAGCTGTAGATACATTTTTTTTTTGGTTGGTTGAGATTTGGTTGGTTGTAGTAGGTAACCTGTAACTTAAAATATCTATTCCTAATTTTCAACAGGGGCTTCCTGAACCTTTAATGTACAACAAGCACACTGGGGCTTTTGAGGTGGTCAGTGATGTTGCAGAGTCTGTATCAAAGAGGATAAAGTCTGCACTGTTAAAGTATAAATCTGACCCACTCCCCCACAAAACATCACTTCCCTCCGACACCTTGCCTGACAATACCTACACAGTGCAGGTGGGTTCATGTGGGACAGACACACGCAGAGTAATTACAGCTTCTCTCAAAGGAAACAGTCTGGCTGTATACCGCAGACCAGGAAAAAATGTCAGGTTTTCTTACAAGACCATGATTGTTTGTATGGTTCTTGCGGCAACTTTGTTTTCCAGTGTTTGGATCGAGAACAAGGAGTGCAGTGGATAAAGAAGGAAAGACTTCCTTTATTTCTGCAAAGCGATTACTACTTTGAATACAGGTAAAGAGCAAAGCGATTACTACTTTGAATACAAGTAATAAACAGCAAAGTGATTACTACTTTGAATGCAGGTAATAAACTGCAAAGCGATTACTACTTTGAATGCAGGTAAACTGCAAAGCGATTACTACTTTGAATGCAGGTAATAAACTACAGTATTCCAAGTGGACTTTCTGTTTGCACCACACGAATACACTTCCATGGGAGCACTGTTTCAGAGTTCCTGGTCATGCCGTCATATTTCCTGAATGTTTCCACTCGTGGTTCTTCTTTTCTACTGCCCCATGCTTCCTATTAAGAAATGGCATGCTGCTTGTTACCATCTGTTCCCGACGTTCTGCTGCAGGCTGGCTAAACTGCTGTCTCAGGTGGACAGTGTCAGCTCGAGTCAGAGGCTGCTGGTGGACCCCATGTTCCGGCCCTGGGCAGCGAGCCCAGAGACCCAAACCTGTTCCTCAGGGAAAGATGGGAACAGATTACTCATGACGATGCACTACGCCTCCCTCCGCCAGGTAATTAGGGTACTCGATTAATCTCAGCATTGAAGACTGGTGCTGTAACAATGTTAATAGAACTTATTTGGATTAGCTGGCTAAAAATGGCAGCAGCTAGTTATGGACATGGCCTTGTTACTTGAAGGATGTTGGTTCAAGTTTCAAAAGGGGGTCTGCTGCTGTATCCTTGAGGAAGACCTTAACCTGGAATCTGCTCTAGTAAAATATCCAGCTGTATAAATGGAAATTAACTGGCAAAATGACATTTAAGAAATTTAAGGTTTAAATATAAAGAACATATTTTTCCATTTTGACTTTTAACAATAGTGCTTTTGTTCTAATTAGGTATATAATTAGATTTCTTTATGGAAAACAAGCCTGGCTTGTCAGAATTCAAATCTGTCCCCACAAAATTTAATACCCAGCCACCAATCAAAAATGTATGCCAGTGAGCTGGCAAGAGTATGGATTTCTTTTTTTTTTGTTTGGGTAACAAAGTCTTCTGATTTCACTCATTAGAGGCAGAATGAACATCATGCACTGTTGGAAAACCAACTGGTCTCTTTGTATGTTTCATAAAAGGCAACCAAGCAATAAACGACAATAACTTTAAATATCAAACAGTTGTCCTCTTCAACTGAAGCATATAAAATTATCCAGTTTTTGCATTTCAGGGTTTTTCTGCATTTGTTCCAGAAGTCGATTTAAATGACTTTTTATGAAGAAATATTTATAGGTAGGATTTATTTTTATATAATAGGCAGCGTGATTTTTTTTTTTTACCTTCCGTATATCGTGCTTCTCTCAGCGGTTAAAAGAATGTAATAAAATGGAAACTCCTGAATAAATGTCATTAGCGCTTTATTTTAATGATATCTGATTAACATCAGCATGTTTTATGTTCATATGATCCATAACAGAACCTGGCAAAGCCCTGTAGCTGGCGTGACAGTGATCGCGGCTCGCATAGAGTTTTCCAGTGTCACACGGTTAGAACCTGGGGACCACAGCACATGCAGCTGGGCTAAAAAATGCAAATGCAATCCCTGCAGTTTGGCACATGTGTTCACCATTACTGCCACAACAGAATCGTGTTCCATCACTGTAGAACAACTTAGACTGGTTACAATTAACAGCATTTGACCGTTACTGAGCGGGAGACATGAGAGTGTAGACATGCTGTCAGATGCCCCTTGCCTTTTTACCCTCTTAGCTTAAGCCTTTACAACAGCTTATGATACCTGGCTTTGGAGTTTAAATGGCTGTTATAAAATAACCTGGAATTGACCTGACAACATTATTAGGCTGCTATCAAATGTATTAAAATGTTTGACGGAGATGCATTTGCCTGGGTTTCACAGAACTTAAAGGTTGCATTGTAATTTGTAATCTTGTGCATGTACGTCCCACTGTGACGGGTATCCGTGATTGTTTTTTACTGGATAAGCGGAGTCAGGCCTTGCTGAGCACCCAGTCGGTCCAGGAGCTTGAGTGTTACCTGAAGGAAGGAGGTCCACTCAGCCCAGCAACAGACCCTGCTAGCAGCCATGGATTCCCACCACCCTCCTCTAAAAACCCAGAAATGGAACAGCCCACCTTTGCCTCCTTGCTCTTGGAGTGTGAAACACAGAAGCAGAAGCACATCAAACCTATGGAGACCAGGCTGACCGCCCTCACCTCCAGAAGCAGTGGAGCTACGGCGAACGTGGGCACATCTTTTGCTCAGGGGGTCCTAAGGGGTGCTGTGTCAGAGGAGGAAGGCGAACAGAACTGCAAGGCTTATGGGTCAAGGTCATCACTTCAGGAACCAACAGAGCCATGTGTTGAAAACCTCCTTGGTGGGGCCCCAGTCACTAACCCTACTCAGCCAGCAGAGGAGAGTGTAACCTCAGAGACGGTCAACAAGGAAGACGAGAGTCATGATGACTATAGTCTCCTTGATGATGACCTCCATGACTCCAATTATGGCCTAGAGGAATTTAAAAGCTTTCTGCAGGGAACACCAGGCGAGAAACTGTTCTACCTTTGGATGGATATTGAACGACTAAAATCTCTTCAGAACCAACATAGCAAAAACAGGTATCTTATTTTTGTGTTTAAAGTAAATTGCTGTTAAAATGTTTATGTATTTTTATATCTGGTCTCTTTACTAAAAGGGGATACAGATTCAAGATACTTGTTTATTGTGTGCATCCCTGGGACAGACACCTGGTTCAGATGAAAGACCAGTACTTGCTGAGCGCTGGACCCTACACACTGAGTGTGGAGCTGCTGTCCAGGCTGGGAATAACCAGCACCCTCTGCTGGACGGAGGACAAATTACAGCTTGTCCAGGCACAGATAACAAAGTCCCTGCTCCTCTACTGGTTAGAACCAAAGTCCTGTTACCCAATAAACTGCCGTACTTATGATGTGCTATAATTTTAATTTTCTTTGTCTTATTTTGTGATGGTTTTTCTTTTAACTTTGGCTAATAAAACAGAGCTTTACATTGCTGTCATCCTGATTGGTCGGTTCATGCTCAGGTGCCCAAGGTTCTGGATGGTCTGCTCGACCCAAAGTGAAGGCAGTGTGCTTCACATGAGGCTCTGCAAAGAGCAGCAGCTGTGGCCGCCAGCACGCTTCGACCCTGGGGCCCTCGCCGTACGCTATGGGCAGCACCGTCACCCCGTGTCCTGGAACGCTCCCTCTGTTCGTCAGCAAGTAGAATTAGTCCAAACCCTACAGAACTATTTAGAGCTGTTCTTAGTGCAGTCCCTCATGCACATAAGTGAATGCCGTTGTGTTTCTGCGCCTTGCATTGACTCTTTGTTTGTTACTCTGGTTTAATGGAATTTAGCAGAGAGCCAGCAGTGGTTTTGCTGGTCATCTTGATGCCTGTGTGTGGTGTATGTGTCAGACTTCACCGATGCTGACTGGGAAAGCTGATCTCCATCGGAGGCCCCTCAGGCCGCCGAAGCGTTCAGCATGGAGTGTTTGTCTGGAGCCTGTGTCAACCAGTACACATCCCATAATGCCCTGGGCACCTTCAATCAAGTGCCTGTCAAGTGCTGTTGAATCCACTGTAGAGGAGTTCCTACCCTTAGATCACAGTGCAAAGAGGATGATGCAGATCATTGAAGAGCCAGAGGTAGGCCAACAACGCTGAAAATACTCTCTTACTACTGCTACCGCTGCTACTGTTACTGCTACTATTACTACCACTGATACTCGTGCTTGTGGTACTGCTGCTGTTGCAGGTATTGTTAATCATGGCCTTATTTCTATTGTATTGCAATTGTACTGCGGCTGCTTTATGAAGTTGTGAATTGATTCTGGACACCTACAGTGAGCTGGCTACCCATGATGCTTTGAGCTGGGGAGCTTGTATCTCAGCTTTTGTGGCTGATGGCTCTCTGTATGTTCCTGTGTGTGTCTGGGGCTGCGCACTCTCAGGCAGGTGGTGACATCACGGACGACATGCTGCGGGCCTTGCGCTGTGAGCCGCAGGCGGGGTTCTGCTTCCTGCGCTTCTGTGAGCGTTCAGGAAACCAGGTACTGGCTAAGCAGCGGTTGCCCACGGATTTGCAGAGAAGGCAGCCATGTGAATGGCCTAAGGTCTGTGGCCTGAGGTCTAGCTATGCACTGGGCTATACTGAGGGCCAGCTGGATAAATACAGATGTATAAATGTGATGAAATATGATCACTAAAATGCAGACTGATCTGACTGGTCAAGGTCTTCTTTGGGAGGGAATGAACAAAAAAATCTAACGTCAATTCTGCCAGAGAAACACCCCATAACTGTCTCTACCAATTGTGATGCTCTGGTTCCGGTTCTGACATTGACCTTTCTCTGCAGCTGTGGCAGAATGCCATCCATTTTTGGTCTGACCTGCAGAGGTACCATAGTCTGTTCTTCCTGGACGGGCCTGATCCCTTCAAACTGCAGCGGCAGGCACAGGTGGGTTTCACCTACATGGGGAACTATGAGTGGGATGTGCAGGATCTTTTCGAGCATGGCATTGTTGAGAGTGGTGGGGAAAAGTCACATGACCTGAGAGTGCCAATCATCAAGGCCTGATCCACCTATTGACTGTGTGTTGATGTATTTTGACCCCTCTCAGTTCCTGTACTCCACACACCTGTGCTCCAAAGCACAGATGAGCATTGGGGCCGGGGAAGACTGCAGGCGGCTGGTGTATGCTGGTCTGACTCCGCCCTTTGAGGAGTTATTTGACCAAGCAGAAGAGCATGTTTTGACTGTTCTTGGGGAGCCCTGGAGACTGCTGGTTGCCGAGGAAGCCTCTGCCTTTAAGAGGGTCTGTACCCGCTGTCACAGGTCATGACCTTCATTTACGTTGTGTCACTGGCTTTGTGGACATTTCACAGCATTTCTATGTACGATCAGCTGACCCACACATTCAAGGTAGTATGCCTGGAAGTGAACTTGAAACCAGGGTGTGTTTTACTTTTTTCCATCCCAGGTTGGTTTGCAGAAAGAGACCCGGTATGTGGACACACCACACTACAGGAAATTGCAGGCTTTACATAGGAAGTACCAGAGCAGGCTGAAGCAGGTGAGCCCCCTGGTGGTTGCTGGCAGTTCTGCAGATGATTGTCTTGTTTCCATCATTTTGGATCTCAACCCCTAACATGTCTGTGCAGAGCACACTGGAAGAAGACCAGCCTCCGGCTCAAGAGCCAGTCTTAAAAGACCCCGACTTGTGGGAGAAGGTTCCAGAGGAATTCCGTAGATACCGTTTTGGGTCCATATTGCGCCACCGTCTGGAAATCCAACACTTCCAGTCCTTCCTTGAGGAGAACTCTGCCATGTAGGGGTTGCTGTCATGTCTTCCATAGAAACTGAGCACCCATGCAAGATATTTACTGATTTAATCTCTTGGTCAAGATACGGACACATTGAGTTTGCTGAGTTTTTGTTGTTTCTTGTGGTGAAAATAGCATGTCATTGTGATTAGATGTTTCTAAAACATTGAGTGAAGAATGTGTTTCACTTGGCCTAAATCGCCAGAAGAAACAGAGGCTGTAAATGACTTCCAATCAAACCTGCGGGTTAGGATGGCGTACCTGTGATCGGAAGGACGCAGGTTTGAATCTCAGGCTTTGGCAGAGTGATTTCACTGTTGGGCACCTGGGCAAGCCCCTTAACCCCCAATTTCTCTGGTGATCATCTCACCCAGCCTTCCCAACTGTACGCTGCTTTTGATCAAAGCATGTGCTAGATAAATAGAGATGTAACTTATCAGGACTGCTGTCGTTTAGGGACTGGTCAGATGGGTTTTGTTTAATTCTCTTAAAAGCAGCTAACCAGCTCTATGTGGAATTTGCATTGTGGCATTTTCATTCAGCAGATGTGTTTATGAGGTCACTGTTACCCTCTCTGAGGTTTTAATATTACCCGCTTCTCCTGGTAATTAATTCCCACAGCATGTGTATGTGTCAGGCATAAAGCAGACTTTAAATGCTACATTTTACCCCCTTACTGAAACATATGGTTGCAAGACAGTTAACAGTGGTTAAATGTGTGTTTAGGGGCACCTGAAATCATGTTGACCAAAACGTTATGTTTGGATTTGAATTGTGTGTTTTTTGTGTGTCCCCAGCATGGACCTGGCCTGCTGGTTAGATGTTGAGCAGTTTCGGAAGATTCCTCAGAAGGATAAAGCGCAGAAGGAGGACAGCTGTAGAGCGTTCAGGAGTAAATACCTGAACAGGAAGTACTACTTTGGGCCCAGCAGCCCAGCGAGCAGAGAGGAACAGGAAGAGGTCAGGCTTGGTCTCACGTCTTCTCATCAGATTCTGTTTCTGCCCTCAAGAAATGCCTTGATTCTCTACTAGCCTGATGCCTCTTCGCACTTCCTGAATGTTGTACTCCTGGTTAGGGAATAGTTTTATTAGGCTGTTGCCTTGTTAGAAGTTGCTGTGTTTCTCCTGCTCTAATACTGCTTACGCTGTACCTGGGCATTCACTGGAAGCTCAGCCTAGCTGCACTTAAGCCAAGCGGACTCCTTGACAGCAGGTATTTTCCTCACTTGTACGTCACTTGGGACAAAAGCCTCTGCTAAATATGTAAATGTCCTATTCAAGTAGTCTGCCTGGTTTTGGCCCACAATTAGCCGAATTGGAATTTCTAAATTGCCCATAATGTGTGATTGTGTATGTATGTCCTGTGATGGACTGGATGAATGATTTGGGCTGATAATATTGGATAAACACCAGGACCTCCCCTTGGCTTCACTGGGGAGGCCTAGTGGTGGGTGTGCAGTTTTGTCATCCTCATATCCTCGTAGTCTCATGCCTTTTCCTGCATGTCTGTTTTTCAGATTTGGGGTTAAGAATTTACTGTTAGTTAATTAATACAATGATAGTGACATAAGCGGTTGTGTGTGTGTGTGTTTGGGCTGTGCTTTCCCTGCGTTTACCTGCTGTGTGGATAACAGGTGATTCGCCTGTGCGGAGGCTGGGGGCGGATCCTCCACAGCCGCCTCTCGGCGCCCGCGCTGGCGGAGGTGCAGAGCCAGGCGCGGCGGCGCATCGAGAGGAAGTGGCTGCCCCTCTTCCTGGCCACTCCACAGTTTGCGGAGCGCCAGAGGTCACAGGTGGGGCAACCCTCCAGTGTGGATAGGCATTCAGAACAAGGGAAGTTTATATACGGCAACCCCCCCCGCCCCCCAGTCTTGCATGTAATCTCAACATTACATCAGCCTCACAATAGCATGATGGAAGGCAATGGCTGTCATACAACTTATTCATTAATCAAAAAATATATGTATGAATTTATACTACTGCCTCAAGAGAGAATGTGAAAATGCCATCTACCAATATACAGACGCTCCTCTACTTACAAATGAGTTATGTTCCGAACGGCCCTTCGGTAATGTTCGTAAGTCGTTATTCAACATCATTTTAAGGGTATACTCAAGTACAAAGAACTAGGATGCTGGGAGTACGTACGCTACGCTGCTGCACGGTGGGAGTAGCGGCCAGAAGTCGTACGAGGCGGAATTGGTGCGCAGAAAAAAAAAATTGGTGTTGCGGACAGGAAACGGGAGCCCAATGAACATAATTTGGACTTGCAGTCCTCTTCGTTCGTATGTCTGAAAGTTCATAAGTTGAAAGCTTGTAAGTAGAGCGTCTGTATAGCTAATATTGATTGTATATCACGTAATATTAATACTTATATTACCAATTAGTCATGTAAATCCTGTAGGGGGTGTCAGGATTGTGCAGTGGGTAGTACTGCTACCTCATATCTCCAGGGTTGGGGATTCGAAATCAACCCTGTCTGTGCGTGTTGAGTTTTCAGGTTCTCACATGTAAGACAATAATGAGATACCGCTTAAGGTCCTGAAGAGAGACTGAGTAAGGGGGATGCCTTGCATTATGGCAGAGTACTGCACTGCAGAGGTACTGAGATGCAGTGTTCTGCGGCAGGTAAAGGAGGTGGAGGACCAGATGTTCTTTCGGAACCGGAAGAAGAAGGAGATGTGGAAGGTGAGGCCCGACAGCATTTGAAGGTGTGCAGGAGGACAGCCTGCCAGCAGCCAAACACAGCGCTTTAATGGCCCTGCAGCTCACGGACGGTGCTTGGATGGCGACCTCCAAAGAGATCCTGGCCTTCCGCAAGGCACTGCTCAACCCGGTCACCTGCCGGCAGTTTCAGCACTTTGTGTCCCTCAAGGGGGACTTACTGGAAAACGGGGTGCTCTTTTGGCTGGAGGTGCAGAAGTACAAGGTACATCCCCTATCGCAGAGCATGCGCACGCACACACTGCACACTGTGGGTGATCAGTGTGGTGGAGAAGTCAGAGCTCAACAGGTTAACAAACAACAAGCAGGAGAAGAGGTCATTTGAATGCTAGGTTAATGCTAGGTCTCACCTAAGATTTGTCTGACTGGTTCAGTTCCACGGAAAGTCATGACAGGTTAAGTACTTTATAGTGACACATGACATCCATACATTTCACTTTGATTGGTCAAAAATGAATTGACTCTCTGGCCACTCCTGTTGCTTAACTTGTCTCCACACCCAGAATGGATCGACCTTCTCTTTTCCAAACTCTGTTTAGCAGACTATTTAGCAATCTCGGTGGTTTGTAACATTTTTGCATAAGCAGTCCTATATGTTTTTATTTCCTTAATCTTATTTAGCACATGAATTAGTTTTGTAATATGTATTTATACGTTTATTTCGCTCATGAATAATGTTATATCACTCTCTTGCTTTCAAATCAAACGTTTCTTCCTATGTCTGAATGCCCCCAGGACCTGCACCACTCGCACTCAGATGAAGCCACCATCCAGAAGAAGGTGGACGCTATCATCAGTTGCTTCATTGATTCCTCCATCCCACCAGCTCTGCAAATCAGCATCCCGGCTGGGCAGGCGCGGGACATCCTGCAGCGCAGGATGGAGCTGGGGCCCTATGTGTTCAGAGAGGCCCAGGTCTGGGGGTGCCGATTTGTGGATAAACGCTGTCGTTAAGGCAGTGTTTCTCAGGCCGGTCCTCGGGAACCCCCAGACGGTCCACATTCTTGCTGCCTGCCAGATAGTCCACAAAAACGCAGACTGTCTGGGAGTCCCCAAGGCCAGGGTTGGAAAACATTTAAGTAAAGAGAACATTCTGGAATCTTGGAGATCAAGGATAATGTGTGATTTTAAGTGGACGAAACTGTCTAGAGTTGGATCAGCAGATCTCCTGAATCACATTTATAGGACATAAAAAAGAATATAAACCACTTTGAATATACAGCATACATTTTTTGCTAATTTTTCAAATTCTCTTACTATAGTTCTGACAATATAAGCAACAAGCACAATATTCAAGTGCGTACCCAGGACTGCTAAAATGTCCCTTTATAAAGACTCTGGTCTAGCTGGACTGGGTCTTTGTGCTGACAGCTCCCTCTGGTGTTCGCTTTTGTGATTACACAGATGACAGTCCTGGGTGAGCTGTTCAAGCTGTGGCCACAGTTCCTGGCTTTCAGGAGCAGTGTGGAGGATGCACAGGTGCTCCCCCTGCTGGAGAGCTATAAGGAAGCACAGCAAAGGGAAATGAAGCAGCAGAGAGAAAGGAAACAGGCACAGGTAAGAGGCTATAGGTCCAATACTGCAATAGGGTGCATCTCTGATTTAAAGGAAAAAAACTCTTCATAAGTGATTTAAAAGATTGTGAAGTTAGGGGGCCACAGTTTTGAGTAAAGAGTCACAGTATTTATCAGTCCTTACACCCCAGATGATTCACGGTTCCGATGAATGGTTCTGGTGTGTGCGATTTCTCCTTCCCGTTAACCAGGAGGAGGCGGACAGGCAGAATTTGAGCTTTGGTGAGGGTCTGCTGGGGGATTCCGGCAGCCAGGAGGACCTGACAATGGGGACAGGAAGCAGCGACTCGACGCTGCCCACGCGGCTGGTGAGTGAGCCACAGCGGGTAGCGCCCACCTCCTTCTCTGTCCCGCTGTCTCATCTGTCTTTAATTCGCTCCCTCCCAGGTGTCCTGGTCCTATTCCAAGTACATGGTGGCACTAGAGCAGGAGAGGCTGCTTCTGAGGAGACACGTCTGGCCGGAGCAGGAAGCGGACACCGTCCCCAGAACAGGTCCACGGGGCCGCACACGCGTCACCACATCAGAAATGGTTCTCAGGCCGAAACGATCCATGGTTTGGACTGACAGCCTTCCCTTAACACAGCTCACCACCAAGTTCATCATCAGTTAGAGTATTGTTACTATATCATACTTCAAAACAGTATCAAGGCTGAAGTTAAGATAACAGCCATGTACTTACAGGACGGCTTTAGCTTTCCTCTTACCGAAAAATTCAGTGTTTTCTTTTCTTTTTGCTCAGATGCACGTTATCAGCACCATAGAAAAATATCCTTTAAACATACAAAGAAATCCCTACCAATCTGCACACTGCCATATTCATCCATCTTATCCCTTTGTATCCCACACTCTGGTGCTCCTTCCACTTTATTTTCATCTTTTGTAAAATTATTCTTATCGCTGCAGAGGCCTCAGACATCATGAACAATAT